>OY804601.1:27784963-28384963 GCA_963680895.1 Fragum sueziense
TTCACACAAAGTTACATTAATATATGGATAATACATCTGTAAAGTTTCATAAAAATCGTGTTTCAAATAAAACGTGTGGAGATAGTTTGGTAAAGTTGGTCGTTAAAAAATAGCGAAATTTGGCGAAAGAAAGAAGAATGAATATTACGGACAAGATATAAATGGAATATCTAATGTAAACCCATAAATGTTTAACGCATATATCACAAGACAAGCATACAAATTTTCACGCATCTGGGGCTAAAAATAAGAAATATAAGTGACTAAGAATTACCCCTACTGTGTTTCAGTCCATCTTACCCCACCCACTTCATTTACCCATATCTCGGAAAATAAGCCGAAACCAGATTTTTTACACATACAAATTAAAGATATTATGTAACCCTATCAATCCACAAAATTTAAAGAAAATCTATTTTTTGACCCCTTATTGCAACCCATCCTTTCTAATTTTTCCTCAATATTTTCTGTGATTAAAGCGGCCCATACACGATCAATATCATTGACAATATTATTGAGTCGTAATATTGACAATATTTTTCTAGCCACCCATACACGATCAATATTATTGACAATATTAATTTAGACAACAATCAACCATGGGTTACATAACGTCAATAAAAACATTGAAGAAAATATTTCAGCGATCGCAGATATTCGTCAATAGTATTGACAATCCTTCAATATTGCCCATTCACGGTCAATATTATTGTCAATACCAAATATTGACAATAATATTGTCAATAATATTGATCGTGTATGGGCCGCTTTATTGTGCATAAATCCTATATTTATTAACAAGATTTCGTCATCTGTAACAGCTTTCAAATGGTCAACGGAAAATTTTGCCATTAGGGAAAGTGTTCAGGTGTGTTTTGATTGAGAGAAATTACTGTTATTACTTCTCTCTTCTAATGTAGGATGATAAAGAGAAGGCTCTGTCAGCCAGTACAGGCAGTAATAAAGGAGATACAGACAGACAGATGGACAGTGATAATAAAACCAAAACAAACTCCGGTACCCAGTTTACTGAGACCGGGTACCAGACACAGTCTGTTGTGGACAACCAAAGTGGGGTACCAGCTGCCAGAAATTATGACTCCAGGTCATCCTCCAATAATGACCTTGAGAAAGGTCAAGGTTATCCACTGAGGGAAGATTCCAACCAGCAGTTGAAATCAAGAGAGGAGTATTTGAGGGAGTTTGAACAAAGGGAACTAGGTATGAATTAGTAGCTTATTAGTCCCCCACCGGTTGGGGGACTATAGGTTTGCTCGATTCCGTCCGTCCGTCTGTCCGTCACGCTTTTGTCCAGGCTATATCTTCTAAACCATGTGTGCTAGCAACTTCAAACTTGGTACACTTACAGATCTCATTGAGGAGAAGTGTCATGTTCCTGCCATGCCCACTTTTTGAGTTATTGCCCTTTGTTAGCTCACCTGAGCACGAAGTGCTCAAGGTGAGCTATTGTGGTCGCTTTTTGTCCGTCGGCGTCCGTCTGTCCGTCTGTCTGTCCGTCCGTCTGTTCACATTTTGTTGTTACCACTCTAGCACCTACAAATATTGACCAATCTTAACCAAACTTGGTCAAAACATGTATGACCGTAAGTTCTCGGATGAGTTCGATTTTGAGTCAGATCGGATCAGGAAGTTTGGAGTTATGCACCCTTGAATATCAAAAATAGCTAGTTTTGACTTTGTTACCACTCTAGCATCTACAAATATTGACCAATCTTAATCAAACTTGGTCAAAACATGTATGACCATAAGTTCTTGGATGAGTTCGATTTTGAGTCAGATCGGATCAGGAAGTCCGGAGTTATGCGCCCTTGAATATAAAAAATAGCTAGTTTTGACTTTGTAACCACTCTAGCATCTACAAATATTGACCAATCCTTACCAAACTTGGTCAAAACATGTATGACAATTAGTTCTTGGATGAGTTTAATTTTGGGTCAGATCGGATCAGGAAGTCCGGAGTAATGCGCCTTTGAATATCAAAAATCGCTAGTTTTGACATTGTTACCACACTAGCATCTACAGATATTGACCGATCTTGACCAAACTTGGTCAAAACATGTATGACAATAAGTTCTTGGAGAACTTTGATTTTGGGTCAGATCAGATCAGGAAGTCCGGAGTTATGCGCCCTTGGATATCAAAAATAGCTAGTTTCGACTTTGTTACCACTCTAGCATCTACAAATATTGACCAATCAAGACAAAACTTGGCTAGAATGTTGGTAACTATACAATAATGTATGAGTTCGATTTTCAGTGTCATCGAAGAAGGAAGTCCGGAGTTATGTGCCCTTGAATTTGACAAATTTGCCGTTTTCGACTTTGTTTACACTTTAGCATCTACATTTATTGACCAATCAAGACAAAAAATGTCAACAATGTTGCTAACTATAAGCTGCTGAATGAATTAAATTTTCAGCTTGATCGGACCAGAAAAACCAGAGTTATTGTCCCTTGAATTTCACAAAATTGTCATTTTCAACTTTATTTTCACTTCAAAAAACACAAATATTGACCAATCAAGACTTAACTTGGTCACAATGTTGGTGACCATGAGATCTTATATGATTTCATTTTTCATATTGAGCCAGAGTTGTGTGCCCTTGATGGTGACAATATTGCTAATTTCGTTTTTAATTTCACTCAAACAGCAATAAATATTGACCAATAAAAAAAACAACTAGGATATAAGGTTGGTTTATAAAGGTCTTAGAGATACCCTGCCAGTAATACCCGAAAGGGGAGTTGGGCAGTATATATAGATAGATAGATAGATAGATAGATAGATAGATAGATAGAGAGGTCCGCACACAGTATGCTTTGAGCCGAGAGGGACCTTATAATACTACAAATACACACACAGATAGATAGAGAATATCTTTATCAGAACAGATTTATGTGCCCTGGATTATGACAAAATTGATGTTTTTTATCGACTTGGTTTTCACTTTAACAGCCACAAATATTGATCATTAAAGATTAAGAATGCTGTTTTCAGCTGGATCATAATTTCGCATCTTAAGTTTCGTGTTCTTGTCTTAGAGATACCTAGGTCATGTAAAAGATGGGTCTTGTTCTGCATGGAGAAAGTTTCAAACTTCTATCAGGTGAGCGATCCAGGGCCATCTTGGCCCTCTTGTTATTTTTAACCTTACATTTTTGTCCGGACAATATCTCCTAAACCATAAGTGCTAGCAACTCCAAACTTTGTGCACTGATAGATCTCATTGAGGACAAGTGTCATGTACAAGAACTGTTACTCTGCCACGCCCACTTTATAGTTATTGCCCTTTGTTGTTTCTATCCTTACAATTTTGTCCGGAACTTATTGCCTAAACCATAAGTGCTTGCAACTTCAAACTTGCTACACATATAGATCTCATTGAGGACAAGTGTCATGTACAAGAACTGAGTTATTGCCTTTTGTTGTTTCTATCCTTACATTTTTGTCCGGAACTTATCTCCTAAACCATAAGCCCTGGCTACTTCAAACTTTGTACACTGGTAGATCTTATTGAGGAGAAGTGTAATGCACAAGAATTGTTACTCTGCCACATCCACTTTTTGAGTTATTGTCCGTTGTTGTTTTTATCCTTACATTGTTGTCTGGACCATATCTCCTGAGCCATCAGTGCTAACAACTTCAAACTTGGTACACTTATAGATCTCATTGAGGGCAAGTGTCATGTACAAGAATCAGTACTCTTCTCCGCCTATTTTTGTAGTTATTGCCCTTGGTTGTTTTTACCCTTATATTTTTGTTTGGGACATTTTGTTCAAAACCTAATGTGCTAGCAACTTCAAATTTTGTATACAGTTATAGATCTAGTAAGTAGGAGATATAATATAAGAAAGGATTTTTTGTTATCCGGTGGGGGAATCCTGTACTACATCGCAATATGACATGCACCTGTTTGCTTATTAGTCAAAGTGTTTATTTACAAATGAATCATGAAGTCAAATGTCAGAGGTTGTTCTTGGCTGCTCATTGGCCCCACATATTTGGCACGAGTACTGGTGTATTTCCAACGAAGCAGAATTTAGAGGGAATTAAATTAGCTTCTTGCTTTTGTCCCAATAAATGTAAAATACATAAGTTTATACTAAATCTGCAACTTTGATATCTGTATCCCTCTCAAAGAGATAAATAGATATTTCAGTGTTGGACAGAAATTTACTGTCTAGAAAGAATAAAAAAACACCAACTCTGTAGCTATTTTCATTTGCCAGAAGGATGATGCCTTGAAAACTTCATTAAAAAAGTAATTATTCAAACAAATATATCTGCATTGCTCATTTTTAACACAATATTTTGAAAATACTTAAAGGTAAGAGTAAAGACCCTATGGGTACCAGTGTCAGGTCAGATCCGGGCGGTGCCCTGGAGGACGGGGGCGCGAGATGGGAGTATAGGGAGTCCATTGAGCCTAGAGAGTTCCGGATGCTGGAGCCGGAACCCGGGTACCCACAAGATAGGCTGCGTTATAGTAGATCCAGATCGGACACAGACTTAGTGGCTCTGTCTCCCGCAGAGAGTCAGAGATATTCTTCTCCTATGCAACCAGGTAAAAGAATTGAGTTTCAATTGTCTGTATTTTTTGCCTCCATATCGAAAGGTTAGGGGCATATTGCTTTACTCCAAGGAGTCTGTCTGCCTGTTTGTTTGTCCATCTGTCTGTCTGTCATTCCAAAAACTTAACATGTGAAAACTTAACATAAGCATTTTCGGGGGCATTGGTGTTTTACAAACACATCTTGCTCCTGCCAAATTTTCACCTAGACTAAGGAACTCCAGGCTGCTCAAAATTGAAGGGGGATGTAGAAGACATAATAAATGCTACCTCAATTTAAATAATTGTAAATAATTGCAAGGAAAAAATTTAGGGACAAAGGAGAAAATTATTGAAATCAGCCGTTGCTGTCTCAAAATGTATGCTTTATGTATACTGATAAGAGAAATGCAAGGAACACATCGTCAGGGGCAATATAATTGATGAATTATGAAAAAAGAATCGTAAAATCTTGTTAAATCTGTAACATAACCATGTATCACATATAATTATCCCATTATCACATAGTGCAAAATGAAGAAATTGCTTTTGACAAGCAATTTCTTCATTTCCCACAGTGTTTTCTACCCCAGAAGACCAAAAAATCTTAAATACCATTCACTTAAAATTGTCGTCTGCAACATCTTTATCGAATTTCGGCAAGCCTAACATTTAATTGTCTGGTAATGGTTTAATTTGTAGGTACCAGATTTATGGAGCTGTCCACTCAGCCATCCCCAATCTATCACCAAGACTCCCTGACCATCCCGCACAGGCAGCGCGCCAGTCATGACCAAGATGAGCCCCGGCTCGCACCAGCTGGTAGACATTCTCCCATGGAGCTCCCACATGTGGATGACAGAAGACAGGCCCCAGAATTACCTAGAGTGGACGATAGAAGGTAGTGTATGAATGAATAGTTTTTTGTATTTATTCTAACAACATTCTCTTTCCTTAACTCTTATCCAAGACCCAAAGTTAACCCATTACCAAACATTGACGCTTTTTGACGCCCTTTGATATAAAAGCTTCAGAAAACATTGTGGAAAATGAAGAAATTGCTTGTCACAAGCAATTTCTTCATTTTCAACAATGTTTTCTACCCCAAAAGACCAATAAATATCAAATTATATACACTTGGAATTATCGTCTGCATAATCTTTGAATTTGGAACAGTCCGAAATTTTGTCATCTGGTAATGGGTTAAGGTGGTCCAATCTGAATGGTGATGTAGACAACAAACTGGTTGATGATGAAAAAAAGGATTCATGTACAAAATAGCACAAATGATATTGAGACAAAAGGAGAAAATGCTGGTTATCAGCATTTTCTTTTGTCTCAATGTTTTCCAAAGCCTTTTCTGCCACATAAGTCAAAACCAGCTCTTGTTTGGGAAAAGGTTAAAGTAGTGCCCTTCCACTATATTCAATTAATCCTGCTTGTAGTTACTTGGGATATATTTTTTGAGGGGCATTTTGTTTTGCTCATCTCTGTCCGTCTGTATGTCTGTCGGGCTGTCTGTATGTCTGCCCGAAAACTTAACATTGGCCTTTTCTCCAAAAGTATGCCATTTCGGCGGCATTAGCTTTTCACAAACACATCATGTTTTTAAAAGAATTTGTCTTATTTGAGAACCATTTCCTGTAAACATGCATTGAAATATAATTTCATTAGATTAATTGTAGTATTATTTTAGAATGAGAAAAATTGGATACCAACTATTTAATATTTTCAGAGCTAGTCCAGCCCAGAGTTACATCAGAGATTCAAGACCTCCCAGACCTCTGGATCCAGGACAGGAACCTGTGCGACCTTTAGAGCCAGGAGATATCATCCCAAGGTCAAACAGTCACCCAAGGTCACAAGAGATCATGGACCCTGTTGACTTAGGGGCGGACCCTGGCAGACTAGGAGATATACCCAGAAGTAGCAGGCCTAGAACTCCAGTGTATGCAAGAGAGAAGGTATGGATATAGTTATTCTGAATGTTTTTTATGCTCCCCGAAGGGAGAGCATATAGTCGCCGCTTCGTCTGTCCGTCCGTCCGTCCGTCATTCCGTCCGTCCGTCCGTCCGTCCGAAGCGATTTCTCCATAACCCTTGGGCCAAATCAAATGAAACTTACTATGTGAACTCCCTATGACAAAATGCCGATGTACTTTTCCCGGTTTTTGGATTTGAGGCCTCGTCATGGGAAAAGGGGACTTAGGGTTAAATATAGTTTTTCTCTAATTTCTCCTAGTCTAATGGTCAGAATTTGATGAAATTTCATATTTGAGTAGCAAATCAGATGCCCTTGACAATAAACTATTTAAAATTTGCGTATACAAAATATGTCATGGAAAAAGGGGGCTTAACATTTGTTAGCTTTATATTAGCTCTGCATGGCATAAATTTATTGTGACAATGCCTTATTCGGGGAGCATTGTCCGTCTCTGACGGCTCTTGTTATTGTTTTATATTGTTGGGGCAGATTCAATTCAATGATAAGGGACTAGACTTGTAATACTTGGATGGCTGGTTTTATGCCACACCACTAGTGTTTCAGGCAATATTTGACACTGAGGTCCCATTTTAATGTGACCTTAGCTGTTGAGTTAGATGTGAATACAAATTCAATTAATAATATATATTCAAAACAACAGAATGAGGGGATGAAGTCTTCCAAGATATATAATTTAATTCCCATGATAAAGCATTATTCGAAACCATTTGCATTTGCAATTTTTGTCTTGAATTTTTCAGGAAATGGAAGCTGAGCTTGAAAAGATGAACAAAGAATTGTCAGAGCAAGTGTATGTAGTTATATATGTCATTTAGATATTCAAATTCCAACATACTTTTGTGTCACATAGGGTTCTCCCCAGATTAATTTGAAGCCATAGTGGCAAACTATAAGTATCAGTAAACCTTGAAATGCATTGTTTTCATGCACATAATTGTGAATAAAAACATAATGGGAAAAGAAGAAATTGCTCAGTTTGAGCAATTTCTTCTTTTCCCATATTTTTTTATACAGAATTATTACATCTGATTTTATAGGAATGTATTATGTATAACTTTTAAACATGAAGTGTCTACAAATCACCCTATTTGGTGACCCTTTTGAGGAAATTAAGCTGTGGGGTAGTTTTGAAGCTGTAGGGGCATTATACTTATTTCCATGAAGCTCTAGTGGGACCGATACAGCTTATTGGCCTGGGGAGAACATTGTGTGACCATTTTAAATGATAGTCTTCACAATTTTTGTTACCCCATACGGACTCGGTATTATAAAGGTTTTGAATTTATTCATTAAAAGAAATTAACTAATTCTCAAACAACAGAATTTTAGACTGGTCCAATTTTGAAATTTGTGCAGTTGCCAAAATGAAGAAGTACAAAAATAAAATGTTTAAGTTCAGTGTATTAGCGAAGAAAAATTTACAAAATAGAAGAAAATGCTAGTCATAACCAATTTCTTCTTTTCTCTCCATGTTTTTCAAAGCTTTATATTATAGAGAACTAAATCCCTTTGCTTATTTGTGAAAGATTTGAAACATGGAGACAAGAAAGAAAATGCAGATTACTACTAAGTATTTACTTCTTTTCTCCCAATGTTTTGAAAAGCTTTCTATACTGAAAATGTGTAAGATAGGCTTTGATAGAGAAAGGGTTAAACCTTTCCCAAACAAGACCTGATTTTGACGTCCATTATAGAAAAGGCCCAGGAAAACATTGAGACAAAAGAAGAAACTGCTGATAACCAGCAGTTTCTCCTTTTGCCTCAATATTTTCTGTGCTATTTTGTACACAAATCTAGTCTCTTATCAACATCCATTTTGTCATCTCCAGCATCTTTTGAATTGTACCACCCTAAAATTTTGTTGTTTGGTAATGGGTAAAAGAAAGGGTAATTCTAGAATTAAATTCTTTACAGGAAAGAGATACAGGAGGGACCAAAACCAGAGGAAAAAGATGAAGATAGAACACCTATGTCAAAGAAAGCTCAAATTCTACGTCAAGTCCTGGAGCAGGAATATGTTGAAGGCATTCCTCCCAATATTAACGATATGTGGACAAGGTTTAAAGAGAAGTTTGATCAATCTGTGTCGGAGAGTAGCCTCAATAGTACTCGCCTAGATGCACTGTCTGGTCTCATACATAACCCCACCCACCACATGGTGAATTCCTTCATAAAGGAGAAGGAGCAGGAAGCGGAGACACAGAAAAAACTGTCGGAGGATAAAGCAGAGAAAATACGAGAAGAGAGGAAACAGGAGAGTGAACGACTGAAAAAAATGGCAGAAAAGCGAGCTGTTGAGGAGCGAAGTGTCCGGCGACAGGAACTTCGACAAAAACATGGTCTCAGTGAGGAAGAGAGTAACGGGAGTATCACGGAAATATTGGTGGAAAATGAGAAAAGGAAGGAAAGGAGTAAGAAAAAGGAGAAAAGATCTGATGAGTCAGGAAGTCCCAAGAAAAGAAAGACACCTGATAAGGATAGGCGTGAAAAGAAAGGCAAGAAGAATGCTGTGGATAAAGAGACAGAAACCAATATAAAGAGTCGACCTCGAGTAACTAAACCAGGCCATAGTGAGAGCATGGATACATTGTTCTCCATACCAGAAGATGCTAGCTTCGAACATTCACCGACCAAACTAGAGTCAGAGTTACGATCACGACAGAGACGACAACGTCATGTCATAGATCCACTCATGAAGAAATTACGAGACAAAATCAAACTACAGAGAGACAAGATTGATAAAGAGAGAAGGAAAGAACTACAGCGTGTAGAAAAGCTGAAAAAATTAGAGATGCTTCTGACAGCCAAACGTAGGAACCAACTGTCTGATAAAGCCATAGATGTAGAACTACAGAATGTCTCAACGACGACAAGTGTCCATTCTGAGTCTACACTCATGTCCACAGATGGGACTGTGCAGCCGTCAATGTCATCCCAGGATAGTGAACATTCTGATGACATTTCAACAACACTGAAGGATAGTACAGGTACCCCAATCAAACTCCAGGTGAAGAGATATCCAGAGTTAGAACAGCGTGGTTATAAACACAACAACTATGTAGAGACGGATTCTACTGAGTCATCAGACTTTAGTAACATTATCGTTGAAAAACTGCCACAAAGTCAGTCTGGAAAAGCCAGAAAGTCAGACAGAAAATCTGGAAATAAAGAAAGGAAAGTGAGACTGGATGAGAATGGACAGAGAATTAGGAAGGAAAAGAAAGGAGGAAAGAAGAAGAAGGAGGTATTTGGTGTGGAGCTATCAGATGAAGATTTGGAGAGACAGCTGAGGAGATATGAGAGATATGTGTCTCCAGATAGACACAAACAGACAAGAGGGGCTTCCCCGGTATCCCAAAATAGACGAGGGATATCTCCAGTATCCCAAAATAGAAGAAGTAATTCTCCAGTATCCCAAAATAGGCGAGGGGTATCTCCAGTGTCCCCCAGTAGACACAAGCAGCTGAGAGATGCCTCCACCATGTATCCATCACCCATAACTGTCAGTCCTCCACAGCGACGCAGAATTCGTGATGTGCTCATGAGATCGGAGGCCATCCAGACCAGTCCGTCTGTCCGATCAACCAGTCCATCTTACTCATACGATGAAGTGCCTGTAGCTCCCGTGCCAACCATGTCCAGCATTACCTCCAGTAAGAGATCTCTACGGAGACGACCTTCACCTTCACCTACAAGGTCAACGTCTTCAAGGTCAGCAAAAACATCAATATCACCACCAAGAAAAGCATCAAAATCTCCCACGGGGAGAAAATCTTCGAGCTCCCCTAACCGACCCCCTACTGGTGGGAGGGTCCAATTTCCTCCCAGTAGACGCGGGAAAGATCCGCCCATGTGGAAACCAGAGTGTGAGGACACGCCCCCAGAAAACAGCATGTTTACACCAGAGGTGGATGAAAATGTGAAACCTGCCAGTACAAATGAAGGTAGGCAGACTTAAAGGGACATTTCAGATTTATTTCATTTTTTAAAAGTATGTCTTGGTGCAAAGATTGTTTATTCCAATGCGTAGAAATGCTATCAGTTGTTTTAAGTTGGTCTTTATAAGCGAAAAATACGCCTTTAAAGTTGAGACAGTAATGACAAATTCTATATAAATCTTAACTGCTGTCCACAACAATTTGTTTAATTTTAGCACAAAAATATATATTTCTCGTAAACGGTTCAATATTTTGACTTGAAATTTTCAGAATTTTCATAAGAAAAGATGCTCTTTCTGATAGAATAAAAGTAAAATTTATGTAAAAATTATTGTGAAATGTCACTTTAAGTAAATTTAAGGCAGTTTACATATTTACACATTTCTTTCTTTGGTGGGCAGCATAGAATGTTGTTTGGTCTTTGTTTACACTACCCACCTCTTATTTTAAAGACTCATAATTTTTATTATACGCCCGAAGGGTCGTATTATGTTATGGCCCCGCTCGTCCATCCGGCCGTCTGTCCGTCCGTATGTCTGTCCGTCTGTTAGCATTTTCTTGTGTGCGCAACTCCTCCTACAGTTTTGATCAGAATTTGATCAAACATGCCACAATAAATCTCCATGGTGTGTAGTTGTGCACCTCGCTTACGGAATTCAGATCACTCTTTTTGTTCTTGAATTATCTGCCCTTGAATTAAAAAAATGCCCATTTTCTTGTGTGTGCAACTCCTCCTACAGTTTTGATCAGAATTTGATCAAACTTGCCACAATGAATCTCCATGGTGTCTAGTTGTGCACACCGCTTACGGAATTTAGATAACTGTTTTCGTTCTTGGATTATCTGCCCTTGAATTTAAGGAAAAATGCCCATTTTCTCAAAAATGCCCATTTTCTCCTGTGCGCTACTTCTACAGTTTCAACCAGAATTTAATCAAACTAGCCACAATGAATCTCTATGGTGTTTTGTTGTGCAAACAAAATTTTTGATAACTTTTCATGTTTGAATTATCTCAGACATGACGGAGAAGCAGCAATCTTTGTCAGACATTCGGTCTGATTTTACTGAATAATCTGTCAGACCGTATAAATTTTTGTCAGACCGAACTATAATTCACTATCTAACAGATCAAAATTTGTGTCAGACAGTGGGACTGACAGTAGCCAAAAAATCATCAGACCGAGGGAATTTTCATTAGACATGTCTGCTGGTCCGACGGTCTTCGCCATGACTGTTATCTGCCCTTGAATTGAAAAAATGGCCAATTTTGATAACTTTTCATGTTTGAATTATCTGCCCTTGAATTGAAAAAATGGCCAATTTTTTCTGACAAGCCCCTCTCGGGCGTAAATGCGCCGCTCTGCGAAGCTCTTGTTGTAAAAATAGAATTTATAAGAAATTTAGCTCAACTTTTGAATTAGCCCTTACCGCTCTGATTTTAAGGCAATTTTGAAATTTTTAATGCAAACTTAATGAATCATCGGCAAAAGATACTTTGGCTGGTGATTAGAATTGGCTATTGTTTGAACTAATATGAACACCTGGTGAGGTACACCAGCTCGTGTGATAATACTGATTATTTTTTGTGTGTGAACTCATTCCATTAATCAATTCATTTCCGAGCTCATATAAATCAATTTCATACATTTTCAGCCACATCCTGGTTTATACCAATGAAGCCTGGACAACCCTGGAGACAACCATTAAAGGAGAGACAAGCATTCTCTGTGAGACAGGAACAATGGGAGCCAAAATCTATCTCTCAAAAACAATGGAAGAAAATAATACACACAGATCTTGGGGGTCAGGACCAAGGTGATCAGAACGATGTGTCCAGGGATACCAAGTTTGACCTTGACCCTGAAGGTCAGCCAATGAATGATGAGTCTGGGGAGGAGACAGACATTGACCTTGACCTCAGCAACTCTAAACCTGTCTCTAAAATGAGTCTACAGGTACAGCTTTTATTATATCGTCAGTGTCAATGCAAAACTCGTTTCTCATTTCTGAGAGATTTTAAAGGGTAAGAAAAAAGGGAAGGAAAAGGTTTAATTACTTTTCTGAAACTGAAATGTTTTACTTGAAATTCAGACATGTTGATCACATATAATGTGTCATTAACTCTTTCGCTGCCAATGTCGCCTTTTGGCGACCTATTACGAGACGGCCAATGTCGCCTTTTGGCGACTTCAAAACAATAGCTTAATTAGGTCATTCAAGGTCAAGGTCAGGGTCATCTGATCAAACTGCCTGATAAAAAGTATGCTATTCAACAAAATAGTTTATGTGCAATCATTCCTGAGGGTTTCAAGTTAAAATTCATTAAATAAAAATTTTACTATATTATAAACTGATAAGCCCTGTTATGAAGTTTAGAAATAATTGGCACTGGAAATAGCACAATTCCAGGAAATTTGGCAGCGAAAGAGTTAATACTTATAAGTAAAATTATCCCAAGACCTACAAGAATTGTCTAAACTGGACACACTAAGTTTTGCTTTGAAAATCGTAAAATTTGACATACAAGGTTTTACATTTATACCGACGATATGCTGGCTCTGTCAGAGCTATAGATAAGATGGGGTAAAGACTTTTCAAATTGTAATGTTTCATTTATTGTTCATCAAACCCTATGTTTTGGGTACTCATTTGAATCATCTCATCGAGACGATTAAAATGAGTACCTACAACATAGAGTTTGGAATTGAAATTACAAATTTAGAGTGTCTTCACCCCAACTTATCTGTAGTTCTGCTCTACTTTCAGAGAGAGCATGTTTTGTTATATCAAACTCTTTACTATATAACCCTCTGATTTTCAGTTGTTATTTGGTTATTTTGGATTTTCTGCTTTTATATAGAAACAGAAAGGCAGAAGACCCTTATTATAGGCACTTGCGTTTTGGACAAAGTTTTCCAATATATTTATCACTGGTAAAGAAACAAAGCTTTAATACTTGAATAGGGTTACATGTGTCATGATGTGAATTTTATCTAAAGCCCTCGGTTAAGGATTACAACCCATTATGAGATGCCAAACACTTTGTGTATCTTAGGTTGTCATCCATGACAATGGAAATTAATGATAGACAGCCTCATCAATTTCGGGGCGTCATCCATGAAAACGGAAATTGACGAGGTATACCCTCGTCAATTTCCGTTGATACAGATGATGCCCGAGATGCACAAAGTGTTTCGTAGCTAATGATGGGTTGTAATCCCTAATGACAAATTCAAACAAGAAGGATTAAATATATGTCTTGTATTTCAACAGGAGGCTTTCATGTACCGTAAACAAATGACAATCTCAAGATTGAGAGAGCGCCAAAAGAGACTGAACCTGGCAGCTGAACAGAGAAGAATGGAGGCGTATCTAAAGATGGAGAGAGACAGACTGTTTAGTGAAGAGAGGAAGAAAGAGGCAAACCCAGAGGCTCATCCATATAGTGGTGAGGAAATCCGCTATTCATAATCTACATTACCTTTCACAAATGGCAAAATTTTTGTGTAATCTAAATCTAATCCAAAACCTGCAATATATCATGGAAAATATTGAGGCAAAAGGAAAAAATGCTGATTATAAGCTAAATTACCAAATTCAATTTATTTTCATCTGCCAACTTTTAAACTTTTATTATCACCAGGTAACTTTGCCTTCTGGGAAAAGAATTTATTTACTTTCTTGGTAGATTAATAGACCTAAGTATGGACGAGAAAAAAAGGACAGTCACATGTATTTTCTTCACACTGAATATAATCCTTTACAGTTTACATAAACGCAGTGCCACATAATGATGCTTTTTGATGTGGAACACGAAAAAAGCTTCAGAAAACACGGTGGAAAATGAAGGAATTGCTTGTGACAATTAATTGAAATTGACGTCAGCAACATCTTTGAATTTCGATCACCCTAAAATTTAGAGTTTGGCTGCTGCGGATCCAGGATTTCTGTGAGGGGGGTTAAAATAGACAGATTAAGAGGGTCCGTTTTCCTAGTTCTACACAATTTTGTCTGAAAAAGGAAAGAATCAGGCTACAGAGAGGGGCTCGTTTGAACCTCCAAAACCCCCCTGGATCCGCCACTGTATGGTAATGGGTTGCCGATAATTTTCTATTCCCAGATAACCTGTACAGACCTGCTAGAAGAGTGATATCTAAAGAAGAGATGAAGGAGATGACTACAAAGTGAGTTAAAAATTATTGTTTATAAATGTGACCCGTCACGCTAAAAGGGACCTTATCTGGATACCCAAAATCCAGACTTTAACAAACTTGTCAGACCCAGCATAGGTAAATCAGATACTTTGTTAAAAAAATGAACATAAAGTAAGATAGGGAAAACATTCCAGATATAAAAAATTACATACAAGTGTAAAGTGTCGGCCCTAGTCTGGCTGCGCGGACTGCGCAGACTGACTAGGGTCGATATTTTTCACACACCCGATAAGGTCCCTTTTAGCGCGACGGGTCACAAATAAGCAAAGATATAGAAAGGGACTCTCACTACATTTGAGGCCAACATTCAGGGCTACAGATTAGAGGGGATGATGGGCTTTCAAAATGCGATATTTCATGAAATGTTCATCAAACTCATGTCATGGTACTCATTGGAATTGTCTCATTGAGATGATTCAAATAAGGGGATAACTTAATGTAATATCATTATTTCAAAATCAAAATCTATGTTGTGGATACTCATTTGAATTGTCTGAAGGGGGCAATTGAAATTATTAACCACAACATACTTTGATAAGTATATGTGTGCCGCTCTGCGAAGCTCTTGTTCCTTTCTGTGATTAATGATTTGGCAATGAATAAACCTATGACTTAATCATGCAAGCTTGAAATCCAATGTTCAGATGCCGAAAAAAAACCAACAACCCCAAACAACAAATTAATCTTT
Organism: Fragum sueziense; assembly: GCA_963680895.1. Lineage (NCBI taxonomy): Eukaryota > Metazoa > Mollusca > Bivalvia > Cardiida > Cardiidae > Fragum > Fragum sueziense. The sequence goes on from OY804601.1 coordinate 27,800,378, forward strand.
CTATGTTAATTTGTAGGAGATACAAGAAGTTACCAGAAGTTGTGGAGAGAGAAAAACTACGAAAGCGACAGGAAGATTATAACCTGAACAGGCTGAAGGCTCGACTTTTTAATAGGGTAAGATATGCATATTTCAATATACATAATTTTAACTCTTGCAAATGACAGAATCTGCTCATCTGTTTTCCTGTTCATCTATCTGTTATCTGTTAAGATTAAGTCCACCTTTTTATGCCCCAGTATCGAAAGATCAGGGGCATATTGTTTTTCTCGTGCCTGTCTGTCTATCTGTCCATCTGTTTGTCTGTCCGAAAACTTACCATTTGCCTTTTCTCCAAAAGCATTTGACAAACAAAGCTCAAATTTGATATGTGACTTGCTTTCAATGATATCTATCTGTTCCATGCAATATGACTTTCCTCAAGGTCGTCTGTTGACCCTTATCAACCCTTTACACAATAACTTAAGATTTTAGAAAAATGGCCATTTCGGGAGTATTAGTGTTTTACGAACATATCTTGTTTCATAGTATTTCTTTATGTTGTCTAGTTGGGTAGTTAACCACTTGTATTTATATCTTATAATTACTCCAACGGTTTTCAGTAAACCCTTTACTATGAAATGATGCCTTTTTACTCACTTTAGTTTTTTAAAAGCTTTGACAAACATTGAAGAAAAGGGAGAATATGATGATAAATAGCATTTTCTCCCTTTTCTTCAATATTTTCTTTGCTATTAAAGTGAATTTTCATTACGACAGTCACATTAATACTGTTGTATGTTATTTTCCAGAAAATACAGAAGAATGTACTAGTCAAGGCTCAGAAGTGGGGAAGTTAAAGCATGGTGTACCAGTAGTATGCATTTTACAGGACAATGTGATATTGTGGCATTTTAAAATAGAGGGGCTAGAACAAGTGGCCCTATTACGCTATGAATGCATTGTCAGTAGGGGTCAAAACCTTGTAACTACAGCTTGAAAAAGCTGGAGTTACAAGGTTTTGACCTCCCAGTGATAACATGTTGTTAAACATCAAGACTTACAAAATATTGTGGCATTTCAAAATGTGCTAGAACAAGTGGCCAACTCATTAACCCTTTCTCAAACGACAAAATTTTAGGGTGATCTACTTCAAAAACTGCCACAAATGACAAAATGGATGTTATTAAAGATAGAATTTGTGTAAAATATGGCATAGAAAATATTGAGACAAAAGGAGAAACTGCTGGTTATCAGCAGTTTCTTCTTTTGTTTCAATGTTTTCCTAAGCCTTTTCTATTAGGGACGTCGAAACCAGGTCTTGTTTGGGAAAGGGTTAATTAATGAATACATCCTCAGTGGGAGTCAAAATTTTGTAACTACAGCTTGAAAAAGCTGGAGTTACAAGGTTTGACCTCCCACTGATGATATATTTTTGAATAGAGACTGCAAAACTTACAAAATATAATGATAATTAAATACGATGTTATCATTCCAGTGTCTGTGATAATTATATGCACATGTTTATATGTTTGTGATGTGTGCATTCTATATGCAAAAGTGTATACATGTATGTCGTGTAAATATGTGTTTGGTCAGTGTCATAAAAGATCATAACTAAGGTAAATACAAAATCTGTAGTTGTGATGTTTGATTAGTCTTTTGTAGTTTGGAAATAATCGGATTTATTTACAAGCGTTATCAAAATATGGTATGAAACTCTAGTAGGCAACATTAAGCATTTAGGATTGTTTGAGTTGTACGAAACTGAAAAAAATGGTTAGTTGAAAATGTTTTTTGATGATTTTGCAAACAATTACAGGGTCAAAGGGTCTTTTGGCCTTTCCCAGAGGAAAGCCATTTAAAATTGTTGGAATAGATAAGAAGTGCAGATGACTACAATATGGAACATTATGAAAACTTTTATAAATCATTGAAGGAAAAGTAGAACAGGCACGTCCCTCTTTTCACTCAAATTTTCTTGACATCCATGGAGGCATTTACTTCTGTCATTTATTGTCAGAAAGTCTTATCTGTTTGGACCTGGTAAAAATGTTGTCACTGGGTAAGGGATATGAGTGGGAGCTCAAGGTACTTGATTGAGTTTCAGGACTGACTGTAACTGAATATATGGACTTTTCTTCATAGACCTTGTATAAACTTGTACCAGCCTAACCCATGTCCTGCTGACTTAAACTTTTGTTTAACCCATTACCAAACGACAAATTTTTGGCTGTTCCAAATTCAAAGATCACGCAGACGACAGCTTCATTTGTATGAAAGTGTACATTTTTTTGGTCATTTTGGGTAGAAAACATTGTGGAAAATAAAGAAATTGCTTGCAAAGCCTTTATCTCTTGGGGAGTCAAAAAGAGTCAATATGTTGTAATGGGTTAAAACAAATTGTCCATTCAAGGGACATTTATATCAGTCGGTAGAGACTAAATACTAGCACGCTCAGGTCGAAAATTATGGTACGAAATGGTTGTGGTACGAAATGACTACTAACCATGAAATGACTACTAACCATTACCGCAACGTGGTGGCAGTCATTTTACTATTGAGACATTTCACTGTCATTAGTCGATTCCCATGGCTACATTTTAGAAGAAAAAAATAGATTTGTCGTCTTTCGCGGCGCTTAACAGAGAGTGTTAACATGAATATATGGTGAACAACATGAGAAGGGTTACAACAAGCTATATTTAGGAGTTTTTTTGAAGGAAAGCGACAATAATTATGTAGATAACGATGTACGTCTACATGTAATTAACTTATTTTTTGTAGGAATTGTGTGAATTAAAATAATTTATTATTATACATGATATTTAACTGTCGTTGCTTTCTTCCTTTATGCATTCTTCTAGTTATACTTTCCCCAACAATGCCTGTTTTTGTCCTAATTAGACAAAGGGTGGATAATATTTCATGTCAATCAATTTTATTTCTGATGACAATTGTCAAATTAATATGCTTTCGGGGAAAGGGTTAACCTATTACCAGGCCAGTCTAGGGAACAAGTACTGTTCCTCGGAAATACTCCCCAATACATTATAGAGGTTACTTGGCCAGCAAGTGAGCAATCTGTACTACACTTAAAGACACTTCTAACGCAACACTTACATTTTTCATCATAAATAAATTAATACTGTAGTATATTTTATGAAATTTTCAGTTAATATAAATCAATAATGTTTGTGTTTTATGAAAATTTCATCCAAATTGGTTGATCCGAACATGAAAAATATTTAGGATTTTTACCAAGACTCAAATATGAAAAGTCACAAAACCACAGGTGATTGTAGAATTCAATAGAGTCAAAGCAGCCTCAACAAATTATGCTCCTATCTCGAAATCTTGCTTCATAAAATCTGATAACATGCTTTCACGTACGAAGCAATACTAGAATTCAGGTGCACCTATTTTGTTCAATAAATAATGGTTTGCACGTGTCAGCTTTGCACGAAATCCTCAAATGTGTTACTAGAGATTAGTTTTTCGCCTTTTTTCTCCAAGAAATTTCAGACAGGCACTTAATATGGACGAGTGAAGAATTATCCTGCTTCTGTTACATGAATAACATGAATTTACATTATCAGCTCGCACGACTTTATTGCGACTTTTTGTTTTCTAGTCATATGATATATAAAGCAAATTTGATAATTTCTACTCAATATTTCTTTATGAAAATTACAGATCTATATTTAGCACATATAAATGAATTAAAGGATGGGTTGCAATAACGGTTCGAAAAATAGATTTTCTTTAAATTCTGTGAATTGATAGGGTTACATAATATCTTTAATTTGTATGTGTAAAAATTCTGATGGGGGCTTATTTTTGGAGATAATGGCTAACAAAGTGGGTGGGGTAAATTGACACGAGAAGCATTTTTTTGCTTTGAAGTTAAATAACTTTTTCTGTATGGATCAGATCAAAGTGAAATTTTGCACGTACTTTCAATGTACTAAGGACAGAATATTTTCGGAATAATTAATCATGCATATAAGTTTGTTAATTTTCTGTATTCGTCCTTCTGTCGATCTCAGATTTTGCTTATTTTTGATGCACTAACTTTACGAAACTATCTCTACAAACTTTATTTTTGTACGAATTGACATGATATTTTGTGAACATGATTCTTTATGATGTAGCTAGATATGTGTAAACTTTGAGTCAAATTCATCGCATAGAACCAAAGTTATTTGACCTTGACCACTTCGATCTGATCCATACAGAAAAAGTTATTTAACTTTAAAGTAAAAAAATGCTTCTCGTGTCAATTTACCCCACCCACTTTGTTAGCCATTATCTCCAAAAAATAAGCCCTCATCAGAATTTTTACACATACAAATTAAAGATATTATGTAACCCTATCAATTCACAGAATTTAAAGAAAATCTATTTTTTGAACCCTTATTGCAACCCATCCTTTGTTGAAAATTTGATGACAAATGGTTCATTAGATTTCAAATTATTTCCAAAAAGTTAAGTGTTGCTTAGAAGTGTCTTTAAGTATAGATACAGTATTGAGACGGAAAATCGTTTTCCCAAGCCCTTTATTTACACCCGGTAACCCTTGCCCGAACGGCAAATATAAGGGTGATCCACTTTAAAAACTGCCACAAACGACAAAATGGATGTTATTAAAGATAGAATTTCTGTAAAATATGGCATAGAAAATATTGAGACAAAAAGGAGAAAACTGCTGGTTATCAGCAGTTTCTTCTTTTGTTTCAATGTTTTCCCAAGCCTTTTCTATTAAGGACGTCAAAACCAGGTCTTGTTTGGGAAAGGGTTAAAATGTTGCCTGCAATAACTTCACATATAGGACATTCTTCATTTTGCTTTTTGTGCCAGGATTAACCCTTTTCCACACGCTTAATGACACCCTTCTATTAAGGATCCTTGGGAAAACATTGCGGAAAATTAAGAACTGACTTGAAAAACGCAATCTCTTCATTTCCACGTTTTCTAACCCAAATTGGAAAGAATTTAAAAAATTTGCAATTGCCTGCAACACATTCCCAACTGGAACAGTTGAAAATTTTGCCGTGTAGTAATGGGTTAAAGAGGGAATATCACAAAACTCTTTGCCCAACAATAATGATTTTTGTGGATGGATAAACATTCTGATTTATGATTAACCCTATTCCAAGCAAAAAAAAAAAAAAATATTTGGAAATATCGGGTGGTCCAGTTTCACCCATTAGGCCTACTACACAACAAAAAATTAGGATGGTTCAATTTGAAAGTTGCTGCAGACAACAAAATGGACATTGAAAAAGAAAGGATTTTTGTACAATATAGTTAAGAAAATATTGAGACAATAGTAGAAACTGCTGGTTTTCAGCAGTTTCTTCTTTTGTTTCAATGTTTTCCCAAGCCTTTTCTATTAGGGACGTCAAAACCAGGTCTTGTTTGGTCCAGTTTAATATCGTGTGCAGACAACAAAATATGTGTTATTTGACAAGTCATTTGTTTGTCGTCAATGGACAAATAATCTTCGCGAGATGACAGCGAGAAATGCTGGAATATATGGTAAGGTGACCAGCTGGCGCAAAATAACGTAAATCTGGTATGATAAAATCGCCGTTAGAACCCCATTCATCCGAATGCCAGTTTTATGGAACTTTCTTTTTTTTTTATAGCGGACGAGAATTGACCTGGCAGAGCATTCCATTCGATTAGCAAGGGCTGCTCTGCCATGTCATTTATCGTGAGATATATTAATCAAGGGGGAGCTATCAAAACATAAAGTATATCGAATATTTTGTAAGCATTACCTTCCTTAGACTAGAATTTTATGGCAGCTGCAGGGCGTTTTGAAACCCCCGGAAGAAATAGCTGAATCCCAAGGCTTATCCCCCGGTTTGCTATGCTACACGGTGAATAATTTTCATTTTCGAATGGCATTCCTTTAACACCCTACTGTACCCATGACTATGGACCACCCTAAAATGTTCCTCGTTCTGGATGTATTAAATTCCAAGCCGCTACAGACGGTCAATTGGACGTGACATCAACCGGAAAATTCAACCCCTCTCACTAACAACTAGTTTTGTGTTTCACAAAACAAAACTGAAAATATCTGTAACAACAATGGAATAATAGAATTCGCAGTCCTAACTTTGCAAACCAGAAAGTATTACTGCAGGAAAGTGATAAAACGATATAGAACGGCAAACATTTTTTTTTACAAAATTTGAATGAGAAAACAGTTGAAACAACTACAGTTGTCGCCACATCGTATGGCACTTGTTTATGTTTTTTTTTAACGTTCAATTACATTATAATCATTTGTGCCATACGATGTTGCGCCAACTGTAGGTGTACATATCAGAATAAGGTACTTCTTATTATGGTTAAATAAAATCATTTGCCCCAACTTACTGTCAATCAACATTTCGTCGCTTTTCTAAGAAAACCTCGTATCTGCAGCTTAAAACAAGCTGCAGATACGAGGTTTTCGTAGAAAAGCATCGATTTTTCTCCTCGAATACAGTAGGCTACTAGGAAGATACGGTCATAATACAGGGACCCTCCACTTACTCATAATATATTAGAAAGTAGAAGAAAAATAATGCACATGTATCAAATGACGGATTGATATAACTATTCTTTATCAATAAATTGTAACAAATTATTTGTGGATTTTTACACAGTTGTACTTAAATGTATGGTACTTGTTTGCGATTCCACGTCCATTATTATGGCAGCAGCCCTCTCGAGCGGAGTAAGGGCCAGATGTGATAGACCCAAGCCTGTGCTTTTAACCCATTCCCACACATTGACTCTTTTTTACTCCCCACAACATTATGGCTTTTGAAAACATCGTGGAAAATGAAGAAACTGCTTGTAACAAGCAATTTCTTCATTTCCTACAATGTTTTCTGCCCAAAATTGCAAAATGTTATCCATTTGAAGTTGTCGCCTATAGCCTCTTTGGATTTGGACAAGTTTTAAATTTTGCCACTTGGGAATGGGTTAGATATATATGCTATTTATTTGCGATTCCACTTCCCTTATTATGGCAGCTCAGCTCTCTAGAGCGGAGTAAGGGGCAGATGTGAAAGACCCCAGCCTGCGCTTTTAACGGTCACGACCCCATTTAAGGGCCCGTTTTTATTTCTAATTAGTTGGTCAGCGAATTAAAATGCAATAAACGTAATGGGGCCTGTTTTTAAATTATCCCCTGATATTCATATTAAGAGCAACTGAAGCTTGTTGAAATATCAATTATTTGACCTTGAGTGGACAACATCAAGGTTATTTGTTTCGCTGAAATGTGACATGCAGTGCAAAAATGGCCATCTGCTTTATGTCTAAATGTTGCATTTTTTGTTTGCTTTTTTGAAATGTCAAATATGTCAAATCTGACTATGCTTATAGGCTACTATCTCATGCTTAACAAATATATTCTAAAGGGGAAAAAGACGAAAAATACGCGTTTTGTTATGCTTATGCCATTACAGATTGTTTCGGCTGCTTTTATAGACAGCATAGAACAAGATAATAGCATCGCTTTTCAATGAAAACCTCGTGTCTGCAGCTTAAAACAAGCTGCAGGTACGATGTTTTCGTTGAAAAGCAGCGACATGTCATTCAATGTTTTCTGACGAATTTCTGCACACATTTGTCTAAATTCAAACAACAACATTTGTGTAAACCGGTGTGAGAAGTAAGTCGGCCTACATGCGTCACGGCGGGGAACCACGCCACCACCACCACGTCAACATCAACAACAACAATTCGGTGATTTTCAACGAAAACCTCGTAATTGCAGCTTGTTTTAACATGCAGTTACGAGATTTTCGTGAAAAAGCGAGGAATTGCAGAAAATCTCATATAGATCATTGCTTTCATTGATTTTAAAAAAGTTTATGATAATATTAATCGAAGTATATTGTGGAAAAAGTTATTTGACTATGGTGTTAAAGGCAAAATGCTTACGGCAGTACAATCTTTATATGCCTCGGTGTCGTCTTGTATCAGAGTTAACTCCCTTTTTACCGATTGGTTCGAAATAAAGAGTGGATTACGTCAAGGCTGTGGGTTATCTCCCCTGCTTTTCAATCTCTTCATCAATGATTTAGCATTACTTTTAAAGTCTTTGGATATCGGAGTGTCGTGTGGCGACACTAAGGTATCCATCCTTTTGTATGCAGACGACATTGTTCTGTTGTCAGAAAACGAAGAAGACTTACAAAGTCTTTTAACCCTTTCCCAAACAAGACCTGGTTTTGACGTCCCTAAAAGAAAAGGCTTGGGAAAACATTGAAACAAAAGAAGAAACTGCTGATATCCAGCAGTTTCTCCTTTTGTCTCAATATTTTCTGTGCCATATTTTACACAAATCCTATATTTAATAACATCCATTTTGTCATTTGTGGCACTTTTTGATGTGGATCACCCTAAAGTTTTGCCGTTTGGGAAAGGGTTAAATATATTACATGGTTGGTGCGGCTCCAATTTTATGAAAATAAATCTTGATAAAAGTCAAGTAGTCCACTTTCGTCCTGCAAACTTACCGAGATCTAATAATGTCTTTTTTATCGGTGAAAATAGAATTGAAACTGTTGATAGATTTATACATATCTCGGTCTAGTTTTAAACGAGTATTTAGATTTAGAGGTGACAGCAAAAGCAGTCGCCCAAAGTGCAAGTCGGGCGCTTGGCTTACTTATTGCTCAATATAAATCAATGGGCAGTATGCCTTATGATGTTTTTACTCGATTGTATGATACTGTAGTTTGGCCAATAATTTCGTATGGCGCAGCCATTTGGGGCTATAAGTCATTTTCGTGTATAAATGCCGTCCAAAACCGTGCAATGCGTTTCTTCCTCGGAGTAGGAAAATACACGCCAAATGCAGCAGTCATTGGAGATATGGGTTGGACTCCTCCTTTTGTTAGGCAGTGGAAATCTGTAGGTTTATATTGGTCGAGGCTGTCCTGTATGTCCAATGTCCGTCTTAACAAACGCCTTGCAAAATGGTGCTATTCGGTTGCCAGCGTTTCGTGCAAAAATTGTTTTTTTCATGTTTCTAAGACGTTACGCTCCTGTAATTTAAATGATTTTTTAGACATAAGCGAGCCATTGTCAAAACATCAGCTCAAAAATGATATTGAAAGCGTGTTAATATCAAATTTTATAACTGATTGGAAACAATCTATACTTCGAGAAACTAGTATAACTGGCAATGGTTCAAATAAACTACGCACTTATAGAATTTTTAAAAGTGATTTTAGTGTTGAAAATTATTGCAAGATCATTTTACCTACTAGACACAGAGCGGCGTTCTCTAAGTTTAGATGTGGCGTGGCACCTTTAAAAATAGAGACTGGTCGGTACGAAAGATTACCCATTGCTGAACGTTTGTGTCCTTTTTGTTTAAATATTGAAGACGAAATTCATGTTATTCTTTATTGCCATTTATATAAAGATTTAAGAGAAAACTTAATTAAAAGTGCAAAACTTGTAGATCCATCTTTTAAAGATAAATCGAACGAAGATAAATTCAAGATGTTATTTTGCCACCCACGTTTGATAAGACTTTGTGCCAAAACCTGTCATGACGTTTTAAAGCGTCGCAATCTATTTCTTTGTAAATGATAACCAAATTGTTTTAAAACATTTTTATAACACAAATATTATTAATGTTTTAAATTGAATATTTGTAAAGTCTAATATTCTAAGCATATAGATATCTCTAATCAAGTCTTCTTTAATCAGATTAAAAAAGGCACAGATTTCTTAACACTCTAAAACGTGCTCTTATTTTTTTTATTCCTAAAATCGGTTTCATTACATCTAACTTAAGAAAGTCTTTTACAAAGCGATTAGCGGCACCTATATGCATTTTACCTTGGATCATAGAAACTTGTATATATCAACTGTTTTATTATGATTGTACGGGGTATTTGTTTGAACGAATGAGATAGAGTGAGTGTGAGAGAGAAATAGTGTGGGAGAGAGGGGAGAGAGAAGAGAGAGTATGTATGGAGAAAGATTTGTCACATTTTTATGATTAAACTAGTCTCTTATAATTCTTTAGAAGAGTGGTCACATATACAATTAGTAGTTTTATTTGTTTGTAATATTGTAAAGATGTATATATGTGAATGAGACTTTAATAAACTATTAAATCTATAGATCTGATTCTGTTAACATGAGACCGATTTTAATTCGCGAGAAGGTGAAACACGTCAGAAATCAGCCATTAGATGTATATCCTGTACAAATCAGCTGATAAAAAAAGTTATTGATAGAAATGTAGAATTTTCTTGGTCGTCAATAATCTTTTAATCAGCTGATTGAAAAAAGCTACCACATCCAGCAAATCCAAGACGTCCTTCCACCTTCTCTGCTTCAAACCGTTTCCAAATCAGTCTCAGTAGACATAATTATTAACACTTTCCCAAACAAGACTTAGTTTTGACCACTCTATTAAAGTAGGCATAGGAAAACATTGAGACAAAAGAAGAAACTGCTGATAACCAGCAGTTTCTTCTTTTGCCTCAATATTTTCTCGGCTATAACATACATATTTTCTCCTTTAGATGTAATTTATTTTGTCGTCTGCAACTGCTTTCAAATTGGACCACCTTAAAATTTTGTCGTTTGGGAATGGGTTAAAGGGGCTCATTCTATGTTTTTATGCTTCCGAACTGTTCGGGAACTCATATTTGTGCATGGAAAAACAATTAGCAATGCATAAAAACCTCAATCTCGGCGAAAACATCTTTCCTTTGCTTTACAAGCGTGTTTACACATTCTATTTTTACTTCAAAACAAGACAAGGTCAAGGTCAACGAGACACACCTCAGCGGTATTAACACACCGTACAACCGGCTGTGTCGATGACTGTGACCTTATTTGCGAGGAATACGTGAAAAGGTTTATTTTGTACAAGCACTTAACATTTATACGCGTATTTATCAACTATAGAATACCAAAGATCCTTTCGTTTATTTATAAAAGTAAATTCATTTGACCTACCATGCACATGACATCAGATGCCGAATCTGTCTTCGCTGACTTTCTACGCAAACGGTTGTACGGTGTGTTAAATCTCGCTGAGCATAGATGACGTATCTCTGACGTAATTGATTTTTGAAGGTTGGGCATATGTAGCCGTTACAAAACAAAAACAAGGACGACCAGCATGTTATTAATTGACTTGGATTTTAATACTTTATAAAGCTCGTGGAGTGCTAACAATAGACATAAATGATCTACCCCTTCAGGTTGGTAGTTTCATACGTTATTTCTGGTTTGTAATTAGGGTAAGGAGGGGCAAAACGCCCAGGTGGGGTCAAACGCCCACCCCTATTATTTCGTCACTCATTATGTCAATTGATATTTATCTTGATTTTACACTCGAAGTATTCTTTTAGAAAGATGCCCATGAAATTTTTACATCTAAACGTCATTCAATTATCAGTATGCGAATAATTGTTTATTTTGCATATGTTTGATCTAATATTTGGGTAATGGGTTTTCTTGTGTATCTTATTTCAGTCCGAGTATTCAATCAACCAAAATGCATTTTGTATTTATATGTCCAATTGGTCGCCTACACAAAAAGACAAAAAGAAAAAAAATCAACACATTTTTTTCTCTGGCCAAATTAAATCACCCACCCCCTTTGGGGCAAAACGCCTATGCTGCTTTTGGGCAAAACGCCCAGACTGGGCGTTTTGCCCCTTCCAAGGGCTAAATAGTGGGCGTTTTGCCCCTTGTATGGATAAGTAGGTATTCAGAAGTACTAAAATTTTCCTTTAAACTCAAAGAATGACTAAGGTTGGTACATATGACGAAATCCATTTACATTTCGTTGTCTACAAAAGAAAAAACTGGCAAAAAAGACCGACTTTTCGCGAATATATCAAACTTTTATGTCACCTGATGGATCCATGTGGGGCAAAACGCCCATGAAAGGTCGATTTTGTGTTAAAATGAGACAATAAGACCATTTAATCTACTTTAAAGGGGCCTTATAAAGAACATAACATCAGTATGTTTTAATTTGACTGATATGAAGATGATGCAGACAAAGGACAGTAACACGTAACCACTTTTAAAGACAAGTAAATTATGCCCAAATCTAGCCTTTACGCTTGATAAAAATTGTTGAAAATATGATAAAACCCATCCAAAATATATTTTTCCTAGTATATTAATTACGAACTAATTATATTCCTATTTTCCCCCAGATATTTTTAAAATATTTTTTTATTTTTCATATGGGGCATAAAGCCCAGTGGTGGGCTTCATGCCCCATCCCCAAAGGCGTTTTGCCCCGAGGGTGGGGCAAAAAGGCCAAATTTCGAGAAAAAATGTTTTAACGACAGTCATTTTTTATATCAAATGACAAAGCTGTTTTGTGTATAGACATTTGGGACAAAGGGCAAAGTTTAATTTCACGTTGAAACATTTACATTATACTTTGTTTGTTTTGTGCTACAGCGCTCTTTCCTTAAGGGGGGCGTTTTGCCCCTCCTTACCCTATTGTGCCATTTGCATTTTCGACAGCCTAGCTCGTCCCCCTTTAAGATATTCTGCAATTGTGTCACGTAATCGACACCGTGTCTGTGTATGTTGTAGCACGGAAATTAGGCCCTATTGAAAGACATGTAGAAAATCGTCGCTTTTCTGCAAAAACGTCGTATCTGCAGCTTATTCTATTCTAAGCTGCAGATACGAGGTTTTTGAAGAAAAGCAGCGAAATGCTGGATATCAGTAATCTTTTCTTCTCATTCAATACTTTTGGCTAAGTCCCATTTTAAAGGGACCCCAATACCGAGGTTTGTTTGGAAAGGGGATCAGACGATCTAAAAACCGTCTTGTATTTTAAAACTATTTCTACAGACCAAAATGCTTTGGCGCGCGACAATGAAGGAATGGGTTACATTATAATAGACACCCGGCATCAGCAGCTGGTCACGTGGGGCGCGACTCGGTTTGTATGGGGGAGCTATTTGTGGAATATTGTTCTACTTGAGATAGCATGATATTCAAATTAAAGGGTCACAAGTCATAGGGGTGTGGCACTGAATGCCCGTAAAATCCGTTAGAATGTTTTCCGCGCGCTTCATAACGGCGGTGGCCAGATGGCCGCCCGCTCCCTTATTTCGTGAAATTTCTTTTTTTCGCCAAATTAAGAGCTCGAAAGATCGCCTTCTGAACACATAACTAAACTACTTTTCCTTTATAAAAAAGCGCTTATTTTTGACTAATCAAGCTAAAACAGACACGCGGGTTGGGGGTGAATGGAATAAATAAAAAGATGCTGATAACGGCGATTTTCTTTTTAAAATCCATTACCAGACGGCAACTGTTCCAACCGTTCCAATTTGAAAATTATTGCAGACGACAAATTCAAGTTGATAAAACTTTCCAATTTTTGGTTAGAAAACACTTTAGAAAATAGAGAAATTGCTTTTTCATTTCCCAATATCTTCTCCCAAACACCATCAACATTTTCATGAAGGGTGTCAGAAAGCTTCACTGTGAGGGAATGGCCAATGCAATTTTAGAATAAGCTAAGACTCAGGACTACGTTTCAAGTTAAGGTAGAATACCCGTAATGTCGCTATTTTTAGATTCATAAAACATCGGATTTTTTTTTCGAGCGGCGTCGTTACGTATCCGGGCCTATTCATGTGCGGTCGTAAAAATCTGACGTCATGCGAATCTCATTAGGGATTGCTTAAACATATTCCAATGTCTGAACAACAACTTGCGATTTTAATAAGTTCGGCGTTTTGAAGTCTTAACAAAGTTAGAGTTAAAGAAAATATTCGTGTAGGCCTGCTGGAGGGGAAAAATGAAAATAAATACCCATTAAATTTCGTGTGCATGTTTTTTTTCTGTTAAGGATTATGTTCTTATTGTACTAATGCTTCAGTTTTGATTCTAAATACCATTTATAGAATCCATACATCGTCGTCTGTGATATTGCTGCATTCGACAGGGCTTAAATCATGCTATCTGGTAATATGATAAGGGTCGACTACTTAATAATTAGAATCATAATGATTTTGGCACTATCAAAGATCTAAAGCGAAGTTATTTCAAAGCATGCATGAACGTGTTAAATCGATTTCTTTATGGGCCTGTTTTCTAAAAGCAGACGTGTGGGGTTTTTGGTTGCAATCTTTCTTTGTTAAGAAATGCGTTAAAAGACGGCCATCTGGTTCAAGGGTCTCTAACGGAATTTTATATGGCTAATTGCTAAACCATTTTAAGTGCCTATACATAGTATAGGCACTTAAAATGGTTTTGCAATGAGCCTGGAATTTTTGAATTGTGCGTCGTCAGCACCTGTCAATGTTCGCGCCATTTTTCAGTTTTGAATTTAGCGGTACTTTGAATATCGAAGCTTTGATTTTAATCACCTGCTATAAATGAATACAATGACTATCCGTTTAACCGTTCGGAAATATTGCGGGAAAAGTAAACAATGTATTGCTCTGTTATTAAATTCCTATGAACTTTTCACATCTGGTATCCCCCTTTTTAGTTAATGAGTATCCGAACCAAATTCCGAAACTGTAAAAACTTTACCCATTATCAGACGGTAAAATTTTAGATAGGTCCAATATTTTAAAGATGTTGCAGACAATTTCAAGTGAATGAAATGCGAGTATTTACATTTTTTGGTCTGTTCTTGGGTCGAAAACATTGTTGGAAATGAAGAAATTGCTTGTGACAAGCCATTTCTTTATTATCCATGTAATGCTTTTTCACAGCCTTTATCTTATGGTGCCTCAAAAAAAGGCGTCATTATGTGGGAATGGGTTTGAAGGAAAAGCAAATCTTCATCAGCAACTGAAAATAAGACTTCAGTTCGGATCTGTATTTATAAGGGCCCTTATGATTTGAGATAACCATGTTTCGAGTTTTGTCTGTACTTTGATTCTGGATCTATAATTGTGGGTTACAACTGCAGTGGAGAACATTTTTCAAATCTTTATGTTTCTGTCTCAACAGGCATATACTCCTATTTGCAAAAGTTTCAAAACCTGAAACCCTTTGGAATTGGAAGTTTTTTGAAATCAATGAGACAAGCGAAAAAAATGTTGCATATCATAATTTTTCTCTTTTTTCAACATTGATTTCGGTTCCATGACAGCATTTTCCTTTACTTGGTATAGGTCTATCGAATTCCGTTGGTTTGAATCATTACCAGACGGCAAAATGTCAGACCTGTCCAAGTTCAAAGATGTTGCACACTACAATTTCAAGTAGGCCTAAATCAAATTCTACATATTTTGGTCTTTATAATGGAAGAAATCATTGTTGGAAATGAAGAAATTGCTTGTCACAAGCAATTTCTTCATTTTCCACAATGTTTTCCAAATCCATTACCTTGCAGGGAGTCAAAAAGAGTCTCTGTCAGAGCATGGGTTGAAGTTAAAAAATATCATTATACGAAACAGGGCAAACACCTTGAGAAATGATTACTTCCCCTGGATCGTTAAAACAGCTATATTGCTGTCTCGCCTGACAAAAGTGTAGTCTCGCCTGATAGTGTCCTTTAAAACCAATTTCCAAACCGTGACTCTTTCTGACGCTCCCAAAGAAAATTGCTTGGGAAATCATTGTGGAAAATGAAGAAATTGCTTGTCAAAAACAGTTTCATCATTTTCCACAATGTTTTCTAATTCAAAATGCAATGTTTTTTTTTTATTTTTTTTTCAAAAATCATTACATTGAAATTGTCGTCTGCAACAGCTTTGAATTTGAAACAGTCTAAAATTTTGCCGTCTGGATAGGGGTTAACGCTGTTATGGCATTTCTGTTCTTTCGATTATCGTTTCACGAATGGCAAAAGTTTGACTGTTCCATTTTGGCAATTGCTATGTGCAGACGACAGAACGGATGTTAAGGTAGTCTACCCCTTTTGAGATTCGAGCGACGTCGGAATTATTCGGTCAATGTCGAAAATATTCGGCGGTGGAGCTGTCCACCGCCGAATGTTTACGACCGCGACCGAATAAGTTCGGAAACGTAACGACGCCCCTAAAATTAAAAATCCAATGTTTTATGAATCTCAAAATGGCCACATTACGGGTATTCTACCTTAGTATAGAAAGTTAACTGGACATGGTACAGTCGTGTGTTATCTAGGAAGGGTCAACACTATATCGACATTTTGGTCCCAAGGCCGATTATTCTAGAAAGGTTCGCCGTTAATAAACGATAAACGATTTCTCTCTTCTTCTGTTTATTTTGTTTGGTAGAAAAATTAATGACTGAGTCGCGAAATGCAAGCAGATAATTATGAACATTGTCCTTGTTTTCCCTATATCCATTATAAAAACGCGAAGAAAAGTTCAAATGAACTGCAAACCACAATTTAGGACACTAAAATAAATTGTGTATTCATATATCATAAGTATCGAATATCAAATATCAAAGTGCATGTACATTCTACATGTATGGGCTTAGTGTAGCAGTGTAGTAACAGGATTTTTCTTAACCCTGTATTCTTTAAATCTTTCAATTAGATGGTAATAAAAACAGTTGTGGACATAATTTTAAAGAAACTAAAAAGAAAGCATGTTCAAAAGACTTTTGGTAATCGTACAATCCAGTTACTTCTTTTAATCCATAACCAGGAGGAGATTACTTGTTACAAGCAATTTCTTCATTTTCCACTTTTGTTCCAAAGCCCTGGTGATACTGGGCGTCAAAAGAGCGTCATCATGTATGAAAGGATTAATTCCGCTCTCTTGGTTCCGAACAGTTCCTAAGTTTGCTTTCGAAACAAGAGTCAATTCATTTTCGCAAAGCGGCATACATTTACTTACAAGGATTACTTGTCCACGTTTTCCTGTTGACAGGACAAACTCGCCCTATAATTATGATATCGACTTACCCGAGAAATAAAATAAAAATAAGTCAATAATTATGAAACAAAATTCTCGAATGAAAAGGAGAAAAAAATATCAGCCTTTTCTTCTTTTGATTCAATGTTTTTAAATGCTTTTCGTACAAGGGAAGCAAAGGCCAGGTGTTGTTTGGGAAAGGGTTAATGAAAAGGGATCGTATGTTCATGTTCACGTTGAAAGGACATAGTGCCTTATATGATATCCCTTACACTGAAAACAATGGTGGCCTGTCAAATACGTGAATGAATTTCAAACATGTACATTTCAAACCCTTTCCCAAACAGCTTAGAATTAGGGTGGTCCGAAATTAGAGCCGCTGCAATCGATACCTTTAAGTGGGTGTTAATAAAGACTAATAGGATTTGTGTACAATATTGTACAGAAAATATTGAGACAAAAAGGAGAAAATGCTGAATATCAGCATTTTCTTCTTTTGTCTCAATATTTTTTCAAATTCTTTCCATCAGGGGCGCAAAACCAGGTCTTGTTTGGGGAAGGGTTAAAACAGGTGGAGATTTGTAAGGTATATGACACCTTTTCTTCCCAACTTTTACCTTTGCTCATATTAAATTTCGCATGAAATTAATAGTTAGTGGCCATATGTGAGGCATTACGTGCACAGCGGGCCCACTGTATCCCTCTCCCATACGGCGAAATTTGATGCTGGTCTACAATAGTCCCAGCCGAAAATGACAGTGACGTAGGCTGATGTGTACTGCTGCAAAACCAATCAATTCGTCAGATTTGCACCGTTACAAATACGAACAGAGTTGATTGGTTGTCAAGTAGTAAACATTAGCCCACGTCACTGTCATTTTCGGCTGGGACTATTGTAAATTGCTAGAGTATGCAGCCAGCAAAACGGGTGTACACGTATGTATATCAATACATGGAATTCATAATCAGTAAGGTGTAAAGCATATTTTCCGACGACAACAACAACAGCGAGAAATACTTGTGTACAAAATCGCAGTGCAGTTTCCTAAACTAAAGGCTCGGTCACATACGATTCCACCGTTCGGATATCCTCGTATAATGTCGACCAAAGATCGAATCATCGACTCGGAAGTGTGTGTATGAAGAAATCTTGAAAAAAAATCGGATTTCTTAGCCGGAAGTAGCTACGCTTCATAAAGTAGTTTTCGAGGTCAACCAAAATGCACAACCATGGCAACTTGCGGGACTTGCAGGTTGTAATCATTCTTAAAAGAGAGGACACTGGAACTGCAAACAATGTATTTCAGTATCAATGTCGCGTAATTGTTGACATTAGTCACAGACGACCGTTTTGAATTGATGTTCTATTCTGTTCTATTCATAGTCTAAAAGTAGTTCTACGAGATGCACCCAAGGTATGATTCGATAGAGTTGTCCTTGGTGATCCAATTGACGATTCCACATCAAAATGTCGTCCACATTACGTCCATGAATAAACTGCACGGGTCTACTTTTCAGATATGCTCCGGCCGTGATGTGGACGGTTATGTCAGTTATGTATGTGACCGTGTCTTTACACTGGTGGTGAACTCGGCCAAAGCGTGGGACGTTTTTTCGCGATCATAGTATTCCGTCGGTGTTGTTATAAAATATCGTAACTTCGGCTTCGATAAAGCCGTAGTTACGAGATTTTATTACAACACAGACGGTTTGTCAATACATATCGGTAAGCCCGGTCTATCTTTAAAACAAATTTATTGTTATAAGAAAAACTATCCAATCAGATCTTTAAAATCACATTTAAAAGCAAAATATCTGTACCTTGGATTAGCGAAAAACGTCCCTCGCTTTGGCCGAGTTCACCACCAGTGCTTTATGTATCAAGTCAGTGTCGTCAAAAGTACTTTCTGTTTGGGGAAATACTGAATATTACATCTATCTGAAATTTTCTTTAGTAATGGGTTTTCCTGAGCCTCATTTAAGGAGGAAACCGAATGGGCAATGATTTTTTTTACAACAGGAAAACAGTTAAACGATTTCCGATCCCTGCAAACATTACTAGGTTAACTCTTTCCCAAATAAGAAATATCGGGTGGTAAATAAGTTCCGTGCGACAAAAATTTGGGCATCAAATGTTAATTTCAAAGGCCAAGAAAGTGGGTATGCTATAGCTTAGAAATGCTTGAGAAAAACGAAGAAACTGTCTATGAACATTCTTTTCTCTTAGCTTAATAATTTCCCATCTCATTTTTATCACGGCTTTCCATGTATTTCCGTGTATTTTTTGGAAGGATGTAAACGCACTAACCCATTACCACAATCATATTGAAGCATTTTGACATCCCCAAAGATAGGTTAAAGACATTGGAAAACATTGTGGGAAATGAAGAAATTGCTTGAGACAAGCAATTTCTTCATTTTCCACATTGTTTTCATCCAAGAGTGATCAGAAGACCATGAAATTCATTCACTTGAAATTGTCGTCTGTAACATTGGACAAGTCTACATTTTGTCGTGTGGTAATGGGTTAAAGATGTGTTTGTGAAGTGTACATGCAAATATTGGATCTGTGCAGGTAGACTGACGCAAACACTGTTCAGTAATAGCTTTGCCGTGTATCAAAATAAATGATAGTCCGAAAGGTCTTGCCATGCGGAATCAACAAATTTTGTTTTTAAAGTCTTTATCAACGACGATTCGAAAGAGTCACAGGGTTTTCTTCCAACAAATTGAACAGAAAATAATGTTTGTACATGTATCACATCATGACGCACAAAAGATTGTTCCAAGGGCTACATTCGCTATCAACAGCTTTTTTCTGTGGATTTGAAAGGGATAAAATGATGAATTCTTCAACAATCAAATTCGATATGAAAGCCTAGGTCCTTGAAACTTTGACACTGATATAGGCTAGATATTTAATTTAGAGCATCAAAACCCGCCGAGATTGAGAAAAAGTTAGTGTGCTCTTTTTCATCTTTTGATTTCATTACAAGCAAATATTATAGATAGAGCATTTTTTTTTTCTTTTTTTCTGGTGGTCCAACGTTGGAGAACACAAACAAATTTTCGAAAAGTTAAAAAAAAAAAAAAAAAAAAAAAAAAAAGGTCAGAATCGGTCAGCCTTGTCTCACACCGGGCCTGACTCGATTAGTACATTTATCATCACAATGTCTGTAAACCGAACCATGGCAGATTCGATTAGCTGGACCTTGTTCTACTAACTACCCCACTCGACGTTAACTCTTTCCCAAACAGCAAAGATTTAGCGTGTCACAATTTGCAAGCATCTTCAGACGACAAAATGCGTGTGGATAAAGATTCGATTTTTGTATAATAAAGTTTAGAAAATATTGAGGCAAATGGAGAAAATGCTGATTATCAGCATTTTCTTCTTTTGCCTCAATGTTTTCCCAATCTTTCAGAGACGTAAACGCCTGGTCTTGTTTGGGAAAGGGTTAATTCAGCAATGATTTATGTACAAAAGAAATCAGCCTTCTGAAACAGTCGCGTGTGGATGGACAATGGGCAATGCAGATGGCAAAAACACGGGATGTTGTTCGTTAATAAGTATCCGATAGTTTTTAAATCAAAATGGATCGTTCAAAATAAGATAGAGATCAGCACTGTTTCATTTGAGTCGAGTTATGAAAAAATGGTCCTCTTTGCAATTGCCTGCTTAGGCCCTACATCGCGGCGGGGAATCACGTGACACAACATTTGAAGAAAATCTTCAATCGTTCTCATGTAGCTTTTTATTATATACTTATTTTAAGCAATATAACTACCACCTACGCCAAGTGCTACCACTTCTAATAAACCAATCACCAAAACAAACAAACAAATCATTGAGCGCTCTGTCGCAAACGTGCAACAAAGAAAGCATTTGCATAAAATCCAAGTGTTGAAAGGGATCAGAAAAGAAAAATCATACGGGAGTTGCAAGAAAAGGCCAAAAGAATAAAACTTGGCGTAATAAAGCACAATAAAAATAATGGCGTCCAGAATTCATCAAAGAAGTAGTCCGTGTTCTGCAAATCAAATTACTACGCGAGGCATAAACCACCAGGGTGTTTTAATTTCCGCCAGAATTTTATGATCTATGGCAATATCTCTAAAGGCAGATGACCCTAGATTTAGGCAAGAATGTTCTCAGGAAAGTTGTTTTCACAGATAAGTGTGAATGTCCTTGTTTGTTAGGAATTCCATGGATGACGAAATTACAATTGCTCAAACTGTCCGAAAACAAAAAATATTAATAAATTGTTATAAAATCCCACACGAAGAATTGGCAAAAGAAGCGAAAAGAAAACTAAATGTGTCTGCTCTATATCATCGAATACATTTTGGAAAATATGGGCTGATATCCCTTTAATCCCATGCGTGATTATATGATGTATGTCGATATCTTTTTATCAGGAGGTCCATAACTCATATTTAGTGACCAGTGGTTACTCAGCGTGACCAACCATCAACCCTTTCCTTCACGACAAATTCGATGCTGTTGCGTACGAAATTTGATTCATAAGTCGAAGTTCAAAGCCAATATATGGGAAATACCGAGAGAATGCTGTTTATCAGCATCTCTTGTTTTCTTGCAATGTTTTTTTCCAAACGTGTTCCACTGAACTCATCAAATCTAGAAATGGTAAAGTTACGTTCGAAGACTATGTAACCTTGCATTCAGACATATACTCGTATATATTTAAACAAGACCGCAAAATATGTCATAACATAGACGCAATCCAAATGATAAAACTAAATCTTGAAATAAAATAGCATACACTGGTATGGGATTAGACTTTTCAGTTCTATTTTATTTTTCAAAGTACGAGTCAGTCTAAATAAGGGTTAGTGACCAGTGTCCACTCAGCATGACCGGTGGTCAAGTTTAAACAGCTGCCCTTGCGCGTGTCAGAATGGACGATATCCATTACACTGATAATGTTACAAAAGCTGCGGGCCGCCAGTCTAATGTTTACACTTTTCTCTCAATGATTTCTCGTATGTTTACACACTTTTTCGTCGATTGTTTTGAATTGTTTATGGTTTTCTTTCAAGGACTATTCTTTCCTGTCTATTAAATCAATGTCTCTTGTCAATAATTTAATCCTTTAGCAAACGATAGAAAATTACGGTGGTCCGATATGAAATCTGCTGCAGATGACACTATGGATGTTGATGAAAATATTATTTGTGTACAATATAAACCAGAAATAGATATATTAAGGCAAAAGGAGAAATGCTGATTACCAGCAATTCTTCTTTTGTCTCAGTATTTTCCAACGCAGTGTCTATAAGAGACGTCAAAATTGGGTTTTTATTGCGTATCATTTCTGGCAGCGAATCCCCATTCAACCCTTCTCAAAACAAGACCTAGTTTTGACGTCCGTAATAGAACTTTGGGAAAACATTAAAGCTAACGAAGAAAATGCTGATAACCAACACTTTCTTCTTTCGCCTTTATATGTGGTGTGCTATGTGGAACATGAATATTATATTTATCATCATTTTTGTCATCTGTAGCAGCTTTCAAATCGGAACTAGCTAATTTGGAGGAATAGGTAAAAGCCGAATTTCCCATTTACCTCCTGATTATGACGTCCCAAAAATAGAAAAGGCTTGGAAAAACGTTGAGACAAAAGAATTATGTCCTTTTGTCTCAATGTTTTCTGTGCAACATAATTCACTAATCATACCCCAAAATATCACACATTTTTTCGTCTGTATCAGCTTTCAAATTGCAACTGTCCATCATGAAAGAGTTAAATAATTTCTTGTTTAAAGATAATTATGCTCTTTCTATAGGCCTACATCCTATATCGCCGTCTTTCAACAAAAACCCCGTAACTGCAGCTTAAAACAAGCTGTAGTTACGAGGATCTTGTTTAAAAGCGACGATATTTTTTTCTATATCACAGAAAGAAAGGCGAGACATAGACAAACTGAGTATTGACCGAGGACTAGCTACTGATAGAATCACACGGTCCAGTTTATCTCTATATTGATTTATCCAGGACAGAAACAAAATCAATTGTTGCCATTTTGTCAACGCTCAGTACAGTGCTTTAACCCTTTCCTAAACAAGAATTGACTTGGGAAAACATTGAAAGAAAGGCGAGACATAGACCAACTGAGTATTGACCGAGGACAAGTTACTGATAGAATCATACGGGACAGTTTATCTCTACTAGCATTTTTACCCGTCTCGAAATTTGACCTTTGACCTCGATGACCTTGACCTATCCGGGGTTGACCTTTGACCTCGATGACCTTGACCTATCCGGGGCTGCCCTCCACCTAATCCCGTCCCGTAACCCATAAGCAATCCCTTCCCGTAACCCGTAAAAACGATACCCGTAACCCGTAAAAACATAAATTTGACCTTTGACCTCGATGACCTTGACCTTTCAAAAAATGAACCCCTCAAGCTAATACCGGGGGCCGCCCTCCACCTTCCCTCCAAGTTTGGTGAAGATCGGCCCAAGGACCTGGGAGGAGTAGGGGAACAAACAGACAAACGGACAAACGGACAAACGTTGCTCAAATTATAGTACAAGACAAATTTGTGATGCATAGCATCAAAGTAGCCGACAATATTTTGGTTAGCATCAATTGAAAGTGTATCTGCGTGTCAACATGGTGACATGAGCAACAAGCGGAACATTAGCCACCCATAAAAACATGTGGATGTGCGGACTGCCCCTATTCTGAAACTCAACGCGAGCAAAGTAGTCCACTATTTCACCAAGAGGTTTGGAGTCTGAGAGAATAACATTTTTCATCAAAAATCGAAATCTCCTCTCAAAATGTGTAGCAGTGAGAACTGGGTCATTTCGCATTGACCTAAAATGTTTTTCCGAAAGCATCATCAAAGGTCAAACCTTCCAAAGTCATGCCTAATTCTGGCCAATGCAAGTCTTCAGCAGATAAAGTCAAAAACAGAGAAGGAGGACCTAAACACCGAAACATGGACAGTAAGTCATACAGCATATTTCTGAGATATGCAACAGTCCCTTTAATTTTTTTATAAACATACATGTATATGAATTCTCAAGAAGTTCTGGATTCTCATTTAAATTCCTTAAATTCCCAAGAGAAACTGGTTGAGAACAGTTATTGTGTGAATGAGTTATTTTCATACGAATATTAATAGCTGACTTTAAGCAGGATAAATCATATGCAACAGCTGTTTGTAAAAGATATGTGATATTTTTTCGAAGTCTTGAGTCATAATTGTACAGTCTTGTCCTGAAGTACATATTAGGATTTAATTTTAGAGGCCTTTCAGGATTCACCTTAAAACCATTACATCCTGAAGGGAAAAGCCAAGGAAAAGCCATTTCCTCACCGCTGCATGTTTCCAAAACATTTAAAGGAAAATTGGTATTGGGGGGAATATTGATATGTTGATTACTCAAAACATCATTCAGTACACAGTTTCTAGATGGATTCACAGGCACCATAACACATTCTTCTATTTCGTGATTCAAAATATCCTGTTCATTGTGTAAATTTGAACATACATTACTGTTGTCATCTAAATTTAGGCTTACGTTGCAATACAGAGGATTGTTTTCTAATAGCCATTGCAAAGCACGTTTAAGTTTGAACACTGAAACTGTATGACTATTCACAGTTGTAGGGTGCAATGCTGTGTTTTCAAATGCAACTGTTATATGCGAAACGTCATCATTGAAGGGTAATTTATGAATAATATCTCTAGTTTGTGCAGGCAAATTTAAAATCAAGCCCTTTTCAGCATATTGGCCACCGGGCAACAATATTACTGACATAAAAACATTTATAAGACAAATCAGACGCTTCTCAACATTTGAAAGACCTAAAAGTTCTTCATGAATCAATCCTGGATCAATATTATACTGACCACATAAAGTAACGCAACACTCATTCAATAACAAATATCTGAAAACTTGTTAATAATTTTAAGGATATATTTGTTTTGACATCATATGTAACATTTCATCAAACAGTAAACGAAACATCATAAGTATTCTAAGACATTTACAGACAGAAATTTCAACCCAAAGAAACAAAACGTTCCCTAATGTTAGCAACAGTCCCAACTTCTTTGACACAAAATTAAGAAAATTGACCGAGTATTCCGAATTAAACGGCTAACGTTTTGTCTTACTGAACGCAGTCCAAGTGTTTGTCTTACTGAACGCAGTCCAAGTGTCACCTGATTGGTCAATTGGTTAGAAGCGGGTAAAGGCTGGTTTTCCTCTCCGATACCAATACCACCGTCTATCATCAACACCGGAAATAGATTACCAGCGAAGCGAGAGTTGGCTTACACGAAATGTGACAGCTCGTCAAAAATCAGTTTTGATGGTTTTAACCGTGACATGTTTAAAGATATTTTAATGTACATACATGGCGGATATATAAAACTTTTGTTGTAAGTAGATCGTTTTGTTAATTGACGAGACGGATAAATTTGACGAGCAATCATCCGACGGCTGGTACCATAAACAAAGCATGCTTTTGACGTTTACAGCCAATTTATCTGAAATATATGCGGATATTTTCGAGTTTTTGAGTTCTGAGCTAGAGAACATACATAATGTGAAGGTATCCTAGAATTTATAAACCGAAATCCAGAGATTAAGCAAAATATTTAAAAATATTTACCAAAACAAAAAGTTAGATGTGTACGGCGAATAGAACATGATGCGTACGGCTTATAGTAAAATTATCCAAATTATGTGTACGGCAAATAGTCATCGAAAAATCGTTTAAATTGAACGTGTAGAAAGGGCCACAATGAAAAACCGAGCCCTGAGTGCCCTCAGTGCCCTGAGTAAAAGAACCGCTGAGATAAAGGCAAAATTAAACGAACATTTATTGACAGACAATAGCTCTTTTTTTCTTGATCGAGGTGATTATATAATTAGAGTAAATGTACTGGCTAGCCACAGCTGGGCCCTTACAACTAGCCGATACAGGCTTAACGTACGCGCTCGTGCGACTAGCCTATATTCACAAGCCGTACGGGCGTGTACGTATAGCATACTGTATGTGAATTGTCTAGTCGTATGGTCGTACAGATCAATAAAATTGATTTTAGGTAGTGAGGTCTTTTTAGACCTACATAATCTCAGCAACGGAACCATGGCATGTGCAGTCAAAGACAAATATAAAGCTTCTTTCAGCGTTTGACGATAACATGTTCGTACAATGTTGGTCATGAAACCCAACTTTATAAAGTGAAAATGAGGTTTACAGTGGTATACGAGGGTTGTCCCAGAAAAAGTGAGACTTTTGAAATATTTCCTAAATGTGACGTCAAATTGAGTTCAAATTTATACAGTATTTAATTAAACCTTTTAACACTGTTTGATATACAACCATTATCAAACCAATGATATTTCTACAAAATATTGAATGAAAAGGAGTGCGTGGTAAGGGTACCCGGAGTACGTCGTATTTTGATATGACAAACGTTCGCAAATTCGATAGATGATCTGGTTTTCGCAATCATAATGACATCAAAGTTACACCTTCGTGTAGTACATGATGCCGTGATAATTTGCTGATATTTTCATGTAGTTGACATCATTAATGTTGATGCTTTGTAAAAATGTGTGACTACACCTTCGTTTAAAATTGCGACGTCGGCGAAATCCGCGGCGCAAAAGTATTGCGTGGAGCGAGGAATGACACCTTCATAAACGAAAATAAGAGGTGACATATGCAGAATAGTGGTATAGATTAACTCCTACACTTATGTTCAAGCGACACAAGCACTATTTTGGTGGGCTGCTACTAAAAACGATAGAAATAAGAGCATGACATAGGAAGAGAGTAAATCTACAGATACGAGTCTCAATTAAAACGTTCTCGACGTCGACCAACGTCAAACAGTATGTGAGCTTTCTAAATAACCGGGAAGCAGTATATAAGGCTGCTTAGCATTCAACTGTCGAAAATCTACAGAAAAATAACACGTGCTTATCCAGGTTGGGGACCTGTGGGCGTAATCTCCCCTGAAATTTAGCCTAAAAGATGGTTACAAAATGGTTTTGTTTCATTAGTTAATGTGCATACCTTAGTCGGGCACCCCCTTCCCCGGGAAACTGCCATTTCGGAGTACCTTGCCCCTTTTGGAATATGGATGGGATGGTTCTTGAATAAGTGTGTGTAAGCTGTGACTTGAATTTTGAATGAAGATGATATTAAAACGCCTGATTTGGCTTAAAGTCCTGATATTTCGCATTTTCTGGCTTTGAATTCGAATTTACATTTGATTATATTTAAAACCGCGGATGGAATTAGAGTTTCGTTTAGAAATTTTGAAATATGTGTAGAAAAATAAAACAGCGTTAGTTCAAGAACTTAAATAAAAAGTAGAATGAGGGTCGCAGAAAGTATACTGAACGCAAAGGACGGTTCTTTGAAAAGATGGACGTTATAGACATGACGTAATATATGACGTTACGTTACCGTGCGCCGCCACACCTTCACTAACAACATAATTATCCGCATATTTTCGTTGATTTTCGAGATATTTACTCCAAAATTCACACACAAGTCACAAACATCTTGTATAAAACGATTATAAATTTATATCAATGTATGTTGACTATGGTATTAATTACAAACATTGTCTCACTTTTTCTGGGACAACCCACGTACATATTTCTTTTTTTTTCTAAAACAAAGATTGGAATTTAGTCTTAGTATTCCTTAGAAGTTAGAACCGACCACTCTGACTGACCTTAATTTCCAACACACAATTATAAATACACTTCACATAAGTTGATATATCTTGCCGGATTTCAAGATTGTGCTTTAAGAAGGAAATAATTTACAAAATTTTATATTATTTTACTCTATAAAGTCACATACAAGGAATGTAATTCTGAACATTTTTGTCAAATATTTCCGTAAGTATGCATTTATACAAAATTCTAAACCGTACAAAATGCTTAATTTTGTATTTGGAATAGAAATGTAACACAGTTTAGGAAATTTTGCTGGCACTTTTCAAATTTCGCACCTGGCTCTTCAGTGGTGCTAAATATGGGTTACATGTACCTAAAGAAACAAGATCCATATTTGCTATTGAATATACGACTGTAAGCTCAACAATTACAAGCATAAAGCAAATTAGGATCAGGTCTGGTAAAACATGACAATCTAGAAATTCTGCAAATTTTCCAAAAACAATTGAAATAATCAAGCTAGAAGTTACCTAGCTTCGTGTTTGAAATTTATTGTTTGTCCGGTAAGTCTCCGAACGTCATTGTGTGTAGTTTATGTACACAGTGATGTCATTCGGTGGTGTGATGGCGTATGCTATGTATAATGTGACTTTGTTTACTCTTGTTGACATGAGGCGTAAAGTTTCTCTATTTTATCGCAAGGTTAGACTTTTTTTAGATTATGCCTATTTATCTGCGGGGAATCCAAGTTTTTGTTGCATATCTTATTAATGAATACTAAGTTTTCAAGCCTTTCCAGACGAGGAAAATGTGGAGGCTGCGGGTCCGATTTAAATAGGTCACATGAATATCAATGAGGAAACCCAGGAAAATGTAAACACTGGCGTCACTCGGTTAAATCAAGAATTTTGTAAAAATGATTTTAGGTTCTTTGAAAAATATTCATAATATAGTTGAAAAGTTGGATCATAGATAAAGTGTGTGATTTCTTTTTGTTATTGTTTTTCTTTTCCGTTATGGAGATGGTACCTAGCGGTTTGATAGACGGAATGGAATGGGTGCACAGACTTTACGGACGTGCAGACTCATTGGACTCAACTTATAAAATAACAATAATAATAATAATAATAATAATAATAATAATAATAATAATAATAATAATAATAATAATAATAATAATAATAATAATAATAATAATAATAATAATAATAATAATAATAATAATAATAATAATAATGATAATAATAATAATGATAATAATAATAATAATAATAATAATAATAATAATAATAATAATAATAATAATAATAATAATAATAATAATAATAATAATAATAATAATAATAATAATAATAATAATAATAATAAACATTTCACTTGATATGCTGCGCTGCAGAGTGCAAAATGTCTGTTGATGCAAATATATAGTTCGTTAAGTGGATGTCTTCCTCTACCATACTAACCTCCAATATTCTAACGAACAGGTAACATGAGATACTGCATAACTATCATGATTGTGTAATAATTCATTTTTTGATTTTAAAAAGAAATGAAAAATATACGACGTAAATCTCGTTTACACATAACGACTATTCGCCGTCCATGACTTTGACTATTCGCCGTCCAAAAAATACCAGCAAACAACTATTCGCCGTATACCTCAAACATTTTTGTTACAGTAATTAGGGACAGAAAAATATCAAACGAACATAAGAAACACATGTTAGATAAGGCAAAATGGTATTAAGAATAGGGAATGGACCTCAAACCCGAAACACAATCTTGTTAACCCGATAAAACATGTGTTTTCGCGACACGATGGTCTTAAATTGCGGTACCAAGCGACGAAAAAAATGTCTGAGGGCAGCTATTTCGATACACAGGATAAAATAGAGCCACACACCGTTTTATTTTATCTCATTACTATGTGCCTTACATGCACTGGTTAGCCTGTGGTTAATAATAACGCAATGATAAAGGTCAAAACTTAACCACTCGTCCCGCGTTTATTCATACTCTCGCTTCGCTGGTAATCTATTTCCGGTGTTGATGATAGACGGTGAATACGTGGTAGTTCTATTTTGATATGATGGGTACCAGATTAAAGCGTCGCGTGGTTACACTTAATTGGTCAATCGGGTAGAAAACAATTTAAGCTATTGGTCAATCCGGTTGAAAACAATTTAAAGTATTTTTCATAGAATATTTTAATAAAAAAAAGTAAAGCGTGCAGAGAGAATATATGATAAAGTTCTGTCTTATTGATTTAAAAATGTACAAAAAGAGGAAAAAAAGAAAAAAAAATCATGCATGGATGGGTTTCGAACCCACATAACAAAAACACAAAAGGGTATAAGCATTCAGCTCTACCGATTAGGCCACTGTGACACATCCAAATAATTGGTGTAAATTAGATGAAAATAAATATAGAAGTATTTATCAGATTAGATTGGTAAACGTCCCTGAAATCAGTCAGTTGTTCCTAAGAAATACCCAAACGCATTAGTAAAAAAAGTAAAGCGTACAGAGAGAATATGTATGATAACTTTCTTATTGATGTAAAAAAGTACAAAAAGGGGAAAAAAGAAGAAAAAAATCAAGCGTGGATTGGTATCGAACCTACGTAACAATAAACACAAAGGTGTCTGGGAGTACCGTTCTATCCATTAGGCCACAGAGCTTTCTACAAATAAGGTGTGTTAGTAATATTGTATATAAAGTAGTATTCATCATCAGATTAGACTAGTTACCGCCCCTGAAATGTGGGTCTGTAGAAATACCGAAACGCGTTAGTAAATACCAAAACACATTCACAGAATCGATTTTAAAACGGATCAGTTCATAGCGTATATATATTACCGTTTTTCATTCAATATTTCATACAAAATTTTCTTCCTGCTATTATTGAGCATAGACAACAATAGTTAATATGATGCGTTTCAGTTCTTCGTGTATATCGGTATTTCTATGGTCCGATCTGGTCACGTGATTGAGCGGTTAGTAATTCGCATCTGGAGGAAAATAAAATAATATACAAATGCATGTTTATGCATTGTATTTCCTCGTAAATGGTGTTAGCATGTAAAAACAAACATGTTGATAATGTAACAATTATCATAAACGTGCAATTTAACCAGTTTCAACCAATATGTCGAACATTTTGTAAAATAGTCACCTCCCCAACTCCCCATGTTAATATTTTAAAATTATTACAAAGGTAGCCGATCTCAAGATCGGCTACCAATGATATTGATTAATCCAGAATAGAAACAAAATCAATTGTTGCCATCTTGTCAACGCTACGTATAGTGCTTTAACCATTTCTCAGACAAGACCTAGTTTTGGCGTCTCTTACAAAAATAGTTTGGGAAAACATTGAGACAAAAAAAAAAAAAAGAAATAATCTGTATGGTGAATATACCAAATATAGAAATATATACTTTAACAAATTCAAAAATTTTGAAGACAGCAAGAACGTTGAAACAATTTTGTTTTACTCCTAGGTTAAGGTATTCCATCCATCATTAGGTTCCAAACACTAAGTGCATCTTCGGGCGTCATTCATGGCGACGGAAATTGACGATAATATACCATCGTTAATTTACTGGCGTCATCCATGCAAAGGAAATCGACGAGGGATATCCTTGTCAATTTCCATTGCCACGTATGACGCCCGAAGTCGCACGAAGTGTTTAGGATACGTAACGATTTTATCGAATCTGTATGAAAAATTCGCCTTTATCTCATGAGGGGTGGACTACCCTAACGGGTTGACCCTATATCACCCAACTCCCGTCATATTCAACAGTGCTGCGTGTAGATTAAGCGCATAGAGACCCCCTGTCATTAACACATTAGTTATTTTTGACCGCTTCGTGATGAGGTATTATGCGATAATTAATGGTCAAGAAACCCCTATTGATTCCACATTGCGATTCTATTAATCCTTTATATAGTGCATGAAGGCCGGGTCACATACAATGCCACGTCTGCATCACGTCCACAAGAATATGAGAGGGAAACTGTTCGTAAATGCGACAGCCTTAGAATTAAAACAATCTAGATATTTTAGTGTTCGGAATATTAACCCTTTCCCAAACCAGACCTGGTTTTGACGTCCCTAATGAAAATGACTCGGGAGAACATTGAGTTAATATTTTCTGTGCTATATCATACACAAATCCTATCTTTATAAACATGATTCTTGCCGTCTGAAGCAACTTTCAAAGTAGAACGGTCTCAAAATTTGCCGTTTGGGAAAGGATTAAAAACATATTACATCATAATTTATGTTTGTTCTGAAACCAATTGATACCGTTCAATTCTGTCAGGAATAGTTCGGCATTGTAATAAACTTTACTTACCATTGTATATTTCTTGAAAGATATTATAAAGAGGGTCACTAAATGTACAGGATACTGACCAAAAGCAGGCAGTTTGGCTGCTGGACATAATGCGTCATATTTTGACATGACCCGGTACGTATTGTTAACACATTAGTTCGTTCTGACCATTTCCGGATGGTCTATTATGTGATAATTAACGGCCAGGAACCACCTATTGATTTCACATTTAGAATTAATTAATCTGGTATACTGTATCAGAAATATGATGAACGATATAGTCAAGTCACGATATTACTGTATCCTATTTGTCGTAATATTATTATATATGTCGTTACATTTGCAAATTTTACATAATTATATGTAAACAGCGGAAACTTCGTTCACAATCTCAATACAATTTTGCTTGCATTGATTCGATTCTTGAACCAACAAATGAAAAGAAAGAAGCTTGGAGTTCGATATTATGTTGTATATGTAGGTACATTTTTGTAAACATGTTCCATAATATAGCGTGCGGACTGTTTCTCTACCAATAAGCTCAATCCAGGGACCGTGTGTTCGAATCCCAGCTTGCCTAATATCTTCTCCGATATTTGACAATAGTTAATTTTCTTTCAGCATTAGACTAATTGTAGCCCTTATAAATACAAAATGTCTTCATGGGATGACAAGGTGGCGGCTCAGATAGGATTGCGATTGCACTCGTTCGAATATTTCTATGTATGACGTTCAAAAGACATTTTTTTTTTAAAAGAAACCTTTGGTTTGATTTATGTATTTCGCACTTGCAACAGGATAATCTCGCCGCTTTTCAACAAAAAACCTCGTACCTGCAGCTTGTTTTAAAGGCAGCAATATAGGAATGAGCATGCTGAAAGGAGTCAATCATTTTCGATAAGCCCCTTTTTACATGCCATCAACATCACCAACCATCTCCAGGCTTTATTGACACCCCAAGTCTAATCAAGATTCATCGCGTCACAAGGCCCAATAACTTCATCCTGATATTTGTATTTATATGGAGCACGCGAGGTTTTTATTAGGATTACCATGGAAATTATCAAAACATCTTTACAATCACTTTCTGTGGAGACTGCAAATAAAGATAGGACGAACCATGGATTCTAAAATACGAAAGGCGTAAATGGTGAATATATAAAAGTCACCATGGACTCTTTCTTATTAAAACTTCTATACAATCTCTGTTATTTTTGAGAAGGGGGAGACCAGAGAAAAATCAAAGTACTGAAAGTACTGTTGGGAAGCAAATTTGTTAATAATGTAGGCCTGTCCAGAAGTAGAGTACTTTGATTAGGTACTTTGATTATCCATTGGAATACCTTGAATACTTTGATTCGTAGAGTACTGTGATTAGATACTTTGATTATACATTCGAATACCTTGAATACTTTGATTCCATGCATCTATTTGTAGCTTTGAATATATCTTAAATTTCAATAAACTTGACTGTCCCATTTACAGGGAAGGCCACTGGACTGATCTTTGAACCATAATAAAGCAAATTACAACGTCGGTCTTTTCTTCTCTTAGAGACAAGATTAATTGAATGTTTCATTTTCAGTCACACCATTCAATATCTACATGTATAACTTCAGACTATTCGAATGACTGTTACCTCAATAATCTTTTGATAGAACTATTTATAGTAAGGAGGACTGGAAGATGTTGTGTGGTATGCAGAGAATGGTAAAGTGCAGAGAGAGGCGGCTGCATAGAGAAGCAAATTTTGCAAATTTGCTACCCAAAATAGATCGAATGGTGGATATTTTTTTTTATTATTTTTGCTTTTTCTTTTTTGTTTGTCACGCTAATGATTCATCAGAATTACCATGGATGTAAAACAGTGAATAAATAAGTAAATTATGAATGAATAAATGAAAATTAATGAATAAATAATGGCATCTTTACGGATAGAATCGTTTCCATCGCTCAAGGAGCCGTAGTACGGGACAACAGGAGGTTACTTGCACATAACGATACCAAATATGTTACATACAAGCGCACGAAATGAAAATAGTGCACGATTTTTGTGCAAATCTCTTGGAACGTTGCACTTTAAGATATTACACCCGTAATGGGATTCATGCGACGTCAACTTATTGGGGCGATTTCGTATTCTCACGAGATAAGGGATTCACATGTCGTCGTGATGTCTGTGCGTTTGGTAGATGCAAGACCTAGAATTTTCACTGCAATTTTAAAGCAGTTACTAAGATGAATCTTTAAAACAAAGTAAATCTAAAATATGTATATGTTCAAGTAGTAAACATCAGGTCAATATCAACAAAATGTAACGTTCGATACTGTCGCTTTTTATGAAGTCAATATAACCGTCAAATTCTCGATCATGATAAAGGTGTTAACGCCAATTATTCGCCACACATTTAAAAATACCAGTTTCGACAATTTGTATGTGAAATTGCAACACCAATACTTGCACTTCAACACAGTTAGAAAGTCAAAATGTACTGTCGCCACTTTTTAACAGCTACTGAAATGTCCGCTACCGTCTATTTTATTACAAGATGGGCCATACAGTATCCACGGAAATTAATTGTTACTATGGCCAAGTTAACCGATATACACAATACTAAAAGTAAATTAGCCCTATAAGTCTATGAAGAGGAATTTCCCCCCTCTGATTCCACTACAAATCAGACTGCGGGGATCCTTGAGACTTTTTGTTGTAAAGTTCGATACTTGATTTTCCCTAAAATGCAATTCAATTTTACATTAAAGTACACCTGCCAAATAAGAAATTCTGTGTCTATATCGAAAATAATATATGTTGGTTTTATTCCCATACGCATATATTTTTTCTGACCCGTTTTATATCAATTTGTAATGTCCGCGATGTAATGTTCAATACCGAGTATCTAAAGACATTATCTCTGACGGTAAAATTAGCTTAGTTTATTGACTTTATGACGTATATAATGACGTATCTAAACAGTAGGCTTTATGACCAGCCAATCTTCTTTACCGAACTGAAAAAAATAAACATTTTTTACCAGTTTGGTGTTTGCAAAAGCGAGTGTTTGCAAAGTGATTTGCATTCTTAATGCCTCTTTATTACATCACACCTTATTTCTTATTTTGATTAAAACTGAATGCAACCATCGTATGGTAAATGCATAGGTATTTATTGTCTTTGAAAGTTGATTTTGATAACAATTGTTTTGACTGTAATGTCCGTTACTTTTGGTATCGGACATTACATATTTTGTAGGAGCTATTTACATGCATTATGAGATTAAAAAACGAAACGGAAGCTAATCCCCAGCGATTTCCAAACATCTCTGCTCTAAACCATTTTCAAATCGATCATATGTTATTATATTTATTGAAAAATGTCAGAAATGTTGTTTGGCCACGTGATTAAAGTTCTGCCGTAATTTGTGCAACCTTTTCAAGGTGTAAAATGTTTGTGGACTTTTTCCAAGCTTCTTAGACGCGTCATCCAAGATACTTTGCGTTATTTTCCTTGATATTAATTGATTGAATCAGTTTTAACGCGTCTTTGAGCTACTATATTCATGAATCACAGGGGCTGGAGCACTTTAAGAACCATTCATTTCAGACGTTGCTCGCACCAATCATACCACAACATTATATATGAGCCTTTCTGGACTTTGAGAAGACTAGTAATTTCCGATTTTTTTAGCACCAAATAAAAACTTTTCCCACTAGGAAAATCTTATTTCATCATGCTTAATTGAGTTGGTGTCTGTCACATGTTTCTGTCCAGCGACGATTTGTAATGTTCGATACAATTAAGTAGTCTTGATTTTTGTCCAGAGTATCTATAGATTAAGATTATACAGTTCTCTAAGGTTCTCTAAGCTATTTTGATTATATTGATATTGTGTGGTGTCTATGGCACATTTCGGGTATGCAAAACATGTTTTCTGGTGTAATGTAATGTCCGCTACATTTGTAATTAAGGTTACATATCCAGCAAAACATGCTTTTTTGTTCTCTTTAATCTCCATGTTGCTGATTTCTTTAAGTTTGATTACTTATGTGAAGAAAGCAAATGCGTTGATAACACATTGTTCCAGAAATCGTTTTCACGTTACGCATATAGATCAATTCCGATTTTCTGACAAATACACCATGATACTACTAGGTTACAGTGGATTTGTATGCTATTAGACTTGCATTGGCTCATTTTAGGTTTGCTAAGACGTCAGGAATCTACTTGATATTGGAATTTTCATGCTATACTGATTTTTCATTGAAATGTTTTTACTTTTAATTTAATTGATAAAACTGTAATGTTCGCTACAATTCGTAAGCACATTTAAATGCTTCGTTCTGAATATACGTTAAACATTAAGGACCTGCAAACTTGCTCTCGCTATTAGAAAAACATCTGTATATAAATTGAAAACCATATATATGTTGTTGACATGGCTTTCTGATAGCAACAATATGTTATCAGCTGTATTTACTATTGCAGCAGTGAAATTCGTTACATCTGTAGTAGGTATCATTTCTTTTGAAGCACATATCGGACGATTCAAAGTGAATATACTCAGTCTATCGGACATCATATATCCCGAAGCGTTCATGTTACACTATGATACATTGTAATTCCATGTCCAGTAGGTATAAATGGTCAGTATTAGCTTACAAGTGGCACTGGTACGAGAGGCTCGTACATTACCGTGGCAATTTTATTCTATTTGACTGCCACCATTCAACAGGACACCGCATCACTATGCTTTTCGTGATGTTCAAACCAACTTAACATAACATGGTTTAAAGTGACATTTCAGAATTTTTTGTCATAAATTTTACTTTTATCTTTATCTGAAAGAGCATATTTTCTTATGAAAATTCTGAAAATTTCAAGCCAAAACATTGAGCCGTTTCCGAAAAAAATATATTTTTGTGTTAAAATTGAACAAATTGTTGTGGACAACAGTTCGGATTTATATGCAATTTATCGATTATGTCTCAACTTTACATGCATGTTTCTCGCTTATTGGCAACAACTTCAAAAAACTAATAGTATTTATACTCGTTAGAATAACCAATCTTGGCATCAAGACATACTTTAAAAAATTGAAATTGGAATGAAATGTCCCTTTAATATATTTGCCTTTGGTTTAAATGTCAATAAAAGTGTTCCGAGTTATTTCGTTTTTTGGATCTTAATATGGCCAAGATCCCTCATAATATGAGAATACGTGAAACATTCTGTTTAAACGACGTCGCCGGAATAAGTTACGAATGTAACGAATGTCACATGAAACATTATAATAATAATAATAATAATAATAATAATAATAATAATAATAATAATAATAATAATAATAATAATAATAATAATAATAATAATAATAATAATAATAATAATAATAATAATAATAATAATAATAATAATAATATCTTTATTTAACGAAGGTGAATTATTAAGACATCACTACAATACACAATATCATAATGATTAACATATTTACAATAAGGCCTTCAAACAACTTTCATACAAAAGTCAGTATTGACAATCACACAAAATTATCAATAATA
The DNA here is from genome assembly GCA_963680895.1 of Fragum sueziense. Taxonomy (NCBI): domain Eukaryota; kingdom Metazoa; phylum Mollusca; class Bivalvia; order Cardiida; family Cardiidae; genus Fragum; species Fragum sueziense. Next base: position 27,837,785 of record OY804601.1, read on the forward strand.
ATAGTCATTTATCTGACAGATACTCGTAGGATCTAAATTATTGCATGTTATCGATTAAATAGTGTTTGATTTTTCCTTTGAAATTGGTCAGCTTTGGTTCGTTTCTTATTTGGATTGGAATTGAATTCCATACATTAACGCTGAAATAACTAAAGCTACTTTTGTATATAAATGAAACATTCCGTACATTCCGACGTCGCGAGAACTCCACTAGGGGTGTACTACCTTAAAGTGCAACGTTCCAACAGATTTGCACTTTTTTCGTTCGTTTGTACGTAATATCTTTGGTATCGTTGGAAAATATTCTGAATTTGCCCAAACCACAATGAGTTTCCAAGTCAATAATAAATGGTATATTTTGGACACGTTCTAGCATAACGTGTGATTCAGTGAGAAGGCTCACGCATGAAATGTCAATAGTATTCAGCTCTGTAGGGCACAATCCTGTAATCCGATTTTCACATGGTATAATTTTCCAGGGAACCCATTCACCGTGGCTTGTAAGTGGTCAATTGCTCCAAGGCAATTCCGATCATATAAGGTCTTGATGGATAAATCTAATGCAACCTGTCCTAGTTTCCTCGATGCCTATTCGGGATAGACATACCGTCGCTTTTCAACGAAAACCTCGTACCTGCAGCTTAAAACAAGTTGCAGATACGAGGTTTTCGTTGAAAAGCATCGATATTACGAAATTGGCATCCCCTGTATTGTCAATGGTCGTTTCAATAGTTGTTGCCTTTTTCCTGGCCATATTCGCCAACTTGGCTAACGTTTGGTGGATTTATTTTTCAGTTTAGGCATTTGATTCTATACTAAGACAAGAGTGCCATCGTCACAATATACGCCGCCACTTATAAAACTTGAGACAAAAAAATGACATTGACAAGGATTTATAAATATTCACTGAAAAACCTTTAAAAAATTGTGTTCACAAAAAGGTTTTTATAAATATCCAGTGAAAAACCTGGAAGGAATTTCTATCACGAGGCTGAAATATCATTAAGCCCCAGAGACTAAGATTGAAGGGGGCATAATTCTGGCAAAAATCAATGAACCATGAAATCCTTCCTTCATGCACATCTACCAATTGAGGTGATAACATCCACCAAGTTTCATTAAGATCCAGCCAGAAACTTAGGAGGAGTTGTGTTGACAAGCCTGCAATTTCAATAAGCCCCAGAGACTAAGTTTTTAAGGGGCATAACTCAGGCAAAAATCGACGAACCATAAAATCCTTCCTTCATGCACATCTACCAATTGAGGTGATAACATTGACCAAGTTTCATTAAGATCCAGTCAGAAACTTAGGAGGAGTTGTGTTGACAAGCCTGCAATTTCAATAAGCCCCAGAGACTAAGTTTTTAAGGGGCGTAACTCAGGCAAAAATCGACGAACCATAAAATCCTTCCTTCATGCACATCTACCAATTGAGGTGATAACATTGACCAAGTTTCAAGAAGATCCAGCCAGAAACTTAGGAGGAGTTGCGTTGACAAGCCTGCAATTTCAATAAGCTCCAGAGACTAAGTTTTTAAGGGGCGTAACTCAGGCAAAAATCGACGAACCATAAAATCCTTCCTTCATGCACATCTACCAATTGAGGTGATAACATTGACCAAGTTTCAAGAAGATCCAGCCAGAAACTTAGGAGGAGTTGCGTTGACAAGGCTGCAATTTCAATAAGCCCCAGAGACTAAGTTTTTAAGGGGCATAACTCAGGCAAAAATCAACGAACCATAAAATCCTTCCTTCATGCACATCTACCAATTGAGGTGATAACATTGACCAAGTTTCAAGAAGATCCAGCCAGAAACTTAGGAGGAGTTGCGTTGACAAGGCTGCAATTTCAATAAGCCCCAGAGACTAAGTTTTTAAGGGGCGTAACTCAGGCAAAAATCGACGAACCATAAAATCCTTCCTTCATGCACATCTACCAATTGAGGTGATAACATTGACCAAGTTTCAATAAGATCCAGCCAGAAACTTAGGAGGAGTTGCGTTGACAAGAAAAGTGGACGTACGTACGGACGGATGGACGGATGGACGGATGGACGGACGGACGGATGGACGGACGGACAGACGGAGAAGATGACGCCAATATACGTCCGCCTCCGGCGGCGTATAAAAAGGAGGACGATAAGCACCCAGATCTATGAAAATGCACTGCTTGCATAGCTAGCCGCCAATTTCTACGGCTTATCAAGTTTATGTTTACATTGCGGTTTTTTTGGTGGCCTCTATTTCTCAATAGTAAAAATGTTGTCATTGTCTTCAAACATCAATGATAGCAGAATTGCTAAACAGACTCAAATACAAGGCATGGGACCAATCTACATTAGCAATACCCCTGCAAGAAAACAAACAAACGGGGAGAAGTCATAAATATTTACAATGACAATCAGGCCTATCAGATTGACGATCCAACACTCGTATTGTTTGTATTGGACGAGCTATTGTCATCAATGTGTTTATATAACCGTCTGATCTGGAGATGACCTCAATCTGTAGCTTAACTATCCGCTTTGATCTGCATCCGTATGTCAACAAATATCGTGACGGGGCACAGCTGCGTTGATAACATTGATTGTCTATGGATGCAGGGAAACAAGAGTTCGATACTCTGATATCGTCGGTGTTATTGCTTAACCTCATAACTCCAGCTTTAACCAAGCCGGGGTTACGAGGTTTTGCAATAACATGTCAACAAGTATCGTGACTGTACACAGCTGTCTAATAATATGAATCTATCGTGATACAGGGAAACCGTTCGATGCTTTGATGTGTGTCACATCGTCGATCAGCGATATATATAATACGACATCGAACCATGAGCCGTGACGAAAGGTTACGGAATATTCCACTGTCTGTAAAACAGGATGAAGCATAATTATTCTCCACTGAATAAATCCGAAAAATGATCCAATTTTTGTTGCCGGGCTAGTCGTGACAGCACAGTAGCTGTCTTCAGAGAAAACGATGATAATGCATTGCAGTGTGGGTTCGAATCACGAAATTGGTAATTATTCATTTTTTATTCTTAATAACAAAGTCATGATTTTGTTTAAATACCGACAGAGCTCCATTTTCTCAGAGAATGGACCGCCCTTAGCTCATTTCGATGTTTTCCGTGGTTTATAAATTGCTTTTTAATGATGCATCATTTTGGAAGGCAAGTAAACAAATGACAGTGATGGGCATTGGCAAAACACAAACCTAAGAAGACCCTTTCCCAAACTACGATATTCTAGAAGTGCTCTAATATAAAAGCCGCTGCATACCCCTAAATGGATTTCGAAATGAAAATACTTGTGGAAAATGGCAAAGAAAATGTTGAGGCAAAGTATGAAAATGCCAGTTATTCCTTTTTTGTCCCAATGTTTTCACAAACCTTTTCTATCTGGGCCGACGTCAAAACCAGATGTTGTTTGGTAAGGGACTAAGCGCTAAAAATTCCAACGGCAATGCACAAAATCACCACCCACATTCGCGCACTGTCGGAGCCCTTTCCCAAAGAAGCACTAGTTGAGCGTCCTTTGAAGAATAGCATTTTAGAACACCGAAGGCAATGCTGATGCCTACCACCACTCTCCCAAAAGGACAAAAATATCCACAATGTCATTATAATATACCCATTTGATTTACATCATAAGTATCATCAATTGGTTGGTTGCAATTATTTTGATTTTGGACCAGTCTAAAATTGTACCGTTTGAGGAAAAGAAAACATAGAAACTAAAAGCACCACCTGGCTCATTCATTCTGGCCAATTAACATTAATGGACTCCAAAAGGACGTAAATAAACCCTACAATTATCGCAGATACGTCGTTTTGACGTCAAATTGACGTTGTTATTATTGACGAGTTATTAATGTCAAAAGGCAGAACGTGCTTTCAATATTAATTCTCCACATTCGCCTAAATGGACACGTGGATGTTAACCCTTTTTACAAACTACAAACAAAAAAAAATGAATGTAGTCAATTTGAATTGTAAGATGTCGCTGGCAGAGAAATGAATGTTGAAATGGCTGGAATTTTGTATGGTACTTCACGACAAATCATTGAGGAAATCGCAGGAAATATATTTAATTCTTGCTGACAACAAAATGAGTCTAAGAAAAAGTGGACAATTTGAATGTTGTCAAAGAAAGAACATAGCAATGGTAAACTTTGAAAAGCAGCAGATGAGAGGGGTGGAGTAAAGACATTCTATTTCTTTTCCAAATCCAAACCCTATACTATGCCCCCCCCCCCCATTGAAAGCAGATTTTAACGTAGGGGGCCTATACAACCCATCATTAGCATCAAAGTGCCAGAGGCGAAATTTGAAAAGTGCCAGTAATTCCTAAACTGTGTTACATTTCCATTCCACATACAAACATATAAGCATTTTGAACGGTTTAGAATTTTGAATTAATGGATACTTATGGAAATATTTGAGAAAAATGTTCAAAATTACCTCCCTTGCATATGAATATATATAGTAAAATGATATTTGTAAATTATTTTCTTCTTGAAGCATAATCTTGAAATCCGGCACGGTGAATTTACTTATGTGAAGTGTATTTACAAGTGTGTGTAATTTGATGCATTTCACATGGATAGAAAGTGGTGTTTTTAATGATGGGCCATATACCTTAAGGTAGAATATCAGTAATGTGGCCATTTTGAGATTCATAAAACATTGGATTTTCTCGGGCAGCGTCGTTACGTATCCGAACTTATTCGGGCACGGCCGTAAACATTCGGCGGTGGAACATTCCACCGCCGAATGTTATCGACGTCACCAGAATAATTCCGACGTCGCGCGCATCTCATTAGGGGTAGACTATCTTAAGATGTTGTTGATGGTGGTGGGGGAATAATTTAAAGAGGTATAATTTTGTCCTGAACATAACTAAAGCGTATTTTGGTGTTGATACTATTCTTCTAAAATGAATGGTTTTGCGAACTGAAGATTCGAGATCCGAGTTGAATTTCTTTGTCGTTTATAAGTTTTGTTGTTTGGAGGAACAAATTATAGCCTGATCTCTGACCTTACAAACGATTCGGTGTTCGCATGCCAATGATTTTAATCTAATTACAAAGTGCCGTTTTCGTTTATCCTGTTCTCTAGTAGAAACATGTTTAGAAAATATCGAGAGAAAAGAAGAAAATGCTGATACCCAGCATGTTCTTCTTTTCCCTCAATGCTTCCCATTCTTAGTTTCCCTTTAGCAACATCATGTCATGGAGTCTGTCATTACTAAATGGCTTTTGGACCAGTCTTATATAGTTGTGTTAATACATTACTGTGCAGTGACGCCTTTAGACTCTCCCACAAGAAATGCTTGGGAAAGCATTGTGGAAAATTAAGAAATTGCTTATGACAAGCAATTTCTTTATTTTCCACAATGTTTTCTAACCCAAAATGGAGATAATTTAAACTATCATCAACTTGAAATTGTCGTCTGCAACACCTTTCAAATTGGAACAAACCAAACATTTGCCGTCTGGTAATGGGTTAAGGAAAGAAAGGGTCAATATGATAATTACAAAGTGTCACATTTGTTTATATCCATTTCAATATGGTAATAAAGTAAACGGTTCACGAGGGAGTGAATTAGAAAATTAGAAATTTGTTGAAATATAGGGAAAGTTTGTGAACTATGCACCGCCAATCAAGTTAATTGTTCCTGGTCATTTTCGGCCTCTTTGATCCGCGTGGGAGGCGTGACCAGCAACTGTAAACGCGACACGTCACGAGCAAGGGGGGTTTTGGGGAGCATATCAATTGATTGATTGATTAAGTTTAGCTCACTTTTAACTATATTTGGTCATATGAAGACGACTGGAGCACCTAATCCTGGATTCCTGGTATTTCTTTCACCATTATTTCCAATCGATCCAATGCTCTCTCGCATAGAAGAGAGACAATGGCTTTTGTCAAATACTAGAAAGGATACTAGTACTGACCGTAACGGAGTTCGAATCCACGAATCCATGACCGAAAGTCATGCTACCAGCGATCGAAGATGCATAGCGCTGCTTTTCAACGAAAACCTCGTAACTGCAGCTAAAAACAAGCTGCAGTTACGAGGTTTTCGTTGAAAAGCGAAGATATGTTGATCAAGGTCACTTTTGGTCTCTCACAATTTTCATTATCACCTGCAGCAACTACAAGGCAGCAATATGGAATAAATACGATATTTCTATAAATTACTAAACCTAAGCCCTTTTTTGTTGTGGATACTCATCGGTATCATCTCGACGACAAGATTTAAATGTGTACCCACACCATAGAGTTTATATTAAGGTATCCAACACCTCAAAAGCACCAAAGACCCTTATGCGAAATTTTAAAAGCGCCAGTAATTTCTAAACTGTGTTACATTTCCATTGCAAATACAAACATAAGCATTTTGAACAGTTTAGAATTTTGAATTAATGCATACTTATGGAAATATTTGACAAAAATGTTCAAAATTACCTCCCTTGCATATAAATAAAGAGTAAAAAAATATTTGCAAATTATTTTCTTCTTAAAGGGCGACGGTAACAGATGGTCTAATTGCAAAAAATGAAATTTTTTGAAAAAATATGCAAAACTTTTGTGTTGACCACCTCGGGATGGTTAATAATATGCGATTCAGACAGAGAATGAGCCGAAATTACAAGACAGATAGCTGAATTTAGGGAGAATCCAAGCCTAAATTCAACCCCATCACTGATGGGGTTAGAATTATTTTCAAATTGTTGCGCATGCGCATACAGCGCGGACCATGATTCAAACGAGATTCATACTTAAATTTCAATATGACGTCATCATGTATGTTGTGACGTCATTTAAGAAAGTCACATGTCCTACTGTTTTGACCTACTTTCGACATCGCTTCATGAATTTGGTATCAAATTGCGAAAAAATGAGTCGTTGCTTCAATAGTTTCTCGTAATCATTTAATCAGGTCATATAAAGCTTAAAAAGTGTACATTTCGTTTGTATTTGACAATTTTTGGGTCCAAATCTGGGAAATAGTAGCTTTAAAAGCATAATCTTGAAATCCGGCACGGTGAATCAACTTATTTGAAGCTTATTTACAAATGTGTGTAATTTGATGCATTTCGTACGGCTAGAAAGTGGTGAATTTTTGAGGGTCTGTAAACCTTAAGAAAACTTTAGAACATCATTGCCCTAATTATCTGTTTCACTAGTGTTACGTTATTCTCAAATGTCATTAAGGTAGAATAGGATCCGTAATGTCGCCATTTTGAAATTCATAAATCATCGGATTTTTTCGAGCGGTGTCGTTACGTAACCGAACCTATTCGGTGCGGGCGTAAACATTCGGTGGTGGAAAGTTCCACCGCCGAATGTTTTCGACTTTGCCCGAATATATCCGACGAATCTCATCGAATATATCCGCGCGAATCTCATTATAGGTGGACTGCCATAATTTAAAGTAAGTTCTCCAGATCTTAGGCATTTTGTTATTAAACGTTGTGGATCTTCATTGGGCCACATTTTCACGTGACATGTCACATGACTAGGTGACCGATTTGTTACTTGTTTGTTTACAATTCTTTAACACCTCCCCAAACGACAAAAAATAGACTCTTCCAGTCTGCTACAGCTGCTGAAGACTAGAAAAATGGATGTTGATATAAATCTATTTTTTGTATATTCTACAAATATATCATTGATTCAGATGCAAACGAAAAAATGCTAATTATCACGATTTTCTTGTTTTGTTCCAATATTTCCCCAAACCTTTTTTTTATAATGGACGTCAAAACTAAGACTTGTTTGTGAAATTGTAAATACATGAATAGGAAACGAAAGAAAAAGATTTTTACAGTAAATGTAGTCTACCCATAATGAGATTCGCGCGGCGTCGGAATTATTCGGGCGATGTCGAAAACTTTTGGCGGTGGAACTTTCCACCGCCGAATGTTTACGACCGGGCCCGGATAAGTAACGACGACGCTTGAAAACATCCGATATTTTATGAATCTCAAAATGGCTACATTACGGATATTCTACCTTAATAGGAAACGAAACAAAAAGATTTTTACAGTTAAGACAGTGAAATACGGACAGCTGATTATCTATTCAGTGGTCGTGACTTCAAATCTTCGTTCTGACATTTGACAAAAGTAACTTTCTAGCTTATCGAATGAAAGGGATTTTGGAGAAAATATTGATCAATACAAAAGAGGAAAATACTGCGAACCACCATCTTCTCCGTATCTCTGAATACATTTTACGCTTAAACATGCACATTTTCATGTTTGGCATTGATAATTTAATTTTAAACAACTGTTTTCAAACAAGTTGAAGACATGTCAAAAATTGATTGTTTTAGGGAACGGGTTAAGACCTTCATTAAAGAAACACATTGCGTGCTCTATCTTCATACTTTTAGGTCTATCTGTTCTCTATTTACATCGTGAACGAATTTTTGAAATTCTTCAAAAGGTACTAAGTCACTGGGACAATTATCGTACTTAACCCTGAATTTATGCTACTAGTACTAAGCCATGATTACGTCCTTTTTAGGCGGCTTAAAGAGACATCACATTCTCTTATTTTATTTTTTCATGTTTGTATTCATGTCAAGATATGGTTATTTTAATATGTATAAATGCTATCATTTTTTAAGTTGTTGCTGATGAGCGAAAAAGACTTACCTGTGACGTGAAGACATAAATGACAATAACCATATACACATGAACTGGTGTCCATTTCAATTAGTTTAATTTCAACGCAAACATATAAATTTCTCGTAAACGACGCAATCCTTTTGCTTGAAATTTTCAGAATCTTCATAGGAAAATATTCTCTTTCAGATAACAATAAAAGTAAAATTCATAAAAGATAGTAAAATCAGTAAAATGTCACTCTACACATACAAACATAATTACCATGTACATATTGCAGCTTCTTAATATGTCATAGACCAGTGAGTTAAAACAAAATGCACATTTAGCCCGGTTACCTAAAGCCATTATGCTTGCCCCTATCCACCGATCAGATCAAGCCCGGTCAAGCGATCGTATACAGATCGAGATCGGTCGTAATGGATGACCTAGAGTGGTCGGAGTGATCGAGCTTGATCTGTATGACTTCGTGGAAAATCAAGCTAGCCAATGATAAAATGATCTCTCGATTACAAGGTGAACCTGGCGTCACCCGTCTTTAACTGTACTTAGGTGTTATGGTTATTCATAACGTCAAGTTCCGTGGTCGGTCATATCTGATACGTATTTCTTCTGACAATCTAAAGTTTCAAATATTTTCCATGAAAATGGTCAATGTACAAGTTTTGTACATTTTATCATTGAACCATGAAAGCGTTGCTAAGTCCAAATTATCTACCATCCGTACATAATTCTTAGCTACAGATAAGAGTTGATAAATGCTTTCCTAAATGCAAACTAATCATTATTTTTTCATGAAAGCCTATATTATGGGTACTCATTTGAATCGTCTCGAAGAGACGATTCAAAAGAGTACCCACAATATATGATTTGGAATCAGACCAACGATCTTGACACGTATTTCCACCCTGTGTCGTTTTTTTTTCTGAAATCGTTATTCCTCAGATCGATGGTACATGTCCGATTTAGGGGTTCAACGTCATTGTGGTCGGCCTAATTCTATTATTCTGTGGTTCAATGCTTCGCAAGAAGATTAACCTACTTCAAAAACAAAAACATCGAGAAACTTTCCTACACATAACACCTCTTGGTTGAAATAAAGCATTTGATCAGTGATTAACAGCAAAAAACATAGTAAAACTTAACGAAACGTATAGAATTAATTGATAGGCACGCACGTACGGACGCACACATAGATCAACAGAATTTATGACAAATATGCCAAAAAACCAATTTTGTGGACAGGTCCGAAATAAACGAAACAATGGTTAATAAACGAAGTCCGAAAAGCAGAAAATTTGATTCGTGCGGTGTGCGTGCGTTCGCGCGCTCGCTCGCGTGTGTGTGCGCTAGTGTGTATGTGTGTGTGGTGGGGGGGGGGGGGGGGAATGGGGGTTAGAGGGGTCCTTTCCAATGTCTGGTCTTTATTGAGTTTTGACTAATGACAAAACGAAATGAGTGATATGCCTTAAAATGCATTTGTCTTCGACGATTCTACAACTAAAAGTCGATATCCGGGATGATTTCAGAAACAATGAAGGATTATAGGGTTTACGTCATGTATTCTGTATCAAAACATGTTTACGTTAAAAATCGGCGAATATTTGAAATAACTCATTGAGCAAAGTCATGTATATCAAAACAATGATGATGAAATATTTCACACTCATATTTCGTCGATGTAATTGAAAAACCTCGTAACTCCAGCTTTAATTAAGCTTCAGTTACGAGGTTTTGCATTTACACCTATGCTTTATTACTAGTGACCTTGATCATGATTAGGATTATATTTCGGACGGATCATACAAAAATTGCTTAACTATTTTCTGTCTTATTTGGGGCATATACATTTTGTCCTCTAAAGATCCATTCAATTTGATGTAGTCTATAAGTTTACCGTTTGGAAAAGAGTTAACGGTTATCAATTCCCTCACAATGACTCATTTTGAATCCCTAAAAGATAAAGGCTTTGGAAAACATTGTGGAAAATGAAGAAATTGCTTGTGACAAGACATTTCTTCAATTCTCATGATGTTTCTATCAAAAAGACTAAATAAATCGATATTGTATTTCATTAACTTGAAAATGTCGTCGACATCATCTTTGAATTTAAATCACCGTAAAATTTTGCCGTTTGGAAAAGGGTTTAAGATGTATACAGTATGGAAAAATAGCCTAATTATGTTGTAATTGCTTGTCTAGAAGCAAGCATTACATTTGGAAAATTGATGTCAATGACCCTGACTCTAGTAGTACAATAACGCAGGTCAGTGGAAACTTGGCTAAATGGAGGAAACAATAATATGTATCTTTATTGAGATATTTGAAGTTATTTTTATAGTAGTTTAGACCAGCATGGGTCCAGATCAACCTGTGTATACACACATTCTGACCAAGAAGCGTGTTGTTCTCTTTTAGCTTCTTCTTAACCCGTAGCAATTGTTGGGCATCAGTACGGATCTCGATCAAACTATACTTCTTTCACAAACTGATCTGGATCCATATTGGTATCAAATTTTACACCTGTCCGTTTTCAATACCCCTTCCCCCTTATTTAAGGAAAAGGGGTGGGTGGGTGGGGTAATATTGCACCTGCTTACCAACAAACATGTCAGCCACCCCCGCTGGTAAAGTACACAGGTCAAGAAAACTTGGTTAAATAGTTGAAAAAAGCTATTGTTGCTTTCCAACGAAAACCTCGTAACTGCAGCTTGTTTTAAGCTGCAGTTACGAGGTTCTTGTTGAAAAGCAGAGATATATTGTTTACGTTGGAAAAATTCGGTCACCTTTTCCCGTTTCTCATTATTGAACTTGACTTTATTGGCCGTGTGTGGTCAATTAAACAACTTACAATCCGTCAATTGTAGGAAAATAGTGCGGACTTAATTCAAACCCTTTTCCAAACATCACTTGTTTTATGTTTGGCGTCCGTCTCTATAATGGATTTTTTTGGAAAATAAGAATATGCTGAGCACCAGCATTTTCTCCAATTCATTGAAATCATTTTCACGCTAGATATCGTGCCTCTCGCAACATGAATTTAACATTGTACTTTTTTAGAAATTGAAGCAGCATACTACTACTACTACTACTACTACTACTACTACTACTACTACTACTACTACTACTACTACTACTACTACTACTACTACTACTACTACTACTACTACTACTACTACTACTACTACTACTACTACTACTACTACTACTACTACTACTACTACTACTACTACTACTACTACTACTACTACTACTACTACTACTACTACTACTACTACTACTACTACTACTACTACTACTACTACTACTACTACTACTACTACTACTACTACTACTACTACTACTACTACTACTACTACTACTACTACTACTACTACTACTACTACTACTACTACTACTACTACTACTACTACTACTACTACTACTACTACTACTACTACTACTACTACTACTACTACTACTACTACTACTACTACTACTACTACTACTACTACTACTACTACTACTACTACTACTACTACTACTACTACTACTACTACTACTACTACTACTACTACTACTACTACTACTACTACTACTACTACTACTACTACTACTACTACTACTACTACTACTACTACTACTACTACTACTACTACTACTACTACTACTACTACTACTACTACTACTACTACTACTACTACTACTACTACTACTACTACTACTACTACTACTACTACTACTACTACTACTACTACTACTACTACTACTACTACTACTACTACTACTACTACTACTACTACTACTACTACTACTACTACTACTACTACTACTACTACTACTACTACTACTATTGTTGACGCACGGACGCACGACGGACACAACGCCATGACAATAGCTCGCTAGCCTTCGGCCAGTGGAGCTAAAAATCAGATCATTTTTCTGGTGGGTTGGTTCATTTTTTTTTTGGGGGGGGGGGGAGGATTCATATATCTGATAAAAGAGCTCAGTAAGGCGGGGTAAATGCATCAAACCATTTGAAAATTGACGCGGAAATAAAAACGTTATTGCAAAATAATTGATCAGAACCAAGATTTTTTGTCCGTATATGGTGTACCGATAGGGTCGAAAGTATACAACGTAAAATAATATACGTCCAACGTGAATTAATTAGCGTAGCACGATATTTCATTTGCGTCCGACGTAAAATAATTAACGTCCCACGTGAATTGATTAGCGTGGGACGAATATTACTTTGTGTACCACGCAAAATAATTTACGTCCCACGTAAATTAATTATCGTGGGACGGATATTAGTTTGTGTACAATGTAACTCATTTTACGTCCCACGTAAATTAATAAGCATGGGACGAATTCTAGTTTGTGTACCACGCAAAATAATTTACGTCCCACGTAAATCAATTAGCGTGGGACGAATATTAGTTTGAGTACAATGTAACTCATTTTACGTCCCACGTAAACTAATAAGCGTGGGACGAATATTAGTTGTGTACCACGTAAAATAATTTGCTTTCCACGTGAACTAATTAGCTTTGGACGAATATTAGTTTGTGTACAATGTAAACCATTTTACGTCCCACGTAAATTAATTAGCGTGGGACGAATATTACTTTGCATACCACGTAAAATAATTTACGTCCCACGTCCCACGCTTATTAATTTACGTGGGACGTAAATTATATACATTGTACACAAAACAATATTCGTCCCACGCTAATTAATTTACATGGGACGTAAATTATTTCACATTGTACACAAAATGATATTCGTCCCACGCTAATTAATTTACGTTGGACGTAAATTATTTTAAATTGTACACAAAATAATTTACGTCCCATGCTTATTAATTTACGTGGGACGTAAATTATTTTACATTGTACACAAAATATTTTACGTCCCACGCTAATTAATTTACGTGGTACGCAAATTATTTTACGTGGTACACAAACTAATATTCGTCCCACGCCAATTAATTTACGTGGGACGTAAAATGAGTTACATTGTACACAAACTAATATTCGTCCCACGCTAATTAATTTACGTGGGACGTAAATTATTTTACGTGGTACACAAACTAATATTCGTCCCACGCTAATTAATTTACGTGGGACGTAAAATTTGTTACATTGTACACAAACTAATATTCGTCCCACGCTAATTAGTTTACGTGGGACGTAAATTATTTTGCGTGGTACACAAAGTAATATTCGTCCCACGCTAATCAATTTACGTGGGACGATGATTATTTTACGTCGGACGCAAATGAAATATCGTCCTACGCTAATTAATTTACGTTGCACGTACATGTATATGATTTTACGTTGTATACTTTCGACCCTATCGGTACACCATATCCGTAGTTGTTATCCATCCCATGATGCACAATCTCCACCGTGTTTCGGTCGCTGGTCTATGAAAGATTAAGAAGCTGCAATATTTATATAATAATCATGGTTATATGTTAAGCCCCTACGACGACATAATCATGCACAAGTACTAGTAGCCTAATCTCATGGTTAAGTACGATAATTGTCCCAGTGACTTAGTACCTTTTGAAGAATTTCAAAAATTCGTTCACGATGTAAATAAAGAAGAGATATACGAGCTAGAATGATGAAGATATGGCACGGTATGTATTTGACCATTGAATGTCTTAACCCCTTTCCAAGACATCAGAATCCTAGACTGGCCATTTTGGAAAATAATTGGGGAAGGGGTTAAGGAATTAACAAAGTTGTAAACATACAAGTAACAAATCGGTCACCTAGTCATGTGACACGTCACGTGAAAATGTGGCCCATTGAAGATCCAAAAACCTCCAATAACAAAATGTCTAAGATCTGGAGAACCTACTTTAACCCTTTCCGAAACGACAAAATTTTAGGGTGATCCACTTCTAAGACTGCCACAAATGACAAAATGGAAGTTGTTAAAGATATGATTTGTGTAAAATATGGAACAGAAAATATTGAGACCAAAGGAGAAACTGCTGGTTATCAGCAGTTTCTTCTTTTGTTTCAATGTTTTCCCAAACCCTTTTCTATTAGGGACGTCAAAACCAGGTATTGTTTGGGAAAGGGTTAAATTAATGGCATTTGCGAATAACTTGACACCAGTGCAACAGATAGGAGCCTAAATGGGAGAGTGATATTCTAAAGTTTTCTAAATCCAAACTCTATGTTGTGGGTACACATTTAAATCTTGTCGTCGAGATGATACCGATGAGTATCCACAACAAAAATAGGGCTTAGGTTTAGGTTTACTTGATTTAGGTTTATCAAGTAAACAGTGACGTAATTTCGGACAAACAAATAATGTTTCTTGTATGTTGTTATAAAATCTCGTAACTACGGCTTGATTCAAGCCGTCGTTACGAAATTGTAAAACAACACTGATAGTTTATCAAAACATAACAGTTAACCTAGTCTATTTTTAGCACAAAATTCATTGCCATTGATTTGATCCCCAAAAACCACCTTGCTCGTGACGTGTCGCGTTTATAGTTGCTGGTCACGCCTCCCACGCGGATCAAAGAGGCCGAAAATGACCAGGAACAATTTACTTGATTGGCGGTCCATAGTTCACTCACTTTCCCTATATTTCAACAAATTTCCAATTTTCTAATTCACTCCCTCGTGAACCGTTTAGTTTATTACCATATTGAAATGGTTATAAACAAATGTGACACTTTGTAATTATCATATTGACCCTTCCTTTCCTGAACACAAAGATTCAAGATTGGCCCATAGTTAAAGTCGTTGCAGGATACACTGTATGGTGTTGCTACTGGGGAAAAGTATGGAAAACGTTGGGTGAAAAGGAGGAAATGCTGATTCTCAGCATTTTCTTCTTTTGTCTCAATGTTTTGCAAACTCATTTCTTCTACGGCCGTCGAAATCCGGGATTTTGGGGGATACGAATCGACGAAAGCGACTCCGACACTTTAAAAAATCATTGGCATGGAAACGTTGGAGTCGTTTGTAAGGTCAAAGATCATAGGGCCTACTATAATTTTGTTCATATATAGGGTATGTATATAACAACACCTTATAAACGACGAAGAATTTCAACTTGGATCTCGAATCTTCAGTTCGCAAAACCATTCATTTTAGAAGAATGGAATCAACACCAAAACACGCTTTAGTTATGTTCAGGACAAAATTATTCCTCTTCAAATTACCCCCCCCCCCCCCAACAACATCTAAAACTTTGCTTTCAGTGAGGGTGGTGGCACAGTATAGGGTTTGGATTTGGAAAAGAAATAGATTGTCTTCACTCCACCCCTCTTATCTGTTGCTCTTCAATGTTTACCATTGCTATGTTATTCTTTCTTTGACAACATTCAAATTGTCTACTTTTCCTTAGACTCATTCTGTTGTCTGCAAGGATAAAACATATTTTCCGCGTTCTCCTCAATGTTTTGTCGTGCTGCACTATACAAAATTTCAACCATTTCAGCATTCATTTCTCTGCCAGCGACACCTTTCAATGGGCTGCATTCATTTTTTTGTTTGTACTTTAGAAAAACGGTTAACATCTACGTGTCCATTTAGGCGACTATGGAGAATTATTATTGAAAGCACGTTCAGCCTTTTGACATTAATAACTCGTCAATAATAACAATGTCGATTTGACGTCAAAACGACGTATCTGCGTTAACTTTATGTGTTATTTACATGAATTTGGAGTCCATTGATGTTAATTGGCCAGAATGAATGAGCCAGGTGGTGCTTTTAGTTTTATGTTTTCCTTTTCTTATACGATACACTTTTAGACTGGCCCAAAGTCAATATAATTGATGCCAACCAATTGATGATACTAATAATGTAAACCAAATGAGTATATCATAGTGACATTTTGGATAGTGTTGTCCTTTTTGTGGGAGGGGGATAAGCATTATCTTCGGTGTTCTAAAATGCTAAATCTTCAAAGTACGTCAACTGGTGCCTCTTTGGGAAAGGGCTCCGACAGTGCGCGAGTGTGGGTGGTGATTTTGTGCATTGGCCGTTGGAATTTCTAGCGCTTATTCCCTCCCCATACAATAGTACTACTAGTACGACGACGACGACGAAGACGACAAATAATGATAAATAAATGTGCACGTGTATGATGAAAATACAAGTTTATGTGCATGTATATGGACTAGGCCATTTTTGTATGATCAGGTTGAGGCGAAATATCAATGACTGTACAAGATGTTACATTCCTTTTCTCATGCTATAATTGCACCTGATGTCTTTAAAGGCCAAAATCAAAGGAAAATGTTGAGGAAATGGGGAAAAATCTTGTAAATGGTCATTGATTTAGTTTCCCGGAACTCGATGTGGATGAATCCGAATTCTTGTCGTCATGCAAAGGTTAAATTATTATGTATTTACTCTTTCCAAAACAAGACATGATTTTGACGTCCATAACGGAACATGCTTTGGAAAACATTGAGGCAAAGAAGAAAAAGCTGATAATCAGCATTTTCTCCTTTGTCTCAATATTTTCTTGACTAGCCTATATTATACACGTCTCCAATCTTTGTTAACATCCATTTTATCCCCTTCGGCAGCTTTTTTCACCACCCCTAAATTTTGACATTTTGGAATACAAAGTAGATGAATTGCATCAAATAGGTTCAACATTTCATCATCAACTTATGACACCACGTGACTTATTTTCATAATTACCATCATTCATAATTAATTATCACGAGGACTTAACGAGAGGCTTAATGGCATTTTGAGATATGAAAGTCCATTATCATCAATCAAACCCTAGGTCGTGGGTTCTCGTTTAAATCGTCTTAATTCAAGCGGTCCACAGCATAGTATTCGGCCTTTTCACAATTTAACCCCGTTTTTTAGAGAACAAGGGATTTAGCACACAGGGAATGTAAAAATGCTGGTTATCAGCTTCGCATTGAGTCCCATAGCTATGACAAAAGCATTTTCTGCATACATTAGCTATTATTTAAAAAAAAATGCTCCTCAGCATTTTCCCGTGGTAAAGACCAGCATCAAAATGGGTTGTTTTGGAATGGGTTGTAATTGAAATAACACATTAACCCTTTCCCAAACAAGACTGGTTTTGACGTCCCTATTGACAAAGGCTTGAGAAAATATTGAAGCAAAAGAAGAAATTGCTGATCATCAGCAATTTCTCCTTTTGCCTCGATATTTTCCTGGCTATACATGTATATTGATATAGGCCTAGGCCTAGTAAATTAATATTATCCTATCTTTATCAACACCCATTTGTCATCCGCAGCAGCTTTCAAATTGGAACAGTCAAAAACAAATTGCGTTTGGGAAAGATTTAAAGATGTAATTTGTAATACCCAACTTATCTGTTAGTCTTGATATTATTGCTGTTGTTTATGCCAGTTTTAGTTCCTTTCAGCTTCAAAGTCCCAGGTGAGAGAGTTGTTTATCAAATAAAAGTGAGTTATGAATCGATTTGACAGGCTCAATATAACTCGTGATGTTTACCTGGGTTAATAAACGTTGCTTTTCTTCGAAAACATCGTAACTGCAGCTTATTTTAAGCTGCAGTTACGAGGTTTTCGAGGAAATGTAGCGTAATGGTGTTTAGAGTAAACAAGGTCAAATGAAGTTTACTTTTCATTGAGAATATTTTAGAATTTTGGCAGATAATCACATACATACTCGATTTCATCGTTTTCAAAATAATACCTAATTTTGATGGCCATGTTTTCTTTTTATCCAATAGTTTCAAAGTATTTATCTTGTAGGGGCGTCAAAAGGCATGTTATTGTGGGAATAAGTTAAACCTGCAATTACTCAGGAAAGGACTTTTATCAACGGTACCGGTATTTGGAATAAACAAGGTCAAGTTTGCGATAAACATGACTTTACTCATTGAACCCATATAAACACTCAAAACATTGTGTGACAAGGAAAACAACAACGGTGATGCTGGTTCCGTCGACGATATCTTTTAACCAATTTCCAGACGACAAACTTTTAGACAGATCCAAATTCATAGATGTTGCAGACGACAATTTCTAATCGATGAAATATTTCAAATTTTGGGGTTTTAGTATTAAGATAGTGAGAAATGAAGAAATTGCTTGTCACAAGCAATTTCTTCTATTTCCATAATGTTTTCCAAAGGCTTTATTTTTAGGTCGTCAAAAGGCGCCACTGTTGCTCCAAACAATGCCTTGGTTTTGACGTCCCTAATATAATAGAAAATGCTTGGGAAACATTTTAGTCAAAGTAGGAAAATGCTGATAATCAGCATTTTCTCCTTTTGGGTGAATGCTTTCTTTGCTATATTATATACAAAGTCAATCTTTATCAACTTACATAATTGTTGTTTTTATTTTTATTTTATTTATTTATTTATTTTTTAAGGGGGTGGGTCTACGTTTTCAACTTTCAGCAGGCATTAGTTCTTAAAGTGACATTTCAGAATTTTTTGTCATAAATTTTACTTTTATTTTTATCTGAAAGAGCATATTTCCTTATGAAAATTTTGAAAATTTCAAGCCGAAATATTGCGCCATTTACGAGAAATTTATATTTTTGTGTTAAAATTGAACAAATTGTTGTGGACAACAGTTTGGATTTATATGCAATTTATCGATTATATCTCAGCTTTAAATGCGTGTTTCTCGCTTATTGGCAACAACTTCAAAAAACTAATAATATTTATACTCATTAGAATAACCAATCTTGGCATCAAGACATACTTTAAAAAAATGAAATTGGAATGAAATGTCCCTTTAATGATGTTCAAGGTTAAACCGCAACTGGAGCTGCAATGATGTTTGTATATGGATTATAAAGGTTCATAAACAAGGCCACATCCCTTTAAATGATAAACATTTCTATTGTTTATCCTTTACTAAACCGCAAAAAATTGTCTTGGTCAAATTAAAGGATATTGCAGACGATAACTGGTAGGAAATGAAATTTATTTCTATTGTCTTTTTTGAAGAAATCATTCTTGGAAATGAAAAAAAATGCTTGTGACAAGCAATTTCTTCAGTTTTCGTAATATTTTCCAGGGCTTCATCTTTTGGGAGAGTCAGAAACAGGCAATGTGTGGGAATGGTTAAACCCTTTCCCAAGTGAGAAAATTAAGACAGGCAAAAGTCAAAGATATTGTAGACAAAAAAAAAATCATATTTCAGCATGGTTTGGCATGGAAAACACTTAGGGAAAAGTACGAAATGCTGATTTTAATTTTCTTTCAATGATTCCCAAAACATTGCTTCAAAGGTACACTAGATCAAGGCATTGTATCAGAAAGGGTAAAATACGCTCATTTGTTTACTCTTTCGCCAAATACCTTGATAAACACGTCACCATAAAATTTGTAGTACGGTATGCCAGCAATAACTTGACCAAAATTAGACCACATTCGATTGATAGAATGCATTCACGGATACCCCGGGGTCTGCTACGCTACATGATGTAGCGTAGCAGACCCCAGGGTATCCGAGGATGGATAGAATTGGGTTTTACGCCACTTTCATCTGCTTTGGTAACATCGGGCGACGGATGAAACACCTAACCATGGATTCCTGACGTTTCTTTCAACAGTACTACCACAATATCTTGTCTTACTCTTAAGCTGATCGCTCACTTAGAGGATTCACATCCATTAGTGAGAGACAAAAGACATGGCAAATGCCAGAAATGATATTGGCCGATCCTATGTTCGAACCCACGTTTCCTGAATTGAAAGACTCTCACGTTAAGGTAGTCTATCCCTTATGAGATTCACGCGACGTCGGAATTATTCGGACGACGTCGTAAACTATTAGGTGGTGGACTTTTCAACAAAATACACGTAACTGCACTTTGTTTTAAGCTAAAGTTACGATGGTTTCGTTGAAAAGCGACGATATCAAGGTTACGTTTCTTGAATTACATTTAGTGCCAAAAACGTCCTATTTTTACTGAACCGTTCATTTCTCTCGAATTTCCTCCGCAACATCGCTCAATAGTATCAACGATTTATAGTGCGCCCATTATACTTTCCACATAATATTGGGGAAGAATTCGGTTAATATATTCATTTTCCTTAGGGTTGAATGTACTATATGCTCCCTTAATCCAATACTAGGCAAAACACAGCGAAGCATTGGCCTTTCGCCACAGTGGAATGAGATTCAATCGGTTTTCCTAAAAAGTGAATAGCTTTGGATGTAGTTCCGTCCAAAACAATGACTTTTGGAAAAGACATGCCAAAATGATGCGCATGAGGTCATTGGCATCTCATCTAGCCTAAAGTAGCCTACTTCCCCAGTTGTTTTCATTTAATGTAAGTAGCTTAACAGTCTATTCTCACAAACATCGTAACTACAGCTTAGAAGCCTTAGACCAAGCTGTAGTTATGAACTTCTGAGGTTTTGAAGGAAAGGGGGTATAATTATATAGTGTTGGTGTTCCATGATATACGGTGGTACTGTACATTTGGGTTTCGATAAATCCGAGTTTTCTCTGATGAAATTCGCTCTTTGATATCAAAGAGCGAATTTTATCAGAGAAAACTCGGATTAGGTTGCGATGGCGCAACGTTCATCAGCTTAAATAGGCATGATAGTTTTTGCAACAGTACAATCCAGTCAAAACTTCGAGAAAAGGGGAAATATTGGTAATCTCACAGCACTATTCCTTTCATACACTGTTGAGAAATAATTATGTAGCCTATTACATTAAATTCGTCAGACGAGGGGTTGCTTAAAACATGGATGTATGTTCTTTTTGAAAAGCATCATTACTATCATTATACGTAGGCCTATAATTACTCTCTTAAAACAAAGTACATTACCTCTTCGTTTAAACTATGATAACATAATATGTTGTATTTTGATGATTTAATCAATAGACCTCGGCTTTGGAGAGTAGGCCTACATTATAATCAGCAGCATCATCGTTGTCGGCAACATCACCATCGACGACGCTGACGACAACAACAACAACACACACTACAATATACGATACTTTCCGAGTCCAAAATCTACCACAGTCGTGTTTATGTTCATGTAAATGAAGTAAAATACTGGTGAAATTTTGTTTAAAGGGGGAATGGCACTTAAAATCATGCAAATTTTCCGAGAACTTCGTACAAAATAAATATGTATTATGAAAATATGGCCTTTAAATTGCATCTATGCCAAATCTTAGCTTTCTATCTTGTGTATTGGCTAGGATGTCGACGGATTTAAAACCCCATATGTTCCATTATTGTAAATATTATCCCCGGGACAACAAATCATGGGGTTTTAAATCCGTTGACATCTAAGCCAATACACAAGGTAGAAAGCTAAGATTTGGCATATGTGCAATTTAAAGACCATATTTTAATAATATATATTTATTTTTTTGTACGAAGTTCTCGGAAAATTTGCAAGATGTTAAGTGTTCTTCTGCCTTTAAGGTAGAGTACCCATAATGTGGCCATTCATATTTAACATTTGATTTTTCCAACGGCGTCGTTACGTATTCGAAACTACTCGAGCGTGGTTGTAAACATTCGGCGGTGGGAGGTTCCACCGCCGAATGTTTTTGACTTCGCCCGAATAATTCCGACGTCGCACGAATCTCATAAGGGGTGGACTGCCTTTAATATTTAAATGATTTCGAATTCATTTCATCCCGAAAGAAACTAAAGTGGACTATAAATATTGCCGTTGAAAAAAGAGAAGAAAAAATATCGTTTGATTCGTTTTTTATCCGGAGAAAATTGGTATCATGAATCATCGCTATGGTAACCACCAATTTCCACGTGAAATGTGTTATTATGTAAATTGCTCCATTTTCTTTCTCAATTAAATTGTAGACTTTTCAATCAAATGGAATTTCAACTTGTCCAGAGAAACTAATGAGGGGTTTGCTTTTTTACGTTAACCTTTTCCCCAAAATATCTGGACTTATGAGAACATTACTTTAAAAGGAGAAGTGCTGATAGCCAGCATTTTCATCTTCCCTCAATCCTTGCGACCCTATTTAAGCAAATTTTCAAATGTTTGTTGAAGTCAATTTTGACGTATGCAATACCTTTCAATTTAGACGTCCCATGACTTTGTTGTTAAGGAAAGGGCCAAGAGGGATCACCTCTCATATTTACAGGGGTCATCGTTCCTAAACAAGACCTTTTATAGAGTCCCTGATATGAATAGAAAAGTCAGAGAAATTGTTGCGACAAAAGAATAAGCTGCTGATAATTCCTCAATATTTTCTTTAACACATTACCACATATTGGCGCCTTTTGACTTCCCAAATGCTAAAGGCTTTAGAAAACATTGTTGAAACTGAAAAAATCGCTTGTGACAAGCAATTTCTTCATTTTCCACAAAGTTTTCTAACCCAAAATGGAAAGAATTTTAAAGTTTCATCAACTTGAAATCGTCGTCTGCAACGTTTTTTGAATTTGGACCACCCCAAACTTTTGCTGTTTGGTCATGGGTTAATCATGGAAACCACAATCTTCATCAACATCAACTGTGTCGTCTGTAACAGTTTTGAGTGCTGCAGTGTAATTTTATGTCGTTTGCAATCGAATTTAAGCCATTAACAGACGGCAAGGTATTACACTGTTCCAATGTTAATGGCGTTGCAGATGACAATTTCAACTTAGGCTAAAATTTTTTTAATTCAATTTAGGTTGAAAAACATTGTGTAAAATGAAGAAAATTGCTTGTTTCAAGCAATTTCTTCGTTTTCTAAAATGTTTTCTCAAGCATTTTTTCAAAGGGGGCGTCAAAAGAGGATCAGTATGTGGGATTGGGTAAATTTTTTCCCAGACAATCCCTGGTTTTGACGTGCCTGTTTTTCGAAAACAACAACAGCAACAACTACAACGATGATGAAAAACCAATAACTTAAAAGGTTGATCTTCTTTTTTGAAAGCCACTGCAGCAGCGGTGATATGACAGAATACTAAAACCTGTTTGTAAATGTTATGGTATGATATGGAAAACAGTGAGGGAAAATGGGGAAAAAACGTTGATCACTACAAATTTCTTCTTTTTTCCCCTCATCGTTTCACAAATACGCGTATTTCCCTCGATTAAATGTATTATTGTTAAATGACCAGAAACTTTGTATAAGTTTGTGTCAATAAAATCTATGTCTATGTCTATGTCTATGATTAAAAGGACGGAAGAAAACATGGATTTTTTTGGGAAAGAGTTAACCCATTAGAAAATATAAGACTGGTCCAAATTCAAAGATGTCGCAGGCGACAATTTCAAGCGAGGAGAATAGACTGATTTAGTTCTTTCGTCTTCATTTTCCACAATGTTTTCCAAAGTTACTCTCTCAAAGTGAGTGAAAAAAATCAATCGTATGGTAATGGGTTAATCGTCAAGGTCGAAAGTTCTCTTGAGTTTGAATAAGTAAATAAGTAGCGTAAATACTTCTTCTGCCTCACATTGATCACCATGGCAACGTGAATTAATTACGAATAAACAATCTTCTTTCTCCAAATTAGTTTTTGACCCGTAAACAAACAATCTTAGAAAGAGACTGTCGAAAATGTTGTTTGAAAAATGAAAGAATAAAATGTCGGAAACCTTTAAACGCTTTGAATTATTAATTAAAGGTTGGGGACAATACCTTCCATATAGAATACATACAAATAAACTATTTATCAAAAGGACATTTTCTTTAAATGAGCGCGGAACCGGAAAAGGGCCCTCAAAACATTCTACACCAACATGGATTCAGATCAGCCTGTGTATATGCACATTCTGATCATTATTTACGTTATTCTCTACTAGCTTTCTAATCATCTGTTGTAACTCTAAGTTTACAATATGGCTCCTTATAGAAGGACTGAAACTGTCTGCAGGCTAATCTGGAATCAAACTTGTCTAAGTTGCTATAACCCATTACAAGACAGACTGGTCCAAATTAAAAGATGGTTGGAGATGACGATTTCAAGTGATTGAAGTTTTTACATTTTTGGGTAAAACACATTGTGGGAAATGCAAAAAAAAAATGCTTGCTTCAAACAGTTTCTTCATTTTCGACGATGCTTTCCGAAGCCTTTGTCTTTTAACATGGATCATGATCATACTGCGTGTTCGCACAAGCTGATCTGGATCCACTTAGTTCTCAAACGTCATTGGGATCCTTTTTCAACAGGCTCTAAATAAACCTTCAGATGGGCAAGTTTAAAAAAAAATGTGACCATTCACTTTTTACATGCCACGGCTTTTACAGAGAAACATATTCAACCTAATCAAAGCTAAAAAGATGTGTTATTGTGTCTATATACTGGGTACCAAGTTTAAAGAAAATCGCTTCACAAATAAAAAAGATATGTCATTAAAACATGTCAAAAATGTCAGGAGTGAAACGTTTTTGTGTGACACTTAACAGTTTCACCAAGTTTCTAAGCTATGGTAAAATAAAGACAGTGACATCATTGACATGATACTACAATAAGCACTTGTAATTCGTAAAACAACATGTGCATCATCATCCTAAAATTACTTTTTTATCTTATCTTCATTGGTTTAGGATGTGGAGCCTGTTTTATACAATACCCCTCTGAATTTTATGTCAGGAGTGAAACACTTTTATTTTTCAAAATGTGTTCTCATTTTTGTCTATTCAGCCAGAAATCTACCACTCAAAATTTTTTAGGAAGCCATCAACCTTGTGGGCATTCTGCACTCTACTTTTTAGTGATTCGTGGGTTACAATTTCTCATATTGTGCAATATATATGCTGTCAGGAGTGAAACGCTTTTTTGTTGTAATTTTGCAAGATTGTGCACACGATTTTAGCTAAAAAGTAGTGAACATGAATTTAAAATATAATTTGGGCACTGCTTAACCATTTAGAATAGTTTTTAGCCACCCTAATTAAGAAATTTGGATGATATTCTGTAAAATTAGCTGTTATTCTTAACATTTAAATGTCGCACTTTGGTCACATTTTTTTAAACCTGCCCCAGATACCAAGTGAAGTTAGCATCAAAATTCGTTTAAAAATTAATTAAAGGGCAAGGACGGTACCCGAGCAATAAAAATGAATATATGTATCATAGCATCTGATCAAGTTTCAAATTTATCTTATCTAGCTGATCAGAATCTGAAGCATGCACATGATTTCAATCCTTTCCTAAGTAAAGAATTTTCCAACTTCACAAATTTGAAAAATTGCTAAAGACGACAAAATATGCGTTGATATAAATGGGATATTCGCAGAATGTGACAAGGAAAAAATAAATGCAAAAGATGAAAATGCTGATCATCAGCATTTTCATCTTTTGCCTCAATGTTTTCCTTTTCTTCCAGGATTTCAGAAGGATGGATTGTAGGGAAAGGGTAATTGACAAGAAAACTGATTTACGTCCTTGCCTGTTTGTATTAAAATTGTCAAATAGCAATAAAAATGGACAACAGCATGGGCGATTTATAGCCAGATAGTTATCAACATTGCAATGAAGAATTTTATCTGATTTTGAAAAGTGTTTGTTGTTATTGTTGTTTTGTTTATGTTTATTTTTTTCGAGATCACTGTCGCTTTTTACAATTTCCTGTCTGGTCGCAATTTAAGAAAGATGTGGCTTTTTTTTCCAAATGACATCAAACATCACGAATACTTCAATTAATATTTGACCTATTTGAAAAAGGGTTTGAAGCAGAGAAGTCAGAAGTACGTAAGGGATTTGATCATTATATTAAAAAAAAATCAGCCATTAAAAAGTTATTGACGACCTTGTACAAATTTTAGGCCTACTTTGTCACCAATAATCTTTTAATCTGCTGATTTTTTAAATAATATCCACGGCATCCAGCAACTTTCTGACGTTTTCCCAACTTCTCTGCTTCAAAACAAACTCAATTTGGTCACATACAAACAGATTTATTTCTTGACGATTATCTGAAATTATTGTGTCACGTGATTCCCCGTCATAAATTAGGCAAGACAGTTCAGAATTTCCATTTTCTATTGCTTCATGTGTAATATTTATACTTCAAATGCGGAAGCAATCGACCATGGCCAACAAACATACAGAGGAATTGAAGCTCGGATTTTTGAAAATAAATTTCTCGTACAGACATTTCGTCTTAAAAAGCATCATTTTTACACGAAAACAATTGGTTTTCGCGCATCTTTGAATTTTCTATTTCAGTATGAAATCATTTACGATATCAATGGGACCCTTTTCATGTGACGAGAAACAGGTACACATCGCTGCTTTTCTGCAAAAACCACGTATCTGCAGCTTAAAACAAGCTGCAGATACGAGGTTTTCGCAGAAAAGCGACGACATGTTCATTTTTCTAACAAACCAAGTGTTTATCCATGTACATGTTTATTGCTCGACCCGTAGTTAACCCTTTCCCATACGACAAAATTCTCTACCATGCAGTCAAAATTATAAAAAATGCCAAGAAATTCAAATAAAATGTCTAACTTTTTTCGAATAGAAATGAAAGAAAACATTTAGGGAAAAGGTGAAAATGCTGATTACCAGCAGTTCACCTTTCTCGCAATGTTTTCTACAAAACAAGATTTTTTCGCACTATAACCAAAACCAGGTGTTATTAATGTTTGGGAAAGGGTTAATCTCTTTTATATCTGTCTGTTTATTTACGTACTCAAATGGCGTATGCCAAAAATCCCTATTAAGAAAACGCGAAAGTAATCAGCAAACTCGTGGCTTATCGGTACGATCGGGCGTGTGTCCATGTGACCTACTCCATCTGTGTCAAAAAGGTCGGATCCATTACCAGAAACGCTAAAATTGTCCGCTCTGAAGAGAAGAATCCCCAAATAGTTAGTTGACAGACAATTATTTTCATTTCTCGCAACGTTTTCTACCCAAAGATACACCTCAAAATTGCTGAGTCTACGCAAGTCTGGCTTAAGATACCTTATAAAATGTCTCCCCCGGAGGAACAGGGGGGTTGGGGGCTCCCCGAAGTTGGCCAAAAATGCCAATTTTCCTTATTTTACGCTAGCCTTTCCAATATTCAGACATTGGCCCGGATGGGGGCTTTGAGCCTCCCCCTTAGAAATTGCTTCATAAGGTTTGTGTCTATCTAAATAACAGATAATGATGCCAACAAGCTGATTGTGACCGATTTCTCATCACCAGCATGTAGGCCAGTAATTAGCAAGTTCGTGGCTTATCAGTAGGATCGGGCCTTGAGTCCATATGTCCTGCCCCCCATGTCATAGAGTTTGTTAGATTTTGCTGAACCTTTCACAAACAATAAATTCTTATATGATCCAAATAGGAAGAGGAGGCTGCGGCAAATTCAATGTTTCGAAAAGGAGAAATAGCGATATCATAGCATGAAACTCTTTCTACCCTAATGAAAAATGATACAGCATTAAATTAATTAATCAAGAAGCAAATGCTACCTATCTTTTCGCCTCGATGTTTCCAAAAAAAAATTATAAGGACAAAGAACGTTGAAGTGTTTAAATCGAGCACATGGCTTATCAGTAAGATTGAGCGTTTGTCCAAATGACCTATAACATCTTGTCAGAAAGGTCCTTAATTTAGTGGACATGCTATCATCTTAACTCTGGTCATACCGAACATAATATTATTAATGTCCATTTCCAAACCTTCATACACAGTTTTAATTTATTACCAGACGAATATTTTTGGACTTGTCCAAATTCAAAGGTGATGCAGACGACAAATTCAAGCGAATGAAAGTTCACATTTTTTGGTCTTCCTGGGTTAAAACATTGTGGGTAATAAAGAAAAAAATGCTTGTCACAAGCAATTTCTTCATTTGTCATAGTTGTTTCCAAAGCCTTTATCTTGTCGATCGTCGAAAAATGGCAATGTAAGCTGATGGACTAACAACCATGATATAAAATACATGGGCATGATTTAGGATAAAGTTAACCAACACGCAATTCCATCCGCTACAGACGTTTTCTAAGCTAAACCACTGGACTGATCTGGTTTTCACAACATCAGCTTCGTGATCATTTTTATGAAGAGACGTTCTGACAAAATGATTTCAGAACTCATCCGAAGCTTTTTTGGTTTCATGTTTCGCAGGTGATAGCGCGGATGAGTATCAATTAAGATGATAGATAGTGCCTGATAACACACGTCTCTGATTTCCCGCGGGAATATTTTGCCTACATGGAAAACATGGCGATATGCATTAACCCTTTCCTAGTCAAGTCACATTTCAACGCCCCCAGTGAGTAAAATCATTTAGAGAAAAGGGGTCTCCTTCCCTGACAGTTAACATTTTCTCCTTTTCTCTCAATACTTTCTTTGTTTTTACGCACAAGTTAGTCATCAATAACTTCCTTGAAAATCGACAAGGACACAACTTGCGTTTCGGGAAAGGGTTAAAGTGTCAGTTATTTGGCAAAATCAATCTCTTGTGTCGAAAAAAACACCTTTCTAAGAACCAAATTATGAAAGTTTCTACAATTTTTTAAACCTTAGAAGTGTTTTTATTTCGCCTTTTAAATTGGATATTTTGTTCTTTTCCGATCTTTACCGAACAAAAAACGCTAAACTTCTAATTTGAAGATATGACGTCATATCGGCCACTTAATAACGCCATGGCGGGCAAACGGGAAGTCATGGGTCATTTCCTGGTAACCCTGAGATTTCTGACAAAGTAAAGCGTCCGACTTTTCTGTCATAAAGCGACTTCCCCAATCGATACTCAAAACATGGAATTTATCATTGGTAAATGTTAGAAAAAAATGTTAAAACAGTAAAAGAATATATCGTTAGTGAGTGAAGGAATGTGCCAAAGAACGGTTTAAGATTGTCTGTATTACTCTGAAACTTCGTTTTATGACAGAAAAGTCGAACACATTATCTGTGTCAGAAACCTCATGCTCTAAATTGGGGGCGGAGTCAAGCCACGGTATGACGTCATTCAGTGGAGATTTACGGAAATTGCCGATCTTTATTTCCTTCCAAGTATCGACGTAAAGAAAAGCACATCGAGTTTGACGGATCTTTTACAAAACACATTGATTTAATGGTTTTCTTCTAGTATACGGCGAAATCAACTGTCCAGCTTGGTAGCCTTTAAGCTTACATTCGCTTTCCAACAAAAACCTCGTAACTGCAACTTGTTTTCAGCTGCAGTTACGAGGTTTTTGTTGAAAAGCAGCAATATCTTTCTGTGTATTGGTGGGCCTCGCAGGGATTTAAGTTCAAAGGAGTCTGTGGCACATGAAAATAATCAGCGAAATATCACGATATTTGATTTGTATGATTGGACCCGATTTGGTGGACACGCTACATAATATTTCAATATCGTCGCTTTTCAACAAAAACCTCGTAACTGCAGCTTGTTCTAAGTTGCAGTTACACGTTTTTTGTTGAAAAGCAGTTCAATATTCTATCTCATTCATCTCAACATTCAGGTTTAGCAGTGGTGGGTCCAGAGGGTTCACCCTATATGTTACCTGGTTATTTCCTTTTAAGTCAAAAATTGTGTAATAAAGGGAAAGCCCCCACCCCACCCCCGTAGTCGTATGCTTAAACCCCCTCATAGAAATCCTGGATCTGCCCCAGTTTAGCCAACATTTACTTTCGTTGTCTGTACAAAGTCGCATCGTTTGAATTTTAATTTGTGAACGCGTTTTTGTTTCTGAAAGGGCAAAATATAATGTAATACTCCAAATTGTTTAAAGAAATTAAAGCCGTTAGTTCGATATCCAGTCAAACAAAATTTCGTTAAATTGGATATAAATTCAAATGAAATAAGATAATCTTAGAACATTAAGTTTACCCTGTCCGTGATAATGTATAAATAATTCTATTGTTCTGATAAATCGGCTAATTTGGTTACGTTTTCAAAATTCATCCTATTTTTTGAGTTTAAGTTTATAAAAATGATTTTGTTGCAACGACAATCTTTGACCTAATTAGCCTACTTAATGTAATTGATTTGTACATTGATTGATTATAGATATTTTTGCGTGTGCGCAAGTTGATATAGATCCATGTTTGGCTAAAAAAACTATGGAGATTTGTCTGTGTGTTTCTGCTGATTGTTGGTGTATTCTTTGTTTCTTTATTTTGTTGTTGTTGTTGTTGTTTGTATTCTTTATAGTTTCAAGCTATTTAAAGTCCTTATAAATCTTTTGCATAATCCCCATTTTCTTATGTCCCCAGATTTCGTTTACTGATCTACAGCCGACCAATTGCCCAGATACTGGCAGATAGTATCTGATTTACCTATCCAAATTAGAAATCACGTGCTAAAAAGGACAAGATGAAGCTGATATCCATTAACCCTTTCCCAAACATGCCCTGAATTTGATGTCTATCAGTACAGAGAGGGCTTTGAGAGCAGTTTTCTATTCATATTAAGAAGATTCTCTCAATACTTTCATTGCAAAGATTTTTTAATACATTACCACACAGTGACGCCTTTTGACGCCCAACAAGATAAAGATCGAGGAAAACATCGTGGAAAATGAAGGAATTGCTTGTGTCAAGCAATTTCTTCATTTTCCACAATGTTTTCTGTCTAAAATGACTAAAATCACACACTTGAAATTATCATCTGCAGGATCTTTCAATTTTGACCACCCTAAAATTCTGTTTTGATTTGATAAAAACTATTTTCAACGTGTGAATCATTTATAAAGTCCTCTATCTGTAATGCCTTTCAATTTGGACAGGTCCAATATATTGCCATTTAGGAAAGGGTTGGACGAGCGGTGTGGGTTTATTTTATCGATGAATCTGACGATAAAAACTGATAAATCTGGAATACAAATGTGCATCCGCGGACGGGCCATTCTACAAAAATTGGGCAAATTGGAGTCGCAAAAACTTCAAATTCAGCTTTTAACCTAGTATATTATTTTTATATTACTACCTTCAATAAACTTCCTGGAACCCATTCCTGCAATTTGCAAAGATAACATTCACTTACTTACGCAGATATTTTAGTTTGAACTTTGCGACCGACATCAATTTTTCACTACCGTAACGAATTTATAAAGTGGCACAATTTCCCTTTCTGTGATCCGATTAACATGTAGCTTTTGCATACTATTAGAACGTTTTTTATTTAAACATAATTTCGATGCACTGGTGTTTCTTGTATTTTTCCTTTAGAAATAAGTCTTTGTTTTTTCCAATACCGGCGAAAACTACTTATATTGATAATTGAGAGAGACACTACAAATTCAGTCATCCACAGATTTCAAAAATCATTTTGCAGTCTGAATAGGCACAATTTGTATTTTTCATTGAATGTATTTACTCCTATATGTGAATGACAGCTTTACTGTTAAACCTCAATTGTCACAGTGTTACGGTAGGGAAGTTGGTGTTACGGTAGGGAATGAAATATCAAAATTCAAAAATTTGAGATGTGAATAAAACTGGACAGAGTGTCTGAAAAAACTATGCCACAAAGTCACATGAAAAATCATGTTGTAGACATCCTACTTACTCTTCAAAAAACAGTTAAATCATGCATATTCTCTTTGTTTTGCTGTTCTAAACATGTCAAAAATGTATGTTGCTACTTTTTCACTACCGTAACACTACATTCCTTACCGTAACACTAAAATCGTTGAGCCATATCTCCTAAATTATACATGATAGCAACTTGAAATTTCTTGCATTTTGTAGGTTGCATATCGGAGAAATGCAGTAAACAAGAACCAATAATCAGAGACCCTTACTTATTAAGTTATTGTCCATTTTTATTTCAAAAATAGCTCAGACTTTATGTGCAGTTTTCTCATTGACCAATGGAAGTCTTGCTTTGAAATTGTGCAATCATATGTATGAGACGATCACACAAAGTTTTGTACTAAGTTCCATAACTCTACCATTTGTTTCAACAGAGTTATGTCCCTTTTCTACTTCCAATTTTACTACGGTAACGAAGAATTCACTACCGTAACGAAGTTTGTATCTCAACAACCCCTGATGTCATTGTTTTGAAACTTTGCAAATGTGTGTTGGATCACAAAACAATGTTACAGATCAAGTCCCAGAACTCTGACAATTACAGAACCAGAATTATATCTGGTTTTGTCTTGCAATTTCACTTCCGTAACAAAGAGTTCTCTTCCGTAACGATAAGAAAATGTTACGGTAGTGAAGATTATCGTTACGGTAGTGAACGTTACGGTAGTGAAAATCCATCGAAAATTCGCCGATTTCAAGGATTAGCAGCCTTTTACTTGGACAACTGTTATAGTCATTGGAAACTTGACCGTTTACTGATTCTTGTGATGGTGAAAACTGTCATTTACTTGTGTGTATTCACATCATAAATGGCGTTACGGTAGTGAACACGCAAAAGTATACGGGTGAAAAATTTTGCATTCAAATTCTATTTTCTCAGTTATCACACAAAATTTTTGGGATGTTTTTTCGCCATGACAAGGCCAAGTACTATGTCTACATATTACTTTTAAATTCATTGCTTAAATCACATGCAAAGTGTGTTTTATTTTCAATTTCGGTTCGCGTGACGGTAGTGAACTGAAAACAATGGGACAACTTTCAAAGCATGAAAAAATCAACAAACTTACAGAAATTGACACTTATTTTATATGCTATTCATGCCTTTTTATTCGCTCTTTTTAAGACAATATTTATTTTACGATTTCTTTAATGTTTAAGACAAGAAAACAGTGCCTTGATCAGCGTAATTGGAGGTTGGGACATAGGGTTTTATGCCACTCAATGACATATCTTCATCAAAAAAAGCATCTAAATGAAAGCAAAAATGTTTTTGTTTCATTTCAAAGTATGTAGAATTGGATGATGCGTATATAGGTCAATTTTCCAGAATCATATTGCATGTAATTGTCTATTAATTCAATTTCAAAGTTGTGGGACACGTTTTTCCCAATTTCTGTAGAATGGCCCGGACATGATTATCTACCAAACATGCATCCTGCGTCAGTTGTCCAGTTTTGTTTATATTAATCCGTTCCCAAACAACACAATTTTAGGATGGTCCATTTGGAAAGGGTTCAGCAAGCCGTTTTGGTTTATTTTATCAATGAATCTGGCGATTAAAATTGATAAATCTGGAATACAAATGTGCATCCGCGGACATGATTATCTACCAAACATGCACCCTATGTCACTTGTCCAGTTTCGTTTATATTAATCCGTTACCAAACAACACAATTTTAGGGTCAGTTGTCCAGTTGTGTTTATATGAACCCCCCCCCCCCCCCCCCCCCAAAAAAAAAAAAAAAAAAAAAAAAAAAAAAAAAAAAAAAAAAAAAAAAAACCTGGTCCCCAATTGAAAAGATTTCGGAAAACATCGAGAACATTTTTGTTATCAGCATTTCAGCATTTTCTTCTCTTGACCTCCCTCCGCCAAGCCTTTTCCACCAGAGACGTCAAATGACAGAAACCCATGGTTAGGTGCTCCTGCCATTGCAATATGACCATGGAAGTTTAAAGGGCCAGCCAGATCAGTATGCAGTTTATAGGACCAATGAAGAAGTTATAGGATCACAAAATGCATCTTGGTGGTTATATTTCTTTTAGCCTTTTCCAAAACAATACCTGCTTTTGACGTCCCTACTAGAAAACTAAGGCGCGAGAAAACTTTGAGACAAAAGAAGAAAATGCTGATAATCAGCATTTTCTTCTGTTGTCTCAATATCTTCTGTGCCAAATTAAATTTAATTCAACGTATGTAGATTTTAAATGAGACCATCCTAAAATGATGCCGTTCGGGAAAGTGTGCACGGACATCAGCATGTTATAAGGATTTGACTCTAAGTAGCTACAAGACATTATTCTGAGTGAAACAATTCAGAAATATGGTAGCTTTTCAACGAAAACCTCGTAACTGCAGCTTGTTTAAAGCTGTAGTTATGAGGTTTTTGTTGAAAAAACAGCGATCATTATGCACTAATTGGAAAGATGTGTTGGTCAGTACTACATGATCTTTATGTAGGTCGTTTGTGAGGGTATTATGTCCGCTTACAGAGTATTTTAGGCCTTAGTAGACAACAAAATCCTGTACTAGTCTTACTTGAAAGTTATTAGATCTACAGAAGAAAAACGAATTGCTACTTAAAACAGAAGGTCCTATACTCACGATAGTACAGAGTACAGTACAGAAAGCTCTTAGGAAAAAGGAGAACATACTGGTTTTCAAAAAAGTATATCGTCTTTAGAAGCGTTAACTATGGCTGATCGTATTGAACAAAGTACCTCCGGAAATTCTCGAATAGATGATCCTGTATCATTTAAATAGTACTAAATACCCCTGGTTTTAAGAAAGGGTTTGAAATGAGATGGACGCCCCACTCACCAGCATAGGTCACAAGGAGTCGGGAATTGACCAAACGCCAATCGACAGATCGCTCCGCCCAACATAGAATTTAAGACAAACAATGTGCATGTGGTCGGTAATAGGGAACAATTTTATCCAGTTAATCGTGACTTAAATTCGGACAAACAAAGTAGTATTTCGTAGTTGTTGTTATAAAATCTCGTAACTACGGCTTTATTTAAGCCGTAGTTACGAGATTTTATAACAACACCGACGAGGTTTATCAAAACATAACTGTGAACCTAGTCTATTGTTAGCACAAAATTCTTTGCCATTGGTATGTCGATTGTTTTGATTGTCAGTCGATAAATCGATACAAAACCACGTGCAACGATGAACAATTGGGGCATAACATTTTTGTGATCGTCCATTGGCTAATCGATGTTTTTGATTGACAGTCGGCGTTTGGTCAATTCATCCAGGGGATCGAACCGACCATCCTGTGTTACAAGCCAAAAGCCTTACAACCGCACCAAACCAGCCACTAAATTACATTACCAA
The DNA here is from genome assembly GCA_963680895.1 of Fragum sueziense. Classification (NCBI taxonomy): domain Eukaryota; kingdom Metazoa; phylum Mollusca; class Bivalvia; order Cardiida; family Cardiidae; genus Fragum; species Fragum sueziense. The sequence goes on from OY804601.1 coordinate 27,873,195, forward strand.
AGACCCCTTGAATCTACCACTGCACCATGGAAATGCCCTTGGTGTTAGAAAAGGGGTCACTGACCGAATTTCCCATCAGTACACAACTCATGATATTTTTCATCGCACGTCAAGCTTATCTGATAGATGGCTAATGATTTTTCCCTTCGCTCTTTTCTCCCATTCTTTGTTATCCATTTCTTATTCAATACTTTTACTGCGAAGGCTTCGGAAAGCATTCAGGAGGAAAAGAAAATGCTGATGACCAGCGTTTTCTATCCCCCCCCCCTCCATCCTCCCCCAATGCTTCCTATGCTATGACATATACATGCTTATCGGAATTATATAGCAAATGATTTTCCCTGTGTTCTTTTTTCTCTCGTAATTTGTTTATACCGCGAATTTTTTGTAGCGTGTTTGAACTCTTTTCATTCAAGGAACCCATGCTTGATTGTTGAACGTACAGCCTCATGTTCGACCGTTATGGGTAGATCATTTCTGTACAGAGAAGTCAATTTTTCCTTCTAAATCGAGTCTCCACGTGCCACAATGTTTTATGTGAGCTACATTTCACACAAAGTCTTTCTTTACCAACAGTCATTCTCCTTTTGTCTCAATGTTTTCGGAGCAACTCGATCTCCATAAGGGACATGAAAACCAGGCCTTCTTTGGGAAAGGTTTAAATTAACAAAACGCTGTTGCTCTGCTTTTCAGGAAGTTCACTCCTAATGAATCACGAAACATCGGTATTATTCGGGCGACGTCGTAAACATTCGGTGGTGGAACGTTCCACCACCGAATGTTTACGACGTCGCCCGAGTAGGCCTAACTTATAGACCGATACGTAACGAACGTTAACGACATTGCACGAATAATTCAGACATCGCGTGGATCTCATTAGGGGTGGTCTACGTTAAATGACCTTTGCCGTTGAGTGGGTTATAATACTTGTTTTGATGTTGTTCAACGAGTTGTTGAAGATGTAGCGATTGAACGATCAAAGACCAGTTTTGCATTATAATTGATTGACAATATTTTTTATCGATATATACTTAATTGCAAAATCGATTTCGCCAGATATATTTTGCAAAATGAATCCTATTTTAAGACATCACCTACTTTTGGCGTCCTTTTCCGAAAAAAGGATATAACACATCTATAGCCTAATGTATCCACGGAAGTTAATGAAAGAAAAAAGACAATGCTGAAATTAACTTTTTTTTAAAAAAATATCTGTCATTTTGGAAAGAGTTATTTGGTCGATATGTTGCATTTTGTATTTTTATATTTATTTCTCTCATATCACGGCATTAAGGTAAGACCTGGTTAATGGGCTATGTGACCAGTTATGGAACGAAATCTGTATTGTGCGAATTGACGATTTCAATGCAAGTAAATTTCATTGCTCTCAAATTTTGAATTTTTGACTTTTTTGCATACTCGTCACATAATTTAGAAACATTTTCACACAAAAAAATGTTTAGAATATTGCCAGGAATTTTTAGCACGATCAATTGTTTCCGTTGTTACGAAAACCGGCGATATTGCGTCTAATGGTACTTTAAAAATGCTTGGACGTACGGACGTCACGAAATAAGTAATAATTGTACCGGAAGTGCATTACCCAGGCCTTACCTTAAGAGAGAATGTCAAAGACATTTGACAAAGAATCGAGAATGCAATAATATCAAATGAGACCAGCATGATTCCAGATCAGATTTTTTTTAAAAGCAGTAGGACACATAATCGTCGCTTTTCAACAAAAACCGCGTAACTTCAGCTTATTTTAAGCTGAAGTTACGAGATTTATGTTGAAAGCAGCGTATTGCTCTCTGAAGAAGCCCTGAGAGAATATCATGTTTCTTGATCTGACTGTGCATATGTAAAAGCAAGTTATAAGTTTTCACTTGATACCATACCTGTGCACAGGCTGATCTGGATCCATAAAAGCATCAATGCCAAAATGACCCCCTTTTCCAGATCCGATCTCATACGACTAATTTCAACAGGACAACTTGAGGTGATGACGCTCGTAAACCCACCTTATGAATTAAATTATTGAGGCTACCGCATCGTGTCCAGCAGGCACAGTCACATACAATTCAACGTCCATTCCGCGTCCATGCCACCCGCGGAGTGGACGTGGAATCGTATGTGACTGGGCCTTTAGTCTTCATTGCCTTGTGCTTGGGTTACAGATAAAACTAGGACAATTCGAGCTGATAATGCTCGTAAACTCGCCTTATGAATTGAATTATTGTCACTTAGGAATACATAAATCACTCACTAGCGCCGATCCTTTCCCTGCCTGTGTAGACTCGAAATTTCTGTTGCGATTTCTGGTCGGAAAAAAGGCCTATCAATGTAAGCAGGTCATAACCAGGTACATGGAACATACACAAGGATCCGCCTGCATACGCGTGTATTCTGATCTTAGACATCACTGCTTAGTTCTCGAGTCAAAGGAAAAACTAGGATAGTTCGAGCTGATAAAGCCAGTAAAGCCATTTTACGAATTGAGTTAGTGTCATTTAGCACATAAATCACTCATGTCGATTTTCTCTGTGTGGTCATTTGTGCATTTTTATCGTCGTTTTTCAACAAAAAACCTCGTAACTGCAGCTTAAAACAAGCTGCAGTTACGAGATTTTTTGTTGAAAAGCAACATTAGGCTATGTTGATTTTTCTAGTTTTGGCATGTATTGTGGACAAAGAGCAGCTTGCACATACAAGCAGTCTGGTCATGGTGTTCACAGCACGCAATAACACAGGGTAGATGAAGGTATGAAGAATACCAGGATAATCTAAGCTGATAATTACTCATAAACAAAACATATGAATTGAATTATTGTCATTTAAAAGCACATAAATCACTCATTCTGGTCAAGGCCTACACTTTTCTCTGCGGGGCTATTTCTTTATGGAGCATATTTTTCGGTTTCGCATTTTAGGCCCATTGAGCACAAAGTGCTCTGGGTAAGCTATTGCGGTCACCATTGCCCGTCTGTCTGTCCAAAAGTGTACGTTTACACTCTTGCATCCGCAAATATAAGTCGGCCTTGTCCAAACTTTGTCAAAAGAATTATGGCAATAAGTTCTCTGATGTCTTCGACTATGAGTGATCGGGTCAGAAAGTGAGAAGTTACCTGCAAATATTTCTTCTTTTGACTCAATAGTTCTAAAGCCTTTTCTACAAGGATGACCAAAGTCCAGTGATGTTAGAGAAAGTGTGTAAGACCACCTAGGCGAGTATTGAGTTATTGTCATGTTGTATCACATAAATCACTCTCATAGATCCCTGTCCGATCTATCTTCGAACACTTCGTTGTCCCTGAGGGCTGGTCCTCCCTTATTCACGGCGTATAATCACGTGCCTCAGAATTTCCGATAATCGTCAATATCTGTTTTAATACTTGACCAATTTGAATTCGGTTTGGAGCAGAGAATGTGGGGAAATGCCAGGAAAAAGCTGAACGTCTTGGGTTTTTGAAAAATCAGCTGATAAAAAAGTTATTGAAGATAAACCAAAGTTTTGGTTTATCTTCAATAACTTTTTTATCAGTTAATTTTTCAAAAAATCATTCACGTCCATCTAATGCGAGACGTCTGTCCACATTCTCTGCTTCAGAATTCAAATCGGTCCAGTATTTACAAAGTTATTGAAGATTTTCTGAAAATATTGTATCACATGATTATCCACCGTGGTATTATTGGTCATTTTGAGGAGGTTCATGCGACGTCGTATTTTCAGAGCTACTCCGTAGGCCTTTACATGATCCTCGGACTTCCTGGTGTCTCAGCTACGCTACATGACACGTCATGTTGCGTAGCTCAGACCCGGGATATCCGAAGATACGTATACATGGTCCCAAAATGCCGATTATTAACACCAATTTCATTTTTTTACTCAATATTTTCCAAAGCCTTCTCTTAGTATGGCCAAAGTTGTAAGAGAAAGTCAAACTCCACACAGCGACAATGCCTTACATTATCATTGCAGGCATATAAATCACGTGACCATGGTAAATATCACGTGATATCGTAAAGATGGCGGAAATTTATTTATATTTCTGAAATCATATCTTAAATCTAATTATATTTTTATTTAGATTCATATCTGACACCTCATATTCTTAAAACACCAATCAAAGCATGTTTACTTTTTAAAAATAAATCAAAATACAAAAAATCAATTATCTGAAATCTTGGTAACTCAAGCTGTGCCGGCAGAGATCTCCCCAATCCAAATTCAGGGGAGATAACTGTGAAGGAGATTGAGAGAAAGTGTGTAAGACCACCTATGCGAGGATTGAGTGATATTGTCACTTTGTGTCACCTAAATCACTCTTATCGATCCCTGTCCGATCTATCTTCGAACATTGTGCTGGCCCTGATACCTAGTCTTCCCGTATTGTGCAGTGTGGCCATGTTGAGATTCACTCGACGTCAGTATACGTGTCGAGTTTTCCTTTCTCGTTACTATTCCGGATTTTCGTAATTCCGTCGTGACAGAGTTGTCGTTCATGCCGGACGGTATGCCGTCTTCCGGTGTCAATGTAAACAAGTGCTATCATTGGGAAAGAACCGCTACTGCATTTATAAATGGCATAATTTTGCGGATAGAATTGGAAATTTTGAACTGCACAAACTTTATCGAAAGAGGCAAATACAAGACGAGCTTGGATTCGTGTAATAAGTCGCAAGAGTTAGAACCAAACATCGTATCTGGCCTAGGCCTACAGTACCTGAGTCTGAGAGACAGTATTAGCCGAAACGCGTAGATCGTTTGGAGATTCCAACAGAGGAACCTCAGCAGAGAGAAGAAAGAGAGAACCCATCGCAACATAGTCACAACACACTTAAACGCTTACATTTCAAAGTAGATCTAGTCTATTGAGACAGCAGGAGAAAATACTGGTTATCATGATGCTCTTAAATTTTGCCAAAATGTTTCCCAAAGTATTTTCTCTTAAGTAATATTCATCAAAACCAGGCCACGTTTGGGAACGGTTTAACAAACAAACAATAAATTACATAGATCTACATGAGCGAAATAGCAATGTTTTGAGAGAAAAGAAAACATGCTGACTTTGCTTTTCCCTCAATATTTCTTATTCTACAATATACACCAAACTGTTCTCCTTAGTAGATATACGCATCAAAGTCAACAGCCTGCTTCAAATTTGGATTGAATTTGAAATGATGGTTTATTATGTTAACCCTTTCCTAACCAGTTCTTTGTTTTGATACCCACAAATAGCAAAATCAGGATCATTCTGATAACTAGTAGCATGACTTAATTTGGAAAAGACCATATTTTTCGGCACATTTTCGGCACGAATTCTTCAATTTTTTAAACCTTTTTCTTAATATCAAAGTCCCGTATTTGACCTCATTAGATAGTTTGGAAAAACATTGAGTAAAAGGAAGCAATTTTATGATAGATTCTCTAGTCAGAAATATCGCCTCTTACCTCAATATTTTCTGTGCTTTAACATTTACTTATTCTATTTTCGATATTAATCTTTTTCCGACAGTGAAAAACCGTGTGGAGCGGAATGTTCAAGAGATTACAAACAATTACAAAATATTCGTTTGGAAAAGCTCGCTCACAGCGTACATGTATAGATCTCTATATACATGTATCCTTTTCCCCCAAAGGTGCCCCTCTTTTTATTTCTATGACGTCATATTACTAGAGAAAGTAACGCAAAGTCATGACGTCACAAATCGACACTGGCCTGATTTGAGGCACTCCACGGGGATAATTATGTTCAATGATAACCTATCATCGGATTATGGGAGATTTCTTTTGTTATAGATCTCCGAATGGTTTAAAAATTATGGAAGGTGCAGAGGTATTATTAGATTCCATTATTAAGTTACAATAAAAATCGTTTTCATTTAATTACTCATTGATTTAATGAAAATATTAAAGTTGCCGCTTGTCCTAAAGGCAAATGGAAGTAAACATACCGTCCCGCAGGAACGACAACTCTGTATCACCGGAATTACGAAAAGACCCAATACCTTTCGCTTAGGTCTCATTATCCCTCGGCTAAATTCATGGAATCGGCCGAGTTATGACGAATGGATCATCACGTATCCGATCTACACTTTCCACTGCCGAATGTTTACGACGTCAGTCGCAAAGTTCCAACGTCGTCTGAATCTCAAAACATGAAGACTACCAGAAGGATTTAAAACTAACTGGAAACACAAATAACGTGATAGTTGTTTCAATCGATGGACACATTCCATACACTTGCTGAAGTTGGAATTAGGTTGGTTGGTGAAGTCCCTACACTTTAATATATTTATGAACATCGACTGGGTATGATGAAACTCTGGAAGCGGTATTGACCAACCAGTCTTATTTTAGTTTACCATTAGAATTTCAAATCACTCCATCCTATCCGGCATTCGATTGGCCGAGACATACGTCTCATCCAATCAGATGGCGTGTCATGTAATTGTACTTTAGAAAATCGATTTAGAAATGTTGGTGATTACGGACCCTGGGTTACCGAGGATGGAGTTATAGTCGAGTCACGATATTATGACACATGTTTACCAACGTAAACACTAGGGGAAAAAAATTAAATTTCCAATTCAATTTTGCAAGCGTTGGTTCGAATTCTGCAGGTGTAATACACCTGCATAAATCGAACCATCGCATGCAAAATTACATTATTTTTTTGTTTTGGAGTTAGATATTGTGTTGTTTACACAGTTAAATGTTGTGAACAAGTACCATGATATCTTGACCGGACTATATAGTTTATAGCATCAACCTTTCGTAAACAAGTAGAAACATGATGGATGCTTTTTCCTCATTACAAAATTGCTCATTGTATATAACCTCTTTATAGAATTAACTTTCTTAAAACAGCACAAAGAAAATGCTAATAGGATATTTTAAGTATACATAAATTATCATTTCAATTTAAATGTCTTTGTCATTCTCCCTTTAATCGTAGGAAATAGTAGATCAAATCGAAAAAATGTTATTGAACCAAGTTTCAGTGAAAATATCGCTGCTTTTCTTAAAAAATCCTTGTAACCATAACTTTAAACAAACTTAAGTTATGATTGTTTATGGAAAGCGATCATATATGCCTACTATGCAAGGATTTTTAGTGTTCTACCTACGTTTGGGACGGTGAAATAGCAGTTTATTCTATAATTTCGTCGCTATATTTCGCAAAAACGAGACTGTCGACTAGTTTATGTGACGTCTATACAAGGCCACACCCCTGTCTCCATTGAACCGCTAGCGAACACTAGTCAGATTACCCTCCAAGCAGGGGTCATGATTCATTATTATTAAACGTTTAGTACATATGAACTATAAAGGTTTGAGCGGCGTTCTAACTTCTAGGAGAGTATAGTCAAATAGAGTCTGAATAGTAGATTCTACGCGGTATAAACATTCAATGCGCCGCGCGTATTTGAATGTTTATATCGCGTAGAACCTACTATACAGACTCCATATAAAACATTTGGAACACCACGGATAATTCCATCAAAGATCGAATCATCGACTCGAAAGTATGTGTATGAAGAAATGCTAAAGAAATCGCATTTCTTTGCCGGAAGTAGCTACGCTTCATAATGCAGTTTTCGAGGTCATCCAAATGAAATACCATGGCAACTTGCGGGACTTGCAGGTTGTAATCATTCTAAAAAGAGAGGACACTGGAACTGCAAGCAATGCGTTTCAGTATCATTGCTGACATTATTCACAGACGAACGTTTTGAATTATTGTTCTATTCTATTCTATTCTATTCTATTCTATTCATAGCATGAAATTAGTTCTACGACTTGCATCCAAGGTATGATTCGACAGAATTGTCCGTGGTGTTCCAAATGTATCTAATACGTAAAATCCATTTTGAAGTAGATTGTGCAGGCTAATTTCTATCAAATCTGCCTCTTGAAATATGTACCGCTACCGACGCCAAAAGGGTTGACCCTAATATGAATTCGGACGATATCGTTGCTTGAAACGCATCGGAGAAAAGAGAAGAATTTTATCATCATTATAAAAGTGTATGTCTATCAGAATGTTCTTCTAACTTATTGTTCGTTGTATCCGAAGTATTACTATTCACAATGCCTATTCAGATAGTTCGGTTTATGTCAATCCAAATACCGTAAGATAACGTCTTTTTTATCACGAGGGTCGTATTTTTATATTCCAGTTTAGCATACTTTTGCGTTAGCTTAAAATGAAAAGGTATAAAAACAATTCAGGGATTTGCATCGCGCCAAAGTAAACATCGTTTAATTCATAATTAGATCTTCCAAATGATAAGTATAGAACTAATGTGAACTAACTACTTTTACTATATTATTACACTTAAGATACTATGACACTCATTGACCGATTTTGTAATGGGGGATGCGCGATCGATTATTCGATCGATGTGACCCAATATTGATGACAGTGAGATAATACAACGGATGATAGATTTTGCCGAGGGTGTCTACTGGGTATTGAGTTATTAACCCTTTCCCAAGTTGCCAAAAACTTGACTATTCTGGTTTGAAAGCTGTGGACACCGGTGGAATGAATGTTGGTAAAGATAGGAAATGTGTATGATATAGCAAAAGGAGCAAATGGTGATCATCAGCATTTTCTTATTTTGTCTCTATTTTTTCAAGCTTTTTCTCCCAAGGACATCAAAATCAGGTCTTGTATGGGAAAGGGTTAACATGTGTCACGACAAAGTCCAGAGGTTTGGATGAAATAGTCCAAATTGCATACGAATTCCGTAACAGAGTTTGCTTACAACAATTTCCACCAACACAGAGCTCTAGAAACAAAACATGGCCTATCAAGATTTGGTATCCACGGATATTTTGATATCTTCGCAGCCATTTTGGCGATGACATAATTATTTTCAGAGCTCTACATACATTCGAACAGCTACATTGTTCCTACTTCATTTGTCAGTTCATAATTATGTAAGCAGGTGAAGGTTATTTGTCCCTCAAGTCTTAATTAATCCTTTCATAAACAAATCCTTGATTCATTGATTTCCCTTTAGACAAAGGCTAGCGACGACATTGGGACAAAAAGAAAGAAATTGCTGATGACCTGCATTTTCTCCTTTTATCTCAATATTTTTCGTGCTATATTCCAAACAAAGCCTTTTTAATTAACGTCTATTTTGCGGTCTGCAGCATCTTTCAAATCGACACAGTCCACAAGTTTTGTTGTTTTGGGGAAAAGTACAAATCTGCAGGATAAGTTACTAAATGCCAATTAGTGTACGTGTCAAATTTGAGAGCGGTCTCACGAGAAAATCTCATTGCTTTCTAATTAGCATTGTAACTGGACGCGGCCTAATTAAATCCTCCCCAAAACAAAAATATACTATTCCAAATTGGAAAAAAGGTGTTGCAGATGACATTTTGGAAGTAAGAGAAGCTAGTAAACTTGTAAAACACACAAAACATTTGTGGAAAAGGAGGAAATTCTGGGTTGGTGATAAGTAAATGCCAATTAGTGGTGTGTCAAATTTGAGAGCGGTCCCACGAGAAAATCTCCTTGCTGACATGTCTAATTAGAGTTTTGCGTCTTACGTGGACTTCGACAATGGACATCGGACGTGGACTTTTTATTGGGGGACGTCTCAGCCTTTTGTATATAACGGTACATGTAAAAATGTACCGGTCAAAATCGAAAGCGAATAGACTCGTGTTCATTATATTAGACCCACTCAATTGGGTTTTATTTGTACCGTTTAAAAAGTGAACTTTATTAAATTACAAGTTAATTAATTGAAAGTTGTAAATAAATACAGATTGCGTAAATTAACATGGGTTCATTACACAATGTATGTAACGACAGACTACTTTTTCTTTTTGTACGCCAGTCGAAAATAGGACGTATCATGATATCACCCGTGGCGCCCAGTCGGGCGTCTGTGTGTCCGGGCAGCGGTCACTTCTTTGTCCGGAGCATAACTCTGTCACCTTATGTCCGATTGACTTGAAACTTTGTAGTTATATTCTTTTCATCATTGCGGAGTGCAGTGCACAAGAACTCTACCTAGTCCACTTTTTTGAATTGCCCTTTGTTGCTTTTCATATTTGTATCTTGTCCGGAGTATATTTTTAAAAGTATAATAGCTAGGATAATGAACCTTCATAGGTGTATAGATCTGACCAAGGGGAAGTACAGTGTATAAGGACAATAACTGTGCCTGGCAAAATTTTTAGTTATTGTTGTTTGTCATTCTTCAAGTTTGTCATGAGTACATTTCTCAAAGTATAATAACTAGGTTCATGAAGCTTCATTGGTGGATAGACAAGATCTCACCAAGGAGAAATGCAGCGCATAGGAACCATAACTCTGTCCTGCTTATTTTTTTACTTATTGTCCTTTGCTGTTTTTCATATTTCGTTTTATCCGGAGCATAATTGAAAAAAAGTCTTCAATAAATCTGTTAACACGTTCCCGATTTGAATTTGCTCAATATCATGCTTTCTTCATTTGCTGAATAATTCTTGTCATATTTTGCTACCATTGCCTAGACTAATTGCAACTTGTGAGTTATTCATTTATTTAATGATAGTTATGTAAGTCAGTTTTAGAAACATCTTATAGCCAAGAAGAAAACCTTTTCAGAAATAATGATTACTTAATAAGCGAATTTATTTTGTAAACATGATAAATGCATGACTCAAAGTTCACAACCTTTTCTGTGCATGCTGATGTATATGCACATTAAACCTGTCGTTCTGCAAACGAAAAGAAGAAAAAAAAACGATAAAGGAATAATTTTGAATTCTGAGAGGTTATGCCTATTTGGCTCATCCATCGAATTAGTTAGATGTGCTTTGTAGGAGTGCGGCAAATCCAAGACCGTTTTCCCTGGGACATCTCGTGATCACCCTGATCAAGCTGCTTCTGCAGTGGAGACGAACCAATTCCTTAAATACGCCATTCGAAACGAAATGCCAAGAAAAAGTATAATGATTGAAAACAATTAAACAATTACATCTATCGCTTGTTAGTTACTGTTGAGGACGTCAAATTGGGTGATTTAATGATTTGAAATGAAAAAAAAAAAATGCTCGGAAAATTGTATACAGCGTTACATGTGTGATTCACAATGACAACAGAAGCATCTAACACTTATTCCACACTGGATTTGTTTGATGAAGGACCCGGTCAACCCGTGGGAGGGGGAGATAGCCAGCAAGTCCGACCGACATGACGCGCCCATAAAAGCGACGACGACCGCTTATCTCCAAAATATCTCTTCGTCGAACATTCTATACGTCGAAGTTTTCTCGTAGGTCCTGCATAGTTCGACTTATAGAGATTTGACTGTATAATAGATTTATCAATTTCAAAATATCTTCACTGTTTTGAGAGCCAGATTTATTTTCGAGCAAAAGGAAATCTAAAATATATGCATTAAACTGAATTTTACTTTATTTTGTTTTAAACCCCATACCAGTACATGTACCGTTATATGAAAGGCTGAGACGACCCCCGATAAAAAGTCCACGTCCGATGTCCACAGTCGAAGTCCACGTAAGACGCAAAACTCTAATATTAGCATTGTAACTGGACGTCGCCTAATTAAATACTCCCCAAAACAAAAATATACTTTACCGAATTGGAAAAAAGTAAGTAAAGTAAGCATGTAAGTAAGTAACATACGCAACAGTTATCGAAAAGGAGAAAATGCCAGGATAGTGATAACTGATAAGTACGAAAAAAAAAATGCCAATTAGTCGTGTGATAGAACGGTCTCACGAGAAAATCCCATTGATTTCTACATTAGAATGTAACTGGATGCTGATTGATTTAGAACTGACACATTATATAGGCTCACCTCTGGTCATTTCGTTTAAAAGATTCCAAAACAATATTTCGTGACTTTTCAACAAAAAACTTTTTTGTTCAGATGCAGCGATTTTGGTTCATAAAAGAAAGGTTTGAGAAAACATTGACACAATAGGCGGTAATGATAACCAGTAATTTCTCCTTCAACTCATATAGAACGAGTTTATCAATGTTTTTCAACAAAAACATCGTACATGCAGTTCGTTTAAGGGGGAATGCTCCAGTTTCCTAAATTCTTCCCCAATAATAGAATTTATTTATATTTTGTATGTTAAAATTACATGTTATTACCGATTGAAAAATGAAATAAAAATGGATGGTCAGCGATCTTGTTTGAATTTTATAGGCATTCGTAACACATACCCCTACATCGAAAAAATGCACAATTCCTTGCACCTGTCCAATGTCACTAAAATGCTAATAAAATGCTGTATATTCATCGTTTAGTCCCGAAAACGGATTTAAAGTAACGTCTTACATTTAATAAGAACAGAAAACCCAAAATATGTACCATTATAAACGCGTAGATGTATAAAATAGCATGCTCACGTGTTCGGTTAGATCAACGAAGCTGAAATATTTTATGTCAAAATTTGCATATTTTTGGAAATATTTCAAGTTCTACATAATAGAATTTGATAAAACTCCCTCATTGTATTAAGCAACATGTCCTGGTAATAATTCAAAAAGAAAATGTATAGGTCAGCGCACTTATTAATGAATTACAGCAATTTTTATCAGCTATTCATGAATAGAATGACGCAAAACAGTGGTAACTGCATACACACTTACGACTGTCTTGCTCTAAATAATCGATTTCCAACTTAAGGAAATCAGTTTTGCATAATAAATACACTTTTACCGTCGTAAATGGTAAAGTGTGATGATGTGTTATATTACACTTACCACATAAAGTAACGCAACATTTTCAAATTTCAATATTTTTGTTTTTAACAAACAAGGATTAAAATGGTACTTTCTATAGTTCGCAAGGAAGGATTATGATAGAAATTTTAAATGAAATATTTCAATTTCCAACGAACAAGCCAGAATTACGTCCCTTTATTATTTTACGTTAAACACGTCATAACGTCTTGCAAGTTAAGAAACAATCCTAAAAGATAGTTTTACTGATAGCGTGTTGTCTGTTACACAGTAAATACACAAAAGAATATCACTGTGCGTGCTAAGCGTCATGTCATAACTTCCGGAAAACAGCCATCGACATATCACTTGAATTTGAGTTCTGAAAAATTCAATTGGCAGGGACTTAAAAGCTTGGCGTCCAAATTTTCTTCAGTTTCAAGGTTGTGGTACCATTTTATAGCAAACGCCAAAATGAAGGATCGATCAAGATCATCAACTGGGTCAGTTAAAATCAGTCGGTAGGGTATTAGCCAAAGAGCTCTGGACATTGGAACAAATTCCTAATAGCTGCAGATTCCACATAAATGAACATTGGCAGACATGGATAAGCCATCGCAAATGAATTATTCAACCAGAAGCAACCCGTTTTATATCTGTTATTGACTAAATTTGGGGATAATTTTCGCCATTTAAGACAAATTATCCATCCAAAGACGGTCTGATTCAGTTTAAGAGTCGCAGGTCTGTGCTTCGGATGTTTGCATAAAGTCATGGAATTCACACAAACGCTCAGACAGGCGGGCTGGGACAAACAAATGAAATGCCAAATGCGATACTTGTAAGTACGTTGACAATATGTTGCGCTCTGTTGTCCCTGATATTATGTAGGAAGAGTCAATGGCATGTTGCAAAAGGATGGCGCCCCTGCACGCACTGTTGCTTTCACACGACGGTTGTGCAGCAAAACAAGGTTACTGCCCTTATTCGAGAACACGTCTGCTATCGAACACTTTTGGGATTGTCTGAAAAGGTGCGTTCGTGGTAGTCTTAATCCTCCAACAAACCTGTTTTGGAACGAACAATCCTTCAGGATGAGTGAACTAAGTTTCTTTAACACATAACTGCTCCAAAAAAGGTGTCGATGTGACGAACATGTCAGTTTTTTATGAAAACAAGGGATGAATATAACAATGAAATTGTTTGTGACTTTTGAATTTACACCGGGTGTCTTTGGGTTGAAATTTCTGTCTGTAAATGTCTTAGCATACTTATGATGTTTCGTTTACTGTATGATGAAATGTTACATATGATGTCAAAATCAAAATATCCTTAAATTTATTAACAAGTTTTCAGATATTTGTTATTGAATGAGTGTTGCGTTACTTTATATGGTCAGTGTATTGAAAATATGGTAGCGAAACATATTGGTACGAAACGTTTAATTTACTACAGTAATGACCGAGTGTTCCGAAAAACTGGAGCATTCCTCCTTAAGGACAGATCCTCCAGTTGTTACTGCGCAACTTACTGCGCATATCCTAAATAACGAAATAAAGCTGTTTCAGTAATATGACTTTTCAGCAAATGCATTTTTTTTACATTTAGTTGATGTTTGGTTGATAAATGACAAGACCTTTTTCGGTTATTTCAAGTTTCTCTGTTAGGTCAAATAAAGTGTAATAGTACTCGGATGGTACATTTCGCTTTCTGTTACGCGTTCAACATGTGGCGTTAGCGATAGGAAACGGAGCAACGAAAGCAAAGTGGTGTCTTTATGAGCTAGTCCGTTTCAGATGGACACAAAAGATGACACTTTTTATTATCTAAAGCTGGTAATAAGGAAGAAAATGGATAAAAGTAGTGAAACAATTTCCGACAGAGCTGCAAATAGTAAACCAAATTTTACTTATAACTAAGAAAAACGCTTGGTTTGATATATTTTTCTTTTTTTTTTTTGTTTTTGTAGGTATGACCAAGCACTATGTCTTTACAAAAAAGGAAAAAATTCTTACCGCTGGAATATTTTTTATTATCAGAAACGTTGCGAAAAAAGAGCAATTTCAGCTACTTTTGAAATAATGTTTTAGTAAAAATTTCAAAATCATCACTAAATTTTCCCAAATTGATACTCATTTAGACAGAATAAAACATATTGAACACAATAAAGATTTATTTATGTAATCCTAGTCATTTCGAACACCTTTTTTGTGGGTATTTAAGTGACACCTCATTTTTGCAATTTTAAACAAGAGTAGTCTCCCTTGAAATCCAATAACTTTTTAATTCGCTTGGTGACCTATAGTTTTTACGTCATTTTTTTTACTTCTCATATATTTAAACATCAGTAAAGAAAAATTAAGAAAAATCTTACCGTAGGAAATAAATGGAGGATCTGTCCTTAAGCAGGATTTGCGAGGTTTTTGTTGAAAAGCGACGTTACACTATTTTTCCGTAATGAAATGTACATATCTTCGCCTTTTCAAGACGGCGCATTTTAGACAAACCCTTTTCAGCAAACAGCAAAGTAAGTTTTTCCCAAGCAATGAAATATTACACCAGTCCAATTTGAATGCAGCTACGAACAACGTCATATAAACTGTTGTTAAAAGTGAATATGTCATAGTTAATCCATAGCATGGAAATATTCAGGGAAAATAGGAAAGGAGAAATTGTTGTATATCATTAAATGCTTCTTTTATCTATTTGTTTTCCAACATTATTGGGAAAGTTATTGGTGTAATGTGGTTAATTTTAAACATACAGATCTAAAATTATCAGGTTTAGATGGAGAACATGTTTGTCATAAAATTTTATCACCACTCTTAATTTCAGTCTAGTAAAAAATCCTATTGAAATGAATAGAATTAATAATAAAAAGTCATTATTGGGTTGTCCTTTACCCTTTTTCACCCCTTTTTCTGTCTGTGTGCCTACCGTCCTATCTCTTTGTCCGTCTGTATTTCGATTGCATGGATGTTCTCATTGCTCTCCATCCATCGGTCATCGTTTGACCCTTTCCCAAATGGCAAATTAAATTTTAGGGTGATCCACTTCAAAAACTGCCACAAAATTGACAAATCGATGTTATTTAAGATAGCATTTGCGTAAAATATGGCATAGAAAATGTTGAGACAAAAGGAGAAACTGCTGGTTATCAGCAGTTTCTTCTTTTGCCTCAATGTTTTCCCAAGCCTTTTCTAATAGGGGCGTCAAAACCAAGTCTTGTTTGGGAAAGGGTTAACTACGAAACGATCAAAATCTGTTATTTCAAAAGCAGATCGCGTCTTATCTCGGGGCCTTGGCGAGATTTTATCATCCCATCATTGATATGACTGTAAAGGGCATGACAATTTAAACATCTGATGCAAGTTTCATTGGCTGAAACCTCAATTTAAGCGAGCGTATTGGCCAAAAATAGAATCGTATTCATATGCAAAATCGATTTCATATTGGATGATTATCATTGTTTGTATGTATGAGCGAATGCGTGATCGCTGTAGTTGCAGACTTTCATTGGATACTGCCAAATTAACAACAGTGATGCAGTAATTGACGTCATAATAATTTTAGTTCAATAGCACAATAACATAGTCTGAATCAATTTTTCTCTTTGTCTCTCCACTACCCCCACCCCCATTTCCTTTTAGAACAATGTGTGCTCGCCTGTCTGTCTCCCCTTTCCTCTCGTAATTTCATCCCTTGATAAAGAGAAGTGTTACAATGGTAACCATGTCCTGCTATAATTATATTAACACTTTCCCCAAACAGGAAAAATTGTAGACCAGTCCAATTTGAAACCGAGTTGCAGACAACTAGATAGAGCATACCAAAAGTAGAAATTGTCTATTATAATAGCCTAGAAAATATTGAGG
This sequence comes from Fragum sueziense, assembly GCA_963680895.1. NCBI lineage: Eukaryota > Metazoa > Mollusca > Bivalvia > Cardiida > Cardiidae > Fragum > Fragum sueziense. Next base: position 27,889,783 of record OY804601.1, read on the forward strand.
CAAAAGAAGAAAATGCTGATGATCAGCATTTTCTTCTTTTGTCTCAATGTTCTCCGTAGCATTTTCTATCAAGAACGTGAAAACCAGGTCTTGTTTGGGAAAGGGTTAAGGTCGATGACCCCATCAGAAATTAGCCACTTACATAGTGTTACATCTATCTCTCTATCTCACTATATGTATGGTTTTTAGCTCGACTTTTCGAAGAAAATGAGAGCTTATACTGTCACCCGGGCGTCGGCGTCGGCGTTGGCGTTGGCGTCGGCGTTGGCGTTGCAACAAAGGTTAAAGTTTTTTCAAACATCAATTACTTCCATACTATCGAAGGGATTCAACCCAAACTTGGAATACTTATTCACCATCACACCCTCTACCTTACTATCAGGGCCCATGACCCTAGGACCACTCTATTTGGAGTTATGCCCCCTTTATACTAAGCACTTAGAAAGTCGAGCGCGCTGTCTTCGGACAGCTCTTGTTTTTACATGTAGGCCTATCTCTATGTATCTCACTTCCTCTTAGCATCCCCACTTTCTTTCTACATTCTCTTGTAAAAGATCGAAGATGAAGATGGAAATAGGGAACGATTTTATCAGGCCAACCGTGATGTAATTTCGGACAAACAATAGTATTTCGTGGGTGTTGTTATAAAATCTCCCAACTACGGCTTGATTCAAGTCGTAGTTACGAGATTTTATAACAACACCGACGGCTTATCAAAATATAACGGTAAACATATTCTATTTTTAGCACAAAATGCACTGCCATTTATATTTTGCATTCGAAAGTCAGACCAGCATGTTTTCATATTAGTAACGCCACGATAATTATGTAGCCTACGTGTAATTAGGGTCGATGACCCCACAACAAATAAGCATTAAATATAGATACACAGCATCATCATGATCATGTTCACTACAGGGAGACTAGACTGGTGTTTTCGAGAGACAGAAACTCATAAACACAGGGCCTGGAACCAGGCTACAGGGGAACAAACATGTTTCTAGTTCACCAACAGGCTCTTGCATGCTGAGGATGTGATACATTTACGTAGCCTACATGAGGTCTTCTTGTAATACTGATTTCATATGACATAGTATAGCATTCGCTTTTATAATCATTAAATTGCACACTTGAGCCCTTATTTTCTTGTTTTTTCTTTTTATATCAACCCATTCACTATTCCATTCTCTTCATTCACAGACTGTTTCTAGTTACCAGAAGTGGGTTAGTCCATTCCACATAATGGCAAATTTTGACGCCCACTAGACCGGCCCAGAGGCTTTGGAGAACATTGTTGAAAAAGAAGAAATTGCTTGTGGCAAGCAATTTCTTCATTTCCCACAATGTTTCTACATAGAAAGACCAACTAAATCAATTTTTTCATTAACATGATTAGGTCGTATGAATATGTGGTAGGCCTAATGGGATTTATAAAGTAGCCTAAGCATGTCCGGTAATGTGGGGTCGACGACCCCACATTTGTCCTTTTCACAAACTGCAAACATTTAGGTTGGTACTTTTCAGAAGGTTGTGCACAGACAACAACATTGATGTTAATAAAAATATTTTATGTACAATAAAGAGTAGGCAAAAATAGCAAAATGCTGATTACCAGCATTTTCTTCTATTGCCTCATTGTTTTCCCATGCCTTTTTATTATGGACCTCAAAACCAGGGCTTCCTTGGGAAAGGGTTGTACATATTGTTACATGGCTTATATACATGCATTCCGGCATTCCTTTCCGTTATCTTTTCATGTATTTCCATGTAAGTAATTAAGCTAAAGTATAGCTGCTTTTTAAAGGGACATTTCATTCCAATTTTAATTTTTTAAAGTATGTCTTGATGCCAAGATTGGTTATTCTAATGAGTATAAATACAATTAGTTTTTTGAAGTTGTTGCCAATAAATGAGAAACACGCATTTAAAGTTTAGACATAATCGATAAATTGCATACAAATCCGAACTGTTGTCCACAACAATTTGCTCAATTTTAACACAAAAATATAAATTTCTCGTAAACGGCGCAATACTTTGGCTTGAAATTTTCAGAATTTTCATAAGGAAATATGCTCTTTCAGATAAAAATAAAAGTAAAATTTGTGACAAAAAATTCTGAAATGTCACTTTAACAAAAACATCGTAATTGCAGCTTAATACAAGCTGCAGTTAAGAAGTTTTTGTTTAAAAGCGACGATATGGAAAGGGGTTCTCTCATGTCAATGGAGACTAACGTGGATTCAGATCAGCATGCAGTTACGCGCAGTCTGATCAGGATCCCCGGTGTTCTTAAAAAAATAATTACAAGTCTACAACATTTAGGCTGGTCCGAATTCAAAGATCTCGCAGACTACAATTTCATATGAATGAAATTTTTGATCCCGAAAATATTGTGGAAAATGAAGAAATTGCTTGTCACAAGCAATTTCTTAATTTTCCACATTTTTTCCAAATCCTTTATCTCGAGGGGGCGTCGAAAAGCGTTAATGTATGGGAATGGGTTAAAATTTCTTCGTAGTAATCAGGATTTGCAAGCGAATCATGGACCACGGCAAGGCAACCTTGTGCGACTTCTTTTCCTACTATCGTTAAAGCGATCGCTGACGCTATAGCTCCAAACGTACACTAATAAACCTGGGCTATTTGACCGGGGGGGATAAAAGATAGAAGATCCCTGGTTCCCAACAACGGTTCGAGGTACAGTCCAAATCGAAGTTGTCCCTTTATACACTATCTCATCTGATTCCAAAAGCCGTTGAACCCCATGTCCGTATTTCGTCTCTATATGACATAATCTGTGTTTTGGGACTGGTGCACCAATATTGGTACATAAAAGGATATAGGGGAAAATATTCTGGCAAAGAATGGAAATACTTATGTTGTAATCAGCTTGCTTTTTATCTTTTTGCTTTAATATTTTCTGTACTACATTGTGCACAAACATTATCTTTATAAACATCTATTTTGCACTCTGTGATGTCGTTTGTGAAATTGTGATACGGTCAAACTTGATAAACAATACCATAGTGCATTGTTGCAGTTTAACCCATTACCACACATTGACTCTCTTTGACGCCCAACAAGATAATGGCCTAGGAAAACAATGTGGAAAATGAAGAAATTGCTTGTTTCAAGCAATTCCCTCATTTCCCACTTTGTTTTCTGCCCAAAAGACAAAATGATTATTAAATTTCGTTTACTTGAAATTTTCGTCTGCAACAACTTTGAATTTTGACCAGTCAAGAAGTTTGCCGTTTGGTAAATGGTTTAATTTTGTCGTTTGCGATATGGCCAAACTTAATAAACAATACTGGAGTGCATTGTTGCTGTTGACAAGCAATTTCTTAATTTCCCACATTGTTTTCTGCCGAAAAGACCAAAATATACTAGGAAAAAAAAGATACGCAACCCCAATTTTTTCATATTTTCGTCAAAATGTGTTTTAATGGCTAGATCTATTGAGTGCATTTTTAATATACCTGCATCTATACACATGAATATATTGTCATGATTGCCGTAAATTCGTCACGTGATACGTAGTAAATTGTTAAAAATACCCCCCCCCCCCCCCCTGCCGTGTTTTCTAAATGACTAATATCGAAACAAATTTTCTTCAAACACAAGCTTACACATAGACAAATAAGAGGCTAAAGCGTTCATGCACTTCACACTACCCTTCGCATAGCATGACTATGCCAAAACCAGCGCCAAGCTGCAGTACGGATGTTGTTAGATGGAAAAAGTCAAAATGTTGTCGCAAGACATTGGTGGGGCAGCAAGTCGACACATTTTCGACTGTATACGCTGTTGGCTCTAAATGGGACCACAACCGATCGAGCACGGATCGGAAGTGCAAGAGATATGACGTCAAGGCAGGACCGTATCACTAGGTTAACACCGCCAACAGGATATGTTTAAGACTGCAACGGAGACCTCTAATAAATCGCATAGACTTCACAACATTCGAATATCGGACCAAAGTGAACGAAACAAATTGTATTTTTCGACCTACATACAATTTTTTTGTCAAATTGTGTTGACGCCCGGTGTAAACTGGTTGTTTTCTTATTAATGGAATTTACTACAGACAAGAGTTTGTGAACTTTACAAGGTGAAATGTTATTGCTTTATATGTATTACATTTTGTTTTAATCTGATTTGATGTCTTTGCGTAAGAAGGAATTGAAAAGGAAGTTGCGTTTCTTTTTTTGTCTAGTATATTATTAAATTTCGTTTACTTGAAATTTTCGTCTGCAACATATTTGATTGCCGTTTGGTAAATGGTTTAATTTTGTCGTTTGCGATATGGCCAAACTTAATAAACAATACTAGAGTGCATTGTTGCAGTTTGATATGAGTGAGTCAGAATAATTTGAGAACCACGCAGTAGTCCGCTTGTCGCCAAACTGCTTCCCTGATGCAGCAAACACTTTCACAAACGACGAAATTATGAACACATTACCAAACGACAAAATTTTAGACTTGTCCAAATACAAAGATGTTGCAATTGACAATTTAAAAATTTTACTTTGTTGGTAAAAAAAACTTAGTGGGAAATGAAGAAATTGCTTGTCACAAGCAATTTCTTCATTTTCCACAATGTTTTCCAAAGCCATTATCTTGCAGGGAGTCAGAGTCACAAGCTGCAGTTACGAGGTTTTGTTGAAAAGCGATGTTATCTTTCCCCTAAAGGTTACTGAACATTCCGTTCGGTCCTAAAAAGCATGTTTTGTTTGGGAAAGGGATAAGTAGTCAAATAACATCCAGTTGCAATGTCCCACTGAAATGTATGGATGGGTCCAGCATAATATGAACGTGTTTCCAACTACTTAACTCTCTCACAAATGACTTAAAACAATTGACTGATACTGTTAGTTGAAAATGGCTGCACATGACAAAGAAAGTTACAATTATTCGGGAGAGATTGAAAATAACATTTAGGGAAAAGAAGAAAATGCTGACAAATCGCCATGTTCTCCTTTTCTCCAAGTGTTTTCCAAAGCTTTGTTTGATAAGGTAAATAGTATGTATGCCATTTTACTGATTCCATGATACATCAAAGCTGGTCAGATTACGCCCAAATTGCAGTGTCTTACTGAAAAGATGGGTCAAACAGAACATGTTCTCTTTTCATGCACGCAACTTACTTATCCTTTCCAAAACCACAGAATACATGGAATATACACTGATCAAAATTAAAATGGACTTGTGAACGTGAAACGAAACTACTTGAAACTGTTTCAAAGAAGACATGGGCTATGTTAAAGATGCTGTCTAAGCAATCTAAGACACTGACATAACGGCTTTGACATACTCATTTACAGTTAGCCATACATTTTTACTGTCTACATTCCGTCTGAGTGATATCCATGCTATTCTCCAACATTTGATGGAAGTAATGAAGAAGCTGACAGAGACCAACATGGATCGTGATCTGACTGCGTGTACATGCAGGCTGATCAAGATCCATGATGGTCTCAAAATGTCAGGAGTGCCCCTTTTTTGGACATCGATCGATGATAAAGGACATGTTATACAATAACAAAGACAGTATTCATATTTTTCATTTTTTTATTTTTCTTAATTAATCATTTTTGTAGCTCACATAAATAATCATTTAAGTGAACAAAAAATTTGTTTTAAAGTATCGTCGTAATATCTACAATGACAGTCTAGAGTCAACATAACACAAAACCGTTTCCTTGGCAACGAGTACATTTTAACAGAAATATGGGAAGAAATCAAACTGGCATGTTGCTGCTCTTTATGTATTATTTTTCAACAACATACCAGCTTGAGTGTATTATACTTATCACAATTGAATTTTCTTGACTAAATCATTCTTTTCAACTAAGGCAGAATGAATATTGCAAGAAAAAATACTTAGAACTGTGTTGCTTGAAGGGATTATTGTTCTAGGAAAACAATGAAAGTTAGAATTCTGACAATTTTGGATCAAAGTAATCCAATTTTTTTGCACATATCCATTCAAAGATATAATAGCAAAGAATTTGAATTATTCCCTCAATCATTTGTAAGCATAAGGCATTGGAAGATTGTTCGGTTTTGATATTTCTGAATCCTTTAAATTGAATCCAATTATAGCACTTGGAAGCTTTGAATATTGCTTTGTTACTTCAAAGTCAGATCTTAATATCAAATTGCTAATCTATATAAATCTAAATTAGATTTGATCCAAGCCTGCTGTTTTCAATCATCCATATGATTTTTTTTTCATTTAAACCCTTTCCCAAACAAGGCCTGGTTTTCATGTCCCTAATAGGAAAGTCATGGAAAAACATTGAGACAAAAGAAGAAACTGCGGATAACCAGCAGTTTCTGCTTTTGTCCCAAAGTTTTCTGTGCTATATTATTCTCAAATTGCACCTTTAGTAACACCCATATAGTCGTCTGCAGCAGCTTTCAAATTGGAACACCCTAAAATTTTGACATTTTGGAAAACGTTAAATGAGTTAATGCAAGACTACTGTAAGGTCAATTCAAAACATGGTTGGTAACATTCCAAAATATTTTAACTACAGCTACAAATAGCTGAAGTTACAGCATTATTTTTAATGTTACCAAAGATACATAATTAGATTAATGTATATTTTTGAACTTACAAAATTCTGCATACTCCAAAAAAATTCAAGGATGAGAGAAAAACAGGAGAATCAATTTCTTAAAGCACTTTAAATTTACAAAAACTTTGTAATTCTTGCTAATAGCCAAATCTAAACTGCTACAATAAAGAAGTAAACATCATACTCAAAAGTTCACCTCCCAAAAAGATGTGTGAACCAAATATGTTTTCAGTGCCTAACTGCCTCAGAACAATTCAGTCATTTAGAATTACATTCTATCAAAATAAAATCTTTGTCATGCTTCATCGAAACAAACAAGTGAATTAGGACACGAACAGCCTGCATATTTGTGCTGGCTGATTTTATTCTATACTGCTTGCCAAAAATACAGGAACATTCCGGATTCAGCATAACAAAGTCTTTAATATTTTGCCATTTTTTTCTTGATTGTCAATGAAAAGATAAGACCCTGTTTTCTTCACAAATCAAATTCATAATGCTATACCATTGTAAAGCATTTACAGTAGCATAGCATTAATCCCAAATCTATGGAATGAAGTGCACATGTTTGTATTGTCGCTTTTCAACAAAAACCTCGTTTTTGTTGAAAAGCAGCAATATTTTCAATGGAATTTAGTGCTCATGAGCATGATGTTACATATTGAAACAATGGTACTTTATAAACAGGTATTTTTAAGCTTGAAACTTTATTCTCCTTCAAAGCTTTCAAAGATATTTTCCAAATTAATGGATAATGAACTAAGAATCTTTCATGAGAAGGAATGGAAAAGATATTAGTTTTCAGGTTTTTTGCAGATTAATTAACAATGGAATGAAAAGCCATCTTCTTCTGGAAATGGTTTCCTTTTTACTTATTACACAAATCAATGCAAGACTTGCATCGATCACTGAAAATCATTACATTTTTATGTTGATTGATAACAGTAAAACAAGTTTTGATTCATAGCAAAACCTCGCTAATTGAAGCGAAAATGCATCAAAAGTGTATGCAGTGCATTCTTGTCTCAATTGGCTCGGTCCATTAATCGTAAAAACAAAACAGGTTTTTTACAGTATGTATGTTTAAAACACAAACAAGATTAAAAACTTATGGCAACATGCGATTTCATCAATAGTAGAATGCGGTCACATGCTAAAATATAACTATATTACAAATACCTAATGTACAACATTTAACTCTCAATATATTAATAATATATGTTTGAATGTTTTCTAAAACTGTACACTTATTTAACACTTGGATTTTCATTGCACATAACTTCTTGCAGAGTGACAGATAAGATGGACTAAGACATTCTAATTTGTTAGTTCAAACCCATATCTTGTGTTGTGTGTATTCATTGGAATCATTTCTAAGAGACAATTCCAAGGAGAAATAACTGCATCATATGGTTAAATGAACATTAACCCTTTCCCAAACAAGACCTGGTTTTGACGTCCCTAATAGAATATGGCTTGGGAAAACATTGCCTCAATGTTTTCTGAGCTGTATTATTCACAAATTTTATCTTGAGTATCATCCACTTTGTCGTCTGCAGCAGCTTTCAAATTGGATCACCCAAACTTTCGCCGTTTGGAAAGGGGTTAAACAATATTTTGAAAATGTGTCGTCCCCTCTTATCTGCAGCTCTGTTCTTGTTCAAAATACTATCTTGTATTGTAAAGGAAAATAAATCATTCAATACACCCAACATTGTAAAGAAAAACTTGCAGCATTTTCTCCTTTTATCAGAATGCATCTTGAAAGTGCAATACTATTTCAACCCATATCATGCTGAGATTCAAGATTATCGTAACTTTGACAAATAGCTAGAATGTGGAGTAAAATCATAGTTCTGAAGAAATTATGATCTAGAAGCACTTGAATGTGTCAAAGCTTACTCAAAACTGCTGATTTGCCTCAGCATGACATGGGTCAAGGGCCTACAAAATGCAAAGGCACTTAATAGTAGTACAGCATTTACACTTTTTGAGTACAGCAACGTTATTCTAATAATGTCGCTTTTCAACAAAAATCTTGTATCTACAGCTTTAAACAAGCTGTAGATACAATTTTTTTTGAAAAGCAGCTATATTTTGCCATTACTTCAGCCAGCTTTTTTGTACATTATAATTTAAGTTAGAAATGTTCTGATTTGAAACATAAATATCAACAAAATTTCAAGTACTAGGCTGTGTCCTAAGAAAAGGAAGAAAACCATTTTCTCTTTTTATCTATAACTGCTTCCAAGAGACTAAAGTCGCTTCTTCATACAAGACAAAACTAGGTCAAATGTAAGCCAATTTCCAATACTAGCATAACACTTGAAGAGTGTCTATTTCAACTTCAATTTCTTGAATCCTAGCATTTTTTTTATTGAAACAGCCAGAATAATGTATGTTCTTCTTTTCTGAGTCAAAGGCTCATTGAAAGATTCATTATTTCAAGATGATTCATTATTTAGAGTCAGTAAATGCATTTAAATGTTATTATCAGAAAAATCCTTAAAAGTTCGTGATTTTTGTAATCCCTAGTGACAATATGTATTTTTCGTCAAGAAGTCAGTTTTTTTTAAGAAAGATTACAAAATTTTCGTAAGCAATAAACAACGAGATTAAGCTTCTTATACTAGAAGCCTGTAGCAAATTCAAACTTGAGATGAGGGTCTTAGCAAAAATATGAACATCATAAGTAGAAATGACTTTACAGTTACTTACAATGGTTTTGCGCCAAGCACTTGAGATGTATTGGAAATGTTTCAAAATTTGTGTAGTTGTGTATTAACAAAGATATTCAATAAAATCAACCCTTGGCATGCCGACTTAATGATGTATCTAGCAAAATACATGCTACTGGTAATAAATATGTTTAAAATTTTCTTAATAAAGAATTATGATATGCAGGAAATATGGATCAAGATCAGACTGCATGAATATGCAGTCTGATCTTGGTCCATATTGCATGCAAAGCATTCAAGGTCAGCATGACTAGGGTTATATTATATCGGGATACCTTTCACCTTAATGCAAAACAACAGATAAAAGGGGGTAAAGGCATTCCAATTTTGTTATTCTTATTCAAAACCCTATGTTATGAGTACTCATTGGAATCATCTCAAGGAGACGATGTTAATGAGTACCAACAATATACGGTTTGATGGACAATAAATATTTTGCGTTTTGAAAAGTCATTACCCCCTCTTATCTGTAGCTCTGCCTTGATGGGCATAAGAAGAAGTTTAAAGTATGAAAACTTCAAAACTTTTTCGAGCTGCTCCGATTTTTTTTTTACATTACAAAGAACATGTATCACAGTCAATAGCTAAAATAATCAAAGTACACACAGGTACTCAATTCAATAAGTTAGTATTTTAAATGGTCAGCATGTAAAAAGGGGGAGAAAATTGTTAAAGAACTGAACTGACTTGCCAAAAATGTGTGCATCACCCATACAACATTTTATGTTATCTAGCAAAAAATGATTACGAAAATTAATGGATATGAATAAGGAAACAATTTAGTTTAAATCATTCATGTAATTCAAGCTATAAATATGAATAGTAAAGAAAGATACATTTAGAACAATTTGAACTAGAACTGTCGCAAAGCGGACGAATACCCCCCACTAGGGCCTTGTCACTGAAAAAGTGCTATTGGTCAAAATGTTCTTGACTTAGAGCATGGAAACGGATTTTAAACAAAGTCTAACTGTGACCTTGACCTTTGACCATGGTGACCCCAAAACAGTAGGGCACCTCCATTGGTCATAGGCAACAACTGTGTAAAGTTTCATGATCCTAGGTCAACCGGTTCTCAAGTTAGAACACGGAAACAAAATAGTAAATTTTAACTACACCCCCCCACCCCCCCCCCCCCCATAATAAAAACTTCAAAGTGGCATAACTCTGAAACTAATGACTGGATCAAGATGAAAATTGCAGGTGCACAACTTCATGTGATAGGAAACACCCTGATAAAATTTCAGAAAAATTGGTCAAAAACTGTGGGAGGAGAAGAGGACACAAGATTATGTCCACCCCCCCCCCCCCCTTAAAAACTTCAAAGTGGCATAACTCTAAAACTAATGACTGGATCAAGATGAAAATTGCAGGTGCACAACTTCATATGATAGGGAACATCCTGATAAAATTTCAGAAAAATTGGTCAAAAACTGTGGGAGGAGAAGAGGACACAAGATTATGTCCACGGACGGACGGACAGACGGACGGACAGACGGACGGACAGACGGACGGACGGACGGACAACCTGATTCCAGTATACCCCCCCATAACTTTGTTGTGGGGGGTATAATAAAGAGTGCAGGATATTGCTTTGAATGTTTTTAAATCAATTTTTCTATGACCAACAAACTTTGAGCTTTCTAATACTGTAAGCCCTTGTAAAATTCTTTTGAGAAAATAATGCATACTATAAGTGAAGTTTAGCTATGAATCAACCATGCTATGGCCCTGGTTTATCTTTAAAACTAGTCTAAATCTGCTGAGATATTGGTAATTAAGTCTTACACCAACCTGCACCATTTCTTTTACGAAAAGCAATGCGAAAAGAGGAGACACTGTATGTGAAGTCTGCATCACACCCACAATAACTCATGTTATATACCCTGAGAAGTTTTTGATATAAGGAAGGTTTTCCATTATTGTTTTGAGATCATTACTCTATCCATCTATAACAACATTATTGTGTCACTTAGCTGCAAACATCACAACTTCAAATTATTTCATGAAACATTTAAAGTAAACCTCATGATAAAGGACCTGGCAGAGCATCTCTTGCCAATGGCAAGAGATGCTCTGCCAGGTCATCTATCATGAGCTATAACCCTTGTTTAATAAGGCATAAAAAATATACACATCCATGAGATTTAAAACCATAGCATATTGAAAGATGACACTGGCGGACTGCAGCTAAATTGGGCCGGTCTAATGTTAAGTATTTTTGGAAAGTGTTAAGCTGCAGTAAGGAGGCTTTAATCATCAAAATATTTTCTATTTCAGCTCTTTTCTTTGAAGTATTGAAAAGCTAAAGCTTCTGGTTTACTTATGATCTATTCCCTTTTTAATTTTTGGCAAGTCAGTTCAAAGGCAAATGATGTAAATAAGGAATAATTTAACTCTTTCAGTCAAATCACTGCCTATTCAATGTTGTAGCACAAAAGTGACTAAATAATTATTCAATAACAGTCAATTCAAAAGAATCAAGTTTCACCAAGGTTCAATCGAACCATTTTCTTTTCCATCAACAATTCAACCTGTGATTGTTGATTTGATAACAACAGATTTTTAAATGGTATTTTCTGGTCCAAACTGGCCCAACAGTTGTCTTTAACAAGAACAATGACTCAATGATATACAAATATTTCGGTAAGAAGCAATAATGTACAGCTATTTATTTTTCAACACTGTTTCGCCCAGACCTTGTGAAGCTACCATGCCATACATAGACTTTTGAAGGGATCATGCAAAAATGCAAATCGCTGCTATTCAAACGCAATTTCAATAGATTTTGTCATAAGCCAATGCAACATCATTCATTGCTTATAAACACCAGTCTAGCATTTGTAACATGATGCTTATGGTATTTAATCAGACTCTGCTATAGATGCACATTTACATATTGCAGCTTTGAGTAAAATCTTGTAATTGAAACTTAAAACAAGCTGCAGTAACAAGGTTTTTGTTGAAAAGCGACAATATGCATATAGAATTGTCGTTTTCTGGAACACCTTCAAGTCTAAAATGACATTGTATGTTCACAATTTCTGGGGATTTGAAACATTTTTGCCCTATTTGTGCAGTGGATATCAAAGAATATTCACAAAATCGTTATTCTGTTCTTTAGGCATATAAACATTTCCACTGAAACGTATCATTAAGAGTGAATGAATACCCACAAAATAAAGAGTTTTAAGACATTATTTCTGCTTTGAGTGAAATATCTTCAAGACATTATTAAAGCGAGATATTACGACAAAATTTATCTTTTCAAAAGCACACAAGATGGTAAAGCAAGGTACATAGTACTGAAACTTGCTGTAATTGTCATAAAATGAGATCAAATAAAACATCTGAAGTCCAAAATAATCCAGGGAGGGATTTTCAATTTCCAAAAATATTTGAATTTAATCTTTTTGTGTATGCACCCCAAAAAAATGGTGACACACTAGTTACTTAAAACTGCAACAGGTAAGAGGAGGTAAAGGCATTTTGAATTTGATATTTCAAATCCAAAACAATATCGCTTTTCAAAGAAACCCTCATATTTGCAGCTTGTTTTAAAGCTGCAGATACGAGGTTTTTGTTGAAGCGGAGATAAACCTCTGTTAAAACTGCAGATCTTGTCATTTTCGCATGTGACCTACAGTATGTTAATAATCCCTCTCCCCTCCTATTTGGACCTCTTATTAAAAACAATTTTCCATATTTTCCTTATTAATCTACACAGCATCCATTCTTAGGAAAGCAACTTATGGCTCAGCAGATTGGTAAGTCACTTTGGGAAAATAAGTGAACTTACAGAAATTGGCTTAAAGGCATCACTTCAATAAACCAATCTATCTAATGTCATTTGGCAGCCATTACAACTAGTTGATGGCTACATTCGGAAATAACATAACTACAGCTTATTCAAGCTGCCATTATGACATTTGACGCATGAATGTAGCAAACTAAGTGCTATTCTTTGATTCTTTTAAAAAGGCAACCAACATTGTCAGTTTAGAAAACTTTGACAACGGGATTTGTGTTTGCCATATCAATGGCTCAGCTCAAAACTTCTGTAAGTAGCATATTATTAAATTTTGTATGCATTTACATTAGTTTTGCTGCACTATCCGACTTAACATTGTACATTACAGCCCTCTGCTGCTACTATTGCTTTTCTAACAATGTTTTACTGCACACCACACACTTCAATTCACACTGGATGACAGATTTTGTGTTTCCTTATAGGATTGGAAGAGATGTTACACAAATACCAATCTTAACATTTATCATTCTCGCTTATTGTTGAGTAACAGATGAATCAGGGGTAAAGGCATTCAAACTGTTGTCTCTTTTCAAAAAAAACCTCGTAACTGCAGCTTATTTTAAGCTGCAGTTACGAGGTTTTTGTTGAAAAGCAGTGATGTATTTTTTCAAATCCAAAACCCTGTGTTATAGGTACTCATTTGAATCATCACAATAAATTAGATGATACCAATGAGTACCAACGAGATAGAGCTTGATGAATAATAAATGAGATATTGCATTTTTGAAAAGCCTTTACTACCCTCATATCTGTAGCTCAGTTATTGTTGTTCACAAGTTTGCTAGATGATTGTGATTTGTTGGTCTTGTTTGAACAGAGATTTCATGAAAGGTACTTTCTTTTCTTGAAACCGTTTTCTAACTAGTATCTAATTTGCTCATCAAACCAGCCATTATTCGAGAAAGGCTTTATACTTTCAGAAAAAACTTTGCAGTTTGTGGTTGATACTATTGTGATTAAAATCAAAATACTATTGTAAAATGATACAGATCTGTATGCATAAGCATGAGGTTTACAACAATTTTTCTCAGAAATTTCTTGAGCTATGTGGAAAGTGCTTAAATAAAACAATCTTTCATTAATCCATTTGGTCATGAAATCTCTGTCAGTACAAGCCAAACATTGTGTGAAAAATGCCTTCAAGGCTACAATACATGTGTTGAGTTGATATTGATGTCTAGCACTCAATACTTATAACATTAATAACATGGGCATCAAACTTTTGGTTAAAACAATACATTTTTTGTTTCTAATTGTCCATTTTTTGCATTATTTTCCTATTTCATTTTCAGACAAAAGGTTAAATATTTTACTATGAACTGATGCATGGCAAACAAATATCCACCGAAAAACGGCCCCCAAATTCTGACAAAAATGTAACATTAACATTTATTATCATTACAATAAGCATTTAAAATTTCTTTGGCAACATAATCTCTTGTATTTATCTAAAATTTACCCAATTGACTAGCTAGCCTATCATGTCATGAATAAAGAGCCACGGACCTACAGAAAAGGGAAATGAAATACCACACTAAACCATAAGTTGTGGGTACTCATTTGAATTTTCTGATTGAGACAAAGCAAATGAGCACCTTGCTGGCCGATTAGTGACATTCTAGAATTTGAAAACGCTCAATTTCACTATTGGAACACTGTCTGCCCTTAACTTAATCTATTCATCAAGTCCAATTATAGTGCACTAGAACTAGTCTATTATCATCATAAATGAGCTCTAATTTAAACCATGAAATGGCATTGCTAGGCAAAAAGGTAAAGAATTAGATGTTACTTAATATCAACACTGGCCTTTATTTTACTTGCCAAATCAGGGGCATTTTCCGAGATATCTATCCGTCATTAAAAACAGTTTCAAAAGCTAAAATGTAATGTACATTCCATATGTTTTTTTTCTATCTATTGCTTATTAATAGGAATTGTCTCATCAATTTCAAATTAGGGTTGCAAAACACTGTCCCTATTCCCTGAAATTGTTTTCATTGTGAATTTTTTACCTTTCGATTACAGCTGCCAATTGTTACATTCTATGAAAATGTGATCATTTAAAAAAATAACTGTCAATTAGTGAAGTATTTTCTGGGTTATTTCTTTTTTAAATGAAGATTCTTTTGCATGACTTTTCAACAAATATTTTATCAACCCTTGCCATGCTGTATTAACCCTTTCCCAAATGACAAAATTAAGGGTCATTCAATTTGAAACTCGCTGTAGAGGACAAAATTGAAGTAGAAAAATAAAAGATTAAAAGTACAATATAGCTGAGGAAATAATGAGGCAAAAGGAGAAAATGCTGATTATCAGCATTTTCTTCTTTTGCCTCAATGTTTCCTCAAGCCTTTTCTAATAGGGACGTCAAAATCAGGTCTTGTTTGGGAAAGGGTTAAAATAGGCAGATAGGAATCTGTGTTGGTCAGAATTGATGTATGTGAAGACGGACCTTGTCTTATGTTGTCTGCAAAAGCGTCTGGAAATTTCCTGGATCAGCATGCAAGGGTCAATTTTAGCTCTCCTTTCATTGAAAGTCAAATGTGATTAAACAGTATTTGTGAAATGTGTATGGCAAGTATTTTTCTTTACTTTGTTTTTTCCTGAATTTAACATTTTTTCTTAACATGTAATTACAAAACGACCTTCATTCATCCATTCGTTCATAATCTTTGGATAATTTTAATTTTCTACCTTTTATACTTTTTTTGTGTATTTTGAAACATTTATACCTTTTTTTAGTTTGTATTTTATGCATAATACCAAACTTTACACCCATAAAACATATACACTGAAACACGCATCCATATGTCAACAAAAATATATATATTGTGCATCAAAACTCAAAATAAGAGGAAACCGACCAACTTCAAAACTTGAAGTATCAAAAGATGCCTTTCACAACACATGTTGCGTTTAGACATTAAATTGATGGGTCAGTGCAAAACCATTCCTCATAAATATTTGCATAAAATCCATGCATTTACAACAATTTTGCACTGAACCCTCATTTTTTATGCATATTCACAACATAGAGCTTGAACAATAAATAAATAATTTTGAAAGTGGTCCAATTCTAGATCCATCCTCTTATTTTGAGTTTTGCATGGTATTTAACAATATTACATATTATTCACAGAACAAGTTTCATGAAAATGTCATAATTTTTTTGTCTGTCTTTTTATAGTAAACATGGGTTTTTTCAGGCTTTCGATACCAGATTATAAACCAAGTTCATTGATCGAAATGAGCACAAATAATCAGCTAAAACCATCAACTCCTACAGGATTCTTTCCACACATATAGAAGGCTCTAGCCTAGTAGGTTTGTTGAAGTTTAACTCCGACATATTTTAATACTCACTGCAGCTAAACTTTGTTTACATCTCGGTAGAATAGAAATCAATTTATTACCCCTTGTCATTTTTATCCAAAATATTCCAGTCGCTGTGACAGGTAGAATAGAGCAAGATCAGCCTGCACATATGTGCAGTCTAATCTTGCTCTATACTACCTGCGTCTTTAAATTTAGCATGACAAGGGTTGAGAATTTCTTAAACAAGCTTGCACCAATAACAACTTTCACTTTCTATTTTCATATAAATTTCTGTCTGGAAAAGCGCAGCAGTGCATTGTTTTTCGTCCGGTTCATGTTGGCACAATTTCACACAAATCCAGCAAAATATCGGACGATCCAAAATATCCATGCGGGCTTGCTGACTCAGGGGAGGTAATGGAGTATCGACTATTGTGTAACAAGAAAAGTGAATATTCTCAGAAACATTGCGTATTAAACAAGTTGACCAGATCACCTGCGGCTCCAGATCTTTGTAACACAAGTTTATACACGTAAACAGATTTTGTAACAACATTTAAATTATAGTACTTTCACTAGTCAGTAGTAGTCATAGATAAAAACTTCGGTTTACTTTCACGCGGAAAGGCGGACATGTGCGCGGGTACCGGCGGCCAGGCTGCCAGCGTCGCCGCGCCTCGTCTCAGAGGGACGCAGGAAATGAACCGTTGACGTGAATTCTTTTTGCCGAGATTGTATATCCGTCGCTTGACCCACTTTCAACACTACAGTGGTCGTCGGTATCGCTCGTTCCACTGCCATAGCCCATTATATCTATCTCATCTGAAAATAGAAATCAGAAAGTTTTTTTTATTTATTGCACAGGAAGGAAAAGTTAACCCTTTCTAGGATGGCAACTTGTAGACAGAGCAACAATTAACCCATTACCAATCAACAAAATTTTGGCTAGGTACAAATACACCATAATCTTAAGTAGATGAAATTTAATTCTATTGGTAACTTTTTAGGCAGAAAACATTGTGGGAAATGAAGACATTGCTTGTCACAAGCAATGTCTTCATTTTCCACAATGTTTTTTTTTTCTCGAGGGGTGTCAAAAGAGACACTGTGTCAGAATGTTATTCTGAATATTAAGCGACTGTGACAGCTAAGAACCAGGGAAAAGGAGTAAATACTTTATGCCACAAAGGTGACAATATGCAATACATACTGCCTGCAATAAAATGTTCTTCAATCACAAAAGGTTGAATAAAAGACCAAATCAAAGGAGGTACATAACAGGCAACTTGAATACAATGGCCAATTAAAATACCAATGGTGCAAAAGTACCTCAAGTGACAATAAAGTGCCTAGACAGTAAAAATAGTTTTGCACACACCTATATCGAAATGGAAAATGAGCCTATTGAGCAGAAATAACAATGGCCATAAAATTGTAGCCTGTAAATGGTTATTATGCTCAATTTATTTAACTTTGACCATTTAAGGTTGTCAGACTGACCAAGTATCAACTTTCAACAGCTTTAATGGTACAGATTACCCCACTTCAAACGCCCCTTCAGAGTGTGAGAAAGTTGTCTTACCGGTAACCCTTTCCTAAATGATCCCTACTGGTTTTCTTTTGGGGGGGGGGGGGGGTGGGAGGAACTTCAGAGGAATTATGTTCCTTGTATGAGAGTGCTGTGGAAAATTCACCGTGAAAGTAGAACATTTTTAGAACTATAAAGATTGGATTGTATGGAGTTTTACGTCCCACTCAACAGCTAAGGTCATATGGAGACGGGACCTCGGTTTGAAGTCTCATCCGAAAGACTGGAGAAGCGGGGGATCGAACCAGCGATCCCTGTGTTTCAAGTCCAGCGCGTTACCACTGCACCACATCCGCCCCAAGAACTATAAAGAACATAGTCATACATTCCGTTTTTATCAACATCTATTTTGTTGCCTGCAGCTCAATACATTAGAATTTGAGCACTTTGCAATTGAGGCACAGGGGAAAGGGATGATTAACAAAACTTTGACAAATTGTCTCGGTTATTTACGAAAATTGTCTTGGTTCTTCATGACCCTAGAATAGCTAAGACTTTGCTAAATATCAGGATACAATAGTGAAAGCCTTTAATCAAATGACAATATTTTTTTATTTTTTATAGAGTATACTGTTATCCTTCGTCTAGATGTCAATTTTTCTTGGTCGGAAACAGAATATAACTTGTCTGTAAAAGGGTTCAGGATATATGAACCATAATACATCATGTTCACAATATACATAATTTAGTACTTATGTTATCTTTCCAATCTGTACAAATCATTTAGATGTTTAGATAATCCATTAAACCTTTACCATGTGATCATCGAGATATGCATGGTGCTTCAAAAGCCGGCTTCCAGACAATTAAGAGGTTTGAAGAACTTATATGCGTGGAGGTTTTGAAAATTTTGCAAGACATTCACCATTGCATGAGTTTTGTTTGTGAAGCATCAATGCCTCACATTTATAAATTCAATTCTTCACAGAACATTTGGACAGACAGAAGGGCATACGGACGGCCTAGAGTATAACAATGTTCCCTGTTCTTTCCATACAGGGATGATGGTAACCTATCAATACTTTCCCAGACATCTAACATAATTATTGCATGACAACGAAGGGCAGAAATTGAAGGCATCATGGCATGCATTCCCCATTCCGACTTTATACAATGCCTGATTTATCTGCAGTCCATAATTTATTTTTATCTCTTGTTGGCAAACGACCTATCTCCAGATGCCCAGATGAAAATTTGCATTTAAATGGCCAAGATTTAATCAGGTAAATTTGGCTTATCAGATTAGGGCATTACAAAGACCTTTAAAAAATTATCAAAATAAATGTGCCTTTATATTTAAGTGGGAACCTTTGATTCGGAGCCAAGATAATAAGATTTCAACTCAAGATTAGTCGAGATACAATGAATTGAGTCAAACTTCAGCCCTTAACTAAGATATATGCTTTTTTTTTCCAAAGCTTTGTTTTGTTGATTCAAGCTCAAATGATGCAAAGTAAAGACCAAGATCACCCTGCACATGTATACACACTGCCTATGCTTTGAGCAACACCTACTTGTTATTGAAACAATCTCCAATGAGAATCTAGTAGGATTTTCAAGTTTTGATTAAATGCATAGTGTTTGGTATGCAGGATAACATCGCTTTTCAACAACAACCTTGTAACTGCACCTTGTTCAAAGCTGCAGTTACAATGTTTTTGTAGAAACACAGCAATAAGTTAGCAGGATTACAGGTTCAAGGACAACTTAAGGTAAGGCTAAAGCTATGCGGTATTTTTGACCTACAAGTAACTAATTTGATTTGCAACAAGTAGGCCAAAAGCGTGGGTCATATCTAAGGCACATGTCTTAACTTCTGATTGATTGGTTGACTGATTTATTGATTAATAAGATGTATGTCCCATTTTATTGATTCAAGTTCTATGTCTCACTCAGAAGCTTGAAGGTCTTAAAGCTCAGTTTAGAGTCGAACTGCAAATCTGATTAGAAAACAACTTGTTGATACTTTTCAACATAAAATGTTTCAAAAGTTTTGATACTAGCATGTTCAACTTTGACAGGTGTAAAAGCAGGCTATAATTAAATTGAAATTCACTAAGACTGAGGCTGAAGTAAATGAGTAGTGACTTTAATTGGCAGATTAAACGACTCTGAAACCCCACTGGTATCAATCATTTACTGGCCTTGATGGGTATAATTGCTTCTCAACCTACATTCTACCAATTAAACTGGAGATTTGAAATACCTTAGAAGTAATTTGATCAGAAGTTAATTAGGAGTAAACAATATACAGTAAACATAAACATTTGCATTACTGATCCCTGAATAATAATTGCATCGGCAAGCACGGTATCAGCTGCCTTTCATCGAAAACCTCGTAACTGCAGCTTTAAACAAGCTGCAGTTACGAGATTTTCGATGAAAAGCGACTACAAAAAAAGATCAACCTGCACTTATGTGCAAGCTGATCTTTGCCTTCACTTCATCTACAAAGTACAGCAATCTCCATATTGGTAAGTCTTGAAGATTTGTTTTGTTTATGTTAATTTTTCCAGGTATTTTTCTTTATATATTGACTTGTTGACTCTCAAACTCTTAGAGTGACCTTGGGGGATTAAGTTGCTTTTCAACCTACATTTTACCCAATTAAAACATGAGACTCAAGTAACTTGATCAGAATAAATAGTTAACATTAATGTCAGGTATAGTTAAGTCTAGATAAATTTCAGCCTTTCAGGTAAGATTATTGTTTTCAAGCTTAAGGTTTATTGGGTTTTTACGCCGTTTTGAACTTCTACAGTCGTATTGCAGTGATTGGAGCACCTAACCATGGATTCCTGTCGTTTCTCATACCAGTACTACCACAACACCGAACAGAGCCTCCAACTGCTCGCCCACTTAGTTCAACAATATCAAACCATTGGTGGGTGACATTTTTGTCAGAAAGGATATTTTGCTGCGGCCGGGTCACTTAAATTGGACTGGACCTCTTATATGCAATAGTTTTGGCTGTATCAAGATAACAATAATCAAAATTCCCCTTGTCTTAAAATAATGCAGGTTGGTATTAAAGGGTTAATATAATAAGAAAATCTCCCTGACTTTTGAATCTATTCAGGTACAAAATTCAATTTGCAGTGCAATCAAATTAGCCTAGTAACCTCAAACATTAGTGTTAACTTACTATTGTTAAAGTTCTTTACATTGACCCTTTCCCAAACAAGACCTGCTTTTGACATGCATTGGAAACAGCATTTTGTTAATTTCTCTCAACACTTTCCATGCTATGTTAACTTCCAACTGTCACAATGTCATCATCAGTAGCTTTCAAACCAGGACAGTCTAAATTGTTGCTGTTTCGGAGAGGGTTTACCTTCTCCACATTAGACCCCATCTGCAAAGCATATTCTTATGGTATTTTGTATTGACAAGAGGACCATGATGGTCCTAAATCGCTCACCTGAATCAAGATGACAAGAGTGATAATGGCAATTTTGTTAAATTCAAAGGCATGAAACTTATAAGGACTTTCTGTTTGGAAACAATTAAGTAATAATTTTGTTCCAATCGATCCTGTAAAGTTGGGCATGAATTAGCATAATGGTTGAGTTTTTTTCAATAATTATTTCATTATCTTGCAATATACAACATAGGGCTAATTTTCAAAGCATACTGATCTGTTAAAATTGATTATTTATGATATTATAAGCAAGATTTGGTATGTGATTTGAAAATATATAGTAAATGAGGACAAACCATCTGATAAGCTAGGCTTATAATCCCTTCTTATTTGTTTACATAAGATAAAAATGGGGCCAGCCAGAGATATTGATAACAGAAATAGATAAGAGAAATAGTAAAAGCTTTCCAAATTTATTACTTATATCAAAACCCTATGTAGACATTTGAATGTATTAATTTTTTCAAGCAGATGATTGTAATGATCACCAACAACATAGGGTTTCATGAATATTGAAACAAAATATTGCTTTTTGAAAAGCAATTATCTCCTCTTATCTTCAGCCTCTTGTATTCTGGAAGCCATTCATGAAATTAGGTCTTACACAAAATTTCAAGGTTCTAGGCCAAACAGTTTAGAAGAAAACTAAGTATCTCCATTACAACCCACAGTACAGTATAATTTTCAATGCACGGAATTTCCCTTACCCTGCCATACCAAAATACTTTTTAAGGAAATAAAAATTACAAGATACATTTTTGAAATGAGTCACTCAGGGAACTTTCCAGCCAGGTTTCTTTCAAATTGGCCCAATGTTTGATTTTTAAAGAATTTTCTTATGATTTCTCTTTTCCCATAACTCTCTTCCTCCCTGACACGCCCACATTTTTTGACAAATGTAAAAATTTGTGAACAAGCTTTGAGAAGAGAGACGCAAGGAACATTCCTTCCAAGTTTGATTAAAATTGGCCATATGGTTGATTTTTAAAGAATTTTCTTATGATTTCTTAAAGTCCGATAAGCCCCTTCCTCCCTGCCACGACCATATTTTTTGACAAATGTAAAAGATTGTGAATAAATTTGAAAATAGTGACTCAAGACACATTCCTACCAAGTCTGCTTCAATTGGGCCCAATGGTTGATTTTTAAAGAATTTTCTTCTGATTTATCTAAGTCCGATAAGCCCCTTTCTCCCTGCCACGGCCACATTTTTTGACAAATGTAAAAAATTGTGAACAAATTTTGAAAAGAATGACTTAAGAAACATTCCTGAAAAGTCTGGTTCAATTGGGCCCTTTGGTTGATTTTTAAAGAATTTTCTTATGATTTCTCTTAGTCTGATAAGCCCCTTTCTCCCTGCCACGGCCATATTTTTTGACAAATGTAAACAATTGTGAATAAATTCGAAAACAGTGACTCAAGGCACATTCCTACCAAGTCTGCTTCAATTTGACCCAATGGTTGATTTTTAAAGAATTTTCTTCTGATTTCTCTAAGTCCGATAAGCCCCTTTCTCCCTGCCACGGCCACATTTTATAACAAATGTAAAAATTTGTGAACAAATTTTGTAAAGAGTGACTAAAGGAACATTCCTGCCAAGTCTGGTTCAATTGGGCATTATGGTTGATTTTTAAAGAATTTTCTTATGCTTTCTCTAAGCCGATAAGCCCCTTTCTCCCTGCCACGGCCACATTTTTTGACAAATCTAAAAATTTGTGAATACATTTTGAGAAGATTGACTCGAAGCACATTCCTGCCAAGTTTGGTTCAAATTGGCCTAATGGTTGATTTTTAAAGAATTTTCTTATGATTTCTCTTAGTCAGATAAGCCCCGCCCTGCCACGCCCACATTTTTTGACGAATCAAAAATCCGCGAACAAGTTTTGAGAAGGGTCACCCAAGGAACATTCCTGCCAAGTTTGGAAAAAATTGGCCCATTGATATAGGAGGAGAAGATGTTTAAAGAAATTGTGAACGGACGGACAGACGGACGGACAGACGGACAGACGGACGGACGACGGACAAAAAGCGACCACAATAGCTCACCTTGAGCACTTCGTGCTCAGGTGAGCTAATAAAAAGGTGTGAAATATTGTAAAGGCACGTAAAATTCATGTGCTCTTACTATAGTTTTAAATTTTACTAATAATTTCAAAATCAATACATGTATTTTCTGAATTTACAGTCACTAAAATTAATAAATCTATTTATCTATTGTTTTACAATAAATTGCATGTAGTTTACAGAATTGATTTGCTAAATAAACATTGAAAGGAAACAAAAACTTTGGATACAGGTGACAAAATCAAAGCTCTATTGTTGCACATTTTGAATGATTCGAAGGTGATATTGTTTCAGGTATCGTTTTTAAGTTATAGATCTGCCAGGTACAGTAATCTATGATCTGACTTTTTGAACTCATTTTTCCTAACTTTTTACAACCCAGGATAGTCAAAATGTGCTGTTTGTCTAAAAATTCACAAGCTAACTTTATTGCACCAATAAAATACTTCAAAATCATCCATAACATATTTTCCTTCAAATTTTCTAAATTGTCCAAAATTGCTATGTATACTTGAACATATTTCATTTTATTTCCTTATTCAAGTGCTAAGTAAACATAAAAGCCTT
Organism: Fragum sueziense; assembly: GCA_963680895.1. NCBI lineage: Eukaryota > Metazoa > Mollusca > Bivalvia > Cardiida > Cardiidae > Fragum > Fragum sueziense. The sequence goes on from OY804601.1 coordinate 27,913,877, forward strand.
TGATAATGATCCTTTACAAAAGAGGGCTATGGGACACGGAACGTTTTGTCTAGAAAATTTACCCTTCCTATTTTTTTTTCTTTTAGTGTTGCTTAGCAACTACATCAGTAAACATCTGTGCCTCACTGTATGAACTACATTTCTTATGCATTGCAATAAGTCCCCATTTTCTTAGGAACAGCATGAAATAGCAAACCATTAAGGCCAGGGACCTAATTCAGAAGCATTTCTAAATCGATTATCTAAAGTAAAATTACATAACAAGGCATCTGATTGGACGAGACATATGTCTCAGTCAATTGGATGAATTGTTGTATAAAGGTTAAATGTTAATTGAATGCTATATGGCAGGTATGTACACCTGTAATTAGTCTCCACATAACTTTGTGTAATGGACTACATCTATGTCATGCCCAGACTATTGACCTCTTATTTACTGGTCAAAAACAACCCTGTGGGTACAAATCAGTCAACATTTCATTTAGCTTCTTGCCTAACAAAAATGGTCTAATAGATTAATATCTAATAAAAGTTTTTATAGTTTTTCTCATTTTTTCCCCCAAAAAATTACGGTCAATTTGTTGTTGATTATTCAATGTTGAGATGATATTCAGATGAATTATAAGCCCAATTCTTTTGTGTGAATTTGGCCCACAGTACTTAATGTTGGGGTGGATGGTTAGAGGTTTGTCATTATTTAGTACCAGTACTAAAACACTGGATACAGAATATCAAAAGCTTTTGTAAATAGGGTACTGGTAGTGTATCAACATTGACAAGATGAGCTTTGGCTAAATAGTACGCCATAAAGACTGCAGAGCCTAACTATTAACCATCTGCTAATCTCCCACTGCCATAAATTTGGCAAAGGGACAGGCCGGGCCAGCCTGGGTGATCTATACTTGAGGCAAGACTGTCAATCACTTGAACATTGACATCTGACCTCTTGTTTCATACCAAGTTGACAGGGTCAAGGGTCAATTCACATACAGTTTGGACGTGCAGTACATTCTTAATGGTAATCCTATAGGTTTAATACCTATAATTTTGAATGGGTAGATCTGCCAATGTTCATAGCCCTGAGCAGTATCATTACTTTGTCAAGTTAGGAAATTTCATTACCAAAGTCCAAATCTAAACCCTATGGTGCATGAACAAATAGAATAAATCTCATTCAAATAACTACAAGAATATTAGACACTATTTCTTTTCCTCTCAATTTTAACGCAAGCTTTGTGAATATGGGATGTCCAAACAATGGTTTCTTTAACAAAGACTAAACAAAATGATAAAATTGTGTATTGTGCATTGTATTTTAGCCTTCTTTTTTACTTTTCATACAAAGACAATAACTTTATAAGGGAAGAATACATTAAGCAGGGAAGAATGTATACAATGAGCTATGAAATTCTCGAGACATTTTTAGTGACAAAGCTTTGAGCGACTCACCAAGGAACAGGTTTTGGTGTGCCCTGTTGCAGACCAACGCACTTAATGAGTTTATCTATGTCACTGTGGAGTATTTGAGCTCTTTTTCCCTGTTTCTTGACTATTGAATGTATATATCTTTGTTATGATCTATATACAAAAAGCATACAAGTTAATATTCAGCTCAACTGTCCAATCAAAAACTCTAAATTTAGGTCTTGCGATTAAGTAAAAGATTAAGGACATCATGGACAGAACTCCGAGTGATAAAACTATACTTCCACCAACTTTGTATTTGATAAATACACATGGAAAAGGATCAGCCTTATCAGGTTGATCTGGTCTTGAGCCAGTGGAGCTGCCTCTAAACTGTGAACAAACTATAAAGGGGTATTGTTTGCCCTATTTCATGGTCATCTACAGCTATTGTCCAATGACACTTAACCTACTCAAAATTACCCTCCATTCATTGACTGATCGGGCTTAGATAAGCTTACAACGATGACATGTCAAAAATTTAGAGCAGGCCTAATTAGACAACAACCCCCATTTGTTGGTATTCATTATTAACCTTGGAATGACAAATACTTTTTGTTAACATTGCAATGTTGGCCTTAGTAAAGTCATTTCTAAACAAAAAATCTTTTCTAACAAAAGTTAAACCGTCAATTTGTATGTCCCTCTCCCCCAACCCCAAAGACATTTAGCATTGAAAATCCTTATGAGAAAAGACAAAATGATGAACAAAAGCATTTGCTTTACCACCAATAATTTGAAAGCCGTAAGACACAGATTATCAGTCAACTACATGTACAAGTACTTGAATTTTGTCATCTACAACATTTTACAATTTCAATCTATCTGAAAGTTTATTATTTGAGAAAAGGTAAGGAAATCATTCAACACTGAGGCTATAATTGCTACCTATGTAGGTTTACATCGGTAAACAAAGTGTTTAATTTTGGCTTGGTACTGTTATTATTGCTGCCAGCCTTTTTTAATGGGCATGAAAAGAGAATTTTGTCGCTAAACAGTAATGAATTTTTCGAGTTTAATAGAAATTGCCTAGTGAACCATTCAAAACGAAATTTGAAACTATATTGTTGTCGAGCGACCTAAACTTAAAAGATTGTGATCATGAATTTTATCGGGGATTTTAAACTATTTGCTCTATTCGAAATACAAATAATTTCTAGTCTATTCTTGTTTGGACATTTCAAGGTCTTGTAATGATTCATTAAAATGGATGCCCTTATTGTGACCTTGACATACATGAAAGTGTGCAACATCGTTAACGTTTATCAATAATGTGACTTTGTTGTTGGTATAATGGTATTACATAAATTTTAGAAAGAAATTAAGTTCCTCCTTTTTTATGCACCGGTAAATTGCCACCGGTAAGTATTTTCAAAGACAATATTTATGACTTGCAAATTTCCCTTTTTCCCTTAGGATTTTCTAAATTGCAACATACACATTTCAAGAGTCAAATACTTTGTCATCTGCAGCTCCTTTCCGATCAGACTAGTTTTAATTCTGCTGTTTGGGGATGGGCTGAGACTGAATATATCTATAACCATTAGAGATCAGGGAATCACATGAAACTACAGGCAACCTGCAACATACGTTGACCTACTTTACAAATCCTCATGGGGGAAATATACAGAAAATATTGTTGCTTTTCAACAAAACTGCAGAAACTACAGCTTGTTTTAAGCTGTAGTTACGAGGTTTTTGTTGAAAAGCAGTGATATGCCTTAAAGCTTATCTATATACAGCAGATCCATAGAATTTGCAGGGTGGGCGAAATGAAAAATATAGTTTGCTGAATAATTCTGATGTGTTGAAATATTTGCAAAACAGTGAACTTTTATTGTAAAAGGTAAAGGTTTGTTTATTATAGTGTCACCCCTATTTTTAAAGGGCCAGCCAGTTTTGGCTTATGAGACACTCTCTTTCTCAATACGCAGTACCTCCCGATTCCCCACTCATGATGCCGGGCGTCTGGCAGAGATGGGTCTACGGTAACCATTAGTTTAACTAGCTGGCGGCTCACCAACCGGTCGCATCAGTTCTAACCCGCAAGGCCAGCTTCCACCGGGATTCGAACCTTCGACCTCCCGCTTCCAAGGCGGACGCCCTAACCACTAGGCCACGGAAGCGGTATTGTAATAACTTGATTTGTGAAAAGCTCCGACATCAATCTGCAACATCTATGAATTTAGAACCGGCTAAAACTTTGCCATCCTAAAAAGGTTTAAGAAGACAACCTATGGAAGGCTTCAAGGCAGCAGTCCTGATCACTTCAAAAACCTAACAACTATGGCTTCTTTAAAGCTGTAGCTACAAGGTTTTGAAAGTATGAGCCGCGATTTCTTACCTGAATCAGAATTTGATGAGGTAGAGGAATTATTTGTTGATGTACTACATTCACTAATACTGCGTTCATTACGCAAACGATATTGTCCCTCCGTTAATTGAGCTAACCGTCTTTGTAAAAATCTCTGTTCCCGACGTAATTGTTCCCTAAGTAAGTTACTTTTTCTGTCTTTTTCTTCTAATGTCTGAAAATAGAAATCATGAAATATCATTAAAAACAATATTCCAAATAAACATGTTTTATAATATTGTCGCTTTTCAACAAAGACCTTGTAACTGCAGCTTAAAACAAGCTGCAGTTACAAGTTTTTTGTTGAAAGCAACCAATAATCATATTTAAAAGCTAAGCTATTGTCAAATCAAAGCAACAGATAAATATCATAATACCAAATGGGGGATAAAGCATGAACTCTGAAGGTTTTCTACATCAGTGTTCCATTGGCAAGTCACAAGCAGGTATTATTTGCGTAAGGGTTAAGTAATTAAGAAATTTAATACAGAAATAAGAATCATTTAGAAATATCGGTCAATAAACCGATGGTGAATGAATGGAGCATTAAGACCATTGATTAAAAGTTGAATTATTGATATAGCAAGACACCTATTGCGACATAGAGCATCTCAAGGGTTGGTGAGAGACCATTGTAATTTTTTTCATTAACAATAGTTTTGCACTCAAGACTTGTTCAAAGCTTGTTTGGATATCAAACCACTTGCAAACAAGACCTGGTTTCGACGTCTGTCGCAGAAAAGGCTTGAGAAAAAATTTAGACAAATGAAGAAAATTCTGATTATCAGTATTTCCTCCTATTGCCTGAGTATTTTTAATGCTATATTACACAAAAATCTAATCTTTATTTGCATCCACTTTGTGGTATGCAGCAGCTTTCAATTTAAGGTACAGTAATAAATAAATCATGTTCTTAGGGAAAGACTTATCCCTTTCCAAACACAAGACCTGGTTTTGACGTCCTTAATAGAATAGGCTTGGGAAAACATTGAGACAAAAGAAGAAACTGCTGATAACCAGCAGTTTCTCCTTTTGCCTCAATATTTTCTGTGCTATATAGTACACAATTCCTGTCTTAATTACCATTTATTCTGTTGTCTGCAGCACCTTTCTCATCAGAACACCAAAAAATTTTGCAATTTAGGAAAAGGTTAATGACAATTCAGTAATATCCTCTCTCAGAAACCCAATCTGGACCAAATGACATCCAAACAAAAAGAGCTGCAGGTAACAGAAAAAATTTTAATGAGGTAATGTGTCAATAACAGCTCTCATTTTGTCTCAATGTTTTCCAAAGCCTTATAGGGACATAAAACCCAGGTCTTGTTTTGGGTCTTGGGAAAGAATTATTGACAATTCAGCAAAATCCTCCCCCAGAAGCCCAATCTGGACCAAATGACATCCAAACAAAAAGAGCTGCAGGTCACAGAGAAGTGAGGTAATGCTTGTCAATAACAGCTCTCATTTTGTCTCAATGTTTTCCAAAGCCTTATAGGGACATAAAAACCAGGTCTTGTTTTGGGTCTTCTCCCAGAAACCCAATCTGGACCTAATGACATCCAAACAAAAAGAGCTGCAGGTCAGAGAGAAAATTTTAATGAGGTAATGTGTCAATAGCAGCTCTCATTTTGTCTCAATGTTTTCCAAAGCCTTATAGGGACATAAAACCCAGGTCTTGTTTTGGGTCTTGGGAAAGAATTATTGACAATTCAGCAAAATCCTCTCTCAGAAACCCAATCTGGACCAAATGACATCCAAACAAAAAGAGCTGCAGGTAACAGAGAACTGAGGTAATGTTTGTCAATAACAGCTCTATCGATCCCGCGCTTCTCTCCCTTCCAATTAGTTCGGAAATCATTTTCACTTAATGCAAATAGAGCTTTAGACTGCTGACAATTCCTTCCAAGATCTCTTTTCATCCCTTTCTTAACCCATTTATTACCACACATTGATGCTTTCTGACTCCCCGTTAGATAATGGCTTTGGAAAACATTGTGTAAAATGAAGAAATTGCTTGTGACAAGCAATTTCTTCATGTTTTATGATGTTTTCTATACAGAAAGACTACAAAATGTTGAATTTTATTCACTTGAAATTGTCATCTGCAACATCTTTGAATTTGGACTAGTCTAAAATTTTGCTGTCTGGTAATGGGTTAATGCAAATAGAGCTTTACACTGCTGACAATTCCTTTCCTGGTCTATTTTCATCCCTATCTTAATTTTTTATCAATCAACAAATGAGCTGAGAATGTGGATTGAATTGAATGGGAATTAACCTCCTTCAACAGCTATTTCTAATGGTAATATCATTGCAGCTGGAGCAACTAACCATGGATTTCTATTGTTTCTCTCATCAGTACCACAACTACATCCTTTCAGACATTCCAGCAAATTGAATCTACATATTTTGGTCTTTTTCAATATCATGGGAAATGAAGAAATTGCTTGTTACAAGCAATTTCTTCATTTTCCACAATGTTTTCCAGAGCCTTTTCTTCTAGGGCATCAAAAGGCCTCAATGTGTGGTAATGGGTTAACTGGACCAGAATAGAAACTAGTGAGATAGAAATGTGATAATGTTCGTCAATACCTAATAGCACTTGTATTGATTCCGTAAGCTGATGTCAACACAGCATCCTTCCTTCCAATTTGTTCATCATCATTTTGGCTAAATGGAAACAGAGCTGGGGATTGCCAATAGTTCATTCCGAGATCAGATTTCTTATTATTTTGGCCTTTTCTTAAATCATACTATTCATAGTTTCTGATGAGATATTTATGAACTTTAGCCTGATGAACATTTTTTCAAAAGTCTTAACTTAATTTTTTCCGAACTGTGTGTGTGTGTACCAGTGTGTTGGGGTTGTGTGTCTTCTGAATTTAATTCAGGCTGCATTTGTCTTTCCAGTCACAAAATTATGTGAAAGCCCATAAAATTGTCATTTTGAAAATGGGCATCCACTACATGGTTTAATGTCAGATCTGTTTTACAATACTGAATTCCCATTTTTTAGTATCTTTGACCACTCTTATTTCTTGCAGAAAATACAGTTCCCAAGGACAATTCTTACAAGGCCAATAATAGCTCAGTAGCTCTCGAAATATTCCATAATGCTAATAAATTGTTGGTTTAGACTGTTTAGTGCAAAACCAATGTAAAAGCATATGAAATAACTTGCATGTAAGACAGTTTTGAGCTAAACCTTTGAAATTAGCTTTTGAAAAGGGTTCTGAAAAGTAAACTAATTTACAACTTGCTAAAACATACTATTGAAAGTGTGGTAAATTCACATAATAGCATTGGCAAGGGTGACCAAATATGACCTTTAAAAAAACTTTAAGCCAATCACAGTTGAACAAGTTTTTCTATTCAACATAACACTTTTTCCTTGTCGTCATTTTCGACTGTTTTCTTTGGAAAGGGCATTGAACACATTTAAATAATACTATTTCTTGTTCAAAATTAACTGCGAGAAATGACATAGCAGGCAATACTTTCCATGACCATTAAGATGGTTATGACCCAAAGATGAATTTGATTAAATCTTTGTCCAATATTACATGAAATAAATGCAATTAAGTTTTGCAAATCTATTTTTAAAATATTGAATTGGATGTGTTTAGGTCTGGTCACATATTTTTCCATGTCCATATCATGTCGAAAAATACACTGTTTGAACTTTGACCATAATTTTTTGATGTGGTACAGCCATTGTGTGGACTCCTGTATGTAATCTTGCACTGCTTTGAGTGTATGAGACAAGCATAAACGTACATGACTTTAAATAGCACAATCAAGCCAATTTGGCAGCCATTCATTCCAACCAAGTTATGATAAAGGGTTTGGACAAAATAGCTTTTCAAAAGGCTGTGAAGTCTTCACGGCTAATCACACTAAATGTATGTAATACCTGAGAAACACATGCTATGAAATGTGTTAATTTATAACCCTATTCATGAGTGACAAGAGCCGTCAGAGACGGACAATGCTCCCCGATTAAGGCATTGTCACAATAAATGCATGCCATGCAGAGCTAAGATTAAGCTAACAAGCGTTAAGCCCCCTTTTTCCATGACATACTTTTTAAACGCAAATTTCAAGTAGTTTATTGTCAAGGGCATCTGATTTGCTACTCAAATATGAAATCTCATCAAATTCTGACCATTAGACTATGAGAAATTAGAGAAAAAGTGTATTTGACCTTAAGTCCCCTTTTCCCATGACGAGGCCTCAAATCCAAAAACTGGGAAAAGTACATCGGCATTATGTCATAGGGAGTTCACATGGTAAGTTTCATTTGATTTGGCCCAAGGGTTATAGAGAAATCGCTTCGGACGGACGGACGGACGGACGGACGGACGGACAGACGAAGCGGCGACTATATGCTCTCCCTTCGGGGAGCATAAAAATACATTGAAAAGAGCTAGTTAAAACCCTTTTCAAAATTCACTGAGAGAAAGGGGGTTATATAACATTACTATTGATTCACAGGCTGGGCGGGGTGGGGAGATGGATGGGTGTATATTCATTTTTGAAATGACCAAAATGTGTCTTTTTCTAACTAACATGTAAAGATCTAATTAATTCTACATGTATAAGCAAATTCATAGCAACTTTGGATCTTAGTTTGGTTTTTGTGGCACTGATTTTTAATGTGTATGTACATGTTTATTCACATTTTATTGCAACAAGAAATGACCCTATCATTCAAGTTCAAAGGCTATCTACATTATTGTCCGGGGCTCAGTATCACATATTTACACACAACTTGAGGATTAGGGACTAAACCTTGGCAAACAATATTTCAATCAAAGTGTGCGACATTCCACAAACATCATGGTATCTATAAACAAGAATTGCAGCTGACTCTGCAGTATTCATGGTGAACTTTGCAATGTAATGAAATGTACTAGCCACTGGGCTGACGATATTCTTTTTTTAAACAAGTCTAAAATGACTGTTTCCTTTTCAATGTCATTATGACCTAAAAAGGACATTTCACCTTAGGCTCCAAGCTTAAATTAACCATGTAAAGTGATTTTTCTCTTATTCAGAATTTTTTACCATATTAACTCAAAGTTAATCTATATCTATATCTCCTAAGAACCAAATTAATTTCAAGCCGAGCAAAAAACACAATTGTGTACATAGGAAATTTTTATGCTAGGGACATGAAAAGTATCTAATTTTTTAACAAGCAGAGTAAAGTGTAAAAGGCAATTTGTCACACAAAAATACTAGAAAGATTTGTTGTGTAAAATTGTGGCCTTGAATTTATCACATGACAGCTGAGTCAGTTCGGTGTTTATGACTTTACAGGAGAGTAAATTGGGACAAAAACCACAAACCACACTTTGCAAATATTTTGTTGCTTTTCGACAAAAACCTTGTTACTGCAGCTTAAATCAAGCTGCAGTTACGAGGTTTTAGTCGATAAGCATCAATTTGTTGGGGTTTTCAAATTGTGACCCAAATTTGAGAGAATTGTAATGTGCCAGTATGCTTTTTATTTTATTGAATTTGATTATTGCCCATTCCATTCCAAAACACTTTAATTTTGCATGTTGGCTGTGTTTAAAGACATCCCAACAACAGCTTATCTAAGTCATAGTTACGTTTTTAACATAGCCACAGAGCTTTGTGGCAACTGATACAAACGAGCCTACAGTACTGTACTACTATAGTCTCTTTCAGAATTTCATCTAATTTTACATCAATTTCAACAATATTGCCATTTCTCAATGAGCAGGACAAAAGCTGGGACTCCAAAAAGCCTATCTTACCAACAAAGCATGATAATGAGCCTTGTGAGGCAGGCGGGATTTGAACCAACAACCAACCTCCAGACTTCTCATAACAGGTCAAAATTCAAAGACCGCTAACATTAACCCATTGCTGCACAGTGACGCCTTTTGACTCCCTCAAAAGAAAAGGCGTAGAACAACATTGTGGAAAATAAAGAAATTGCTTGTGACAAGCAATTTCTTCATTTCCCACAATGTTTTCAAAACAAAAGCAACAAAAAATGTAAAATTCCATGCACTTGAAGTTGTTGTCTGCAACATCTTTGAATTTGGAATGGTCCAAAATTTTGCCGTCTGGTAATGGGTTAACCCTTTACCAGACGCCAAAATTTTGAACTGTCCCAATTTGAAAGCTGTTGCAGACGACAAAATGGGTGTTTGTAAAGATAAAATTTGTGTATAATATGGCACGGAAAATATTGAGACAAAAGGAGAAACTGCTGATTATCAGCAATTTCTTCTTTTGCCTCAATGTTTTCCCAAGCCTTTTCTCTTAAGGACGTCAAAACCAGGTCTTGTTTGGGAAAGGGTTAAAACAAAGGGCATGGGTCAATTACCAATAAACTATTGATTAGAGGAACTGACTAATAGTGACTATGTGTGCCCTATCAATCTCCATGTAGAGGGAAGCCAATGACCAGGTAGATGTCCAGTGCTTTTCCTCCATACCAGATCTTCTGTCAACTATCACCAACAACACAAGGTTTGACAACTAATTTTAACCCGTCCCCCCATAATGACTCTTTTTAATGCCTCACAAAGTCAAGCCTTTGAAAACATTGTAGACAAGAGCTTCGCAAAGCGGCGCATATACGCCCGAGAGGGGCTTGTCAGTAAAATTGGTCATTTTTTTCGCTTCAAGGGCAGTTAATTCAAATATGAAAAGTTATCAAAATTTTGTTTGCACAACAAGACACCATAGAGATTCATTGTGGCTAGTTTGATTATATTCTGGTTGAAACTATAGGAGTTGCACACAGGAGAAAATGGACATTTTTGAGAAAATGGGCATTTTTTCTTAAATTCAAGGGCAGATAATTCAAGAACGAAAACAGTTATCTAAATTCCGTAAGCGGTGTGCACAACTAGACACCATGGAGATTCATTGTGGCAAGTTTGATCGAATTCTGATCAAAACTGTAGGAGGAGTTGCGCACACAAGAAAATGGGCATTTTTTTAATTCAAGGGCAGATAATTCAAGAACGAAAAGAGTTAATTAAATTCCGTAAGCGGGATGCACAACTAGACACCATGGAGATTCATTGTGGCAAGTTTGATCAAATTCCGATCAAAACTGTAGGAGGAGTTGCGCACACAAGAAATTGCTAACGGACGGACGGACGGACGGACGGACGGACAGACGGACAGACAGACAGATGAGCAGGGCCATAACATAATACGACCCTTCGGGCGTATAATAAAAATGAAGAAATTTTCTACCAAGAATTAGGCAAAAAATTAAACAGTATAAAATGTTGCTATCTGGTTATGGGCTGATGCAAATGTTGCCTATTGAAATACATCATTACAATATCCATCTTTATCATTCAGTAGATCTCATTGAGTGATGTGAAGGGATTAGCGCAGAATTTTATAGATTTTCTATATCCTGTGGCTCTAAACCATTGATGTAGATTCTACTGAACGAGCCATCATTATTAGAGAATGGCAAGAATGATAAACACAACACAATATTGATTAGCATCCAACACTTTAAAACCTAGTCTACGAACTTGACCAGTACTAGTCAGAAACCGAAGGCAAGTGAAATCTCATAGGGCTTTAAAATGCTAGCAAATGTCATAGGGTGACTTGTCAAACTGCTTCAGTATGAATGGTTGCTTTAACCCTTTCCCAAACAAGACCAGGTTTTGACATCCCTAATAGATATGGTTTGAGAAAACATTGAGACAAAAGAAGAAACTGCTGATAACCAGCAGTTTCTCCTTTTGTCTCAATATTTTCTATGCCATATTATACACAAATTCTATCTTTAATACCTTCCATTTTGTCATTTGTGGCAGTTTTTGAAGTGGATCACCCAAAGATTTTACCGTTTGGGAAAGGGTTAACAGGAACCAAACACATAGGGAAAGAAAATTCTGGATTTCAATATTGAGTTACCCTGATATATCTAGAGATTGGAATAAAAGTAACAACATGACTGTTACATACTGTATTTCAGAATGTCTTTTACCCATTCCTATCTGTTGCACTGCAGCGCTTAACCCCTTCTTTCATGCACCTTTCATCTGCACAAAAATTAATACAGTACAGTACTTTGATCCAGATTCCAATATCAATTATTGGAAAAAAGGTTTGATAATGTTCCTAGAAATAAATGATTAATCTGGGTTTCCACACATTCTGATTTCCATGCTACATGCTCTAACAGGCAGAGTGCTATCACCACAAATATTGGTTTCATTGATTGGTCATGTCTCCGGGGTCTGCAAGATAAACCTGTACATCGTAGGTTGTTACCGGATCCTGATTAAGGCCAAATTAAGGTAGTCTACCCATAATGAGATTCAAGTAACATCAGAATATTTCATGCAACACTCCAAACCTTTTTGGGTCATATAGTAAAAATTCAGGACCGCTTTTCAACAAAACTGTCGTAACTGCAGCTTTGAACAAGCTGCAGTTTGTTGAAAAGCAGTGATATGCTAATCCAGAAAGGGGTCTGGTCAGGACCCACCTACCCCTCCTAAAATTTCATGTGTCTGGGTCCACAATTGAATCTTTTGTGTTCCACAACTCCATTCTTCTTTTTTTCTTGCCATTTGATATGTGATTAAAAAGAGCTGTCCGAAGACAGCACGCTCAACTTTCTAAGTTGCTTAGTATAAAGGAGGCATAACTCCAAATAAAGTGGTCCCAGGGTCATGGGCCCTGATAGTAAGGTAGAGGTTGTGATGGTGAATAAGTATTCCAAGTTTGGGTTGAATCCCTTTGATAGTATGGAAGTTATTGATGTTTGAAAAAACTTTAACCTTGGTTGCAACGCCAACGCCAATGCCGACGCCCGGGTGACAGTATAAGCTCTCATTTTCTTCGAAAAGTCGAGCTAAAAAATCTTTTTGATGTTTGTATCTATGCTCATTTGTTATCAGTAGCCACATAGAGACATCGCTAAATAATGTGTAAAAATATTATATGATGTCACTTTTGTGAAATGACTAGTGTGTCATGGCAGAGACTGAGTGTGTAATGTCTTGTCCCTTTTTGTAGGTAGAGCTGTAATTTAACCCTTTCCCAAACAAGACCTGGTTTTGACGTCCCTAATAGATTTGGCTTGGGAAAACATTGAGACAAAAGAAGAAACTGCTGATAACCAGCAGTTTCTCCCTTTGTCTCAATATTTTCTGTGCTATATTATACACAAATCCTACTTTTTATAACATCCATTTTGTCATTTGTGGCAGTTTTTGAGGTGGACCACCCTAAAATTTTGCCGTTTAGGAAAGGGTTAAGAAAGATGCAGCTGGGTCAGATCAAGCCTGGGACCTCATTATTGTTTAGGAAAGGGCTGAAGCCAAGTCACAAAATTAATGATTAACCTGATTACAATTTTTTCTGTGGATACTAATGTCAACGGAAATTAAAGGCATTGCATTTATGAGGAAGGGTGACTGAAGAAGGAAAAAGTTCAGTATCTGTGTGCTATTTTATCATCAAAGGGTTTTTCCACACATGCCTTTCTAAAATTAGATGAGATAAATCACATGGTATAGTATAGCTCATAGCACCCTTAACTTTGTTGAAATCTATCTCAATCAAAGCAAGCTGTAACAGCAGTTGCATGGACAGGGGGTCTACATATTGTTTCTTTTCCACAAAAACCTTGTAACTGCAGCTTGTATTAAGCTGCAGCTACAAGGTTTTTGATTAAAGGCAGCAGTATACAGCAAAACTAGCGTTGTCCGAGCAACAGGTAACAGAGGGGTTTTGCATTCATTCTGTTTTCCAACAGTTAACAAAATGTTGTGGCCCTAAGCATTTTCTTTCCACTAAATAATTATTTGTTTTTCAAAAATTTCCTTTTCAATCCTTGTATCCAGGTACTGTATGGAGAAGGATTTACCTTTTCTTTGTTATGTACAAAAATCATTCTTTAATTTTAAACAACCATTTTGTCATCTGATGATCAGCAAGAGCTTTCAATTAGGCACAATTCAAAGTTACTGATGCTGTTTAACCCTTTCCCAAACAACAAATTTTAGGATGATTCGATTTGAAAGCTGCTGCTAACGTCAAAATGGACGTTGATAAAGTCAGGATTTGTGTACAATAGAGCACAGAAAATATTGAGACAAAAGGAGAAACTGCTGGTTATCAGCAGTTTCTTCTTTTGTCTCAATGTTTTCTCAAGCCTTTTCTACTAGGGATGTCAAAACCAGGTCTTGTTTGGGAAAGGGTTAAATAGTTTTAAAATCGTCAGTGACTGTGTTATTGCAAAACCATGTAACGCCAGCTTTAATCGAGCTGGAGTTACAAGGTTTTGCAATAACACTGACGTACATGAAAGGTAATATTCATTTTTACAAGTCAAGGGTAAAGATTACAGTACATTGCCTTAGTTTTGGCAGAGTTTCATAAAGGTTAACGATTACTTGAGTATATGAGTACACATGTATATTGGTTTATTTTCACTTCACCTGATTGAACAAAGTTTTGTTTTATCCTACAATACAGAGATAAAGATTAGCAGGGGCCCAGTCGCCCATGACCCCTAGAATTTGGGCTGGGCCCCTGAATATTTAAAGAAAATGCCCATACCCTTAATGTTAAGAATTAAATTTTGCTATTCTGGGCCCCTAATTTAAAATTGTCAGTCTTTATCCCTGCAATACACTACACTTTTCTTTTTCTTTTCCCCCTATCTTATGATATGAGGCATTTTATCCTAAAGAAATAGATACAAGGTCTGAGGGTGTAGACCTAAAATAATATTTCAATTATTATAATTTCAAAACCTATGTTGTCTGCAACCATGATGTAGATAATCTGATTGTGCATCATGGGATGGATAACAACTACGGCTAAATTAGACCTGCTTTAGGAAAGAAATTGTGCAATAACTTTCTTGTTTCTGCACCAATTTTTAAGCTGTTTGTTGCATGTACCCTTCCTTATTGAACGCTTATCTCATAATAATGTAAGATTTATTTGTTGAATTCTTTTACTGTTTCCAAAATTTGATCCCAACTTTGCTAGATCCAAAGCCTTTTGCTCTTGAGGTTTCAAAAAGTGTCAGTATATGGGGATGGGATATCAAATTAACCTTTTTTCAAACAAAGGCTTAAGAAAACATTTAGGCAAAAGAAGAAAATGCTGATATTCACTGATATCAGCATTTTCTTCTTTTGTCTACATATTTTCTGTGTTGTATTATACACAATTCCTTTCCTTTTTAACATCAATAGTGTCATCTTCAGCAGCTTTCAAATCGGACTATCCTCACTTTTGGTTGTTCCGGAAAGGCTGGTTAACCCTTTCCCAAACAAGACCTGATTTTGACGTCCCTAATAGAAGAGGCTTGGGAAAACATTGAGACAAAAGAAGAAACTGCTGATAACCAGCAGTTTCTCCTTTTGTCTCAATGTTTTCTATGCCATATTTTACACAAATCCTATCTTTGACAACATCCATTTTGTCATTTGTGGCAGTGGTTGAAATGGATCACCGTAAATTTTTGCCGTTCGGGAAAGGGTTACAGGGCTACAGATAAGTGGGGGTGAAGCCATTCTAACTTTGTTATTTTAATTCCAAACCCTATGTTGTGGGTACTCATTTGAATCGTCTCGACGAGACGATGCAAATGCGTACCCACAATATAGGGTTTGACGGATAATAACAGAATTATTGCACTTTGAAAAGTCATCACCCCCTCTTATCTGGAGCTCTGAGTATAGAGAAGTGAGAACACTTACCTTAATGAATGTTTTTGCTTTCATAAGCAACCCTAATGTTGTATGTCTGGACGAATCTGGACCCACTGGTACAATGTCTTTCAATTTTTCTAAGCAATATCGTAAATTTGCTCTTCTGTTGAAAAGAAAGAAAATATAACACTTTAGTAACATATTTGAGTGAAGTGAGAAAGAAAAGGACTGTGCACAGCTCTTAAACCAATTTGTAAATATTTCCCTACATTTGATGTCCTAAAAGTTCTTCTGTTGAAAAGAAAGAAAACAATACACTTTAGTATATAACATATTTGGGGAAAGGGTAAAGTATGCATATCATAAATAGTGTTTAGTAGAATTCTTGAATGAATGACCATTTCTTGTCAAAGGGAGATCATAAAGTACATACAATAGACTGGTGTTATTGGTATGCTTAAAACTAACATAATATTTCTAAAAATTTTATATTAAAACACATTTCACTAATTTTTTTTTAACTCTTCAGGGTTAGACATTAACTTTTTTTATCACTAGACCAGTGGTCTAGTTGCTCATAATTTTTACTAGACCACCAGTGAAGTCTACTAGACCAAAACAATAAATTATAATAACCAAAACAAGAGCTGTCACTGTAAGATGACAATGCCCCCGACACCGCTTTGATTTTAAATTATGGCCAATCTATGTTCAAGGTCAAGGTCATCCAGGGGTCAAGGTCACCAAAGTATGTGCCTACAGAAAGGTAATGTACCAAGGAATGTTGTGGTAAAGTATGAAGCGAATATGTTGAGTAATAAGGAAGTTATGGCCAATGTTAAAGTTTTTGGACGGAATGACGGACAGACGGACGGACAGACAGACAGACAGACGGACAGACGGACGGACGGACAAGTCAAATTTATGATGCCTCCCTATCGGGGGCATAAAAACACATTATAATTGAAAACTATCTGTTGTTATTTACCAACTGTGCAAGACGAGTACAAAATAAAGAATGCATGATTATTTTATAATACATACTGTACATTGTGAAATAGACTGTGATTATTGAAACTCTACAAATGGACAAAATTGCATTGAAATTAAAGTGATGTAAGCAGTGGATGCACTTATTGTGAATCACAAGTCAGTATTTGTTTTGAAAATATGATTCTAAAATTGTACTAGTATATAAAGGAAAATCAGGTGGTATAGACTAAGGTCAGGCTGCTCATATGTGCAGACTGATCTTTGTCTATACCTCCTGCTAAAGCAGGAATATTCCAGGTTCAGCATGACAAGAGTATATTATATTCTATAAAAGATGATAAATTTCAATAATCATAGTCTACTTTCTTTATCTACTTAAGTATATAATAATGTGCCAGTGACAATATTTGACTGTTGTGAAGTATTAAAAAAATTCACTGTTATTGTTTCTTTAACTCATAACTGTACAATAATGCCATTTGACTCCCTGACAAAAAGTGGCTCTGGAAAACATTGTGGAAAATGCAGAAACTTCTTGTGACTAGCAATTTCTTCATTTTTCACAATGTTTTCTACATAAAATGACAAAAAAATCACGTTAAGTTGTTGTCTGCAACATCCGTGAATTTCAAACAGTCCATGATTTTGTTTGGTAATGGGTTCATGATTTAATCAAACTCTGGGCGCCTAGCCCTTTGGCCTCCATGCCACCACAGTTCTAAAGCTCTCTGAGAGTTATAGGTACCAGAACTTGGGCCTTCAATTGAAATTGCCATTAAAATGTTTAGCATGTTAATGTCAAGCTTTGACCTCCAATCTGACTTAATCCTGGCCATTGTAGAGAAACCCCTTTCACAAATGGCGCTTGAAACTGGGATACACAGAATGATCTCAACAAGCATGATGATGTTTTTAAAGTTTTCTTTCAGATTTTGGTTACTGAATATTCTGTGATAGAAATCTGTCACACTGATATTCCTTGGTTGTCTGTGCATGTGTACCTTCAGAGCTGGCCATTCGTCCTCTTTTAGATGGGCAATGTCACAACCCAGTCTGTTTAGTATGACAGAGTAATGGTCACAGAGGAGATTAATGCTTTCCTCCCCATAAACTGCCCTCTCTGCATCCGGTTCTGGTAAGTTGACAGGGTAGAATACCTGCATGGACTTCAGAAGCTGGTCAGATTCAACATCACCGACTCTTTGGGTTATATGATCAATGACTAGGTCGATGAACGTATTCTGTTTATCTCTAAGTTGCTCTTGAGTCAGGGTAGGGGCAGTCAGTTGAATATTCCTGAATTTAAAATCCTGGGTAACTTCTCCTAGAAATTGGCTGAGATTATCACCTGGTCTATGGTGTAGAGCTGTCAGGCGCAGGCAGGCAGTTTCAAGAGCCTCAGTAGCATCAGGCAATCCACAGCTATCTTTTTGAAATTTGAGAGACAAGTCACTGAGGATTTTCAGGATATCTTTGAGGAAATGCATGTAATACAGAAGTCTGTAGTCTTTCAAATGGCCCAAAATCTGTCTAGCTCTAGCCTGGACTTCAACAGTACCCGATCTTGCCTCAAGAGTGTTCTCAAAATGTGTCACAAAAGTTGAGTATTTCTTCAAAAGAATGTCCAGACATCTTTGGAGATGAGGCATCCATCTTGTTCCCGATAGATTTGCTGGCTTGTTCATCGATTCACCCATTGCGTCTGCCAAAACCTGTAATTCTCTGAGAGCTTTAGCACTATAATGGTAATGTTTATGAAGACTGGTTAAAACCTGCTTGAGATCAGCAAACAGTTTTCCATCCCGTTCTCTCATGGCATCAAGAGCGCCCAATTCTAATCTGTGGCTAACACAGTGCATGGCAAATAAATGTGGAACGTCATCTTTCAACAGTTTTGCCACACTGTGCCGACGACCAAGGTTAACACTAGCTCCATCTGAACCTGTTGCTATCAGCTTACTTTTCCAGTTCCAACCTGGATCTACACTATCCATGGCACTCTCAATGGCACCCAACACCCCCTCTGCATGGGCATGCTCAACAGCAGTTATTTTGACAAAAACATTCCTCGGAACTCCCTGTTCACATACTCTAGCATAAACAATTTCGTTTTCCGAGACAGATACGTCAGTTGCTCCATCAAACAAAATAGAAAATACATTGGCTTCTCTCAAAAGTGATTTCGGGCGATCTTGTATGTCCTGATCAATAAATTCCATGAATCTCCTGCATGCCTGGTCAGTTTGGTAGCTACTGGGTAGATTAACACCGTTTTTCTCTTGCAAGGCAAGCAATTTGGGGTAAAGGGTGAAAGGAAGCTCCTCCTTGGCAGTAAAATAAGCTGTATTGAAGCATACCGATAACTGTTTTATTTGATCCTCATTTAATCTACGAATTGCAATATCCATAGGACCTACTACCAGGGCTTTTTTTCCAGAAATTGTGAAGAGGCCCTAGCCTGTCGTTTTGTGAAATTTCGCGTGAAATTTGGCAAAATTGTGAAAAATATACTTAAGTAGGTTTATCTATCTAATACAACATAATTTCAGATTGATTTGACAGGTAAACACCAAGCAGTTGGCTGCAGATGACAAATTAATCCTGATGTTAAATCTAAATAACTTACCGTGTTAATATTTCTTTCTCAAACAATACCAGGTCATTAATAAGAAAAGCCTGGGGAAACATTTGTAAATGAAGAAACTGTAGCCTGATACCAACATGTGCTCCTTTTGCTCTGTAGATCTATGTTCTTAGTATATTTACTGTAATATTTCACAAAATTTTACCTTTTCAGTTTATATATCCTATAATGTTACTATAAGACATATGTATTTAGTCATACTTATGATACTAAGCATCCATATTTTTTTTGTTTGGGAAAGGGTTAAATGGTAGAAAGCATTGTACAAAGAAAAGAAAATGCTCTCTCTCTGCTTCATTGGTGGAAGTCGACACTGGGGTTGGGATGGGTTCAACACGGTCATCTGAGGCCGAAGTCCCAGGTTGGGCGCAGTTATCAATTTCAACCTCGTCATCGTTCTAATTAGAATTATCAAGAAGATAGTGTGGCATTTTTACAAAAGCTAACAAACTTTTGTGATTTGTCAGTTGCAGCTTTTTGAATTGATTTCGCGTAAAATTTCCTATTTCTAGACGTCATGTTTCCCCCTCACGTTTTATTTTATTTTATTTACGCGGTGACTTATTATTTGCATATGATGCATCAATATACGAAGAGAATAATGTTCTTTGTAATTGCGCTATTACAACATTCTTGATTCCCAATCGTTTTCACATTTAACATTACTGGTATATCATGTGATAAAGTAAAACGAATGAAACTTAACTCCCGTCTGAAAAAATGAATTCGCAAAACGTCGTAATAATGTGAAAAACAGAGTTAGTGTTCGATTAATTAATCCGCAAAATTCCAATCAAACGCGACTAGACAAGTACCCGTCATATAACGATGTATAACAACGCAGTGGGATTTGAAACGGGAACCAATCTATCTCGCGACCTCTCATTTTTGCCGGGACTTGACATGAAAATCTAAACAACTTCTACTTTCAATTCGCAACGGCCGCTGTATTTTACAAATCGCCGACTTCGAGACCTGGGTCTGTAAATCGACTTTATGACGATCACTTCAGACTTTTGATTGGGAATTTTATTGCCGATTTTTGTGAAATTTTCTTGCCACAGTTGTGAACAAGAGGCCCAGGAGGGCCTGAATCGCTCCACTGGTTAAAGTGGAAGAATTATCCCACGATTTCTTGTAAGCCTTACACAGGGGCAGCCAAATCTTGATATTTGTGAATAAATTTTGAAAAGAGACTCAAAGAACATTCTTGCAAAGTCTGGTTACAATTGGCCTTATGGTTGATTTTTAAAGAATTTTCTTATGATTTCTGTAAGTCTGATAAGCCCCTTTCTCCCTGCCACAGCCACATTTTTTTGACAAATATAAAAATTTGTGAACAAATTTTAAAAAGAACGACTAAAGGCTCATTCCTGCAAAGTTTGGTTCAATTGGGCACACTGGTTGATTTTTTAAGAATTTTCTTATGATTTCTTTAAGTCTGATAAGCCCCTTCCTCCCTGCCATGGCCACATTTTTTGACAAATGTAAACAAGCTGAAAATTACACCAAGGCAAGATCTTATAGTCACCAACATTTTGTGAAAGTTTTGTTTAGATTTGTCAATATTTGTAGTTGCTAGAGTGAAATCAAAGTCAAAATAGAGTTGAAAATGGCAATTTTGTCAAATTCAAGGGCACATAACTCATGATATATAATTCCGATCAAGCTAAAAATTATACCCAGGCAGGATATTATGCTTATATATATTCTGTCCAAGTTTTGTCTTGATTAGTTGATATTTGTAGATTTTAGAGTAAAAATAAAGTCAAAACCAGCTATTTTTGACATTCAAGGGCAGATAACTCAGGTTATTCTGGTTCGATCAAAATTCTTTGAAGGAATCTGAGAAAGGGTCACCCAAGGATCATTCCTGTGAAGTTTGGTTGAAATACATCCAGTAGTTTCTGAGGAGAAGATTTTTAAAAAAAAAGTTAACGGACGGACGGACGGACGCACGGACGGACGGACGCACGCACGCACGACGGACACAACGCCATGACAATAGCTCGCTGGCCTTCGGCCAGTGGAGCTAAAAAACTAGGCTTTTCGCGATTGTGAAGTCACCGAAGATCGGCCTCTACTAAAGAAGGAGAAAAAGCCCTGACTACGGCTGGTGCCAAAGCACAGGCTTGAAATGAACTAGGACCTGGCTGTTGTGAATCATCATCAACATTTACAACTTGAGATCGGCTATCAATATCCCCTGTGTAAGTTGTGAATAATGTGGAACTTGATGTGGCCCCACTTTGAGCTTTCTGAATTTGGTAATTTCTCATGTGCTTATCATGGACTGAGGACTCGTTGTGACTTTTAATAGCATCAATTCTAAAACTATTCGTCCCTTCACAAAACTTCCCCGTTTTCTCATGTTGTCTACAAGGAACGCAAAACATCACGTTTTTCTCTTCGTCAAATTCTAGCCACGAAAATTCGTCTTTCCATTTGGGATAAAACGACCTCTTTCTTTTGGTTTTTTCATAATTTTGCTTTGATTCATCTTTGTTTGGCCTTTTGTTATCTTCTGACTGCTGGTCACTATTTTGACGATTTGTTGTGAACCCGAATTTATAAAGGTTTGACATTTCGGCGTGTCGTCTGCTAACGTTGATAATGTAAACAAAAATGAGACGCGTTTTCGGTTGTCGTACCAGTTTTATTTTTTACGAAAAGGAGGACAACGTAACTAGGTCGGACCGTAAATACAAAGAGCAAGATATTTCTTACCGTATAAAGAAAAATTTGCGAGAATCAATCACATTTTCTTTTCTTTTAGCGACTATCAATTTTATTCAGTCGTCAATTCTCGGGTGATCTCCGAAGTCTCCGAGCTATCATTCGGCGAGTTACGGAAACGGCCGAAAGAGACGAATGATTTGACCTAGTTCTGTCCACGCTCGATTGCACCGATATGTAAGCTAGAACGCTAAATAAATCGGCAAACCGGGTGGCAAATTTTAATTCAGGATCAAAACACGTACATTGAGTCGAAAATCGGGCCAAAATCGGACAGGCATATATGAAATACCAACTCTAAGCCTTCTAGTCTAGTTTCGCTTTGTATCGCGACTGCGCATGTCTGTTGTCTACTGGATTTCCTGTTTATCAACATTCTACTTTCACTACAGTTTTCGCCGAGTTTTTGAAAAAGAAACTGATTTCTCGCGACTTTAATGGACATGAACTATCGCCAATTGTGACCAGGCAAGCTATGAATTGAAAATTTATGTGAATTGTATTTTCATCATCAAGATTTTTTCACTAGACCAGTCGGGCAAGCTTGACGTGGATTTTACTAGCCCGAACGGACAATTTACTAGACTAGGTCGTTCGGACGTGCCTTAATGTCGAACCCTGGACTCTTTACAATAGTTTTGCACAATATTCTAATGAAATTAACCCATTACTAGATGGCGAAGTTTTAGACTTGCCCAAATGAATGTAAAGTTACAACTTTTAGGGGTTGTAGAAAAGAAAACATTCTTCATTTTCCACAATGTTGTCCAAAGCCATTATCTTTAGGGGCAACAACAAGCATCAATAATAATATCTGTGAATGGGTTAAGACTTCCATCTGTGACCAATGGTAAAGGATAAACAGTCAGTATGACTGCAGTGTATAACCCTTTCCCAAACAGCAAAATTTTAGGGTGGTCAAGTTCAAAAACTGCCACAAATGACAAAATGGAAGGTATTTAAGATAGAATTTGTGTAAAATATGGCAAAGAAAATATTGAGACAAAAGGAGAAACTGCTGGTTATCAGCAGTTTCTTCTTTTGTTTCAATGTTTTCCTAAGCCTTTTCTAATCGGGGCGTCAAAACCAGGTCTTGTTTGGGAAAGAGATAAAGTGTAAAAAGTAGAGCATATTTCAGCAATCTACAGTAAAACCTGATAAAGATTAAAGCCCCGCCCACCTGTCAAAACCCTAGGTAAAGGCCAAGGTAAACCATGTGATAACTGTCAGATTCTCACTACCACAACCTGTTCACACATTTCATTAGTGCTGCAGATATGTCAGTGGTTGGAAGGGGTGAATTTTAAAAGACTAATTATTGTTGCTTTTTCAACAAAAAAGTCTCATAAATGCAGCTTGTTTTCAGCTGCAGTTACAAGTTTTTTTTTCTTGAAAAGCAGTGAATTGTGGTTTAATGCAAAACTATTGGAAGTCATCATTGAAAAAATAACATTATTTTCATGTAGTCTGTATGTGTTCTTTCTATGCCTTTTTCAAACACAAACATTTTAAGATCGTTTTAAGAAATTGTCTCCTCAAGGCTCATTACCATTTAGATAAGTACCCACATCATGGGGTTAAGTATCTCACTAAAGCTCTGTGTTATGACACTATTAACCCTTTCCCAAACGACAAAATGTTAGGGTGATCCACTTCAAAAACTGCCACAAATGACAAAATGGATGGTATGAAAGATAGGATTTGTGTAAAATATGGCACAGAAAATATTGAGACAAAAGGAGAAACTGCTGGTTATCAGCAGTTTTTTCTTTTGTTTCAATATTTTCCCAAGCCTATTCAATTAGGGGCGTCAAAACCAGGTCTTGTTGGGAATGAGATAATCAGTTTATCAAGTAGAACTAGAGACCATCCTGATCTAAAAAAAATTTAGAAAAGAAAAAGATTTGCAATAATTTCATCATAATGTGCTTACCTATTTTTTTCTAATTCGTTGTGTGTTGACCTGTAAATATAGGGAAGATAAATATATTTGTTATGTCAGTAATGTTGCTATTTATAGCTTTATAACTGTGCATAAATGAGTAAACGAGGTCAGTGGTTAGCAATATGTCTTCAGTGTAAAATTGAAGAAAATTTACATTTGAAACCAAGTACTTATTCAAAATACAGTAAAATTTGGACTTTTTGTTAAAATTTGACCACAAATATGCACTAGATCTAATAATTCATGAACTTAGAACTAAAGCGAAACAACATTTCCCAAAAATTTATTGGAAAACCAGAATCAATATGATATCAGCATTGAAATCACATGGCCCTAAGCATGCCTATCACTCATGCAATATTTTAAATAGACTTCTGTTGCTGTTCCTACACATTCTCGACTGTTTCTTCCAATGCTAAAAGCATTTTAATGTAAATACACCTAGAGTTAAAACTTATACCTACTGAGCTAGTTCATAGATCTATTCTTAGCAAATTTGAAAATCAAAGACGATCTGCCATTGAATCCTTTACTCAATAACAATTGGATTTGATTCCTGTCTGCTAAAAGGGATTGCGAATTTGCGAGGGCTTTAAGTGAGAAACGAAAACAAGTGAGAAATGCCAATTTTCATTTCATTGTTTTCTCCTTTTTTCTCATTCAATGTTTTCTAAAACTGCTTGCTTTAGTAGAAATCATGTAGATCTAGAATATTATTATTATATATATATATAAAAAAATGTTGCAAATTCCAAATAGATCTAGAAATCTCAATCTAGATCAGGGTCACTGCAGTCCAGTTCAACAAATTCTGAGCTAGATCAGAATCTTTTTCATCCAAATCCAAAAGATCAAGATATTTTTCTCTTTTCTTAAATAGATCTATGTTCAAGTAATGATTTGAAGAAAGAATTTCATTTTCTGATCATTGAGAATTGTGCCGTTTTAATTATTGAGAAAATAAATGGGGGGGGGGGGCTTAGCAATCGTCTGCTGTAAGCTGTGGGCGCCCACAAAATAAGCGTTGATGTGTATGAAATTTAACAAAAATTGTTTTTGAAAATAATTCTTTATTATAGAAACAAAAGGACATGCGCCTTGAAATCTGGATTAAAGGAACATTATATCTGTAAAGTTATTGCCAATTCAGCAGGATTTTTTTGTTATGAACATTGTTGGCCGCCATTTTGAATGTCAGTGGTCCGCCGATTTCCTTGCCAGAAAAAAATTTGAAATACCTACAATAGCAATATCCGATCACACTTTTGTTTACACCATTGTAATCCAACAAACAAAAACTAATTCCAGACACTTGATCACATTTGCATTTTCTATATCCAGCCTTAAATCCATGATTGAAAATTTGACAGCTCACATGACCTAGATCCGTTTAAATATTCGTCCCTACCTATTTCCCTGAGATTTTCTTGATTTTGATCGTTTCTTTGAACTGAATTCATCTGGCATGGGAAGAGTTGATGCATAACCATGCTCAGCTTCTGAAAAATGAAGAGAAATTATGAACGATCGACGCAAACAATCGAAAATGGAATAATCCTTCAGCAGATTACGTGGCAAACAATAAAATTCTTCCCTAACCACCGAAATAAATTCCATCAAAATCACTTTTCTCACCTCGTTCCCGCCGCTCTAAATATTCTGCAGCTTGGATAAGTTTTTCAATATTAAACATGTTTAAAAAATAATTAAAACGCAAAGATTAAAAGAAAATTAAACTCCGATTTCTGCACTACTCTTTCCTTCGAACGTCAGTTTTGTTTTGACACGGAGTGGTTTGCACGTTGAGGCAAGCGATTGTTTACCTTCAAAAAATCTATACCGTTTCATTACGCCGCTTTTGATTGGATGACCGCCTGGAATACACGCATTTCATTGGATAACGTCACTTCGGCTAACTAATGAAACACACCGTTATGTGTATCTTTGGAAGTGACACGGTCACATGACCACCGTTACATCCTCCCACTTACCAGGGTAAACAGCGATCAGCTGTGCAGACGAAAACTCGGTCAGTTGTGTACTCGATAATATATCCTTATGCTGTCCTTAGCCAGAATCCGGCGATTATTTGTGTATTCGAATAGAACTGTGTATTCAACGCTCAAGATTAGCAATGGTGTGAAATTTTCATCAAACGAGTTTTATTTTGGCTTTTTGACATGACTTTTTAATTAGCTTAAATGATACGATGCAGACGACAGCTTAAGATGTAAATTAAATGATTTAATGAGCGACTTAAAACTTTTAAATACCACTGTGGGAAAAGATAGAATATTCTCATCAACTGATGTCGATATATTCCGCCTTTTCCGACCAAGTTATTGCATTCCACAATTTGTTTGAATCTAGCTCTAGGCCTATAGCCTATTCTACATCGTTTGGTCCATAATAGTTCAAGGGAGATTATTCAACGTAGGGAAATGTCCTCATAGGCCCGCGAAACTAAATTGGTGTGTAGTTGCAATAATATGTAACCGAAACCTTTTTGAATTTTGATCTGGGTTTCAAACCAATACCCATCATAAAGTTTGTGGCTACGATATCGCAGCTAAATTGGTGTGTTGTGAACTTGAACGCGGTGACTGTCCTTATTTTTTGCCTTTTAATTTTAACTATAAATACTGCGAATGCAATTTTATTTTGTCACCAATCTAAAAATATTTTCTGATTTCATCCTCGTATAATACCGGTATTCGCGTGGGTAGATATGTCTACTTTAAGTCATACGTAGGCTACACTTTACTAAAAGGAAAATCTTTGGACATGTCCACATGCTAGGGCTTTGAAGACGATAAGATCATTCAGACATCCATGGTGGAAATTCTCTTTGATAATGTGGAAAACACTTGGGAAAGGGGAGAAAATATTGGTTAT
The DNA here is from genome assembly GCA_963680895.1 of Fragum sueziense. NCBI lineage: Eukaryota > Metazoa > Mollusca > Bivalvia > Cardiida > Cardiidae > Fragum > Fragum sueziense. The sequence goes on from OY804601.1 coordinate 27,940,603, forward strand.
CAGCATTTTCACGCTCTTCAAAAGATTCCATTTTAGCTTTTATTCTAAACGGATTTGACATGTTTTGGAGAAAGGACAAAACATGTCTAGATTTTGGGATGACTAGATTTTACTTTCGATATTGAATTTTTGTTGAAAAAAAGTATTGTCTTCCCTGACCCTGGTTTCTAAAAAAAACTTAAGTACATAGGCTACTCATGAGAACATTCTCAACTTCAATGGAATACTCTCCAACGTTGAATGGTATTCGATTGAAGTTCACGTGGATTTCGTGTGATTTGAGTACGTTGTTCAGATTTGAGTCTGAGAACTTACTTAAGTTTTTTTGAGAATCCGGGGCCTGGTCTTAAATCCAGACTTGACCTGCAGGCCAGCAGGAAACGGGGGGGGGGGGGAATATAGAGAAATTCCAATTTAGCCCCTCCAATATTCAGACTCTGGCCCTGACAAGGGCTTTAGGCCCCCTACAAATTTGCGGGCCATGATTTTAATAATATCTAAAAATCCCTATTTATTAGACTGGTACAAGTCTACTAGTAGTTCAGTCACCTTATCATGCATTGCCTAACCAGGTTCTGTTTATTCATTCGACGATGAATGAGTTTGAATACATAATAACAAAACAAGAAAAAAAATGCTGGTTTTCTTCTTTTGATTCAATGCTTTTACAAACATGTATTAGGAACGTCGAAACCAGGGCTTGATTGGGAAAGGATTTAGAGAGTAGATTTTATGTTAAAGGAAAAAACAACGTGATTTGTTACATGCGCTTACAAAAAGGTCGTCGCCTTTTGGCAATCATACCACACAAGTAGGCGTTGTATTGAACGCTCTTTGTCTTTATACGTACATCATCAACCCTTATCTAAAGCCTCTTTTACAACCCGTCGTACGTCTTTTTAAATCGTACGTTTTAAAACTCTGCAAAATCGCACGAGTTATAAAGACGCACGACGGGTTGTAAGAACCACTCAAGGAATTGTCCGGTCAATTCTTTGCTGCGTGCAGTCTGCGTCGTGGTTGCATCCACCAAACTCGTACTTTGCACGTGCGTGCATCGCACGACTAAACGTACGTTTTAGACGCAGACCCCACGCAGGAGTACGTACGACCGGTTGTAAGAGAGGCTTAAATGACAAAAGTATGTAAGTATTCAATTTGAAAGAAGCTACATAATCACGGTGGGGATAATGCCCGATTGTGCATGATGGGATGGATAACGACTACCGACAATAGGGAACGATTTTATCAAGTAAACCGTGACGTAATTTCGGACAAATAAATAGTATTTCGTTGGTCTTGTTATAAAATCTCGTAACTACGGCTTGAATCAAACCGTAGTTACGAGATGTTATAACAACACCGACGGTTTATCAAAACAGTTCGGTTTAACTCAGTCTATTTTTTGCACAAAATTTGATGCCAACTCGCCTCGCTTCAGGTAAGACATTTTGCAATAACTCTGTTATTTCTGTATCAATTTTCAAGCGGTTTGCTGCATGTACCCCGCCTTATCGAGCTCTTTCATCGGATGTATGACATATTAGATAACTCATGATACTTTTTCCGAAATATTGTCCCAACCGACCAAAATGGTAACGACTACGGCCAAATTAACCACGCTTCAGGTAAGAATCTGTGCAATAACTTTCTTATTTCTGCGTCAAATTTCATGCGGTTTGTTGCATGTACTCCGTCTTACTGAGCCCTTTTCTCAGATGTATTACTTATCTGGAACTTCCCTGTACTTTTCTCAAAAACCGATCCCAACCGACTAGAAAAGGGGCCTGAATTTTTTGTCGTTTTTCTGGTCATATATCCGAGGAAAGAGCTCACTGATGCGGGGTACATGCAACAAACCGCTTGAAAATTGGAGCAGAAATAAGAAAATTATTGCACAATTTCTTACCTGAAGCGAGGCAAAATTTGTCCGTATACTCCACATGACCGAGTCAACAATTTTTTGCTTACACACATGTTTTCCGAAGTTTTCTTTTATTTATTTTCAAACATTCTCTCATTTTCCCTTCATTTCACATGAGATTGGGTTCGAACCCCGATTCGGTCAATACATGGATATTCTTTCTCATAAATGTCAATTGTCTCTCACCAATGGCTTTGAACCATTTAACCCATTACCACACAGTGACGCTCTTTGACCCCCCCTACATAAAACTGTCTGGGAAAACATTGTGGAAAATGAAGAAATTGCTTGTGACAAGCAATTTCTTCATTTCCCACAATGTTTTCCATCCACAAAGACCAAAATATTTCAAATTCCACTCACTTGAAATTGTCGTCTGGAGCAGCTGTCAAATTGAAACACCGTATGATTTTGTCGTTTGGGAAAGCGTTAAGCAGGAGATCAGCTGGAGGCTTATTTGATATTTAGGGAGTACTGGTAAAAGAATACCAGGAATCCATGGGTTAACCCTTTCCCAAACAAGACCTGGTTTTTACCCCCATTATAGAAAGGGATTGGGAAAACATTTAGGCAAAACAAGAAATTAATGATGATCAGCAATTTTTTATTTTGCCTCAATGTTTTCTTTACTAAATTTTGCGCAAATCTTTTCTTTATCTACATCTATTTTGTAATTTTCATCTACTTTTAAATTACATTACCCTAAAATTTTGTCGTTTGGGAAAGGGTTAATTTTGAAATTGGCATCTCCACGCAACTTGGATTGGTCAATCATTTGGAATTGTTCAGGAAAATCCACAAAGACAAAGGCTGTACAATACATTTTTTAATCTACTTGTGTGGTATAATTGCCAAAAGGCAACTTTTGATTCGACATTCCGTATTTTCTTCATTCGTTATGATTTCCAGACTCTTAAAGTGACATTTCACAATTATTTTTACATAAATTTTACTTCTATTCTATCTGAAAGAGCATGTTTTTAGCTCACCTGAGCACGAAGTGCTCAAGGTGAGCTATTGTGGTCGCTTTTCGTCCGTCGGAGTCCGTCCGTCCGTCCGTCCGTCCGTCCGTCTGTCCGTCCGTCCGTCCGTCCGTCTGTCCACAATTTGTTGTTAACACTCTAGCATCCACAAATATTGACCAATCTTAACTAAACTTAAACAAAACATGTATGACCATAAGTTCTCGGATGAGTTCGATTTTGGGTCAGATCGGACCAGGAAGTCAGGAGTTATGTGCCCTTGAACGTCAAAAATAGCTACTTTTTAATTTGTTAACACTCCAGCATCTCCAAATATTGACCAATCTTAACCAAACTTAAACAAAATATGTATGACTATAAGTTCTTGGATGAGTTCGATTTTGGGTCAGATCGGACTAGGAAGTCAGCAGTTATGTGCCCTTGAACGTCAAAAATAGCTTCTTTTTAATTTGTTAACACTCTAGCATCTACAAATATTGATTAATCAAGACAAAACTTGGACATAATGTTAGAAACCATAAGTTCTTGAATGAGTTCGATTTTGAGTCAGATCGGACCAGGAAGTCAGCAGTTATGTGCCCTTGAACGTCAAAAATAGCTACTTCTTAATTTGTTAACACTCTAGCATCAACAAATATTTATCAATAAAGACAAAACTTAGACATAATGTATGAGACCATAAGATCTTTGATGAGTTCGATTTTCAGTCTGATCTGATCAGAAAGACAAGAGTTATGTGCCCTTGAATTCGACAAAATTGCCATTTTAGGCTGTTTTCGACCTTATTTACCCTCTAGAATCTACAATTATGAATCAATCAAGACAAAACTTAGACACAATGTTTGGGACCATAAGATCTTTGATGAGTACCATTTTCAGTCTGATCTGTTGAGAAAGTAAAGAGTTATGTGCCCTCGAATTTGACAAAATTGCCATTTTCGGCTGTTTTTGACCTTGTTTACTCTCTAGAATGTACAATTATGAATCAATCAAGACAAAACTTGAACACAATGTTGGAGACCATAAGATCTTTAATGAGTTAGATTTTCAGTCTGATCTTTTTCAGAAAGTTGAGTGTTATGTGCCCTTGAATTTGACAAAATTGCCATTTTCGGCTGTTTTTGATCTCGTTTACACTCTAGAATCTACAAATATGAATCAATCAAGACAAAACTTGGATACAATGTTGGGGATTATAAGATCTTTGGTCATTTCGATTTTCAGTCTGATATGATCAGAAAGTCGAGACTTACTTGCCCTTGAATTTGACAAAATTGCCCTTTTTGGCTGTTTTCGACCTTGTTTACACTCTAAAATTTACAATTATTTTTCAATCAAGACAAAACTTGGACACAATGTTGGGCACCATAAGATCTCGGACGAGTTCGATTTTCACAACCTTATTGACCATAAGTTTTTTTTCAGACTTACAGTCGTAAATATTAATTGAATTGAACAAAATTGTGGCTCATATATATCATTTTGGTTCAGGTGAGCGATATAGGACCATCATGGTCCTCTTGTCTTATGAAGATTCTGAAAATTTCAAGCCAAAATAGTGAACCGTTTACGAGAAATATATATTTTTGTGCTAGAATTAAACAAATTGTTGTGGACAACAGTTCAGATTTATATGGAATTTGCCATTTCTGTCTCAACTTTAAATGCGTATTTTTCACTTATAAATAACAACTTCAAAAAAACTGATAGCATTTCTACGCATTAGAATAAACAATCTTTGCATCAAGACATACTTTTGAAAAATGAAATAAATGTGAAGTGTCACTTTAATGTGTATAGATTGGAATTCAAAGCAATTGCTTCGGTCATAATTATCGCGGCAGCTGGGGCACCTGATCATCACCAGACGGCAAAGACGGATCCAAATTTAAAGATGTTGCATAATACAATTCCAAGTGAATGAGATTCCACATTTTTGGTCTGCCTTGGTAGAAAACATTTTGGAAAATGAAGAAATTGCTTGTCAATCTTTATTTGAAAGTCATTATCTTTTATCTTTGAGTCATTGCGTTGGAATGGGCCAGTGTTACTTTACGCTTAAAGCGTGATCACTAAAGCTTTGAAACTTTTCAGAGAAAAAGAGGAAATGCCGGTTTTAAATAAAGCAACCCACTTTTTGTTTTGTGTGTTTTGAATGTTAATCCATTATCAGACAAACATTTTAATCAGACAGAACATTCAATGATGTTGCATACGGCAATTTTGAGGCAATACTTTTTGTCTTTCTGGATAGAAAACATTGTGGGAAATGAAGAAATTACTTGTCACAAGTAATTTCTTCATTTTCCACAATGTTTTCCCAATCCTTAATTTCACGAGGCGAGAAGAGGCCTCATTGTGTGGAAATGTGTTAAACCATCCCCAAGCAATCCCAGTTTAAAAATGTGTCGTTTGGAAGACGGTAGCTTATGATTTGCGGTTTCCTTAATTTTCAAAAGAGCCTATTGCGAATGCCTATATGACAATTTCCTTGACGTAGACTATTCACGTAACCAGCAACAGGAACATATTAATTTCGATTGGTGTGTTTCATACATTTGTTTAACCCTTTCCAAACTGGCACACTTTAAGACTGGTCCACGTTGAAATTCGCTTCAGACGACAAAACGGGTAATAAATTACTAATAATTGATATATAATTCATACACAATTAAGCACAGAAAACATATCAACATTTTCTTCTTTTGTCTCAAAGTTTTCTCAAGTCCATTCTATCGAGGACCCCCAAAATCAGATTTTATTGGGAAAGGGTTGATACTAGTAGTCCTTTTGCAAAAATGATCTCTATTTTTAGAAAATAAATCTTCAGGAATATTGAAAGCAAAGATGAAAAATGCTGCTAACTATCGCTTACTCATTTTTTCATACATCTTGCTTTGAATACAAACTTTCTACTTTGGAACATTTATTATACCCCCTCTATTTAGACTAACGTAGATTTTCGTAGTTTGGAAAGGATTTTCGTCGCTTTTCAACGAAAACCTCGTAAATGCAGCTTAAAATAAGCTGCATTTACGAGGTTATTGTTGAAAAGCACCGATTTAGATCTACCACTCGATATTAAACGGAAAAGTAAATCATACGTTATTTATTACTTATCGATCACTCAACCCTTTCCCAAACAACAAATTTAAAAACTTATCCAAATGAAAACTTGCTGCAAACGACACAATAAATGTGATCAGTAATGAATTATTTCTATAAATATTGAAGCATTAACAGCATTTTCTTCATTTGGCTCAATGCTTTCTCAAGCCTTTTCTCGAAGGTTCGCCAAAACATCGATTTGTTTGGAAAAGGATTAATCATTCGATTATGTATGATAATTAATGTACATATACGATTGGTTTGTCATACATTTTGTTTTAGTGATGTACAATGTACCATTAAGGATGTCCTTTTAATCAAATTTCCGTGACAAGATCAATGCATCGAATGGCTCTTTAACCCATTACCAAACGACAAAATTTCATACTCGTCCAAATTCAAAGATGTTGCAGACGACAATTTCGAGTGAATGTATTTTTATTTGGTCTTTTTGTGTATAAAACACTGTGGGAAATGAAGAAATTGCTTGTCACAAGCAATTTCTTAATTTTCCACAATGTTTTACAAAGCCAAAGCATTGTAGGTATTCAAAAAGAGTCATTGTATGGTAATGGGTTAAGTACTGTACTAGATAGACTTTGGTGAGTCCTATGAACTTTCAGATCCCGAAAGTTTTCTCTAATACGCCTACTCTTATAATATAAAAATCGTATGATGGTTGCATAACCACTCATATTAGAATGGATTTTGTACTATCCTCTAGTCATGTGTTACAAACAAATAACCTATGATTCGCAAGAATAACTACAAATTCATTTGCTATTTTTATTCAACCACAAACCACATGAAATAAGAAAAAAAAAAAAAAAAAAAAAAAAAAAAAAAAAAAAAAAAAAAAAAAACAGCAATGGTGGGCATTCTTTATATATAGTAATGATAATGATTTACATCACATCGCAAAAATAACAACTGCATAGAAATCCACGAGAAAAGAAATAAAATAAAAAAAGAAATTGCTGATCATCAGCGTTTTTTGTTTCTCTCTCGCGGATTTCTATTCTTATATTGTTATAACCAGATCATGTTGGAATGGGGTTAACGTATTCAACCCATCATTAGACACCAATAATCGGCGGTGGAAAGTTTCACGTTTTCGACGTCGCCCGAATCTCATTAGGGGTAGACTACCTTAACCTCCACAATTTTCGTTTTTCGTTAGACCAATTGAATTCGGTTTGAAGCAGAGAAAGTGAAAACGTCAAGAATTAGTTGGGTTTGGTAGATCTTTCATAAATCTGCTGATGAAATAATTACTACTTCTGCGTCATTCGTGGCAATAGAGATTGACGAGAGTATCCGGCACGTATTAACCCTTTCCCAAACGACGAATTTTTAGGGTGGTCCACTTCAAAAATGCCACAAGTGACAAAATTGATGGTATTAAAGATGGAGTTTATGTAAAATATGACATAGAAAATATTGAGACAAAAGGAGAAACTGCTGGTTATCAGCAGTTTCTTCTTTTGTTTCAATGTTTTCCAAAGCCTTTTCTATTAGGGACGTCAAAACCAGGGCCCGTATTCACCAACGCATTCTAAATTTTAGAATTAGACTAAATCTAAAGAATTTGCTAAATTGGGAGTCTAATTCTAAAGTACGTATTCACCAACGCATTCTAAATCTAAATCTTTAGAAAATTCTTTAGATTTCCAAGTCTACCACCTGCCGTGCTAAAGTACGTTTCATGGGTGAAAAAATGGCCACCGTTCACCGCTTCAAGGCTTGTTACATGCTTAAAATCGACAAAGGAATCCAAAAACAAAACAAAAGTCCATCTAAAACTTAATCTTATACAAAAATTCGACGAGATGGCACTTTTTGAAGATATTTGAATGCGCAAATCGTAACTCGACAGGCTCGAATTTTCGGAAAAGCTTGTATCTAAAGGTCTACTTGAGCGAGACCGGTCGAAATTTTTCGTGGAACTTTAACGCGTCGATCAAGACACCGAATCGAAAAACACAGTGCGTTAAACTGTCTGGCGACTTGTTTGCGCATTCCTCGCATTCGTAAATGGACATATTACGAGCTCCATTTTCAGACTTTAGCCTGGGTATCCTTCAATACGGATCCTTAATAAGAAAATCTTTGAATTTATGGTTGCCTATCCACTAACACATGTTATTGTGAAAAATGTGACCTATTTCATTAGATGATACACATACACATAGGCTCAAAAGGTTAGCCGGTAAGGAAAGTGCCATTCTTGTAAACATGACAGATTGTCTGACGCAAAATCTTTCACTTGTCATGGGCAAAACAAACATGTTAGCCTACATTTCGTTAATCAAATATTGTCAGAGAGAAATCAAAGAGAAATCAGCTCAAACAACAAAGAATGCAACTCAACTTTACAACTAGCTCTGAACCTTGGCCGGTGTTTTTGTGTGCACATGAGCGAGTGTGGGTTGGGATCGGAAGCCCGAAGGGTCCGTTTGAACAAAGAACAAAATTAAATTGAAACGGAGTAAAACGTAGCAAATTTAACACGATCATGAGCACATACCATGATATTCTTTGATCTCTTATTCCCTCTAACTGCAACTTCCTAGATTCCTGACCTTTAGGCTTAGTCCTGTTTATCGGGGGTCGTCCATTTTCAAACATTCTCCAAGAAGTTGAACAAGACGAGTGATGATCGTGGCCAAAAGGCAAATTTCAAACCAACGGTACCCTGACTTATCACAAGGCATACCATTTTCTTGAAATAAGATGAATAACCACTTTCTTGATGATCTCTATCCCTCCAAAATCCACAGAATTAGAATCCTCCCGGTTTGTCGTTCAGTAAACATTGCATCTCCAGAGAAATCAAAACGTCACAGATTGTGTGAATTACGTCACAAAAAGCTTTGAACTTGACCTTGGGTTTATATTTAGATCATTAATCGAGGGGCCTACAATGGGGAATTTTATGTCTACTAATAAGTGCTCTCGATAACAATTAAGGATTTAATTAATGGCAAGTCTATTTATCATTTTCTGATTCACAGACATTTGCCATATAGCCTATTATGGGGGTAACTATAAAACTGAATTGTTGTACACTTTAGTTAGGATGCAGAATTTTATTCAGTTAAATAAATATTTAATCGGTACACTAGATCTATTAAGATATTGTTTGCTTTGCAATAGATATTACTGAAGATGGGACACACTGCACAAATGATTAATTATCGACGGTATAAAAAATGTCAAACTTAAAACAGTGCTTGCCGATTGTCAAACAGTCTGTCCTTTCGTTCATTCCGTTTTGATCAATGCCGTCTCTTCGCTTTGGCTTTGATCCAAAGGACCCTTAAAGGGACATTTCATTCCAATTTCAATTTTTTAAAGTATGTCTTGATGCCAAGATTGGTTATTCTAATGAGTATAAATAATATTAGTTTTTTAAGTTGTTGCCAATAAGCGAGAAACACGTATTTAAAGTTGAGACATAATCGATAAATTGCATATAAATCCGAACTGTTGTCCACAACAATTTGTTCAATTTTAACACAAAAATATAAATTTCTCGTAAACGGAGCAATATTTTGGCTTGAAATTTTCAGAATTTTCATAAGGAAATATGCTCTTTCAGATAAAAATAAAAGTAAAATTTATGACAAAAAATTCTGAAATGTCACTTTAAAGAAGTTGAAGGGTGTTTACTACGTTTTGATCCTCAAAATATACAGACCATGATGCTGGTTGCATAAGTAGCCTACGCTGTATCAAAATCCGGAAACCAGCGCAGGATTGTGGCCGCTTACGCCGCGTACAAACTATTCGGTTTGAGGACAAGGTTCAATCCGCCATCTTATACCACAAACCGCGCGGAGAATTGGAGTAAACAAACCGGTCACGTGATCATTTCCCTCTTTGTGTAACGGGTTTGGCAGAGATTTTTCTGGACGAATATATCCCTTCTAACCATCGAAATACGTCGATTATCATAACAATCGTGTAATTTGGTCATTATTCTGTCCGATGGCGTGTGTTTTTCATAGATTTTCATTAAATTTTACAGTATTTGTTCCAGTTTAAAACTTCGCTATATCGCTGTATATTGAGTGCACGCGCGCCGTCATTGTTTACTCCAAATTTTTTGGGAGCCTCGTTTTGATAACGTCGATTTGTTACTATTTTTAGAAACAAATTGGATCAGTGTCTCCATGTACTGTATTAAGACTCGTCTAAATTGCGTTGGTGAATAAGGAATTTAGAACTTTCTTGGCTGAGTAAAGAATTTAGAATTTAGACAAAGTCTAATTCTAAAATTTAGAATTTGTTGGTGAATACGGGCCCAGGTCTTGTTTGGGAAAGGGTTGACAAAATTATTGAATCAGTCGGCATGACGTCATAGCCTCACTTTCATTTTTTCATCGAGGGTACTACCTCGGTCTTTATCGTTACGGGATACCAACTTTGAGGCAGATTATTTCAAAAATTTATAATTAAAATTCATAAACAAAACTCTTTCTTTAAAGAATGTGATTTAAACTTTCTAACTACCAACGCATTTATAGTAATCAGGCGTAGTCGTCGAGATATTAATGCTGAAAGTTGGTAATGCTTCAACGAAAAAGACCGAAGCTTTCACCTCCACCGAATGAGTGCAGGTCCGCTGACGACGTTTTTGATTGGCTGAAAGAATTGTGCCGACCGAATCAATCAACGATTTTCTGAAACTATTTGGCCATGTGATATCGCCATGGATATCACCTCCTACAATTAGCAAAAGGCCTGTGTCTTTCACCTTTACGAACCATCTACTTAGGAGCAGCTGATGGCACGGGTTGTATCGAACCCCAGTTGAACCGCAACCAAGAAAAGTGAAGTACCAAACATAAAGATACAAATTACCAAAATGGGGCGGAGGTGGTGCAGTGATAACGCGCTGGACTTGAAACACAGGGGTCGCTGGTTCGATCCCCCGCTTCTCCAGTCTTTCGGATGAGACTTTAAACCGAGGTCCCGTCTCCATATGACCTTAGCTGTTGAGTGGGACGTAAAACTCCATACAAACCAAACAAATTACCAAAAATCGTGAATCATTTCAAAATGGTTCGATAAGTGCACGAACGGATAGGATGAGATCTGTACTTATATCGATCTTCATTATCCATCCAAAACCTTGTAACAATTGCTTTATAGAAGATATAACTACGATACTTTCAAGTGAAGCTGATGATACGTAATGTGGATCGTCAAGTAGCTAGAAATTATTTCCGTTATTTTAATTGATATAACCTTTTCACGAAATGCTAATTAATCATTTCAATTAATTATCGTTTGCAAATTTAATTCCTGTTTTTATTTCGAAACAGCCTACATAATCACCCACTGAAAACAATGAAAGAAAAACAAGTGTTTCATACCCCTTTTTACGATATTTTCTATGCCAAGAAATGCAAAATTTTGTCAAACCTTTATATTTCCATCGCCAGAGACACATTTCAATCAGAATAGGCTAAGTTTAGCATTTTGTTATTTGGAGAAAAAGGGCTAGGCGGCTAAGGCCTATACGAATATCTACGTGACCACAATGGATTAAAATCAGCCTTTGTAAACACAGGGTCTAGTCAAGATCCATAATCAGAGAGATCTGAGATGAGTAAACGGTCTCTAGATGAACTTTTATCTAATATTGCACAATGCATTATTAAAGTATTTATAATTGGTACGATGTTGCTGACATTGCACTAGTCTCATCAGAATGGGAACTAATGATCGCAGGTTGATCTGGATCAATGTTTGTGCCATTTTATCATGACCACAGCTCATTTACTTGTACAATTTATGGAAGGGTATAACATACCATACATACAATTATATAGTCATACTCACATATTTACAAGTGGTTCGATGTTGCTGACGTTGCATCAGTCTCGACAGAATGTGAACTAACAACGCAGGCTGATCTGGATCCATTTTGCTTTCAAGATCATACCTCATTTACCCATGTGAAAGGGTGTAACATACCATACAATTATATAGTCATACTTACATATTTACGAGGGGCGTTCATTAAAGATTTCCCCTGACCTACTTTCAGTTGAGGTAGGAAGCTGAAATTGTACACATACATTGCCGTATACCTCTATAAGTCACATGAAAAATTGCAGCTCTGAAGTGTAATTTGTTTCTCATTCCCGTGTGCTTAAGTTAAGTAAGGCAGCGTGATGGAGCAAGCAGTCGTCAGATTGCTGTATTTGAAACGTCGCACTCTAAAGGATGAATTTGATGTCATGAAAGAAGTTTGTGGGGATGATGTCCCGTCGTATGACTTTGTCAAACACTGGTATACTCAGTTCAAGTGTGGACGTAAGTCTGCGGAAACAGCCCGAATCCTGGGAGCCCACAGTCTGTCATTGATGATGCCACCATAAAGTCAATGCAAGGTTTCGGGCACAGTCTACGGTGTTCTACAAAACAGGTCTCCAAAATTTCATTAAACGATGGCAGAATTATGTCCCTCTGGCTAGGGGCCATGTAGAGAAAGATTAATAATTGTGCCAAGTTTCAATTCTCTATACTTATTGGAAGTATGCGAGGGAAAATCTTTAATGAACGCCCCTCGTACAAGTGGTTCGATGTTGCTGACGTTGCATCAGTCTCGCCAGAATGTGAACTCGCTCACCTTTTACTAACCGCAACTACCACTTAAAATGGCTGAACCATTTCTCAAACAAGATATGTTTTTGATAGCCCCCATAAAACTGTTTAAATATTGCATTGGGTAAATAAGAACACATAACCAGTTTTCCCCCCATCAACCAGACCCTCTCCCCTTTTTTCAGGGGGTGTACCGTGTGGGTAGCGGGAATTGGAGCTTTACACTGACGACTGACTTTTCTTTTTTCAGATCATTTCAATTTGAACGGAGTTGCAGATCACAAAACAATTGGTGCCAAGAGTAGAAAATTGTGTATGTTAAACTTATCAATCATGAAAAAAATCATGTACACAAAATGAAGAATTGACAAAGCCAGATTTTGTTTACGAAATGGTTATGGTACTATAAATTCTAAATCGGTAGAAAGTTTGATTGTTTTGAAATACCATACTAAACCTACGTATTAGCTAGAGGCAGTATAGTAGATTCTACGCGAAATAAACATTGTAGTTCATTGGAGACGGGGGCGGGGCTATGTATAGACGTCTCATAAACTAGCCACAGTCTCGATTGTGCCAAACATAGGTCCAAAAAGTAGGTCGAACACTAATGAAAATGCATTAGCAATATAAATGTACAACGAACGGTTAGCCTGACCAAACTCAGCAATGTTTCCTTTCATGTACACATTTCAACTTGCCTACGACTGAAGACTTAAAGTGACATTTCACAATTATTTTTACATACATTTAACTTTTAGAAATTCTATCTGAAAGAGCATCTTTTCTTATGGAAATTCTGAAAATTTCAAGTCAAAATATTGAACCGTTTACGAGAAATATATATTTTTTGTGCTAAAATTAGACAAATTGTTGTGGACAACAGTTCAAATTTATATAGAATTTTTCATTTCTGTCTCAACTTTAAAGGCGCATTTTTCGCTTATAATAATAACAACTTCAAAAAACTGACAGCATTTCCACGCATTAGAATAGACAATCTTTGCACCAAGACATACTTTTAAAAAATGAAATAAATGTGAAATGTCACTTTAATTGAAATAATAAGGTTTCCTGACAGGCTTTTTAGAGTTAATCTGAGATTTGTGGCCCATAAATCGTCTTTTATAGATCTACAGTTGTCGCCACGTCGTATGGCACGTGTTTATGTTTTGTTTAACGTTCAATTACATTTGAACAAAATATAAACATTGTGCCATACGATGTGGCGACAACTGTAGATACTAATGTAGTCCATCCCTAGTGAGAATCTCGCGACGTCGGAAATAATTCGGGCGAAGTCGAAAACACTCGGCGGTGGAACTTTCCACCGCCGAAAGATAACGACCGCACCGAATAGGTCCGGATACGTAACGACGCTGCACAGAAATGCCGCTGTTTTATGAATCTCAAAATGGCCACATTACAGGTACATGTATTCTACCTTAATGTCGATGAAAATGCCCGAACCTTACGAAATATTCTGGTTGTTTCCACAACTAACTCTCTGGTACTTAAAATTCATATCATGATGTTTACGTCCTTCGGTCGTGATGATTATATAATTGCATCGAAGCATGTACAATGCAAAGTGCACGTAGGCTATTTCATTTCGTAAGGTGACCAGGATGGTCTATTTTATACTCGATGATCGTACGATCAATTTTAACCGAAATATTATCGCACGACTTACTTTTACGAGAAATTACAGCTGCTAAGTATTTACATACGACTAACGACAGTAGATCTAAATACGAAACGTAGTTCTGAAACCTCGCAACTGCAACTTGATTGAAGCCGTAGTAGAACCAGGCTATTTTAGCACGATATCTTTCCTGTTTTATGTAACGAATGGTCGTTACTTTCTACAAGACTGTCTATTTATGCTTGGCATATCAGCACGATATACCAGTCAGTTCTACTTCCATTAATGTGTAAGAAGTGACAATAATCACGTCCCGAAAAGTGCATGATGCAATATTGCACATGTAAATGCATAAATTGTGAATAATATTGGGAATCCGGTAAAATTTGATAAGACATCGCCACTTTTCTTCAAAAATCTTGTAACTGCAGCTTGTTTTAAGCTGCAGTTACGAGGTTTTTGAAGAAAAGCAACGAAATTTTCTACATGTTTTCAAGAAATCCCAAGTTTTAATTTATGATTAATCCTTTCGTCTTTCTATATTATAGATCTATACCATGGGAGTGGCAACATTTGATACGAGCGAGTAGTGTAGCATAAGTGTAGGCATACTTATGTGCAGGCTGATCTTAGTCTACTCTGCCGGTTAAAGACAGCACGACGAGGGTTAACCATTTCCTAAACAGAAAACTTTGAAGGTAGTTTAATTTGAAAACCGTTGGAGTTATGTTACCATTACCAAGTAAGGTCTACAAGTAGGGGCCTCTGCGATATTGCTCACTTGTGAGCCAGGTAGCCTCTATACATGTATGGAGTACTAGTATATCTGGGGAACAGTACTTGTTCCCTATACTGTTACTACAGGTAGATTTAAAAAATATATATAATAGCACAGAAAACGTTCAGACAGAAGGAGAAAATGCTGATTATCAGCATTTTTTCTTTGGCCTAAATGTTTTCCCAAGCCTATTCTTTCAGGGACGTGAAAACCAGGTTTTGTGTGGGAAAGGGTTAATAGAAGATGAAAGAACTAAGATAAAAGGTATAGCCTAGTACTAAGCATTGCTTTGATGCTAAAAGAATAGGTCAATGGTACATGTAATGATTTGATCATAAAACGCCTCGCTGTATTTTCAATTCTTCCAAATACAGAAATAGACTAAAAAATGCATTACCTAGTCTTGATGGCCCATATTAAAGATGCATTCAGTTTGTCCTTGTTGCTGTTGCTGCTGCTGACTGCTGCTGTTTATTAACATGGGCGGATCTACAGGGGGTCGGGGGGTCGGGGGGTCTGGACCCCACCACCCCCGCCCGGAATTTGCTGGACCCCTATCTGAAAAATATGATGAAATTAAACTTCGACTTAATAAAACTAGAGCTAATTCAAATTTGTGCGTTCCAATGAGTTGTGCATAACCAAATATTAACCATTAACTTATAACGTTAGCCATATAAAACATGTAAAGTCCTCATTTGGGCTGGGATCCCCCTGGACCCCCACCCCGGAACAAATTCCTGGACCCACCCTTGATTAACATCATTAATTTTCATCTCAATTATGACCATTTTAATACAATGTTCTACATGTACACTTGTACATAAAGTATATCTTTATCAACATTCAGTTTGTCATCTGTAGCCGATTTCTAATTGTAATAATCTAATTTCTTGTTGTTTGTGAAAGGACTTCTTCGGTCGTCATCCATAGCAACGGAAATTGACAAGAATATCTCTCGTCAAATTTCGTTGCCACGAATAAACTCGATACCTTTCGATAATTTCCGTTCTTACGGATGACGTACGAAGATGCACGAAATATTTGGTATTTAATGATGGGTTGAAATCCTTAATTCGACCGATTCCAATTGTTTAGTAGTGACTAGTTAACACTGGCCGATCTGGGGGTAGGTCGTAAACGATGACTTATGTTGGTGGAGTAGGGTATGTCTCTAAAGTGTACTACAAAGTACAACAGAGTTTATGTTTTACTTTGATGTTCAAAGGGTAAAGTCTCGTGGATTGACTTATTATTGTAAATTATTGTACTTTAATGTCACAGAGACACAAACATACACTTATAGTAACATATATAACCCACATGTATATAAAATAGGTATGTCGATGTCAAAGAGTACGCCGGAAACAGTTGGAGAAACATAAGGTAAAAGAAGAAAAACGCTTATAAATAGAAATAGTTAATATATCACATGGTTATATGGTTGAAATATGGATCGTTGAACGCATTCTGAGAAAAGGAAAAACGCTGGTTATTTATTTGATACCGTATTGGAATAGGAAGCATATTGACCCATTTCAATTATCGTTTTAGTCCGTACCTATGAGCCGCTTCCGCTGGCAAACAATGGGTTTATGGGAAATTAACATTGTATACACACAGACACGGTTCCAATTTGTTACTAAAAATAGCAACACATCAGCCGGTTTCTTTATGCCAGATCGAGGCTCTGACACAATTATGAGCAAAGAATCTCACGTGCAATGGCAACGAACGGTGATTGGCCATAATTGTCATCAAAAGACGACTTCCGGTGGCTGTTGTGTGTGTGTGTGGGGGTGGGTGGGTGGGTCTTAGTGGAAATAAGCTTGTAATTAACCGTTCAGAGGGGGTTCGGGGGAGGGTGGGTTCAAACGAACCACCCTCTGTAGCCAGATTATTTCATCATCATGCAGATATCCAGTCACAAATATGTGATACTAGGAAAACGACCCCCCCCCCCCCCCATTTGTATACTTGAAACCCCACCACAGAAATCCTGGACCCGCCGCTGACCGTTTTTGTTGATTTTAGGTTGTGTGCACTGTACACTGTTGTGCAGACTGGTCATGATCCTTTGTGCCTACCAAAGAGGACGGAATATGATTGAGCCAGGATCTGGAAAACGTCCCTTAACCCATTACCACACAGTGACTCTTTTTGACTCCCCGCAAGATAATGGCTTTGGAAAACATTGTTGAAAATGAAGAAATTGCTTGTGACAAGCAATTTCTTCATTTCCCACAATATTTTCTTGACAAAAAGACAAAAAATGTAAAAATTCATGTAGTTTTAATTGTCATCTGCAACTTCTTTGAATTTGGGGGACTCCAAAATTTTGTCGTTTGGTAATGGGTTAATTATAGCATTTTTAAAAGTTGAGTTTCAAGAGCAGCCTGTTGCAGTCCAATATGCGCCCATGCTTCTCTGTTAGTTACTTCAGGTCACGAGGAAGCTATTAGAGAACAACATGGATCCTGATCAGACTGTGCGTATGCACAGGCTGGTCTGGATCCAGGTTGTTCTCAAATGCCACAAAGGACGTTTTTTCCAGTCCTGGCTTAATCGTAAATCTTCAAAAACATCGTAACAACAGATTGTAAATTAAGCTGTAGTTGCAAGGTTAATGAAGAGAATAGTGGATATACCAAGGGTATAAGGATGAAAAGGCTTGATAAAAGGCATGATCTATCATGCACTTCCAGTAATGTCTGATTCAAACTTTTGACTTATGTCGATACAAATTCTATTGATGAACGTAATAATTACAAGTACATACACACATAAAAGTGCACGTAACCATTAGATATTTACAGTATTTACACCAAACGTGACTTATGAAGTAATAAATGGGCCTTGGATGAAGAAAATAGAATAACTCTCATTTTAGGTAAGACTTTTGTCAATAACTTCCCTTGTATTTGTCCTATCCGTATGTACAACCCATGGACGAGAGCCGTCCTTGTTGAAAGCTTGACTATTGGTAGACATACTATACATTTGATTTAAAAAAATCTTAGGAATATGACAAATTTGAGACCGGGTGATTTCATTTCAAACTTTCCAGTCCGGATTACGGATACTATACAGGCTACACCTCTCACTTTGATCAAGCGGCCCCCGAATTTCTACGATTTCTGTCAACGCATGCCAATCGATGGTCAGGCATTCAACAAGTAGGCCTAGGCCTCTCGTCCATGTTTCGTAGATTGCAAGATAAACCAGTATGCCCATGGTCAAGACACCAAAAAGTCTACGCCTTGTAGGCATAATAACAATATTTGATATACTTAAATTCCTGTTCAAATATATGGAATTTTTGCATATATTATAAAAGAACGATCCTTACAAAAAAAAGCTGGGAAACCCATCTAAAGTGACGCAATGTTGCCTCATATGAAGGAATCCCTCAAATAGTTAAAGGATTATCCTTTCACGTCAGATAATGAGATCAGTGATTTGTAAAGATAATCAGGCATACATTGTGGTTTACCCTTTTTCCGGTGGAGAAAATGGTAGCAAATATTCCCGGAAAAGCACAAAGTAAAATAGGGCCTTCTTAACAGTTATTATGACAAAAGTGAAACCAGACTGCAAGTACAACACAACAATAATGTTCGTTTCCTGTCACAGGCGTTGGCGATCTATTTAGTTCAATGTACGTAATCGTTAAGGTGATCCTACACCCACCCTCTCTTTGGGTTTATTGATCGATCACACACCAATTAGTCATACAAGCTTGTAAATTACCAAAAATGTAAATCAAATTAGAAATTAATTTTGAAACAGAGAAATTGTTTAAAAGAAAGAGGGCTACACTTACTGTTAGATTAGCATGACGTGCCTATCACTGTGTTTGCAAAAGAGATTACATGCACGATAGTGGGGGTCTCCATTGGTTCTTAGTTCGGTTTGGCTAGAGGGTAGGATGGGTTGAAAGACGCCTTAGAAAATTTTGATATTCGAGTTTCCTCGCAGAAGACTGTCTTTCAGCCTCTGCTGAGGTAAGTGTTTGACTTAAACAATTCGTCGCATCTGTTGTAGTTTATTGTTCAAATGAGAAATGAACTATCCAGATCTATATGACCTTAAACACCAGAATTTCCTGTTAGCTAGATCTTTAGTCCTCCTAGAATAATGGTCGCATTTCTTAATTATGATAATTTGGTCAGTGAGGTCATTCAAATGAGTACTCACATCATAGGGTATTAGGGTTTGATGAAAGAAAAGTTTCTCATGGTGCCATCATACCCTGTTAGCTTTTCTATATTTTATTTGAATGAAGTTCAAGTACATGTATCTCTAATAGCATTTTTAATTTTACTGTATATAACAAATGAAATCAAATATTTATTTATTGGTCTAAAATCCAATTATAGGATTGTCACCACAAGTAAATCAAAGTACTGAAAGTACTGTTTGGAAGCAAATTTGTCAATAATATAGGCCTGTCCAGAAGTAGAGTACTTTGATTAGGTACTTTTATTAGGCTATCCATTTGAATACCTTGGAATACTTTGATTCGTAGAGTACTTTGATTAGGTACTTTGATTATCCAGAATACCTTGAATACTTTGATTCCATGCTGGAGTTGTATCTATTTTTAGCTTAACTTCAATGCATATTAATTGTTTGTGTAAGCTTTGAATATATTTCATAGTTCAGTAAACTTGACTGCCCCATTTACAAGGAAGGCCATTGGACTGATCTTTGAATCGTAATAAAGCAAATTACTACATCGATATTTCTTCTCTTAGAGACAAGATTAATTGAATGTTTCATTTTCAGTCACACAATTCAATATCTACACATAACTTCAGATATACATATTGAATATTCGAATGACTGTTACCTCATTAATCTTTGCTTTTGATAGAACTATTTATAGTGAGGAGGACCGGAAGATGTTGTGTGGTATGCAGAAAATGGTAAAGTGCAGAGACAGGTGGCTGCAAAGAGAAACAAATTTTGCAAAATTTGCTTCCAAAAACATATCATACAATAAACCTTGTAAATTACATGTAGTAGAGAGAATCGTCTGTAAAACCATTTGAGGAACATTTAGATCCCATCGACATTTTCATAGAAGGATGTTGGTACAGGTACTTTTGACAAAGTTAAATGTTTGATGCTAGGGGTCAAAGGTTGTTAAAGGGGCCAATCTAGATAAAAACAGGTAAAAATACGAACAAGAAATGTCATGTGGATATGTCAACCTGCATGGGAAGATATTTTCTGGGGTAAGTTGGTAACAGCACCAAGTCTGTAACAATCTTTACCTACTGGTGTCGTTACTTTCTAATTACAATCATAACGTTTATAGGAAACTGATCCTTGATAAAAAGCTGAAATTTTGGCACCGGTACTAAAATTCCTTACTTTTGGCCTTAAATATTGCGATGCTCCTGAAAACTACGCAGCATATGGCTGCCCTAATATTGTTCTGATGCCTGAAATATCGAGCATGAGTCCTCTTACCACTTAGAAGCAATGTATTCTCTAGTTTATTGTTCATATTGGTCGGTTCAAATGAACAGATACAGAGAGAAATCGTTTACGTAGTAAACATTTGCCGATGTGTAGAAATCAGGGGCAATGACAGACTGTTTTTGTTCTAAATTATCCTAATTGGGTCACACTTGGCAGATTATGGATTAACAATTCGGTTTCATTATTACAACATAATAGTTCGGTGGATGAAATTACATTTAGTAATGATTTTTTCGTATTTTCCCCGGCGTCGTATTTCGGTTTAATTGAAACCTTATATGGCTTCAAAGCTAAGTCCCGGGTTTTACCCTTGCACTCAGTAAGACAATGCCCGTATGTAGATCTTTAGAGGTTGCATTTTAAGATCAGATTGCTTTGTGTGCAATTTGGGATTCATTTACAAAACTAGTCTATATAAGACGACAAAGGAAGCAACTGCTGGCAATTTAACCCTTTCTGATTGAGAGAAAGAAGTAGTGTCAGGCAATTTCTTCACTTATTACAATGCTTACTTATCCAGATTCAATGGAACATCAAATAGGCTACTTTTCCTTCTGTATTGTTGTTTGCTTACACAGACTCAATTGAACACCAAGTTGTAAAATGCGTACAGTGGTTCTTCTTGCAGAGGATAAACGTCATTTTCGAAGCAGTTCGACGAAAACTATTACAATTTGTCCATAATTGCTTTAGCCTTCATACATATATAGGCTATTGGCGTACGTGACGGAACGAATGCGTTGGAACATTTAATCTATTACCAATCATTGACGCTTTTTGACGTCCAACAGGATAAATGCTTTGGAGAACATTGTGGAAAATGAAGAAATTGCTTGTGCAAGCAATTTCTTAATTTTCCACAATGCTTTCCACCATAAAATACCAAAGAAATTGAAATTTCATTTACATGAAATTGTCGTCTGCAACATCTTTTAATTAGGATTAGTCTAAAATTTTGCCGTCTAGAAATGGGTCAAGATAACACCGTCGGAAGATGACTCAAAATGCAACATTTCCCTCAAAATCATTTCTGGAAAAGGAGGCAACTGCGGAAGCAGCATTTTTATTAATTTACAGTCAAGGGACATAATTATTCGCCACCCTGCCAATTTTTGCATAAATTTTACACATAATTTCAGACTAAAACTGATGTTAAAACCTCATTTTCTTACACATCACACAATATTTGATATTATTGAAAAGTATAACCAATTGCGGACACAATCTGTATAAAAACTTTTTTCAAATGGTTCCAAGACATGGTTGCTAAGCAACTTAAGAAAATCGGTGAAAATTTCTGACCAGCCTCCATAACATTGTTGCCATGGTAACATAAGTTTCACGAAAAATATGATTTAATAGAAAAACGATCTACAATAGACTATTTAACTATTATGTTTGCTGCAATATCCATAAAGTTTCCTTTGAGAAACAAATCTTTGTCATTTAATTTTCGTTGCAAAAATACCAAAAATGCAAAATTAACATAGGAGTCAATAGAGCGAGGCATTTTTCAGCCGTAACTTGGTCAAATAAAATTGTAGTATTTTATATGTAGCCATCCATTCTCATGAAAAATTTGTTACTTTTACATCTAGTATGTTGTGCATATTTTCATTTGCTTAGTTATCAAAAAAGTCACTCTCTGTTGCCATGGTAACGGGTTTACGGAGGATTGACAGAAATTTTCACAGGTTTTCTTATGTTGCCTAGCAACCGTGTCTTTAAGACATTCAAAAAGAAATTTCAAACAGACTTTATTTGGTAATGTTTATATTTTTGAGTCATATCTTTGTTTTTCTGCTAAGTGAAAGAATAAAGGTTCTGTGACATTTCCAGAAATTCTCTCAATTTTACAATGAAAAATAGGTGGGTGGCGAATAATTATGTCCCATGAGTGTAGAAATGAGCCGGGATCTGGAAAAGGCATCCGTAGCTATGACCGCTGGGTTTCCGAGGATGTGGAAAAGGGGCCCTTATAGCAATTGAGATAGTCACATTTCAAGATCAGCATGTGCTTAAGTGAAGACATGTACAAAAATATCCATGCTGCCATTTTACGATTGCTTCAGGCCACTAGTAAGATAGCTCTTGGAGAACAACATGGTTCTTGATCAGAATGTGTGTATACACAGGCTGATCTGTACCACGTTGGGCTCAAAACCCTCAAGGGACATTTTTTCTGAAAATTAAAAAAAATCTGTTCAGCAAAAGTTTCGATTCTGCCCTTGAGGTTTTCTAAAAGAAGAGAAGGACATATGTAGGAAAAGGGTTAGCAATGGTTTTTGTGTCATGTGGTTTTTGTGTCATGACCGCTTGAATTGACCTAGTTTAAAAATACAAAAACAAAATAAATATGGCTTTGTTGCATTTTAAATGGTCCTTTTTACCTCTTGTCCTATTTAACCCTGTACCAAACAAGACCTCACTCGGAGGTCTTTTACAGGACGGCAACTGGAACACTCGAAGAGAGAAAATAATTATACTGACAAGCTTAACTGTTTTTGCTATTATTACTGATTCCATTTGACATGGCGTAGTTTTAGCTTTTGTTATCGTAAATAACTTCATACTTTTCCTAGTAGAAACAATTTAGTATTGCAAATGTATTTTCTTACATTTAATATCATACGTGTACTATTTTGGTACATCAAGTATGCTATTTGCAAAACATGAACAAGGCCAGAGCCATGTCGAATGAAATCAGCAAATACCTACAACATTGCCATTTTCTGTTTTTTTTTTTTTTTTTATTTCTGTGACAATTGAAAACTGTCGATGGAAGCCTGGTTTTAAGCGAGCCGGGACTTAATATCCGGGGGGGGGGGGGGGGGGGGGGGGGGGGCTAATGTCACAGCCCTAGTGTCGGCGTCTGCGTCGCGTCGGCGTCGTGTCGCGTCTTCACTTGAAAAACTTTAGCCTGTGCTATATCTTAGACACTATTAGAGATGCAGCCTTGATATTTCACACATGGATACATGGACACAAGAACTTTCAATTGGGAACATGACCATTGACCTAGTAACATTGACCTTGGAGTTTGACCTACTTTTAAAAATCTTTAACCTGGCCTATATCTCATGCACTATTACAGATAGAGGCTTGATATTTCACATCTAGATACCTCATACCATGACCTTGACCTTGAGACCATGACTTTGACCATGTGACTTTGACCTTTGACTCCTTTTTGAAGACAAGCTTTCGTATAAGCGAGCTACGTAGTCCGCGGACAACTCTTGCTTTCCCATCGAATGGTATTTTACTCCAAAATGTGAGTATTGTTTTGAAAGGGATAAAAAAACAAAAACCGAAACATGTGTGAAGTAATTATAATGAGATCATTTGTGAACCGTAGTAATGAGACATGAATCTTATCTCAATTGCTTTTTACATTATATCTTAACAAGATGTTGATTCCACTTTAAGTCCTGTTACGATATTACGTGGACGACACTTGTTTATGGCTATGTAAACAACACGGTGGAAAATCCACGTGACATTAGGGAAACGTTCACACCGAATAAGCCGGTAATTTGAAGCGTCAGCCAATGAAAACTTGTATCAAAAATTTCAATTGTTTATCAGTTTATTGTCAACGATTGGATACCGAAATCCCGCCAATGCCCCGAGATTAGACGTGAAATGACCCTGCGAGAACAGAGCTCATTCTATCGAAATGGAATTGAAGAGATAATGTGCTCTGTTCTTAAGAGAGTAATCATACATAGACACTTTGGTTCAGCTGTACCGGTATGTATTATGTGTATTGTTCGTTAACAGAACTATTCCGTCGAGTCTGTAACTGACCGGGACACTGACACTGGACAATGAAGTAATGTTTACTAACATTGGCATACACATTTCTTACATTTATAACGTGCATAGGTTGATTATGCAGTTGTCCTGGGTTAAATAACCTTTTCCCAAACGGCAACATTTTAGGGTGATCCGCTTCAAGAACTGCAAAAATAACAAAATGAATGTTTTTAAAGACATGATTTGTGTAAAATATGGCATAGAAAATATTGAGACAAAAGGAGAAACTGCTGGTTATCAGCAGTTTCTTCTTTTGTTTCAATGTTTTTCCCAATCCTTTTTTATTAGGGACGTCAAAACCAGGTCTTGTTTGGGAAAGGGTTAACTAGCATTGGCATACATACGTCCAGCATTTACAACGTGTATAAGATGATTATGCAGTTGCCATGGGTTAATTATGGATCTACTCAACATGCTTCGGTTTAGATGTACCAGTATGTACGCCTATATGTACATTATTAGTTGGCAGGAACTGGAAGACACGAACACTTATCAAATCTAAGAGGTCAGTACCACTGAATAATAACGGTGCACCGCTAAATAATCGGTAGACCGCTAATTATTTTTTACCCTTCTGCTCGAAATCTCATTAGCCAATCAAATAGCTCGTTACATCAGTACCATATTGTGGTCGTAGACAGTGCTATAGAACAAGCTCTGTTATTGGCTATCTAATAAAATGGAGATCTACCGATAAAAATGTAGGTACTCCGTTAGTTTAGGGGTGCACCGTTGATTGGAATAGCGGTATACCCTTATTTTGTTGGTAAACCTATATTCTTATCGGTCTACCGCTAATAATATGACGGTACACCGCTATTTTTAGCGGTCTACCTCTATTTTATTTATAGGTATAGCGCTATCATGACTATAGACCCTTTTCGCGCGCCATAAAGATCTTGTAAACAACAGTAGCCTACATGAAAACACTGCTAAGTCCGGGAACAATCTCCACCGCACTGATCTCTCCTTACTGGATTAGATACTTGCCATCACAAACATTTTCAGTAAAATTTTGACGATGTGAACTTTTTTGATTGTTAATATTTATATAAAAAACAAAACACAACCTCGTTCACATTTTAAACCCGGCAGGAGTACAAGATAAAACAACAAAAAATAATTTCATAAGCATAGATTTTATCAAAATAGGTTTTAATGACACACCCATTTGTAACAACTCTGTCCATTCCGTAATCCCGGAAACACCCGAGGTTCTAAAGCAATCCGCCATCTTGGCACAATCAAGTGATTAATTAACCCTTTCCCAAACGGCAAAATTTTAGGGTAATCCACTGCAAAAACTGCCTCAAAACACAAAATGGATGATATTTAAGATAGGATTTGTGTAAAACATGACAAAGAAAATATTGAGACAAAAGGAGAAACTGCTGATTATCAGCAGTTTCTTCTTTTGTTTCAATGTTTTCCCAAGTCTTTTCTATTAAAGACGTCAAAACCAGGTCTTGTTTGGGAAAGGGTTACACCATCATCGCATACCACCATCACATGATTTGTGTGGCGGCAGTGATTGTCCTGGCATAATCACCGCTTAGAGTTTGCTCTGGGAACTGTACACACACTGACATCTTTGTCGAGAGCCAAGGTTGGATTCGCCTACGTTTGTATTCACCATTGGTGGGTCTAGTCCGAATTTCTTGGTATCGTGATACGCCACCTATCGCTTGTCCTGCTGGTTGTTTTAGAGAAGCAGCAAATCATACGTCGCGTTCTAATTGCCCCTGAAATTAGTTCGTTTATTATTGATGACGTCATTACCGTTCGCTCTCTTTGGCGTTCCACTACATACGAACCAGGTAAAGTTTTGCCTTTTTTTGTCAACACATATCGAGCAGATGTATTGCTCAAAGTTTATAATTATAGACTTGTATACAAACATTAGTTAAACTAATACATAGTTTTAACAATTACGAAACCATTTATCGTGAGCTAAACGAGCGAATTAATGTCCTGACGCGTTTATTCTCGAAAGAGAAAGTGTAAAGAAAGAAGTAAATTGTTTGTATACAAGTCTACAGTTATAAACGTTGAGTTATATCAAGTCATTTGTTTGACATCGGCGAGACATCATCACAACCAATGAAAACGCTTAACTCTTAACAGGATACCAAGAAAACCCGACTACATCAGCCAAGGATGAACAAAGAAACAGATGATTGGCATTTGTTATTGAAGCAAGTTCAAGCAACGATAACTAACATCGGCATGCAGCTTTCCGTATTTAGTACTTTCTATTCCAAACAAGACTATTTTCTATGAAGTATCTCACCCTCAACCAGTTTAGGTTTACATGTACCAGTACGTGTATAATTAGATAATAGAATTATTCCGTCAAGTCTTGGAAGTGACCGGACAATGACATCGGTTGGTGAAGTAACGATGTCTAGAATGGACGTACTAATTTCTTACAGTTATTGCATAAATTAATATACATGCACGTATAAAAATCAATGAGAATAATTATAAAGAAATGGTGACTTATGGCTGGTATATGTACATGAGACCGAAAATGGACCAGATCAGACTGCACGTACAGTTTGATGTGGATCCTTGTTGGTCTCGTATAAGTTCTTCGTACCAGATAGAGGCTGTATAGAAGATTCTACGCGAAATAAACATTCAAATGCGCGCAGCGCATTGAATGTTTATATCGCGTAGAACCTATACAGACTCTATCTGACTTAATGTTCGCTAGCGGTTCATTGGAGACGGGGCGTGGCTATGTATAGACGTCACATAAACTAGCCGGTAGCTCGTTTATGCGAAATATAGTGGTGAAATCTTAAAATATTATACTACAATTTTATTGGTCCAAATGGTAGGTCGAACACTAAATTTTGAGAGAAAGTAAACGAGAGCAGCATGGTTTCTTACAGGAGTTATTGATTATCTCCATCCCTCCCCCTATACCCCCCCCCCCCCCCCCCCAAAAAAAAAGAGACTTGATTTTGACGTCATTGACAGAAAAAAAGCTTGAGAAAACAGAGACAAAAGAACAAAATGCTGATAAGTTTCACTTTCCCGTCTTGTATAAATACTTTCTGTGATATATTTTTAACATATCACATCTTTATCGGTGTCTGCTTGTTGATCTGGCTCCATGGTAAAGCCGAATACAAGAAGGACCCTTTCGCCAAAAACGTCCTTCAATCAATCTTGCCTGTAGAAAGCGATTCACGTAAGCGCACTGAGAGTTGAAGACACCAGAAGATGCTTTGGCATCAGATAAAATAATTTTAATTAATATTTAATATTAATTACGTTTATTCAGTTTGATAAGATTTTATTAAGGTATTCCATCCATCATTGGATACCAACCAATTTTTTGGGCGTCATTCGTAGCAACGGATATTAACCATGGTATCCGGAAATTTAAATCCAGATACCCTTGTCAATTTTGGGAATACTTCATCTTCCACAATGTTTTCTACCCCCTCTTCCCAAATAAATTATTCACTTGAAATTGTCGACTGCAGCATCTTTGAATTTGGACCAGTCTTAAATTTTGCCGTCGGGTAAAAGGTTAACAGCAAATAGGCATAGTTTGGCCCAGTACAACTTATAACGTCTTTGAGGCCTTTGTACTTCGTCTTATACAAGCTTTGTATTATATATCGTTGCTTTTCATCAAAAACCTCGTAGCTGCAGCTTGTTCTAAGCTGCAGCTACGAGGTTTTTGTTGAAAAGTGATGATATATAGATCACACGACCAATGGTCAAAAGGGTTGAACTTGGTTTGAAAATCGTTTATAGCAACACGATCGGGAGTAATCGGACATTCACATTTTGACCGAGAAACACTGGTCAGGCAACATGAGTGGAGAAAAAACTTATCAAAAGGCTTAAAGTGACATTTCAGAATAATTTTCACATAAATTTTACTTTATTTTATCTGAAAGAGCATGTTTTCTTTTGAAAATTCTGAAAATTTCAAGCCAAAATATTGAACCGTTTACTAGAAATATATATTTTTGTGCTAAAATTAAACAAATTGTTGTGGACAACAGTTCCGATTTATGTAGAATTTGTCATTTCTGTTTCAACTTTGAAGGCGTATTTTTCGCTTATAAATAACAACATTGAAAAACGGATAGCATTTCTACGCATTAGAATTAACAATCTTTGCATAAAGACATACTTTTAAGAAATGAAATAAATGTGAAATGTCACTTTAAACCTTTACAATAACAGGACATGGATTTGGCGCCCCGAAAGAAATTCTATTGGATGAATATTAGCATTTCCTGCCTTTTCGTAAAATTTTCTGTGTTACGATATTCCCATTTTCTGCTTTCGACGCGCTTTATTTCGTCCACTGGAACTAATTTCGAATTGGGTCAATCGAAACTCTGTTCGGGTTTACAAAGGTTGAAGCAAAACTGCTGATTGGTTTAAGAATTAACGATACATTCAACTACCGGTATTTTCATATACAATATTCAGCGGCTGTTTCATTTACTTACCTAACGTATTCGACCACCGTTTAGATAGAGACACTCCGCAACGAGAAATGCTTTCGGGTCGTAGTTCACAAACATAGTTCCGTCCAAAATGGATTCCCTCATTTTGTTGCAATGATTCTGTGTCTTCAGAATAGACAGGTGCATGAAATGCGGTTCTGCACACTGGTAGACCATCATTGCGCTGCTAGGATGTGTTTCAATGATTCTTTTCAGGAACTACTTATTGTCCGTTCGTAACCTTTCATGGGGGGTGGGGGGGGGGGGGGGTGGGGGAGAGGTTCACATGCAGATCCCCAAAGGGACGGCAATTTGCAACTGTGGTTATGTTCACGGAAGCGTAGCTGAAGCTTTTTGGTGTTATTTATGCCACTTTCTTGGCAGTAAAAGACAAAGGGATGATCTATCAGACAGACTAAGTAAAAGGTCATACAATAACTAGATGATGTCGAATGGATGTATATTTAATGGGCCCTTTCGTTGCTCAAGGAGTGTCGCCAGATACAAACACCCCATCTTCGGCGTTTTCCTTGTAAACAGAAATTGATGAGGGTTTCCGGAATTTAAAAATGTAGATATCTTCGTCAGTTTCTATAGCCGCGGATGACACCGAAGTTACAAGTGGTATCTAAAGCCTCTCTTACAACCCTTCGTGCGTCTTTCTAAATCGTACGTTTTAAAACGCTTCAAAATCGCACGATTTATAAAGACGCACGACGGGTTGTAAGAGCGCATAAAGAATTGTCCGGTCAATTCTTTGCTGCGTGCAGTCTGCGTCGTGGTTGCGTGCACAAAAATCGTACGTTGCACGTGCGTGCATCGCACGACTAAACGTACGTTTTAGACGCAGACAGCACGCAGACCGCATGCAGGAGCACGTACGACCGGTTGTAAGAGAGGCTTAACGAGAAGTAGTATAGGCCTACCTTAAACGATCCCTTTTGAAAGATGCATCTGGTGACAAAAAAGATGTTGGTAAAGACAGAATTTGAGTATAATACAGCACAGAAAATATTGAGACGAAAGGAGAAACAGCTGGTTATCAGCAGTTTCTACTTTTGTCTCAATGTTTTCCCAAGCTATATCTATTAGGGACGTCAAAAACAGGTCTTGTTTGGGAAAGTGTTAAAGTCTGAACCACCGGCCACGCAGAGCTCTATCTTTGACGATGAGAGAAAAAACGTTTGCTATCTGTCAGTAAGGCCAAGCTGGAATTCGTATCCAAAGACGTCGTCACCATTACTGTCAGTATGGCCATAGCTGTACCGCTTCTTTGGGCCAAACAAGGTTTTTTTTTATTATTTAAGCTGAGTTTAGAAACCGACATTGGACTCGAAATGTACTAAATTCGCTTCTTCAGATATCCAGATTTTCAGGGTTTTGTGGGAAGACATCCCCCTGAATCCCATGAAGGGGGGGGGGGGGGAGGGATATCAATAAAGGCGAGAGCTTATATTCTGGCATTGCCATTTGCCGTTAGTTTTTAATTAGCACTCTCCCTAAGGATCATGCAGAAGGTTAATAGTGACTACTCTCAGAAATCATTCATTTTACCTTCATTTAATCAGATATGTTGAAAAACTTGCAAAACCAAGAGAATTCTTTTTTTCTGACAGCCGTT
The DNA here is from genome assembly GCA_963680895.1 of Fragum sueziense. Lineage (NCBI taxonomy): Eukaryota > Metazoa > Mollusca > Bivalvia > Cardiida > Cardiidae > Fragum > Fragum sueziense. The sequence goes on from OY804601.1 coordinate 27,971,070, forward strand.
GCCATGGAAACCAAGAAATAAAATTTTCCGGAGATTGGATGAAAACCCCTGAATGAAAATTGGAAAATTAACATTTTTGAGGTTTGTGTTTGAGATATGATAATTGTTTAGATTGTCTGTTCTATTATTATTTTATCAAGTATGACACTAGGTGCATTTGTTTTTGTATTGAAAAATCAAAAATATCTTTTACATTATGTTGCATAGCAACCTAAGTTCCATCACTGAAATCAAATTATCAGTTTTCAAATTTTTGACATTTTCAAACCAAATTATCTTCTAACAGCATCCTTGTATATGAAGAATACATATGGTTTCTAAATAACAAACTCTTGTTTTCAAAAAATCAAGAATAAATTTTTGAAAATGTTTCTATTTTTTGTAACCATAGCAACCAAAACATGGAACCGTCAAAAAATTTACAAAAAATGACATTTTCAGACCTAAAAATCTTTAAAGAACAAAGGAGAATATGAACAATATATACAGAATATTAATGGCCAGAACTTGCTTTTATGAAGCAAAGAACAAAATAACTCAAAATGTTTCCATTTTTCGTAACCATAGCAACCAAAAAATGGAGCTGTCACCAATTTACAGAAAAATTACATTTTCAATCACAAATATCTCATAAAAAGAAAAGATGAATATGAACAATACCTATAGTGCATAAATGATCAATCCTTGTTTTTTTAAAAGACAAGAATAAATTAACTCAAAATGTTTCTATTTTTGTAACCATGGTAACCAAATGATAGCACCGTCACCGATTTGACAAAAAATGACATTTTCAAATTGAAATATCTCCTTACAGCAAAGTTGATTATGAACAATGAATATACTGTCTAATTGGTCATCACATGCATTTTAACAGAAAAGAATAAAATAATTCAAAATACTTCTATTGCTCGTCACCATGGCAACCGAAGGATGGTAATGTCACCAATTTAACAAAAAATGATATTTTCAAACCAAATTTTCTTCTTTCAATAAAGTTTAATATCAAGAATGCATATGGTACATTAATGGCAAGTAGTTGTTTTTAAAAAGCCATTAATAGGATAACTCAAAATATATCTAATTCTTGTAACCATGGCAACCAAATGATGGTACAATCACCATTTTTTACAAAAAAAATGACATTTTCATACCAACATATCTCCTGACAACAATGGTGAACATGAACAATGCATATAGTGCCTTAATGGCAATCACTTGTCTTTTAAAGCTAATATCAAATTTATTAAAACGTCTCTGTTTTTCGTAACCATGGCAACAAAACCATGGAACTGTCAGCAATCTAGCAAAAATTATATTTTCAACCCATCTTTTCTCATGGCTTCAGAGATGAATATAAACAAAGTATATGTTGCTATATTGACTTATTTATGCTTTTTAAATACCAAGGAAAAATGACAAAATGTTTAAAATTCTTGTTACCATGGTAATCATGCTATTAAACTGTCAACGATTTTTACAAGGAAACAACCAAAAACGACTTTTTCCAATATAATTATGTCCAAAATCAAACATGTATAAAACACAATTACATCGCCTTAATTGTAATCAAAATTATAAATACAGAGAATTAAGAAAAACTCAAAATGTTTCTTTTTGTTGTAACCATGGCAACAAAAATAAGGAACTGTACTGAATTATCTCCTTATAATAAAGGCGCCTATTTTCAATGCATGTGTTGCATAAGGCTTTATAATACTCTTTTCACCTAAGAAGTAGAGGGGGGTATATTGGTTTCACCATGTCTGTCTTTCTGTTCGTCCATTTCCGTGTTCTAAGTCAACAACTAGTGGACCTAGGATCATGAAACTTTAGACAGTTGTTGCCCATGACCCAAGAAGGTGCCCTGTGATTTTTGGGTTACCAAGGACAAAGGTCAAAGTCACATTCGGACTTTGTTTTAAATCCGTTTTCCGTGCTCTAAGGCAAGAACCGGTTGGCCTAGGATCATGAAACTTCACACAGTTGTTGCCCATGACCCAAGAAATAGAGAAGGTATACTGATTTTGCCATGTATGTCTGTCTGTCCTTCCGTCCATCCATCCGTCTGTCCATCCGTAGACTTTTTCGTTTCTGTTCTCTAGCTTGAGAACCGTTTGACCTAGGATCATGAAACTTTACACAGCTGTTGCCCTTAACCCAAGGAGGTGCCCCATTGCTTCTGGGTCACGAAGGTCAAAGGTCAATGTCACAATTGGACTTTGTTTAAAATCTGTTTCCTTGCTCCAACTAAAGAATATCTTGACCTATAGCACTTTCTCAGTGACAAGGCGCTAGTGAGGGGTATTTGTCTGCTTTGTGTTAGTTCTAGTCTTATTTAAAGTTAAATTGATGTTACTCAGAATATCTTAGATTTTAGTAACCATGGCAAACAAACTATATTTCTGTTAGTAATTTGTTTAACAAAACTGTGACGAGATGTTTGTGTATGCAGGACCTAAGATCTTATTGCTTAAATTATGTCAATTTTCCATTTTTAGCTCCACTGGCCGACAGGCCAGCGGGCAATTTGTCAAGGCGCTGTGTCAGTCGTGCGTGCGTCCGTGCGTGCGTCCATCCGTAAACTTTTCCTTTAAAAATCATCTTCTCAAAATCTACCAGATGGATTTCAACCAAACTTCACAGGAATGATCCTTGGGTGACCCTCTCTCAGATTCCTTCAAAAAATTCTGATTGAAGTAGAAAGTCTGGAGTTATCTGCCCTTGAATGTCAAAAATGGCCATTTTGACTCTATTTTCACTCTAGCAACTACAAATATTGACCAATCAAGACAAAACTTACATAGAATGACGGTGACTATAAGGTCTTGCCTGGGTAAAAGCCTGATTTGAATTTTACATCATGAGTTATGGGCCCTTGAAATTGACAAAATTGCCGTTTTCGGCTTTATTTTGACTTTGTTTTCACTTCAGCAACTACAAATATTAACCAATCAACACAAAACTTGGACAGAATGATGGTGACTATAAGATCTTGCTTAAGTGTGATTTTCAGCTAGATCTTAATCTTACATCATGAGTTATGTGCCCTTGAAATTGACAAAATTGCCATTTTCGGCTTATTTTGACTTTGTTTTCGCTCTAGCAACTACACATATTGACCAATCAGGACAAAACTTGTACAGAATGTTGGTGATTATAAGAATATACTTTGGTTCATTTTTCAGCTTGATTTGAATTTTACATCATGAGTTATGTGCCCTTGAAATTGACAAAATTGCCATTTTCGGCTTCATTTTGACTTTGTTTTCGCTCTAGCAACTACAAATATTGACCAATCAACACAAAACTTGTACAGAATATTGGTGACTATAAGATCTTACCTTGGTAGAGTTTTCAGCTTGGTCTGAATTTTACGTCATGAGTTATGTGCCCTTGAAATTGACAAAATTGCCATTTTCGGCTCTATTTTGACTTTGTTTTCACTCTTGAAAGTACAAATATTGACTAATCAAAACAAAACTTGTACAGAATGTTGGTGACTATAAGATCTTGCCATGATATAATTTTCAGCTTGATATGAACTTTACGTCATGAGTTACGTGCCCTTGAAATTGACAAAATTGCCATTTTCGGCTTTATTTTCACTTTTACAACCATTGGTATTAATTAATCAATACAATAACTTTCACAGAGTTTTACTGACCATAAGATCTTACTTGCTTGAAATTTTCAGCTTGCTTGTTTGTGCAGCCTGAACCTTTGAAATTGCATTCAACAAGGCAAACAATCAGGCCTGTGGAGCGCTTCCAGACCGCCAGGGCTGTCTAGTTACCAATTATGTCACTTTGGTTACCATGGATACCATGAATCTGAAACATTTTTGACTTTTTACTATTTTATGCAGAACATGGTAAATCAGTTTATAAAGCCTGTGCTGAAACTTTGTATCCTAGCTTTGTTGTTAGGGAAAGATTATCAGAAAGTTTATATAGTAGCGAGAATGCAAAATATAGTTCTTATGCATTGCCATGGTTACCAGATGAATAAAATAACTAGAGTATGAAAGTTTTTTCCCATTTAGAAGGCATATGATACTTTTATGCATCTAAACTGGATCTAAATCAATCCACACAACATTTTCCCTTAAATTGCGCTTACAAATGAGGAAAAACTGATTTCATGCTTTGTGATGATATTCATGTTGCCATGGAAACCATATTCAAAAACAAAATCAAACATGCTAGTGATCACATTTTCTGGTTTGTACTGATTTTTCAAATATCATATTGATTTATGCTTATCTAAATGTGTTTGTTTGCAGCTTTAGTTATGTCAGTTTTCCAATTTTTTACTAATTCTATGTTACTTTGGTTACCATGGATACCTGGAATCTGAATCATTTTGCATGTTTTTATTTTTTCATTTGGGACATGATACATCAGTTTATATTTCCAATGCTGAAACGTTGTATCTTAACCATGCTGTTACCAGATAATTTTAACAGAAATTTGCTAAGTTCATGTACTATCAAAAATGCAAAATACAGCCTGTGTTTGTTGCCATGGTTACAATATGAATGAATAACTGTAGTGTAGGCATAATATGATAGAGTAGCTTAAAAGATCTCACTTCACTCTACATATTCCCTTCAACTATGCTTTGAAAATAAGCAAAAATGTGATTTTATGCTTTTTGGTTGATTTTGTGTTGCCATGGAAACCAAATTGAGAAAAAAAGTCAGATTCAAAGTGTACACATGTATATGTTTGTATCAATGCTTGAAATAGCATATTAATTAATTCCAGTTTTTACGTGTTTGTTTGCAACCTTATGACTTAGATTTTGTCAATTTTCCATTTTTACTAATTCTATGTCATTTTGGTTGCCATGGATACCATGAATCGCCAACATTTTCGACTTTTTTATTTTATCATTTAGGCAATGAATCATCGGTGTATACTCCCATGCTGTAAGGAAAAAAAAATGAACAAAAATTTGCTCTGTTCATATAGAAGCAAAAATGCAATCCATAGCCTGTGTTTGTTGCCATAGTTACCAAATATATCAAATAACTTGAGAATATTTTCATTTTTCATTTTGTAGGCATAACATGAAAGGGTGTTTCTATGCTTAAATTATTTCACTTCACTCGACATATTTCCTTCGTATATGCCTTTTAAATAAGCACTTTGGTTGCCATGGATACCATGAATTGGCAACATTTTGGACTTTTTTTATCATTTAGGCAATGAACCATCGGTGTATACTCCCAATGGAGAAACTTTGTATCCTAGCCATGCTGTAAGGAAAAAAACTGAACAAAAATTTGCTCTGTTCATATAGTAGCAAAAATGCAATCCATAGCCTATGTTTGTTGCCATAGTTACCAAATAGATTAAATAACTTGAGAATATTTTTATTTTTCATTTTGTAGGCATAACATGAAAGGGTGTTTCTATGCTTAAATTATCTCACTTCACTCAACATATTTTCTTCATATATGATTTTAGAATAAGCAAAAAATGTGATTTTACGCTTATTTGTTGTTTTCGTGTTGCCATGGAAACCAAATCGAGAAAGAAAAATAAAAATTCTAATGTGCACATTTGCAGATTTGAAACAATGCTTTAAAAACATATTTATTAATGCTAGTTTTTATGTGTTTGCTTGCAATTTTATGACTTAAAACATGTCAATTTTCCATTTTTACTAATTCTATGTCACTTTGGTTGCCATGGATACCATGAATTGGCAATATTTTCGACTTTTTTATTTTTTCAATTACGACATGAGACATCAGTGTATATTCCCAATGTTGTAACTTTGTATCCTAGCCATGCTGTTAGGAGATAATTTGAACAGAAAATTGCTAATTTAATATGGTAGCGAAAATGCAAAATACAGTCTGTGGTTGTTGCCATGGCAACATATTATGTGAAATTATTTTCGCTTTTTCATTCGTGAAATTTGTAGTTAACATAAGCATAAAAGTTCTGAATCAGAAAAAGTCATTGTGTATCAAAAGGTAAATATATGCTAATATCTTTAAAATGTACATTTTTCCTTGTTTCAAAAACAGGAAATCTTGCCTTTGGGGAGAAAATCTTTCTCTGACCGTTGCCATGGTAACGGCAAAGCTACAGCACTTTCCTTTCGGCTTTTGAACTTTTATGACAATAGGAATCAATTGGGCAAGCAATTTTTTTCAATTCTGAAAAAGTCACTATTAACCTTTTCTATAGAGCCTGCATGATTCTTAGGGAGAGTGCTAATTAAGACATAATCGATGTTCTACCATGGTATATCGTTATTTAACCACGACTATTCGTGAAAATCGAACAGACTGAATCCTTAAGAACATAATGTGCACATATACGTGAGTGCGTGCACTTTATATCCTATTTATTTATTTATAACATTGGTGTGGAAAGGTGACGCACTTAATGTTATTATATATAGCTGCTTTTCATTGAAAATCAAGTAACTGCAGCTTAAAATAAGCTGCAGTTACGAGGTTTACATTGAACAGCGACGATGTGTTGTCACAGGTAAGTGGCATCAGCTTGCTTGTTAGTGCGTTGCATAATGCATGTATAAATACGTGTATAATATCCTGTTAATCCTTTCGCCAACAATGCACATCGGAGGCCCTGTACAGTACCTTGTATTGGTGATAGCCTTGGAAGCATGTGGTTAATGTCACTTTGACTTGGTATAGCGCACGATAAATGACCTGACAGAGCATCTCATGCTAACTGATAAAGATGTTGTGCAAGGTCATTTATCGTGAGCTATATAATTATATGACTGAAAAGTGTTGATACCGGTGTAAAACCGTTATACAACAACTTCATACAATTAGGGACGTCAGAGCTACGCATGTTTGGAAAAGTGTAAATTGACATGTCAAGCCAAGTCAACTTTGTATGTATTTTTAATTTTCTTGCTCACCCTTTCCCAAACAAGTTCTGTTAATTGATAGTGAAGCGTCTAAAATAAATATTGTTCACGTGGGTCAAAACAACAAATAACAATGCAAAAGCAAAGAAATTCTAATATTGTGCGTAGACAGGATAACTGTCATAAAAAGGGCTTATACCGTCGCTTTTCCACAAAAATCTCGTAACTGCGGTTAGAACAATCATCAGCTACCAGGTTTTTGCTGTTCAAAAAGCATCGATGTTATAGTATGTGGTGCCCGGAGACATTTTTCCATGCCGGGACATAATTCTCTCCGTACATATCGCTCCTTTTCAGCAAAAACCTCGTAATTGTAGCTTACAATCAGCTGCATTTACGAGGTTTTTGTTGAAAAGCGACGATGTCTAGCCTTCACCCTAGCTCGTAATCAATAACATCAGAACTAGGTCAAGTTCAATACATTTACACTTACCATGCGTCATACAGGACTCTTTACTCCATGTGAAGACATCAATAAAAAGTGTTTTTCAATGTTTTGTGTAAACGATTTCGTCAAATTTTGACTAAATTGTTAAAGATATACCAAACAAAGAAGAACAGAAGATCGGACTACTTTTAGATAGAAATATAATTTACGAAAAAGAGATATTACAGCTGTAAATATTTGCAGGGCGAAATGTAGATCGTGCTAAAATTGATAAGGGTCGGAGTTATTTTTAGATTACGTCTACAGCCTACTTATATAATATTACCTATGTTGTGGTGGAAATTTTCCACAGAAAAACAGGAATTACCACTTGTTTATCGAAACGATCAGCTGATTGCTGCATGCAAATGAAAATTGTATTTTATCCTTTCCCAAACAAGCCTTGGTTTTGATGTTTTAGATATATATTGCATGGGAAAATATTGAGACTAAAGAAGAAAATGCTGACGACCAACATTTTCTTCGTTTGCATGAACATTTATTGGCTAGACATATCATCGCTTTTTTTGCAAAGACCTCGTAACTGCAAAATTAAAAACAAGCTGCAGTTACGAGGTTTTCGTTGAAAAGCGACGATCAGATGTGCTCAAATTGCGAAGAATTTTGTACTAAAATAGACTGGGTTTACCGTTATGTTGTGATAAACATTTGGTGTTGTTATAAAATCTCGTAACTACGGCTTGAATCAAGCCGTAGTTACGAGATTTTATTACAACATCTACGGAAATACTATTGTTTGTCCGAAATTACATCAATGTTAATATGATAACATCGTTCCCTATTGCATCTTCATGATCATCCATTTCATCATCTGCATGGTCTTTCAAATATTGGAGCTTTCTAAAATTTTGTCATTTGGTAAAGAACATCAGATCGCTGCATGAAAATGCACGTCATCATGCATGTTTTATAGGACAGAAATGGCCACGTAACATCATATATCCAAACAACATTTTAAACCTTTAGCAAACGACAAAATCTAGGACATGTCAACTTGTCAAGTATGAAAGGAATATTAGCTGACCACAAAATTATTATTTAACCCCCTTCGCAAACAAGATTTGGTATTGACGTCTTTAATAGAAAAGGCTTGGTGAAACATTCGAGACAAACGAAGAAAAAGCTGACTATCAGCATTATCTCAGTTTGCCTAAAATTTTTCTGTGCTGTATTGTACACAAATCCTTCCCATTTCAACACATATTTCGTCGTTTGTGGCAGCTCTCAAATGGACCACCCTCATACTTTGCCGTTTGACAAAGGGTTAAAAATAATTCTAATAGCAGAACATCTATGATAGATCTACAAGGGTTGCCAAAAAAAGGTTTTTACCCCATACGTGAAACTTGTTCCTCTCAGTTTTGCAAGCAGCCTTCTATGTTGTATATGGAAAGGGTACACGTACTCTGTAAAACAACAGTTTGAAAGGGCTTGCTAAGAATCAGTGGACACCCTGATAATATGTTGTGGCATAGGCATAGAATATAATGAGATAAAAGTAGAAGTAGCTGATGACACCGAATATTTTTCTTTTCCTTAATTGTATTTAAAAGATTCCAAACTTTCGTAGGGTATACCTGCTGACAAATGAAAAGGCATGTACAGTCGACACTCGTTGTGTCGAAGTCGGAGGGGCCGTCAAAATACCTCGACATATCCGGAGTTCGACTCATCCAATTTTGTTCGGCTTCGATAAAGTTGATATTTGACCGTTTTTGAAAGTAATCAAGTACGATTTTTATTGAAATAGTGTAGGAAAAGGAAATAAATTGCTATTCTTTTCCTACTATATTTCAATAGCTATATTGAGTTCAAAATTATTTTGTTTGAAAAAAAATATGTCCATTGATTAGGACGGGACCAAAATTGAGCTTCGACTTAAGCGAAATTCGACTTATCCGATTTCGACATAACGAGTGTCGACTGTAATTATCTATCGACCAGCCTATTCTTTGTCGATCTTTCCATAAAGTCGCCAATTGCAAGATTGAATATAGTCCACCCCTAATGAGATGCACGCGACGTCGGAAATTTTCGTGTGACGTCGTTAACGTTCGTTACGTATCCGAATATATTCGTGAGACGTCGTAAACATTCCTTTTGACGACCCACTAGATATGAAAAAAAAACACCTTGCAGTAAAAGACAAAAATATTTATAAATAGCATTTTCTCCTTTTCTTGTAAGGGTTTCCATGCAAAGAAGATTTAGTGGAGTTTTGCACCTGATTTTTTCTTTTCTTTTTTTTTTTTTTTTTTCTTTTTTTTTTATTATTTTTTTTTTTAGATAGGCCTAATATAACTTTGAATTTGGAAAAGTCTAAATCTATCGTGCGTGAGAGGTTCAATGCAGCAAGCTGCTTACTTTGCAACTTAGATGCAAGTCATCAAAACTCCATTTAAGGTAACAAGATCACCATTTACTAAACCCCGTCTGATTATAATCTTATCGTAAGATATCCATAATTAGTGGCCCAGTACAATTAACCATTTCCCAATAACCTACGATTTTGATGCCTCTAATAGTGCTCGAATGCTTTTGAAAACATTGAGGCAAAGCAAGAAAATGTTGGTTCAATATTTTCAATGCTAGAGTTTATATGATTCATTCTTTCTATAACATTATTTTCTCTTCTGCAACTCATGTGAATTTTTGAGATTTTTTCAATTTTAAATATTTTTGTAGTTTGATAAAGGCGTGTAGTGGAGTACAATTAAATGTAGATAAAAGATAATCTAGATATACGATACTACGATAGTCGTACAAAGGGCTAGACGTTTGATCCTTAACCAAACAAGACATAGAATATGTTGGGGAAACATTATGACAAAACAAGAAAATCGTCACTTTTCAACGAAAGCCTCGTAACTACAGCTTAAAACAAGCTACAGTTACGATGTTTTCGTTGAAAAGCATCGAAATGCTGATTATCAGCATTTTCTTCTATCTCTTTGGCGGATCCAAGATTGTCGTGCAGGATGTACGAACATACAAAAAGGGTATTCATGTATTACTGAATTTTCGTGAAAATGAAATAATCAGACTACAGCGGAGGGGGAGGGGGTGTTTCATATTTATTTTCAGTACAATTTTGCATGCGCTGCCGCTAATCTTGCAGCCGTGAGACACATGCCGTGAGACACATGCAAGAATCAAACCATCTCATGCAAAATTACAGTAGTTAGGAATTCGATATTAATATGATATTGTGATGTTTACATAGGTAAATTTTGTAAACATTTGCCAAAATATCGTGACAAGACTATAGATTACATAGACACACCCCTTTAGGGAAAATGTAGGTATTTTCTTCTTTTCCTTGATCAGAAAAAAATCAGACCGATGATCAGCACTTTCTCCTTTTGGCTCAATGTTTTCAAGGTATACGGTACACAATTTTATTTTAACTTTACGAACATAATTAATTTTGTATACTGTTGCCTGCATAACGTCGCTTTTCAACAAAAATCTCTTAACCCATTACCACACAGTGACTCTTTTTGAATCATCACTAGAAATTGGCATGGGAAAACATTGTTGAAAATGAAGAAATTGCCTTTGACAAGCAATTTCTTCATTTCCCACAATATTTTCTCAACAGAAATACCAAAATATGAAAAATCCATTCACTTTCAATTGTCGTCTGCAACATCTTTGAATTTGGACAAGTCGAGAAATTTGCTGTTTGGGAAAGGGTTAACTGCATCTTTAAAGAAGCTGCAGCTGCAGTTAAGAGATTTTTTCTTGAAAAGTAACGATAAACTTTCGACATGGACCGGCAGGGATTTTGTTACCTGCGAGTCCCGAGTCCCTGACTCACATTTTTTTCTCAGGATTCATTGAAAAATATTCAGTGAGTCCCAGAATGCTAATATTTTCAATGTGTAATCGACGTTGTCTTTCAACGACTCATATGTTTCAATATTGGACTCATTGGACCGACCTTTCTGATGTTTGGGAAAGGGTTAAAAGTGCTCGAAATGATTTGTATGGAAAGGATTATGTATTGTGTCAGCGTTTTATATAGATGTAGTTTTGTTATCTATATCGTATGTCTCATGTCATCCAAAAATCAGCACAAACGCGGCTACAGATCCTTTCCCTAACGACAAGCTCTATAAACAGGTCAGAATTAAAAAAAAACGATCACGAACAAACGGCATTAGCGTGTAAATTCAATTTGATTGGCGTTTATAGTTTATAGAAGTCTAGAAAAAATATAAAGGACAGGATAAAATGACAACCATGATCATTCTCTTTTTGCTTAAAAGAGGATCTAGTCCTACCAAGTTGTTGTTTTTCTAATGGCAATGTCAAAAACGGGACTGTTTGCTAAAGAAAGATGGAAATAAATATTATACATAGAGTAGATAGAGGTCTATCAGTTTTCACGGTGGGAATTCTCGTGACACAACAACAACATTTTAAAAAAGATACTCAATAAATCTAATGATACATGTCCGATTTGAATGTGAAGATGCACAAAGTAAATGGACCTTTCACAGAATTTGATACAAACATACCGGTAGATTCGAATCAGTATACGCCTAGGTACATGTAGGCATATAGTTAAACCGAGTTTTCTCTGATGAAATTCGTTCTTTGATATGTTGATGGCGCTCATTTAACCCATTTATGCCTGAATTTTTATGTTAGGAAAAAAATCAGAGAAAACAATGAAAACCGTGTGAAAACAACAAGTAAGGCTTTAATTTTGTAAAATTTCAATGGAAAAGTATGATTTTGTACAAAACATTTTTGTCCAGTTAAGTGGACGCTAGGCACGAATGGGTACATGTAAGTTATCTTATATTTTCCCCGTAAAAATATAGTTTCCGTCATGAAATTTGCAAATATACAAGCACAAATTATTAATTATACTCCCACCTACGAAGTAGAGGGGTTATATTGTTTTCACCATGTCTGTCTGTCTGTCCGTCCGTCCGTCCATCCACCCATCCATAGACTTTTTGTGTTTCCCTGCTCTAACTCGAGAACCGTTTGACCTAGGGTCATGAAACTTCACTCAGTTGTTGTCCATGACCAAAGGAGGTGCATAACGGTTTGGGGTCACGAAGGTCAAAGGTCAAGGTCACAATTGGACTTTGTTTAAAATCCGTTTCTGTGCTCTAAGTCAAGAACCTATTGACCTTGGACCATGAAACACAGTTGTTGCCCATGGTCCAAGGAGGTGCCTATTGTTTTGGGGTCACGAAGGTCAAAGGTCAAGGTCACAATTGACTTTGTTTGAAATTCATTTCCGTGCTCTAAGTCAGAAACCGGTTGACATAAGATCATGAAAATTAATTCAGTTGTTGCCCTTGACCCAAAGAGGTGCCCTATTGTTTTTGGGTCACAAAGGTCAAGGTCACAATTGGGCTAATATATCTTCCTTCATCTTCAAGCATACTCTCTTACGAACAGAGCGCATTCTCCCTACATTCCATTTCGATAGAATGAGCTCTGTTCTCGCGGGGTCGTTTCACGTCTAATCTCGGGGCCTTGGCGGGATTTCGGTATCCAATCGTCGCCAATATACTCATAAACAATCGAAAATTCTGATACAAGAAATGATTGGCTGACGCTTCAAATTACCAGCTTCCGCCAAAAATAGAAACGACGTAATGTATACGTAATCAAACCAGATCAAACTGAATGATTTTGATTCGATAATTCAAATGTTACCGGCTTCAGCCAAAAATAGAAGCGACGTAATATATACGTAATGATCATGCAAGATAAAACTGAATGATTTTGATTCGATAATTCAAATGGTGTGCTATAATTAGATTATGACGACCAAATAGGCTGTTGGCGTACCGAAAACTGCAGAGGTCATATTTGATGGTTTAATCAATAGAGCTCGGCAATGGAGAGTACTTCAAGCATAGATACAAGTATGTTTACTATATATTTTCTGCATAAAATGAAAAATATGTTGTTACTATACAAAGAATTTACAGGCACCCTCTCAGTCCTAGCGTCCACTTTAGTGGACAAAATTATATTCTTCTATAAAACTATGAAAACATAATATTTTTCTCTGAAAATTGTATCTGCAGTTACCTACAGATGAGGAACATTACAGAACAATAATGGAACAAGAAAAATAAAAAATATATAACATAAAAAGAACCTATTTTTATGACAAAATTCACTGCTATTGGCGGAGAACCTGAAAAAGGTCAACTTAGATGAGACTGCGCATATGCGCGTATGAGCAGTGTAATCTTAATCGATGTTGGTCGAAAGAGTGCATTTTACATTTTCAATGTCTTATTCAAATTTACTTAGCGCAAATGGTCGTTGAACGATGATTTTCCATCTAACAACGGTTCAAATCACTTTACACTATTTGACTCAATATAGATCTACATGTATTTACTCTATACCTTTTCCGAAAAAAACATAATTCTTGAGTAATTTAAAGGTGATATAGATGACATAAACATGCCAAAACAGTAAGACATTTTAAAGTGGCATTTCACATTTAATTTTTCATAATTATGTTACTTTTATTTCTATCCGGAATAGCATATTTTCTTATGGAAATTCTGAAAATTTCAAGCCAAAATATTGCACCGTTTACGAGAATTATATATTTTTGTGCTAAAATTAGACAAATTGTTGTAGACAACAGTTCAGATTTATATGGAATTTGTCATTTCTGTCTCAACCTTAAAGGCCTAATTTTGGCTTATAAATAACAACTAAAAAAACTGATAGAATTTCTACGCATTAGAATAACCAATCTTTACATCGAGACATACTTTTAAAAATTGAAATCGGAATGAAATGTCCCTTTAATAAAAAAAATGGTAGAAAATATTGCCGGAAATTGAGAAGAGAAAATGCTGGTTACCAACATTTTATGCAAAATTCCTTTATCCTATAATGTTTCTGCGTAAGGGACGTCAAAACCGATTATTGTTTTGGGAAAGGATTAAAATTTCGCTGACTTGACATTTTTTACATGTATGTGCGTAAACTTTGATGAACAATACGATTTTTAAGGCCTTAATTTCGTTTGTAACCCATGCTCAGTTACGACTTTTTGGCGTCGGAATGTTCCGGATTGTCCCGGAGTCATTTGAAACGATTTTAAACTTTTGAATTATGTAAATGATCCACAACCCCTTACCCCTCAATTCAAAATGATTTAGTTAGAGTTTACAAATCTTGTCAAAAATCATTGGAGACTGACTTGCTGGATAAAAAGTTTGACATCCCGAATTGAAAAAGGCAAGAAAGAAACTATCCCAAACAATTGACCAAACGCCGACTGTCAATCAAAAACATCGATTAGCCAATTGACGATCAGAAAAATGTCATGCCCCAATTGTTCTTCGTTGCACGTGTTATTGTATCGATTTAACGACTGACTATCAAAACAATCGACATGGCAATGGCAAACAATTTTGTGCTAACAATAGACTAGGTTATCCGTTTTGTTTTGATAAACCGTCGGTGTTGTTATAAAATCTCGTACACTACAGTTGTCGCCACATCGTATGGCACAATGTTTATATTTTGTTCAAATGTAATTGGACGCTAAAGAAAACATAAACACGTGCCATACGATTTGGCGACAACTGTAGTACCGGCCGAAAATAACAGTGACGTGGGCTAATGTTTACTACTTGACAACCAATCAACTCTGTTCGTATTTGTAACGGTGCAAATCAGACGAATTGATTGGTTTTGCAGCAGTAAACATCAGCCTACGTCACTGTCATTTTCGGCTGGGACTATTGTAACTACGGCTTAAATCGAGATTTTATAACAACACCTACGAAATACTATTTTGTTTGTCCGAATTTACGTCACGATTAACTGGATAAAATCGTTCCCTATTAACTATCACATTCCCATTGTTTGTCCTAAATTCTATGTTGGGCGGAGCGATCTGTCGATTGGCGTTTGGTCAATTGACCAAACGCCGACTGTCAATCAAAAACATCGATTAACCAATGGACGATCAGAAAAATGTCATGCCCCAATTGTTCTTCGTTGCACGTGTTCTTGTATCGATTTATCGACTGACCATCAAAACAATCGACATGTCAATGGCAAAGAATTTTGTGCTAACAATAGACTAGGTTTACTGTTATGATTTGATAAACCGTCGGTGTTGTTATAAAATCTCGTAACTACGGCTTGAATCAAGCCGTAGTTACGAAATTTTATAACAACACCTACGAAATACTGAACTATTTGTCCGAATTTACGTCACGATTAACTGGATAAAATCGTTCCCTATTAACGATCACATCCCCATTGTTTGTCTTAAATTCTATGTTGGGCGGAGCGATCTGTCGATTGGCGTTTGGTCAATTACTAGTGAATGTTTACGGGCGGATCCAGATTTTCCTCAGGCGATTGGGGGGGGGGGGGGGGGGGGTCAAACCAGGCCAATTAAAACTGTTATAGGCGATGCCATGTGACTGAATAAGGAATTTAATAAACTGTTGATTATCAGCCCTTTCTTCATTTCCTTCTACGATTTAAAATCTATCAGAACGCGTTCTGTTTTGATCAACTCATTTTGTTGTCTGCCACTCCGTTTCATTCGGACTCACGGA
Organism: Fragum sueziense; assembly: GCA_963680895.1. NCBI lineage: Eukaryota > Metazoa > Mollusca > Bivalvia > Cardiida > Cardiidae > Fragum > Fragum sueziense. Next base: position 27,987,021 of record OY804601.1, read on the forward strand.
CTGGTCTATAAAACTGTTTCTATATTCAGAGTGAAAGAGTTAAAATGGTTTATATTCCCTTTTGAAGTAAAGTAACAACGATGTGGCAATGTCCTCATTAAATACGACAAAAGTCAATGTGACTGATCTGAAGTCCAAACTGTATTGTTCAAGGTACAATGACATACATAAATATACGTAACTTCATAAGAGGTCCTCAATAGGGAACGATTTTATCCATCTATCTGTGACGTAATTTCGGACACACATATGTATTTCGTTGGTGTTGTTATAAAATCTCGTAACTACGGCTTGAGTCAAGCCGTAGTTACGAGATTTTATAACAACACCGACGGTATATCAAAACATAATGAATAACCCAGTCTATTTTTAGCACAAAATTTATTGCCATTTGTATAAGTACTACGGGAAATCACGTGACACAACAATGAGACAATTCCAATGAGTACCTAAACATAGGAGTTGATCAACATTTCGTGACATTTTGCATTTTGAAAAGTTAAAAAAAACTGTAAGTGTGTTATGAGCCAGAAGAAAAACGTCAACTTAAGGTATCCAAACCCTCAAAAGCACCATAGAGCCAGAGGCAAAATATGAAAAGTACAAATAATTTCTAAACTGTGTTATATTTCCTTTCCAAATACAAACATAAGCATTTTGCACGGTTTAGAATTTTGAATTAGTGCATACTTATGGAAATATTTGACAAAAATGTTCAAAATTACCTCCCTTGCACATGAATATAGAGTAAAATAATATTTGTAAATAATTTTCTTCTTGAAGCATAATCTTGAAATCCGGCACGGTGAATCAACTTATATGAAGTGTATTTACAAGTTTGTGTAATTTGATGCATTTCGTACGGCTAGAAAGTGGTGAAATTGTAAAATTCCATTCACTTGAAAGTGTCGTCTGCAAAATGTTTGAATTTAGACCAGTCTAAAATTTTGTCGTCCGATAAAATGTTATGAGTAAACAGAAAAACGTCTACTTATCAGAAGTTTACAAATACCGATACCTCTTCACAACTGATAGGTTATAGATAATTTAAAATGTTTCAAATCCTTCATGGCATTGATAAATTATACCAATTTAAAAGTTTACTTTCTACGAAATATATATATATATATTTGAACCGGGATATGGAAAAGGGTGTCTTAAGGCATTTCAGCCCAACATGGATCCAGATCAGCATGTGCATACACAAAGTCTGATCAGGATCCATGTTGGTCTGTAAAGACTTAGTCTTGACCTGTATACTTTTAAAAAAGAGAGCAACATAGATCCTTATCGGACTGCATTTGACCACATACTGATTTTGAAACCCAGTTTTCGAAAATGCTAAAAGTGACATTTATTCCAGATCCGAGCTCATTTAAAGTTTAATACCATTATCTTGTTTGTTACAAGGTTCCTGCCAAAAACCAAAAAAGTCGTTTGTCTCTGAGCAATGGATATCACACAAATGGTGTCTCGGATTGGATGTTGTGTACTTGTACGAGAAACGTCAGAATCACATGCTTAATTAAGGTACACCAGCCACTGCAATATCCTCTGTAATTGCTGGAAGCGGCGTCTGTGCGAGCAATCGCACTATTTTGGTCTTGAAAATAATACCGTCATCAACAATATCAGCAATAACGACGACGACGACGACAAAGATGTTAATTGTTAAGGAAGAATACCCGTAATGTGGTCATTTTGAGATTCATAAAGCATCGTTTTTTTTTTCTTTTCGAACGGCGTCGTTATGTATCCGAAGTTCCGAAGCCATTCGGGCGCGATCGAAAACATTTAGCGGTGAATTACATGTATCACCATATTCTTTCAAATAACAAGGTTCCATTTTCTTTAACACGTACCATCATTTCAGTGTTACAAAAATTTACAAAAAAAAGATTCGAACTCATGTGGCATATCATAAAATTATTGAAAGAAAAACGACAAAGCCAAAACTAACGGATAAAGCACAATCATTGTCTATAATACCTGTAATTGGACTTATTTGTTGATATTGTAAAAGAATTATGATTATTTAATACCTACTCTAAAAGGAACCAACCTACGCAAAATTTTGACCTACATCTGAAGACACAATTTTGAAAATACTCGCAAAACCTTCAATCTTTTCCCAAAAGAAGACCCTGTTTTGACGCCCCTATTAGACACAGGCGACAATCACGTGACTTTGTTATGATATATTTTCCTCACTTATGTAAACAAAAACAGTCGGTAAGAAAACATTTTCTCAAATTGTGAATCAAATACTTAACACTCAATATTGAGATACGTGCCATTCGATACGTCATACTCTCTGGTCTATTTTAGTACCAAGATCTTACCTCAAATCCCTGTAAAAGCGGAGAACATTCGTGCAAAGTATTTTTAAATGCCGTGATATATTTTCTTAAGAAATGTTTGCACTTTGCACGAATGTTCTCAGCTTTGACATGGATTTGAGGGATGTTATTGGTATCAAAATAAACCAGAGGTTACGACGCATCGAATGGTACGTATCTCAATTCTGAGAGTTAAGTATTTGATTTAAAATTTGAGAAAACGTATTCTTAACGAGTGTTTTTGTTTACATAAGTGAGGAAAATATATCATAACAAAGTCACGTGATTGCCGTCTGTGTTAGAAAAGGCTCTGAAAAACAATAAAACAAAAGAAGAAACTGCTGATAATCAGCAGTTTCTTCTTTTGTCTCAAAATTTTCTATGCCATATTTTACACAAATTCTATCTTTAATAACTTCCATTTTGTCATTTGTGGCAGTTTTTGAAGTGGATCACGCTAAAATTTTGCCGTTTGGGAAAGGGTTAACTCTTTTCGAAACCATACACTTATGTACCTGTCCAAATTCAAAGGTTTGCAGATGACTACAATAATTATTATCAACTTATCGAAAAATAGAATATCAAAACACTGTACCATGGAAATCATTGGGGGAAAAGAAGATAATAATTATATAGTATTCATTATGTCATTTTTCTTCTCTTATTCCTTTTCCAAACAAGACCTAGTTTTGACATCCCTATTAGAAAAAGCTTGGGAAAACATTGAGACAAAAGAAGAAACTGCTGATAACCAGCAGTTTCTCCTTTTGTCTCAATATTTTCTGTGCTATATTGTACACCAATTCCTTCTTTATTGACTTCAAAGTTGTCGTCTGCAACACCTGTCAAATTGGTACAGTCCAACATTATGTCGTTTGGGAAAGGGTTAAATCTCTCGAATCCTTCCATAAGCATCAAATCGTCATTTGATAGAAACAAAAAAGAATTATGAAGGAGAATGGAGAAATGCTAATTTTTAGCCTTTATCGTCTTCTGTCTCAAAATATCCAAAGCTTTATTCGTTAGTTCACTCAAACCAGGGTTTGTTTGAGAAATGGTAATTACTCATATGTCCAGAAATAGCTGTTTGAGATAGCTCCTGACATTTAAATAATAAGGATTATCTAGCCTTTTATAAGCCCACTCTTTCCATTTGCTTCATACTTGCGGGCCTTAATTATGTTTCTAGCATCATAATTATATTTCTTCGTTTGTAGATCACTCATTTTAACCATTTCCAAATTCAAGGGAAAAAACCCAAACAAGACCTGGGTTTGACGTCCCTGAGAAAAATGGCTTGTGACAACATTGAGGCAAAAGATAAAATGCGTTATAGTTTTAACTGTAATTCAATACATTTTTTCGGGAGAGGAGTGTACTTGCTTTTATGTCTTATTTGCATATTTTTTCCGGGTATTGTGATTTTGGTTGTTTTGAAAAGGGTTGAAGCAACGACAATGACAAAGTAGAAAAGGGGTATTATCATTGTGATCGCGGGGTGGTTGAACCTTTGTTCTTACAAGTCATGGTTTTGACGAGCGGTTGTTAGCAGTGCAACAAATGAGATGGGGTAAAGACATACTTATTTTTTTTTTCGTTTCAAATCCAAACCCTATGTTGTGAGTACTCATTGGAATCGTCTGGACGAGACGATTCCAATGAGTACTCACAATATAGGGCTTGATGAACATTAAATAAAATACTGCATTTATAAAAGGGTTACCCCTTCTCATTTGTAACTGGTTGTCAGTCTAGAAATCATTGGAGGACAAGAAGAAAATGCTGATAACCAGAATTTCCTCCGTTTCACTCAAATATTCTATGTTATCAATCGAAGACACGTTAAATTCCGTAGCAGTTTGTTTGTCTTTTGCAACACTTTTCCATTCGGACCATCCATGAAATATTCTCGTTTGGGAAAGAGTTCAAATGAACAAAAAGGACATAGGCCCTACAAGAAAAAAGGTTTTATCATTGTGATCAGGGGTGAGTTTTAAATAGACCTTTTAAATTACGTGAACCCATTGTTTCAACGGTATTCTATTGTTTTTGATCCGTCATATCAAGTTACGTATTATCTTTGTTTTAACCCTTTCCCCAATTGCAAAATGTTGAAGGCTCCTACAGATGACATAATTGGCGTTAATGTAGGTACGGTTTGTGTACAACATGGGACATGTTGAGACAAATAGAGGAAAAAAAGCGGCTCATTAGCATTTTCTCCTGTAGACTCAATGTTTTCTCTGACCTCTTTTAAAGGGGACGTCAAAACAAGGTCTTGTTTGTGAAAGGGTTAATTAACCCTTGTTCGTGGTTCGGTTGAATTTTTGTGTCTTTGTTTATGGCTGCATGATAACGAGTCTTTTTGTCATAAAACTTGAATACTTTGTATGCAGAAACTCTAGACCACTTTCAGGTAGATCACCCCTAATGAGATTCACGCGACATCGGAAATTATTCGGGCGACGTCGTAAAGATTTGGCGGTGGAAAGTTCCACCGCCGAATGTTTACGACGCCGTCAGAATAGGTTCGCTCGGATAACTCCGACGTCGCTAGAATCTCATTAGGAGTGGACTACCTTAAAAAATAAAGCTCATTTAGTCTGGGTTGAATCTGTCCCGCAGACTAAAAAATACCTTAAAAGGAAAAAGATTTATCATACACCAAAAATAGTGTCTGTTTCTTTTTCAGAAAATCATTATGGGAAAGGTGTACTATGAGGCATACTGTAAGCTTGAAATGTTTAATAATTTTAACAAGACAAAAATGGCCTTATCATGTGAATGCTTGTTTAACTGGCAAGGTGTTGAATAAATCAACCCCTTTCTTCACATGTCATTTAACATATTGTCATGTCGTCTTATGTTCTTACCCTTTTGTCATCAAATTTAGTCAAAGTAATATCCCCTTTCATAAACAAGACCTGGTTGAAATAATGTTTCCTTTTAGAAAAGGCTTATAAAAATTATGAAGGCTAAATGAGAACATGCTGATATTAACCACCATTTTCTCCAATCACACCAATATGATTTGTTCTGTATTTTACAGAAATTATAACATCATACGAGCCACAGATTAATAGGCGATGCTTTCCAAAATGAAAAATGTATTTAATTGTTCATAAAACCTTGTTGTAGTAATCATTGGAATTGTTTCCTCGAGACGATTCCAATTATTACTCACAATGTAGGGTTTGGATTTAAAACAACAAAATTGGAACCCTCTCTGATCTGTTGCTCAGTTCATCACGGTCAAATTCGTCTCATGGGGCCCTTTTCATCAAAACATTTAAGACGTAATTTTGACTTACCGAGGACTTACCACACATTTAGACCAAGAGTCGCGTATCGCCCATTCAATCAAGACCTAGGTTATGCGATTGTTGTTTTACGAGTTTCGTAAGACATCGGTAAGTCAAAAATACGTCTTAAACGTTTTGATGAAACAGGCCCCTGGGGCAACTTTCAAATTGGACCTGTACCGTCAAAGATAATTATTGTCGTTTGGGAGACTAAAAACAAAAGTCCCTATGTGCCGATTTTGACCGAAGCCTTTTGTAACAGCTCAACCAGATTACTTGAAGTTTTGACCTCAGTTGATAAGCTATTTACCGTAAAAGCTTTTTTTTCGTTTGAAAGTGTAAAGAAACGAAAGTTACGTAGATTTTGACCGAAGCCTTTTGTAACAGCTCGACCCGATCGCTTGACGTTTTGACCTCATTTGATATTTACCGTAAAATAATCATTGTTTTTTATCTTTAAAACTGTCAACGCAACGTTCGGTTTATCAGCGTAGCTGAGTCAGGACTTTTATCAAAAGGCCAATTTCATATTTGTGCCCCGCCATGCTGAAAGGGATTTTGTTGGAAGTCCATAAAGCCAAATTTCGTGAAAAAGACCAGACTTAGCAGAGGTCAACCCGATGCCCTGTTTGGAAAAAATGAACCTACAGTAAGATATGGAAACATTATAGATTCTGAAAAATATGTTAAAGTGAAAAGTATCGACTCTAGTCAGTCTGTGCAGACTGCACAGACTGACTAGGGTCGATGCTTTTCACACATCCTTTCCAGAATATCCCTTTAAGCGTGACACTGTCGCGCTGGAATGGTATCTATCATCTTTTTTCCGCTTTTACTTCAATGGATTGATACTATTATGGGTATTAGGAACGCCGATATCATTGTTGGATTAGGAAATGGGCAAGCTTTCCAAAGGTCATTCTCGTGTTATTTCAAAGTTTTTAAATGCTATGAACGGACAATTTTGGACAATCGCAAATCCTTGTAGCTCACGTGCTAATATCTAAGCTTTTTTAAAAGATGCCAATTGATATCAGTGCTTATTTGGGAAAGGTTTACGATTTTAAAAGGTCAATGTCATGTTTCTAGATTCCATAAGCTTTTAACACTATAAATGGTCAATTTTGGACAACCATAAATCCTTGTAGCTCATATACACGACCTCATTACCATGTCTGTTTTGAAGCTCTCTTATCCGAATGACGATTTATGGCGGTCTGCAATCTACATTATGTAGATAGAGTCTGTATAGTAGGTTCTACCTTCAAATATGCGCGACTCTATCTGACTTAGTGTTCGCTACCGGTTCATTGGATACGGGGCGTAGCTATGTATAGACGTCACATAAACTAACCAACAGACCGTTTATGCGAAATATAGCAAATATACTGCAATTTTACCAGAAAGTAGGTCGAACACTAAGAATGTAGAAAGGTCGGTTGAAAGGTTTTTCACATCTGCAGCTAGCCAGTTTAAGGCTTTCTTTTCGTATGCACAGGCTGATCAGGATCCATGTTGTTCGCAAATGCCTTGATTCTGGCTCATTGAGTTTTCACTAAAATGCACATGACTTTGTTATGATATGCTTTCCTAACTTTTGTAAACAAAACACTCGGTATTGTCCAGCAAGATTAACCCGGGACATCTGCATATGTAATGACCCCACTTCGGCTTTGTTTTGTTAAGACGCACAACTAACGGACTTTGCGCACGATAATTAAGTTGTCCCGGGTTAACCTTGTTGGACAATAAGTGTAGTCCAGCAACATTAACCAGAGACATCTGCATATGCAATGACCCCACTTCGGCAATGTTTTGTTAAAGCGCTCAACTAACGGATTTTGCGCACGAAATTAAGTTGTCCCGGGTTAATTTTGCTGGACTAGATCTATACATTTTTTTTCTCTCAAATCTTAAATCAAACACTTAACACCCAATATTGAGATACGTGCCATGCGATACGTCGTACTCTCCGGTCTATTTTGATACCAAGATCTTCCCTCAAACCCCTGTCAAAGCTGAGAACATTCGTGCGAAGTATTTTTGAATGTCGTGATATATTTTCTTAAAAAATGTTTGCATTTTGCACGTATGTTCTCAGTTTTGTTTGCATTTGTTAGGAACGCATATCATAACAAAGTCACGTGATTGCCGCTTGTGTATCTAGAAATCCGTCAATTTCTGAAGTTTAAAGGCGCCAACCAAGAAAAAAAAAGTAGGTAATTGAGATGTTCGTGTTGTCTAAAGACGTACAGTTAACAAATTTGTGACAGGCCTGTACATGATAGGCTAAATTACCAACACCATTAAGGGGGAATGCTCCAGTTTTTCGGAACACTCGGTCTTTACTGTAGTAAATTAAATGTTTCGTACCAATATGTTTCGCTACCATATTTTCAATAACATTATACATCATTACAATTTACCATTTTCGACGGTAAAAATGTATTTATTCTAAGAAACTGATTTCCTCAAGATGGAAATCGATTATTTAGAGCAAGACAGTCGTAAGTGTGTATGCAGTTACCACCGTTTTGCGTCATTTTATTCATGTGTAGCTGATAAAAAATCATGTAATTCAATAATAAGTGCGCTGACCTATACATTTTCTTTTTGAATTATTACCAGGACATGTTGCTTAATACAATGAGGGAGTTTCATCAAATTCTATTATGTAGAACCTGAAATATTTCCAAAAATATGCAAATTTTGACATAAAACACTTCAGCTTCGTTGATCTAGCCGAACACGTGATCATGCTGTTTTATACATTTATGCGTTTATAGAAGCACACATTTTGGGTTTTCTGTTCTTATGAAATGTAAGACGTTACTTTAAATCCATTTTCCAGACTAAACGATGAATATACAGCATTTTATTAGCATTTTAGTGACCTTGGATAGGTGCAAGAAAGTGTGCCTTTTTTCAATGTAGGGGTATGTGATACGAATGCCTATAAAATTCAAACAAGATCGCTGACCATCCATTTTTATTTTATTTTTCAATTGGTAATAACATGTAATTTCAACATACAAAATATAAATAAATTCTATTATTGGGAAAAAATTTAGGAAACTGGAGCATTCCCCCTTAAATGCACAAAAACAATGACATTTAGACTATTTTCGACGAGTTTACGCTTGTTTTTTATTCGGTCTGACACCATTAATTTGGTTTGACCGGCGTAATACAACGTGTTACATTAAAACCCTATCCAAACTGACAATTCTTGGCTCTTAAAGATAGTGTTGAACTAAACTGACGTCCAAAAGAAACGCCCCAATGAAATTTGTCAATATTTTTCTTATTCCTATTACAGTGTTAGTGAAATGTATACTGAATATTATCATTTTGACCGACAATTACAGCAAATGACATATGCGTTTCTATTCATTAGCATGTCCATATCCGGTGACTGGTCACGTTTTCTACGTGCGCTACGTGTATGTTCATCACACGATGAAATTGGTCACATTTTACACAGTAACATGTGTTAGTGGATATTCAACCACGAATTCAAAGATTTTCTTATGAATCATCCGAATTGAAGGATTCCGAGACTAAATTCTGAAAAAGGAGCTCGTAATTTAGCCATTTTTGAATGCCACGAATGCACAAACAAGTCGCAGGACAGTAAAACATATTGTGTTTCTCGATTCGATGACTTGATCGACGCGTTAGATTTCTGCAAACGTTTATTGACCGGCCACGCTCAACTAGACCTCGCGTAACGCCCGTAAAGCAAGATAATTCTCCATGTTAACGTCATGTACGTTTCAGGTTTGTGACGTTGGGAATCGACGTTCTGTTGAATAGTTTGTAAATGTGGTGGCCAAATAAGTGTTTTTTCTGGCAACTGTTGTTGTTGCAAGTAACGTTTGAAATAGACACACTGCTCGGAAAACAGAGCTTGTAGATAAGCAATTTTCGAATACGGAAAAATCAAGAACAAGTCGCCTGACGTTTTGACGTCTTGTATTGCACGATTTGGCATCTTGGTCGACGAGTTAGAGTTACGGAAACATTTGCCAATCGGCCAAAGTCATATAGACCTCATGTAACGCGCGTTATACAAGAAGCTGTCTTACGTTAACGTCATATTCGTTTTAGGTTTGAGACGTTGAAATCGACGTCGGGTTTAGTATTCATTAACTGCGGTCACCACATAAGACGTTTTACGGTATCTTTTGTCGTCGCAAATAAAGTTTGGACCACGCGCTACTGATTTTCAAATGGAAATTCTGATACCGCCCTGTTTAAATGTGCCGTTTTTTCTAAACTTTAACAGTTTGATAATTTCTTTATCATCATTTTTCAACGACAGATAATCAAATTTACAGATGAAAATAAGTATGTGTAATTTCAAATAAGATTGACTGAATAATCGGACATTTATTAGGACTGGGGCGTTTCTTTTGGACGTCAGAATAAATTGGGGGCGGTCATGCCTTTTTTCTTACAAATGTGACCCATTTTGTTTAAAGTACATTACATAGTTCCTAGCGTTACAAACTGGCTGAAACTGGGGGAAATAGGTGACAAAATATTAAAGGGGCATTTGCCCAAAAATTAGACCAAAAAGAAAAAAAAATTGTCAAGATTACAAGTTTCTGTTACCTCCAGTTAAATTTCGAAGGGTACAAACATATTAAGGAAAAAATATGGTATGGACGAAACCAATATTCTTACTGTCGTTTTGCCTGCCCCATGGTCATTTGTCCCATAGGGCAAATTTCTTGGCATGCATTATAAGTTCGTGGACAAGCAATCAACATAAAAACAAGATTCTGTTGTTGTCGTCCATCAGAGTGTAAAATTATTGATTGATTCCCATTTTGTAGATAATGTTTATCAAATCACTCCGTAGCTCGTGATCAAGTCACGTGACTAGGTCACGTGCTCACCTATTTGTTCTCAGTTTTCTGAGAGATAAAAATCTCCTACAAGGGTCACCCATAAACAACTTGATTGATGGATTTTTCTCTCGGAAGGCGGCAAATTCAATTTTCTTACTCTCCTAGGACGGACATTTTAGCTTCCGGCGGCCATCTTGACTTGTAAGGACAGTTAATTATACTTTATCTCGCTCAATTACTGTTGTTCTAGACCAGGGCGCTATGTCTGACCACTTCGGTAAACCTTTTTTCTAAACACATCGTCGCAGCTATTAAATTTCATGAAATCACGTGACACAATACTTACAGGAAATATCAGGGTTCTCCACTGAATAATTTGAAGCTGTGGCGGCAAATTATGTAAGTATGTGGAAGCCTTGAAACCCGTAGTGTTTATGCAAATACTTTTGGGTAAACCAAAGTGGGGGAAAAGAAATTGCTCATATTGAGCAATTTCTTCTTTTTCTATAACGTGTTTACACACAGTTATTACAATAATAATTATATAACAAAATGCATCAAAATGTTTAGAACTATTTGTTGACCACTTTGAAGCAATTATGTTCAGTTGTTCTTTTGAAGCTGTAGTGGCATTACCACGGTGGATAATCACGTGATACACAAATTTCAAAAAATCTCCAATAATTTTGTAAATACTGGACCGATTTGAACTCGGTTTGAAGCAGAAAATGTGGACAGACTTCACGCATTAGGCGGACGTGGTTGATTTTTGAAAAATCAACTGACAAAAAAGTTGCAGATAGGGCCTAAACCAAAATTTTGGGTTTTCTTCAATAACTTTTTTATCAGTTGATTTTACAAAAATCCAACACGTCCAGCTTATTTCTGGCATTTTTCCACCTTCTCTGCTTCAAACCAAATTCAAATTGTTCAAGTATTGACAAAGTTATTGAAGATTATCGGAAATTCTGAGTCACGTGATTATACACCGTGATTACACTGATTTACTTGTTCACAGCCGTAGCCCTTAGGTTTATTTGGTTGAAGAGATCAATGGGCCGTTTTTTACCGCCAAATGCCGACTCTAACGTCTAAAAATCCACCACAATGATTTATTTCCAATGTCTTGTAAATTAGATCATGTGTCGCATGGCTCGTTCCGATAAGGCAGAAAACACGTTTGTCAAAATTCAGAAACTTCATTTATTATGGCATATTAATTCAATCTTTCCTCGCAAATTAGATGAGAAATATATGTGGTCTGTCAAACGCTAAGGGAATTTTTTTGAGCTGGAAAATATTTTAACCCTTATAAGGAATATCAAATTCACCTAGGGGTAGTCAGAGTTTGTGTACTTGCATGGTGCGTCGTATAATGTAGCCGGGGCTACACATTGGTGCCAAAAATTTCACTTCCTACCGAGAGCTTTAATGTTACTAGAAATTTGAAAAAAAAACGGAAAGATAGAAAAAAAGTTAAGACTTGTTTCAGAAGGACTAAATAAGCTTCATTAGCAATACATTAAGGTTGACCTATTCATATGATATTTGTAGATTTGTTTTACCTGTTAGTATGTTCGACAAACTAGCATTGATCTATATAAGGTACACAACTAGCGGATATGTGTTCTTTGTCATTTTATTAGCTTGAAGAAGACTTTAATAGCCAAGGAATCAAATTCGACATGTCGATGCTATTCAACGAACAACTCGTAACTACAGCTTTAAACAAGCTGTAGTTACGGGGTTTTTTTGTTGAAAATCGACGATGCCCTGATCACTTTGCATGTTTAGTCAATGAAAATGTCAACAAGCCACACGACCTAGCTCGCGCTGCTTCCTTCTTCATCGGCCAAAAAATCGATTGACCATCACATGGTCAAACCGGAACTTACAAACCGGAAGTTGGATGATTGACGAGATTTCCCGAGATTCCCCGAGTAAATGAACTTGATTGAATCAGCAAGACAACACAAGACATGATAATGCTACATTTAACCCTTTCCTAAACTACCATTTGACGGTTTAGAATTTTGATTTAATGCATACTTATGGAAATATTTGACAAAAATGTTCAAAATTACCTCCCTTGCATATGAATATAGAGTAAAATATTTGTGAATTATTTTCTTCTTGAGGCATAATCTTGAAATCCGGCACGGTGAATCAATTTCGGTGCAGTGTATTTACAAGTGTGTGTAATTTGATGCATTTCGTATGGCTGGAAGGTGGTGTTTTGAATGATGGGCTGTAAACCTTAATATTGTCGTCTGCAGCGCCTTTCAAATTGGAACACCATAAATTTGTCGTTTGGGAAAGGATTAAGTATGTTTCCTTGGCATTTCTGAAACCATTTAAAAATTAGGTCAAGTAAAAAAATGGAAACTGTCAATGATTAATCCATACAAGTGCTATCTAACCATTTCCCAAAACAATGTCTGGCTTTGGCGGCCGCAAAGGATACTGCATTGGAAAACATTGATAAGAAAGAAGAAAATACTGATGATAAGCATTTTCTTCTGTCTATTCAATGGTTGCTAGAGCAGATACTCTCATGCATACTAATTGATTTATCCCATTTTCCACTCTACATCATCTTTAAAATTGGATCACTATATTTTGTTGCTTTGGAAAGAGTTCAGAACGAAATAAATAGGTTTGTAGGTTAAAAGCTTGATGGCTTGATAACTTTACTGAAATCAATATATACAACATACAAATGTATTTCAATGTTATAAAATTAAAGAGAGCTTCAAATTAGGCATAGGATTTTATTAATATTGTTTATGTTAGGAGTTTTGAGATCGTGCCTGTTTAAAATTTGTCCGGTCCAAATTAAAGAAGTGGTTGAATTCAAAATGGTACTACACTTAAAGACACTTCCAACGCAACACTTACATTTTTCATCATAACTAAATAAATAATGCAGTATATTTGATGAAATTTTCAGCAAATATCAATCAATTACGTTTACATGTTTTCTGCATGTTTCAAGAAAATCGACTGATCCGAACATAAAAAATATTTAGTTTTTTCACTAAGACTCAAATATGAAAAGTCACAAAACCCCAGGCAATTGCAGAATTCAATAGCATCAAAGCATTAGCAGCGTCACCAAATCATGCTCAAAACTCATATCACTGCTTCATAAGATTTGATAACATGCTTTCATGTGCGATGCAATACTAGAATTCAGTCGCACCTATTTTGTTTTAATATTTTGAACGTGTCAGCATTGCACAAAATCATTGAATTTGTTACCAGACATTAGCTTTTCGCCCTTTTGCCCCAAGAAATTTTCAACAACTGCAACAGGAATTTAATAGGGACGAGTTGAGAATGATCCCGCAAAGATTCACCATCAATTATGCTTTATCAATGATAAGGGTGTGTCTTCATGTCATTTAGGTTCATGACGGACACACAGAAATGTTCGCATAAAGTCATAAACTTTACTGCTGTTACATTAATAACAGGCCCATAGGAACAGTCGGGGCTAGGGGGTCTTAGCCTCCATAATGTTGCTCAAAATGCCAAATGTTCCTTATTTTACACTGAAAATGTATGGAAAATCCAATTTAGCCCACCAATATCCAAACACAGGGGCTTCAGCCACACCAATATGAAATTGCTTCATACGGGCCTGAATAACATGAATTTTCTTTATCAGCTCGCACAGCTTTTTTGCGACTTTTTGTTTTCAAGTCATATTATATGCACTGTAAATTTTATCATTTCTACTCAATGTTTCTTTATGAAAATTACATATATTATGCAATTGTGAATGAATTAAATTTGTTGAATAGGATTTCCTTCTTTTGTCTGAATGTTTCAGCAAGCCCATTATATTATGCGCACCAAAAAGTCTCGGGAAAGAGATATATTTTTTCTAAACTAACATCCCCTAGGGTCATCGACGCCGATCGTTGTTTGGGAAAGGTCTAATATTCGACCATCAAAAGTAAGAATCATATAATTAAGTGGTTTTGTTGTCTTTTTAAGCCGTGTCGCGAAAATTGTGACCTGTTTTAAAAATAATTTTCCTAACAAGCCCTGAATTTGACATTCCTGGAAAACCCTAGACGTGAATGAAGGATATAGTACTGATAATCAGCATTTTCCGATTATCTCAATATTATCCATTAAATTTTCATTTGAATCGCATTTGTCGTCTGCAGCAACTTTCAAATCAGAACAGTCGAGAACTTGTCTGTTTGGCAAAGTTTGGCAGAGTTTCTGTTTACCGTCGCTTTTCAACAAAACCTTGTAACTGCAGCTTGTTTTAAGCTGCAGTTACGAGGTATTTGTTGAAAATCAGCGATGTCATGTTTTGTGGTGATGCTACATTTAACTACAACGACTTAGGCCATGATTTTATCTCGTCATCAAATAACCAATTTCAAGTTAAAATGAAGTTCGTTTAAACGTTGACTAACAAGTCCGGTTGTGACGTCAATGATTAAATAGTTATGCAAAATATTGAAAGAAAAAAAATAAAATGCTGATAATCAGCACGTTTCTTTTTTCAACGCTTTCCCGACTATGCCCATTTCATGCATTAAATAAGATTGGCGTTGTCATCTGCATCGTATTTTAATTGTTACCACCACTGATTTGTCGCCTTAACCCTTTCCCAAACGACAAAAATTTAGGGTGATCAACTTCAAAAGCTGCCACAAATGACAAAATGGAAGGTAGTAAAGATAGGATTTGCGTAAAATATGGCACAGAAAATATTGAGACAAAAGGAGAAACTGCTGGTTATCAGCAGTTTCTTCTTTTGTTTCTATGTTTTCCCAAGCCTTTTCTATTAGGGACGTCAAAACCAGGTCTTGAAAAAGTGTTGGTATAGTTTTATCAGTACTTTTCTTTTGTGATGCATCGTTTCGCTTCTTTTCAGCAAAAACCTCGTAACTGCAGCTTTAAACAAGCTGCAGTAACGAGGTTTTTGTTGAAAAGCGACATTAGACCACAAGGTCTCGGGACATATCTGGTCATCAAATTACCAATTTTAACTTTAATGAAAATGAAATTTAAACTTTCCCGTTATTATACTTAAACTTCAAAGTTGCTACGTTATTATCAAGATATCATCTTTTCTAAATTCTGAAAGGATAATTGCACACGTACTAGTAAACTGTAATTTGGGAAAAGGGACCCTTACAACAGTGGATGCTACCTTGATATGCAGTCTGATCAGTATCAATGTCTTTCTCTTACGTTCACAACGTGACTGTTCGTGCTAAAGCTAAATTAGAGAACATGTTATACGCAGACTAATCTGGATCCATGTTGGTATCCATTGTCCGTTTCCCAGACATAGGTACAGATGTTTTGAAATTCGTTGTGTGCCGTGCATTTCATTATTTTTTTTTAATTTAACTTAATAATTAATATCTTAAAATTATTGGTATACGAAGTTCATGTCTGTTTGCTTTTTTGTGGGGTGGATTATGATATATGGATAGGGGTGGATTCAAATTTCTAGTTTATACAGTTTAAGGGGGAATGCTCCAGTTTTTCGGAACACTCGGTCATTACTGTAGTAAATTAAATGTTTCGTACCAATATGTTTCGCTACCATAATTTCAATAATATAACACATCATTACAATTTACCATTTTCGACGGTAAAAGTGTATTTATTATGCGAAACTGATTTCCTCAAGAAGGAAATCGATTATTTAGAGCAAGACAGTCGTAAGTGTGTCTGCAGTTACCACTGTTTTGCGTCATTTTATTCATGTGTAGCTGATAAAAATTGCTGTAATTCGCTAATAAGTGCGCTGACCTATACATTTTCTTTTTGAATTATTACCAGGACACGTTGCTTAATATATACAATGAGGGAGTTTTATCAAATTCTATTATGTAGAACTTGAAATATTTCCAAAAATATGCAAATTTCGACATAAAACACTCCAGCT
Source organism: Fragum sueziense (assembly GCA_963680895.1). Classification (NCBI taxonomy): domain Eukaryota; kingdom Metazoa; phylum Mollusca; class Bivalvia; order Cardiida; family Cardiidae; genus Fragum; species Fragum sueziense. The sequence goes on from OY804601.1 coordinate 28,003,444, forward strand.
TCGTTGATCAAATCGAACACGTGAGCATGCTGTTTTATACATTTACGCGTTTATAATGGCACATATTTTGGGGTTTCTGTTCTTATTGTAAGACGTTAATTTAAATCCGTTTTTGGGACTAAACGATGAATATACATCATTTTATTAGCATTTTAGTGACCTGGGACAGGTGCAAGAAATTGTGCATTTTTTCGATGTAGGGGTGTGTGATACGAATACCTATAAAATTCAAACAAGATCGCTGACCCTCCATTTCTATTTTATTTTTCAATTGGTTATAACATGTAATTTCAACATACAAAATATAAATAAATTCTATTATTGGGAAAAAAAATAGGAAACTGGAGCATTCCCCCTTAAATAGTTTATTATTTATTGCCAATGAGCAGTACACCCATTGCTAAGCACATTTTTGATATTTTCAAAATCTCAATATTCGCGTTTGTGCGACTTTCTTTCACGTTATTACATGTTTCAAATCTCGTAATTACGAGAATATTCTCGTTTGTGCGACCTTTTTTCGCGTTTGTGCGTGTTTCAAAATCTCGTACCTACGAGAAGGACATACCCCTTTGTAAAATATCCAAACTTTGTCTCTAATGTTTCAGAAGATGAAGACCATATTAAAGGGCTTTTCAGAAAAAGTAACACGTATACTGAAAGAGCTAGCTTTATTTTTGGAAGAATGCTATACTCCAAATTCAAGTCACAAAGTCAAAAGTCATGGTTCCAAATGGGAGATCTTGACAGAAGGTTTGTAATAGAATTTAAAAAAAATGAAATCATGACAGTGTTAAATCTTTGTCTACGAAACCGACGCCGCCGCAAATGTTTTGACATTAGCTATTCGGACATAAATCGTCGGCTCGTTGAAAAGGAACTAGACAAAAAGGGGCAAACGTCTTCTGAGTTGACAAATACCATCTGTGATTTTTAACTCCTAACATGACCTCAGGCATACTCTTTGATTTACAAAAACAATGGACGTTCCAGAAGGCCCTTTGTATAAACCACCACGCCCCTCAATTGTTTCTTGTGACCATGAAGTTCCTTGGGGAAGCCATTAAAAACCAGTTAACTCTTCCCACAACGACAAAAAAATAGGGGTGTCCATTTAGACAGCTGCTGCAGACGACAAAATGGATGTTGTTACAGATAGAATTTGTGTATGATATGACACATAAAACATTGAGACAAAAGGAGAAACTGCTGATATTCAGCAGTTTCTTCTTTTGTCTCAATGTTTTCCCAAGTCTTTTCGGTTGGGGACGCCAAAAACAGATCTTGGCTGGGAAAGGGTTAACCCTTTTCCTAGTGTCACCATAGTGGACATGTTCAAAAGGTAAGGAATCACACACGTCAAAGTAAAATGATACTTGTATAATACATTGTTCTGCAGCAACATGATAAAAAACATTGGAAGAAAATGAGAGAAATATCAGTTATCAGCCGGCATTACCTTTTCCAACGATGTCTTCCACAACCTTGTGTGTTAGGAATGCAAGTCCAAAGGCCGGGAAGGGTCAATCTCCCTGAATGGTTTATAATTTACACTTGTTCACGGAACAAACCATCGTATATAGACAATAAAATATCTTAGGCTGTCGCTCTGTCATTAAAGAAGCCCGGTTTGGTGATACTAACGTCATTATATCTTTCTTAGAAGACAGCTTTATCAGAATGGTCTAAGCTGGTGGATCATCTTTTAGAGCTGCAGATAACAGGGAACGGTGACTTTTCAAAAAATGCAAATTTCATAATTATATTGTTGATTAAATGTAATGCTGAGAGTACTCATAGGAATCGATCCTAATGAGTACTCGCAATATGTAGGGGTTGGATTTGTAATGATAAACTTGGAATGTCTTTAGGCTATTTACCGCCCCCCCCCCCCCCTTTAGGTTTTGATCATCTTTGATACAAAGCAATTGTATATATACATGTATATAATAGGCGATATAATAACTCAAGCGGTTGTCATGCGGTACAATTTCAGAAAATCGTCAATAATTCTGTACGTGATGATACTTGGTCGTCAATAACGTTTTTATCGGCTGAATTTGTTTAACATTGCGGGAGCAAAGAAGGCTTACTGGGTTTGAAATAAAAATATTCTTTTCTCTAAAAGTTTTTCTTTCTTTTTTTCTGTTTTTTTTTTTTTTTTTTTTTTTTTTTAATAATCTCATCCTTTTACAGAAAAGTCGAAACGATATAATGCCTGGAAAAGGGTTAGTGGTGTCCGTCTGCAACTAGATATAAAAGGCAAACGATGTTTTGCATGTTTATGGGCACTATTCCCATGACAAATTGTCCATAAAAGCCGTGCCCGTGGACAAAAGGTCCAGGTTAATAAGTTTGGGCTGATGGACTTTTCATGTATCCCAATTCTGTACCATAGGGACCAAACTCTACTACGACATAAGTCTGCGAATCGTTGATCTTTATATCGCTGTTTTTTTTTGGGGGGGGGGTTGGTTTTTTTTTTTTTTTTTTTTTTTTTTTTTTTACAAAAACCGCGTAACTGCAGCTTAAAACAAGCTGTAGTTATCAGGTTTTTGTTGAAAAGCGACGAATTAATTGATCCATGATGCTACTATAAGGGGCCTCTTTTTTCTAGGAAGCATGAAAAGTCTCGACCCATGGCCAGTCTACACAGTCCGACATCCGAAACGATAGCTATTAGCATTTTTCTCTTGTCTCAAAGTTTGGAGCATTTTCAATTGTCTTGGTTCGAATCTATTATTCCATGTACCTCGTACTTTGATCATGTGCTCACTGGATCTTTGCTTTGATAATAACTGCACAAATAAAATGCAGCATCAGTCGTCATTATACTTCTTGTAACAATAAGAACCCAAGAAATGTTCTTGTGCTTTTTGAATAACCCTTTCCCAAACACCAAACTTTTAGGGTGGCCCAATTTGACGGTTGTTGCAGTCAACACAGTAGACATTGATAAATATTGAATTTGTTTATAATGAAGCCCAGAAATCATTGAGACTAAAGAAGAAAATGCTGGTTATCAGCATTTTCTTCTTTTGTCTCAATGATTTCCCATGTCTTTTCTATTACTGTCTATGGACATCAAACACAGTCTTGTTTGGGACAGGGTTAAACACTTAATTGCTGAGTCCTTGGCCTAAATACCACATACAATTACTAGTATCTGATTCTAACTAAATACTGAGTCATTTTCTTCTCTGCTGATTCCGACTTATTATGACGTACATTAATTTTATTGTCTGCAAATTAATGTAATGACAATATAAGGAATTATTGCGGAAATGACAGAAGTACTCATGAATTTAATATGTACATTTTAATTGCAATAGTTTTTTTTTCAATTTCGATCCCAATCGACCAAACAGACAAATACGTCGTTCGTATTTCTAGTCGACTGAGTGTTAAGAATTTTCAAAAGCCTTAAATTTTCAAAAGCCTTAAATATCCTCAAATGAAGGGTCAACGTATATTGATTAAAAACTTGCAATGTTCAAAAATATGTCTGACGAGACGAACTTTGAAGTTGCTGAAAAAGTAATTGTGGGGCAAAACATTGTTGGAATTAAGTCGCTGCGGAATGTATTTTACAACAAATATATATCTTGCATAGCCGTTGTATTTTGTGTGTACCACATACGATGGTTCATTGATAAGGAGTGAGCCTCACATAGAAAGGTTTGAATTGTAACTGTCAAACGATTTTATTTTTCAACATAATCCCCTTCTTTGTCTATACACTTTTGCCAGCGATGTTTTAAGGCCTCAATTCCACTTTTGTAGAACTCCTTCTCCTGATCGTTCAGAAAGACCTCCACTGCACGTATGACGTCATCATTTGACTGAAAGTGGGTACCAGCAATAGCTCTTTCAACTGTGGAAACAGGTGAAAGTCTGATGGAGCATGATCGGGTGAATAAGTCGGGTGTTCTACTAGTTCAAACCCACAGTCATTGATGGCAGCCATGACAATGGCAGATTTGTGAACAGGGACATTGTCCTGGTAGAACTGTACACCTTTGCTGAGTTTTCCACGGCGTTTGAGCTTGATGGTTTCTCTCAGTTGCCTTAAAAGTGATTTATAATACTGTACATTAATTGTTTGACCCTTTTGTAGATAATATACCATCAAGATTTCATCAGCATCCCAGAAAACCGAAGCCATAACCTTTCCTACTGATGGGACATACTTTGCCTTTTGGGGTGGGGGTGAGCCAGGATGCTTCCATTGTTTGGACTATTGTTTTGACTCTGGGGTGAAGTGATGGTCCAAAGTTTCATCCAAAGTCACAAACCTCTGCAGAAAGTTATCTGGGTCTGCCTATAAAAGGCTCAGATTAGCACGTGACAAAGTGCGCCTATCGTGCTTCTGGTCCACTGTCAAAAGCCTTGGTACCCAGCGGACATAGACCTTTTTCATTTCAAGATTTTCCGTGAGAATGGAATGAACTCTTTCCTGTGAAAGACCAGTTTTGCTGGCTATATATCTCTCTGTAATCCGCCTGTCAGTCATAACAATATCATGGACTTCATTGGCCATTTCTGGTGTTGCAACGGTGACAGGCCTTCCAGGGCGGACGTCGTCCCTAAGACTCTGCCTACCACGCTTGAACTCCCCTACCAATCTTTTACTGTAGCATACGAAGGGACATAATCCCCTAGCGTTGAAACCATATCTGCATGGATGGCCTTCGAAGTTAGACCCTTTTTATACATATATTGAATCCCTGCTCTTTCAGCAACCTTGTCCATTTTGCAAAATCCACTTGCCCGGTTTACTTTAGAGTGCTACCTCTTCAACATAAACTGACCAAATGACACCAGTTTTCGGCTGCACACCTTTATATAGCCAGAGAATGCAGGGGCTGAAAAAGACATCCTTCCTTGACCCCTTCTATGAGAGGCTCACTACTTACCAATCAACCCTCGTAATAAGGTCATAGAACTACAAAACTCTCCTGACTAAAGATCATCTGTAACCAGCAACAAATACCATCAAAACGTAATTCGACGTAAGAAGTTGTAAAATCAACATAAAATATTGGTATCTGGTGATTCTTTGATTATCAAGGCCCAAGAAAAATGTGCTAAAGTGTTTTTATTGCTTGATACTTAATTTCTAAGACCTTGGCCTAAATACAATAGGCCTACGTATTGTAGTTTAGCTTGGCACGAAATATCTCGACGTTTTATTGTGAATTGTGAATCTCAAACTTATCACATTAAGAGAAGACAAGTCGAAAGGCAATTAGACAATAAGACTAACAAATATATGTAGCTATTATCAACTGCGATGAATCACGTCCCAATGTTTTCGATAATTCTAAATAATTTTGTTAATTCATATAACTGATTTGAAAAAAGGATACCCAAAGCAAAGAAGGCGGAAAAGACCGGGGATGTGCTAAATGTGATGGATCTTTTAAATACCACCTGATAAAACGTTATTGCTTGTCTGAACCCTTTCCCAAACGACAAAATTTTAGGGTGATCCACTTCAAAAACTGCCACAAATGATGTTATTAAAGATATGATTTGTGTTGAATATGACACTGCTGGTTATTAGCAGTTTCTTCTTTGACTCAATGTTTTCCCAAGCCAATTCTATCAGGGACGTCAAAACCGCAGTTCTTCTTTGGGAAAGGGTGAATGTATCTACAATACAGAGAAAACTCAATGGCTTCGTTTTATCTTCCCTACTTCAAACCATTTTCCAAATCATAATATATCAACAGAATCGTTGAATATTTTGTGGCTGTTGGTGTTGTGTCACGTGTTCTTAGGTTTGAGGGAACTTATTCCAATAGACGACCATTATAACGTTTTGGCATGTAGTTCAGCCCATGAGTATGCAACATTGTAGAGTCATACCTGAAATTCAAGAACAATCCTCCATACGTCCAAAACAATCAATTTTAATATGGGTTGAACCCTTTTATCACTGACTTTTTGGTCCCTTTTTGGCATGACCCTCCCGGAGCAGTCATTTTCAGTGACCTTTTCACAATATTCACCTACTATTAAAATGGCTCTTGAACTGTCAAAATGTCTTAAATTCTGAAAAAAATACTGCAATTGTTTGATAGAATATCAATTTTTATAAATATAAATATGAGCGCGGATCTGGAAAAAGGTCCCTTATAGCATTTGAGGGAGCCATTGGGATTGGGATCGAAATTGACATCCGTTTTGCTATTTTATTAATGTTACATGTCATGAAGAAGCTAGTGGAGAACAGCATGGTTCCTGATCAGACTGCGTGTATACGCAGGCTGATCTGGAACCATGTTTGGTTCAAAAGCCATAAAGGACCTTTTTCAAGAGCCTGGCTCATATCAATTCTCAAGTATTCTATTATTGACCAATCAGAGCTCTCCATTGAGCATTGTTTATAGTGCGGACGTTCCATGGATAAAATTTTGACAGATGTCGGGAAAATGTATTGGTTCCCTCAAACCTAAATTATGTGCTGTGGATTTCGCTATCACCGCCGTAACCAAGCCAGATGAAAACAGTAACATCATACGTTGGTTTGACCTTATTACTAACAGAAACAGTAATCCAACGATTCTTTGACAACAAAGGCATACATGCAATTTTCTTATCAACAAATATCAGCCGATTTGTTTGGGGTTTGATGCCTTCAAAAGCTTTTGGTTTTTGTCTTTCATTCAGTACACTATAATGGCTTTGAACCCTTTCCTCCAAAATACATGTATATACCATTCAGAATGAAAGCTGCTTCAGTTGATATCTTGTATTGGAAAGGGAACGAAAAAGCTGCAAGTTATGGCACAGAATAGTGAATGTCGACAGAAAAGGAGGAAAATTTGCAATTTTCTTGTTTTCTCCCTCAATGATTTCCCAATGCTACTCTATAGGATACTTCAAAATAACGGATTGTTTTGGAAAAGACTTTTCATAAGTTCGCATTTTTTCTTGTTTTCATGAAAAGCACGTATTCTAACACAAACGTCTATAATTAAGTAGTTTGTGTCTCTGCCAATATGAGCTGTAAGACTGATTTAGCAGAATAAACGGGGGTAATACCACTTCATTAAACTGTCATTTTTACATAATTTCTGTTCATTATATAATTTACTCAGTAATGGTTGCAGATCTTACATATTGGCTCCTATGACATTTCATGTAAAATTCCCACTTTTCCACACATTGTCACATCATCCACAAAACTGTGCCTCAACTTAAAGGCTTACAGATCCATTCTTGACATTTGGTGTTCGACCTACTTTTTTGACCAATAAAATTGAAGTATATTTCAAAATTTCGTCGCATAAACGAGACTTCCGGCTAGTTTATGTGGCGTCTATACATAGCCACGCCCCGTCTCCATTGAACTGCAACGAACAGTCAGATAGTCTGCATAGGAAGATTCTACGCGATATACCATAAATATTCAATGCGCTGCGCGCATCTGAATGTTTATTTCGCGTAGAATCCTGGAACAGAGATGGATTCTGATTAAAAAAAAACAAAACATGTCACTCAAAAGAATCCAATTAAATCTTAGCTCTAAGTCATTCATACAGAGAACAAGGCATGACCAAAAGATGTGCTATTTTCTTTAAATGAACTGTTTTTAACTCCCTACACTCTATGTAGTACTTGGCATTTCACCTTATAAGACAGCTATATCCTAATGTTGTTGTTGGCGGTGGTGGTGGTGGTGGTGATGGTGGTGGTGGTGATGCAAGCATCCAAGCAAGTAGCCTACTTTTAAAACACTATAATGCCACCTTTTCCAGATCACGGATCATTTAAGGTATGCAACCCATCATTAGCACTAAAGAGGCAGAGGCAAAATTTGAAAAGTGTGAGTAGTTCCTTAACTATATAACATTTACATTCAGAATACAAATATGAGCATTTTGAACGGTGTAGAATTTTGAATTAATGCATACTTATGGAAATATTTGACAAAATGTTCAAAATTACCTCCCTTGCATATGAATATAGATTAAAATTTAAATAATATTTGTAAATAATTTTCTTCTTGAAGCATAATCTTGGAATTCGGCATGGTGAACCAACTTATGTGAAATGCATGGGCGGATTTAGAGGGGGGTCGGGGGTCTCCCCTGGCATTGGCCGAAAATTGAATTTTGACTATATAAATTTAGTGTAACGATACATATTTACCACATTTGAGCCATAATTTAGGCTTGGACAACCCCCCCCCCCCCCGGAAAAAAATTTGGGTTTGGACCCCCTGGGAAAAATCCTGGATCCGCCCTTGAAGTGTATTTACAAGACTTGGTGTGTTTGATGCATTTCGTATGGCTAGAAAGTTGTGTTCTAGATGATTGGCTGTATACCTTGAATGCATCAAGTCAAAAGCCACATTTTATGCTTGTTTACCTGTTCTGTGATTTTACATATCGTCGGTGTATATGCAAAACCTCGTATCTCAGTTTTTGGAAAATTTTACAGGGAAAGAAAATAATTTAATAACTTTTCCCAAACTCAAGGGTTTTACTTGAAATTCGGACATATTGTTCACAAATAATGTGTCTTTAACACTGACAAGTAGAAATATCCCAAAAACCTGCGTGATTTGTCTTAACTGGGCATACAAGTTTGCACTTTGAAAATCACAACAATCGACATACGAGGTTTTGGATTTACACCGACGATATTCTTGCATATGTTAAAAAACTCACATGTAGATTATTTTAAAGTATATTTTCCGTGGGGATATAACTATGCAAGGACGCGCACATAATATTATATACTGAGAGGCAAAAATAAGTATACACCCTAGTTCTTCCACGTTTTCTGAGAAAACGATTAATAGATTATTACCATTATTAAACGCCACCGAATGTGGTCGTTTGTTTGAGGTAAACTTCTTGGCCTACCCATCTTTAGGTCCTTCCTTCCGTTGTGAAGGGTTTTTCATAGCGCACAGCGTCATCGAAAAAGCGGGTTTTATCAATTAATTAATGCAAGAATTCGCATTGACACAATCCCTACATTTATGAACGGATTTGGATAGAAATTTTACAGAAAGTGCCTAGTCACCTAGGACCACGCATATATTGTTAGAGCTTTTCCATATTACGATGCGTCATGGCAAAAGGGGGCTTGATGCAAACAAATAATCTGACATAACTCCTTCTAAATTTATGGACAGATTTTGAGAGAATTTGCACAGAATGTTCCTATACTAACACGACTAAGTGTATAATTTATCGTATCTATAGTGTCATGTTTCCTTTGTTTTATGCTGCGTCATAGAAAAATGGGTTTTAACGGCAAAAAGTGGCATATTGATCGACTTCTACCAGCCACCGAGAATTGTGTTTTAACGTTGGAGAAAAATTAACGTTGTGATTTGTTGTGACCAGGAATAAAGAAATTTGATACGAATTAAAAGCAATGTGTGATACTCCACTATGTCGCACGTGTAAAATTTGCAAAATCGGCCTGTAACAAAAGTATGGGTAATCAAGCAATTTTATGTGAAATTTAACAATATTGTATTATTAGTTTATGAGTAGAAATAAAAAATTCAAAATTTTGAGTCGATATGATGGAAATTAAGAGAAATATTGAAAAACAAAAAGTGTATACTTTCTTTTGCCTCTCAGTATATTTATCTTTAGGATTGAGAAGAAACTATCAATTACTCAAACAGTGTATAGAAGGCCTTAGTGCGTCAAAGTGCACACATATAATACAATGTACTAGTTCTTATGTGTGTATGATGAATAGAAATTGAGCATTTTTGAACCCCTTTTGTACATTTACAAATGTTATATATCTACATTGTGAACACCTATGAACTTCCCTACCTTTTGGATCGTATAGGTGCATTACAATTAGACTAGAACATTTACTGACTTTGCAATCAGATGTCAAGTGTTACTGGGTTATTTGGAACTTGTTTACAATTAGCTAGTTCATCTGTATATTCACCCTTACCCAAACGACAAAATTTTCGGATGGTGCAATTTGAAAGCTGCTACAGACGACAAAATGGATGCTACTTAAAGAAAGATACGTGAATAATATATGAAGCACAGAAAACATAGAGACAAAAGGAGAATATGCTGATCATCAGCATTCTCTTCTTTTGTACCAATGCATTCCAATAGGGACGTCGAAACAGGGTCTTGTTCGAGAAAAGGTTAACTGGAACGATGCCGAAAAGGAGGAAGTCAGAAAAAGGTTTTCCTGTTATTTTGAAGTGCTTTGTTTACGACAATAACCAGTCTTGCTATCTGTAAGTTCTTAAAGTCTGTAAGCATGCGAAATTGAAGACAGTCTCGTAAATCTTAAATTTAAGTTCATGAATAGCAAGCGCGGATCCAGGTATTTTTCCCAGGGGGTCATCCGATTTTTAACCCCTTTTTTCGCCAAATTAAAGGGGGGGGGGGCTCAGGATCCCCTCTGGATCCGTGCATGCAGATACATGTCATACCATGAAGGACTAAATATGACAACGGTTTGTCGTGGCACAGAGGGACGAATGCTGCAGATTATTTGGGACATAACCAGTAGGCTAATCTTTTTGATAACCCCTTTTTTTCGCCAAATTCAAGGGGGGGGGGTCAAGACCCCCTGACCCCCCCTCTGGATCCGTGCATGAATAGCTCACGATAAATGGTCTGACAGAGCATCTCTAGCTTATAGCTAGGATTTTTTTACCAGGAAATATGGCGTACCAAATGGGTCAAAAGTCTATTCAGAGCGTGCACGCATAAAATATACACGTCGACGCGTAAATTTTATGCGTCGACGCGACGAATGGAATTTACGCGAGCAGTTGAAAATTATGCGTCGACGCGTAAATTTTCAACTGCTCGCGTAAATATACGAGTCGATGCGTAGTTTATCTATTGACCAATCAGATCCTTCGTTTCATCCATCAATGTTATGGTATAAAGGGAAAGATTTCTAAACGCCTCTCCCATTGGCCAGCCTCGGTTTCACATTTTTTACTCTGCTCGCGTAAAATTTACGCATCGACGCATATTTTTTCAACTGCTCGCGTAAATTTTATGCGTCGACGCGCATATTTACGCGTCGACGCATAAAATTTACGCGAGCAGTTGAAAATATAATGCGTCGACGCGTTTATTTTATGCGTGCACGCTCTATATAGACTTTTGACCCATTTAGTACGTCATAAGGAAATTTATCTTGAGCTATACTGGTTGGGAAATGTTTCGCCTACAGAACGCATATATAAGAAGCAAAAATAATATATCAAAACTGGTTAGATTGCGTGAAATATACAGACAAACAGAGATCGAAACTTGTGTACGCTTTCCCCAAGCCCTTTTCATCAGAGTCGCCATATTTGCAGGGTTTTCATAAAGAGTCGGGGCGGGGATTTCCCCCTTCTACTTGACTGAAATTGAGTGCAATCCCCCTGCTACTTTTGTAAATTTTATATGGGGTTAATAGGGAATACTAGTACATAGAAATCCCCAGCATACTTTAGCTTCTAGCCCAGGTGGCCACAAAGTTATTGAAACTCCTGTATTTGATAGAGATGTCAATCTTGCATGATCATTTTTCTAGACTTTCTGCACCACACAGAACGTAAATAAACCATAAATCAGTTAAAAGTGCACACCGTGCCAGAACTGCAGACGAGAAAAACACACAACTCGCAACAGGTAGTGATGCCGTTGTTATATATCTTTTATCTCATTCCCAAACAAGACCTGGTTTTGAGGTCCTTAATCGAAATGGCTTGGGAAAACATTGAAACAAAAGAAGAAACTGCTAATAACCAGCAGTTTCTCCTTTTGTCTCAATATTTTCTATGCAATATTGTACACAAATTCTATCTCAAATAACTTCTATTTTTTCATTTGTGGCAGTTTTTGAAGTGGATCATTCTAAAATTTTGCCGTTTGGGAAAGGGTTTAAACAGACGAAAGAAATAAGACTTGTTCAAAATCAAGCAGAGCAACGGATAATAAGGGATAAACACATTCGGATTTTTTTATTACTCCATACCCTATCTTGTGGGCACTTACTGGAATCGTCTAGACGAGAAAAAAAAGCACACATGGAATCCATCATAAGACAGTACCGGCGTTCCGTTGATATCTTTGATGTTGTTTACTCGTGTTTTCCAAAGTATAAAAAGCAACATGATTATTTTTCAGGAACTTTTCTGGCAAGTTTTGTAGATTTGGTGCCAGTTCTACGCAGCCAAACCAAGGTTTTCACAGTGCAGAAGAGTAACCGCAGTTTTCACACACAAATAACGTCGCTTTTCAACAAAAACCTCGTAACTGCAGCTTGTGTTAAGCCATCAAAGGTTTCATAGTCGTTAGCCTATGAGGGCGAGCCGCTGAAGGCTCGGTAGGGCTGTTGTTGTAGTAGTGGTAAAATGACAGGAATCAATGGTAAGGTGCTCTAGTCGCAGCAATATGACAATAGCAGTTGAAAGAGGCGTTAAACTTAATCAATCAATCAAAGGATCGATCAATCGATCGACCAATCAACCTTTTCCAAACGACAAATATTTAGACTATTCCTTTTTGAAAGCTGATGCAATAGACAAAATTTTATATTTTGATAAAGATAGGATTATGTACAATACGGGGCAGAAAATTTTGAAACAACGGAATAAATTTCTTGCTATTAACATTTTCTTCTTTTTCTTAAATATTCTCCAAAGCCAGATTTATTAGGAATACCAGAACGAATGATTGTTTGTATAAAGACTTCAGAGCTCGAAATACGGTTTTTTCGCGTGAGGTACCACAAATCTGGTCTGATTTTCTGCCAAGGGTTGTTAAGTCTTTCCCAAAAAAACAAATTGTAGGGTGATCCAACTTGTAAGCTACTAAAGACAACATCGGTGTAAATTAATATAGAATCTGTATATTATAGCCCAGAAAATATTGAGGCAATTGGAGAAAATGCTGATCATCAGTATTTTCTTCTTTTACCTCAATGTTTGCCCAACCGATATAAACTTAGAACGTCTAAACCAGGTCTTGTTTGGGAAAGGGTAAAACGAAGGTTGGAATCCATTACCTGTAAATTTTGTTTTTATCTCCACACGTTTTGAATGTTGCCAAGTCAGCGTAAAGTTTACGAATTGGAACACCAGTGAAAAGCATGTTGTTTGTTTTGTTTTGCTTGTTTCGTTTGCAATTTGGCAGAGGAATCTACATTAGGCATAGTGCAATCAGAAGAAAGTGTCTCATAAGCCACAACTGGCTGGCTTAAGATGTGTCACTATTATAAGCAAAGCATTGTTTTTAAAACAGCGGTTGTATACATAAAAAGAATTACAAACATTTAAACCATTGCCTTTCTGAATACATGTAGTTTCCAGAATGAAACCACATAATATCAATTCATTATTTTTTCGGTACAACCGATTGACAAACATATTTCCAAACATATATCCATAGCTTTACATGAATGTACTCGCACATCATATTCTTCTTTTCACTCAATATTGTCACTACGACTTGGCCCAGAAAAAAGAAAACAATTGATAAAATGTACATTCAATTCCAAGACAGGTTAGGTGTAGCAAATATAGGTTAATAGCTAGAAAAACATAAAAGTTAAACCAGGTTAATTAAACAGGCCCGTAGGAAGCAGTTTCATATTGGGTAGGCTCAAGCCCCTTTGTTTGAATATGGGGGGGGGGGGGGGGTCTAAATTGGAATTTCCTTAAATGTTCAGTGTGAAATAAAGAAAGTTCAGCATTTTTGGCCAACATTGGTGGGGCTAAGCCCCCCTAGCCCCCCCCCCCCCATGTTCCTACGGGCCTGTTAGATGCATCTTCGCAAGCCAAGGGTGACATCTACGACGAATACAAACGTAGGTGGGTTCAACCTTGGCTAGCGAAGATGGTTAAATGTGGTGGGACGGGAAAAGAAGAGTCAAGACTGGGGATAAATTGAACTGTATCGAATCCAGGAAAGAGGCCTTTTGGGATCAATTGTGAGGCTAGCTATATGGATATTGATCAGCCTGCGTATACAAGCAGTCTGATCAAGACCCATGTCATTCTCATGGTTGCATTTTAATCATTATACACTTAGCCACTATAGTGTAGTACAGGCAGCAGGTTTTTATGTTCTCATGTGCCACAATGACACTTTTTTCTGGACCCCAAATCAAATAAACGTTCCGACCTAATAATTGATAAGCTAGTGTAACCTTAGGTTGACCTGTTCTTCAGGACATGACCTTTTCGCACATATTTTCGGATATCAAAAGGATCCGAATACTTATAGACAACTTTGATATCCAACCCTAGCCCTTGTAGTACAAAGGTCAGCAATTAGATGCATCGTAATTGGTGGGCGGGCATACTATATTGTTTAAAAGTTCGAACGTGTTATTGCAATAAATTACTTTTCATCGACAATTGTTGTTTCTAATCGCCCGTCATGGGAAAAGATTCCGAAAAAAACAAACAAGTATTTACAGTCCAGTCATTTTACTATGGCACATGTTTACAATTTTTTCTCGTGAAAACAAGGAAAAAAGTTCTTAATTTGCATTCACAATTTTGCAAACATCGATTCGAATCTTGCATACTTGAGACAAATGCAAGATTCGAACCATCACGAGCAAGTAGTACGTATTTTTTACTCCTTTTATCATTATGCACGCGTGTTTGTCGGCGAATAAACGCAACAGTTGTGCAACCAAAAGGTCATGAGTTTGATTCTTTGTTAGAGCAGCAAAATTTTGCAATTCATCATTCCGGTCATGCGGTACGAAAAATAATTTAATAATAACATGCCGAATAGTTCCAAAAGATGAACGGATAGGCTACGAGTGGCCCTACAGGGCAATAACTTTTTGTTTCGTTCCCCTCCCCCTTAATTAATTTAAACAAATCGAAATCTATTACAAATGAGAATTCGAAATTTAAATTTCAAATTGGTAATAAATTTGGCATTAAAACCCAATTACCGCGGAAACTGATGTCAGCAATGACCGGTCAGTTACCTGTACCTTATCAATGTAGATCAATGGGAAATTGATTAACCATTTCCCAAACGACAACATCTTATATGGAACGATTTCATCCAGTTAACCGTGATGTAATTTCGGACAAACAATAGTATTTCGTAGGAGTTGTTATGGAATCTCGTAACTACGGCTTGGAACAAGTCGTAGTTACGAGATTTTATAACAACACCGATATAAAGGCAAATCTAGTCCATTTTTAGCTCGAAATTCAATGCCATTGAAATTTCGAGCAACCGACAAAACGGATGTCGATAAGAACAGTTTTATAAACGATATATATGGCAGAACTTATTGATATTTATAAGGAGAAAATGCATTTTCTTATTTTGTCTCAATACTTTCCTTTTAGAGACATCAAATCAGGTCTTGTCTGGGAAAAGTTTAACTCTTTCCTACACGTAAAATGATTTTGTCGTCGTAGATATAAAGTGTTTGGAAAAAATGGAACAAAAGAGAAAATGCTGATCATCAGTATTTTCTCCGTTTGTCTCAATATTATCTGTGTTCTATTTTACACATATCTTATCGACATCTAAAATGAAATATGATTATGTCGTATCAGACAGATTTAAAGTTAAATCAGTGAAAGTTGTTGCTGTTTGAGAAAGGGTGTTAAAGGTGCATGTATAACTTGACCGAATGTATGACCTGAAACAGCCGCGTAAGGACAAAACAAGCCCCAAAGTAGAACCTTGTACGAGTACATAGCATTTTCACGAGCTTTGTCGTATGAAAAAATGTGAATGTGCAAAACGAATTAGAGCCTAGAGGAGTTTCAACCCTGGTCAGCTTACACATTGCTGCTTTTCTTTAAAAACCTCGTAAGCACAGCTATAAAAAAGCTGTAGTTACGAGGTTGTTTAATCCTTTCCCAAACGACAAAAAATTAGGATGGTCCAATTTGAAAGTTGCTGCAGACGACAAAATGGACATTGAAAAAGAAAGGATTTTTTACAATATAGCTAAGAAAATATTGAGACAAAAGGAGAAACTGCTGGTTATCAGCAGTTTCTTCTTTTGTTTCAATGTTTTCTCAAGCCTTTCCTATTAGGGACGTCAAAACCAGGTCTTATTTGGGAAAGAGTTAAGAAAAGCTACTATGTAGGCCTACAATTAAGTCGGATAATGATCATATGAATATATATTAGACAATTGTTAGCTCAACTGGCCATCAGGCCAGCGAGCTATTGTCATGGCACTGTGTCCGTCGTGCGTGCGTCCGTCCGTGCGTCCGTCAGTCCGGTCGAGCGTCCGGTCGTCAACTTTTTCTTTAAAAATCTTCCACTCAAAAACTACTGAATGGGTTTCAACCATATTTCATATGAATGATCCTTGGGAGACGCTCTCTCAGATTCCTTTAAAGAATTTTGATTGAGCCATAAAGTCCGGAGTTATCTGCCCTTGAATGTCAAAAATGGCCGTTTTTGACTTTGATTACACGTTGGCAATCACAAATATTGACCAATCTAAAAGTTTCAGTGTTATCGGAATCTTACATCATGAGTTATATGCCTTTGAATTTGACAAATGCCATTTTCCTGCTATTTTCGACCTTGTTTTACTCTAACAACCATAAATATTTGCCAATCAAGACAAAAGTTGGGGAGAGTCTTGTTGACCTTAAGATCTTATATTTTATATATTTTCACCCTGATTAGAATCTTATTTCCTGAGTAGCCTAATGTCCCCTTGAAATGGACAAAATTTCAGTTTTTGACACTGTTTTCACTCTTTCAGCCACAAATGTTTACTAATCAAGACAATATTTTGATAGAATATTGGTTACCAAAAGATCATGCATGAATTTGATTTACGGCTTGTTTAAATATCCTTTTAGAAATATGAAGAGAAAAGAAGAAATTTCCATAATCATCGTATCTCCTTTCCATTAATATTTTCTATGCTAGGGATTGGAATTTGGATAGAATCAGAAAGAGATGGGTTATCTGCCCGTGAGTGTAAAGACAAAACTTTGACAGAATGTTGGTGACTATGAGAGCCTATCTGAGTGTAATTTTCCGCTTGTTTACTTGGTTTGTGCACCAAGAACCAAGAGGTAGGCCTATTGAAAAAAAAAATAGTATTGGAAACTTGATTGGATATTTAATACAAGAAATTCATGCCTGTGGAGCGCCTCAAGACCTTCAGGTCTTTCTAGTTTTAGAAATGTTTTAGAATACGACACCATGTCTAGTTTGGGGAAGAGGTCTGAGAAAAGTATCTGAGACTGTCATGAATATATCCAGCACAGTCGTTTTAGCCTATGGGCCTTACAACTCTTCAAGAATTATCACGAGCAATATAAAGGATATTTATGAACAATATGGATCTCGACCTGACGGTATGAAGAGGCTGATCCGGATCCCTGTCCGTCTCAATTTATCAAATGCCGTAAGGAACCTTTTCCCAGATCCTTGACCAATTCTAAAGGTCTTAAAACATATAAAATCATTATAATTTTGGTCAGTTACGAAACTATCCTTTTCCAGTGCGTGAATAAAAGGATTTGGATGTTCATGTCATTACCCTTACAATAATATTATTGTACGTATATAATCTCTTCAAACAACTGGTCGGATGGTGACCTTGACCTCGGATTGATATACCAGTAATATTAGGTTCTCATGTACGGTAAGGAGGTCGAAGAAGGGTAATATTCATCAATCATAGAGGGTCTTCCCTACAGCTTAATTTCCTCAAAGTGGTCCCTAAATATGGCGATTTTCAGGTGCTCCATTCTAAAAGATTGGAATAAAGCTTTTGTTTCATAAATAAGTATGAAATTACGAGTATTATGGGAACATGTGCAATTTCTTTTTTTCCCACAATGTTGTTATGCATAATTATTCATATATAAACAAACACTGTGAATTATATGTTGCAACCACACCTTTAACTTATTATGCGGAGAATATCTGCGTTTTCATGGACTAGCCGAGATCTTGGAATTGGCTCTTTTTTGTTTTTTGACTACAAATTGTAACCGTTCCAGAGCAGAATGGTCTTAATCAACCAAAAGCAATTTCTTCATTTTCCACATTGTTTTCTAAAGTCTTTATCATGTGGGATATCAAAAAGCGTCATTTTGCGCTTTAAAAAGGTGTAGATACTGGCAATATTCTCTTCTGTTTCCAAATCAAGTACTCTCAAACTTTCAAGTCTTTGTGTACTCGAGTTCTTGCAACATGCCTTGGGTTAGAAAGAGAGGGTGTGAATGAACTTCTAGTCATTATATAAACCTTTACAAGAGAGGAGGAAATAATATTTGTCCAGATTGAACGATGCTGAACACAATTAGTGACAAGAAAACCAGTAAATTCCATTATCAAAGCATGGGAAACATAGAGAGAAGAGGAGAAATACTGTTTATCAACATCTTCTTCTTGTCCATTAACGCTTTCAGGGTACATTCTCTTCTGGAGACGGCAAAGGATTGACGTGGCATTTATGCAACATGTTTACAAATGAGTAAAGTCATTGAACTAAGAACAATTGTTTAACCCTTTCCCAAACAAGACCTGGTTTTGACGTTCCTAGTCAAATGTCTTGGGAAAACATCGAGACAAAAGAAGAAACTGCTGATAACCAGCAGTTTCTCCTTTTGTCTCAATATTTTCTATGCCATATTCTACACAAGTTTTATCTTTATTAACTTCCATTTTGTCATTTGTGGCAGTTTTTGAAGTGGATCACCCTAAAATTTTGTCGTTTGGGAAAGGGTTAAAATAACCCACTCTCCCATTTTCTATAGAAATATTGTGTCGCATTGTTAGTTATTTACGGTAACATGTTGAGACCATTGTCTTGCAGTGCAATGACCACTGACCAGTGACCATTCTGCTGCTTTTGTGACTATGTCGTTGACATTAACCCTTTCCCAAACGGCAAAAAGTTGGACTGTCCCAAGTTCAACGGTGCTGAAGACAACAAAATGGATGTTAATAATGATGATAAAATTTGTAAATATTTTACCTAGAAAATATTGAGGCAAACGAAGAAAATGTTGGTCCCCAGATTTTTTTTCTTTTGTCTCAATGTTTCCCATGCCTAAACTGAAAGGCACCTCCAAACCAGGTCTTGTTTGAGAAAGGGTTAAAGCCTACCCAGAGAAATACAGGACACAATACCCTCGCTATCCGGACTCAGGCCATGTGAATATGCAGTTGAAACTTGTTATGTCGAACTTGCAGGAAACGTTATTTCATCTCGAGTTTCATTCGCGCGACGTCGGAATTATTCGGGCGACGTCGAAAACCATTCGGCGGTCGAACTTTCCACCGCTGAATGTCTAAGACCGCATCCGGTTTGGATACGTAACGACGACATTCGAAAAAAAAAACCCCAATGTTTTATGAATCTCGAAATGGCCACATTGCGGGTATACTACGAAATATAGACACCCCAATCAAAGATTTTAAGTTTTATTCAATTTTTGAATGTCCATTCAATTTCTTAAAAGAGACTGATACTAGTTCTCACATAAAAATGTTTAAAAACGATGGGCGAATGAAGCAGTCTGAAATACATGTATCATCTTAGTGTGAAAAAAAGTTGGAATAGTACCTGCACACATGATATCGTCGGCTTTCAACAAAGACCTCGTGACTGCAGCTTGTTTAAAGATGCAGTTACGAGGTTTTATATTGAAAGTAAGCAATATCGTCTATGGAGACAGCTTATCGAATGCCTGTTAGCAGACATAAGTTCTAGATTACGCCCTATGAATGGTCAGCTAGTGGTCAAATACAGGTGACTCGAGGATACTGACCTGAGGTCAGTCTTACCTGAACTACTGACCACTTATAGATAAAATACGGTAATCACGAACGCCACATTAAAATCATCCTTCCTAACTCAGGCCCATAGGAACAGGTAGCTAGGGGTAAAAATGCCAATGATGGCCAAAAATGCCGAATTTTCCTTATTCTACACTGAAAATTTGGGAAAATCCAATTTAGCCCCACCCATATTCAGACACTGGGGCTTAAGCCCACCAACATGAAATTGCTTCCTACGGGCCTGTAACTTATCACATATCGTCGCTTTTCAACAAAAACCTCGTAACTGCAGCTTGTTTCAAGCTGCAGTTACGAGGCTTTTGTTGAAAAGCAGTGGTATGATAAGAGTAGCCGAAAGGTTTTACGTGTACTTTATTTGTCATTAACTTGCATAATAAATCCGCAAAATGACCAGGTCGGTCCAAATCGTTTCTGTGTATATCAGACCAGAACAGAGGAAGGTCCTTTGGTGGGGCACTCAGTCCCAAAAATATTTTTTTCTTGCTTTAATAATTCATAAAAAATATAATTCAAAGGGCAAGTACTCATCTTTTTAACTAAGGCACAGTTTTAATTCAATCCAATGAGTTCCTTGCACCTTTTTAACCAATGAAATTAAATGCAATTGATTTTATTCCTCTCATTTTCTTAAAAAATGAAATTTGATGCCCGCCCTAAGAACGCACTTGAAATTGCATTTTACGTGCCAGTTAGATGCCGAAACCTAGTAAACTTATCCTCAATACTTTTAAGCTTTTTAAAGAATATAGTACGTTCCATATGAATCCCTACTCGAACTCCAGAAATTAAACTCAATTAATATCATTACTTCATAATTAATTACCATTTTTATCTACTCTTATGATAATCAATGGTTATAATATGCATACCCCCGCCCATGTAAAAAATAAGATCCTCAATTCTGAATTGCTTTTTTAGGTCTGACGCAAATACATACACTCATTTTCATATATCGATGTTTTTAACAATAACCTCGTAACTGCAGCTTGGTTTAAGCTGCAGTTACGTGGTTTTTTGTTGAAAAGCGACGACAATATGACCCTTTTAGCTTCTTTTTCATATACCACCCGTTTCTCATGAGGTTTCCAGAATTCATTAGTTTGGCACTGATGCATGCATTAGTAGTTATTATGTCTACGTAATATACTAGAATGTAAGGTAATGTAGAGTCCGTGCTTTTCAACAAAAACCTCGTAACTGCAGCTTGTGTTAAGCTGCAGTTACGAGTTTTTTGTCGAAAAGTAGCGATATATGGCTCTAGACAAGAAAAAAAAATGATGCCGTTTAGATGAGAAATATTATTTATCGTTGACCAAACTCTATGTTGTGGGTGCTCATTTGAATTGTCTCGTTGAGACTATTCCAATGAGTACCAATAACATAGGATTTGACTGTCAACTTTTGGATTTAGAATGCTATCCTTTGATCTCTGGTAATGTACGTTGTTTTTGTCCTCTAAATTCACGTTGGTCTTAAATACCATGTGGAGCGACAATCTTTCCATACCCCCAGCTCATTCACATACATGTAGTCTACCTAGAATCATTCCCCACGAGAAAAGCATTTTTCAAAAGGCTGATTTTCTTAAATTAAGTCATTGTCATATGACATTTTTGACGCCCCACAAAATAAAGGCATGAGAAACAGCATCTGAAAAACAATTTCGTCCTTTCCAACAATACCTCCCCCCCCCCCCCCCCCCCCCATTCAAAAATAAAGTTATGTAAAATTCCATTCGCTTGAAATATTAATTTTGCATCAGCAACATCTTCGACTTTTGACAAGTCAAAAATTTTGTCGTTGTTTATCATTTTTTTCGATTTTTTTTTTTTTTGAGGGGTGTGTGTGTGGGGGGGGGGGGGGGGGGAGGGAGAGGCGGTGTGTACTGAACAGTATTAATGACTCGTTATACGTGAACAATATTTGTCTGAATTTCAAGTAAAACGTTTAAGTTTCTGAAAAGTTTTAAATTCATTTTTTTTCTTCACCTTTAAAACCTTCTAAAATGAGGTACATGGTTTTGGATTAACACCGATGATATGGGCTCCTGGTCGATTAAAGGCACCGATGACATAAATAGATATCTAGAGATTGGTTAATAGATTTATCAAACATCCTAGTTCTAACGACAAACACCACGAGTGACGTAAACCAAACAACAAACAAGAGCGCGTGCCAAGAAAATAGTGCAGATTTTCAAAACAAACAGGCTGACTGGGCTCCTTCCCAATGTGATGTGCCGGATCGGAAAAATCGGAATATTTATTTATACCGGGGTCCCGGGTGTTTGTGAGAAATCTGTTATCCGATTCTAATGATTCTGCTAAACTATTTATTAGAACATTTTCCAATTTTATTTCATATTCATAGCATAATTATTAGATTAATACCAAGTGTACCGATAAGAGAAGGGGTTTATACATTTCATCGTCGATTAACCAGAATTAATGGATCAAATTAGTCCTTTTATCGGGTGTCTGCGTTTCGTTGTTTCCATGCCCTGGTTCTAAATTTAGCATCAATCAATTCCAGGATTTCCAATATCGTGGCTCGTGCCAATATTTCGCATCTTTTCATCGAAAACCTCGTAACTGCAGCTTGTTTTAAGCTGCAGTTACAAGGTTTTTGTTGAAAAGCTACGATTTCTGGAACGAAAGCGAGGTTACAAATGTATGAATGAAATTCGATGTCAAGGCCACCATGATCTACACAAACATTGTTATCAATGAAAAATCAGTTCGCACTCGTTATCTCGACAGCGGTTAACTCAAAACAATTCGAAGTAAAAATCTGCAAAATGAAAAGAAAATTTGTTTTAACAATCTCGTAAAAACGTATAGCATAGAGAAATTAGATCGACATGCCTATCATAGATGTAGATCTTGATCCGATGAGAAGAAAATAAATTGCCCTCTGAGTTCTCGGTCCTAGTTCTTATCATTTTCTTACGTTACATGTATTTTTGAGCAACTCGCCTTTAGAACTTGCGAGCTTTTTAACAATATGCCCACTAAGATAATGAAACAATCGTATAAAAAATCGAATTTTTAATGCAAGGGAAACAACGTAAACTGAAATATTTCAAACAATTTTATGAGTTGTTTCCCTTGTCCAATGATCAATTAAGTAAGAATACATCCACGCAGTGACTGTTTAGTTCGTTGCTATCACATTTGGGATGGGATTGGTGATGCCTAACACATAACCATATGGATAAATTTAGAACTATTCCAATTTGAAAGGTGTTGCAGACAAGAATTTCAAGTGAATGAAACTGAACATGTTTGGTCTTTTGGGGTAGAAAACATTGTTGAAAATGAAGAAATTGCTTTCCACAATGTTTCCCAAAGCCACTATCTCGCATGGAGTCAAAAAGGGTTCATTGTGTGGCAATGAGTTAAGATGAAAAATATGGTTATTACCGTAATTATTCTAATAAACGTCCATATTCTAATAAACGCCCATCCCCGGCCCCAAATCTCAGTTGAAAATGTGCATATTTCAAGCTCAAATTAAGCGGGAAATGGTGATTCTAATAAACGCCCATCCCCCTATTCCAGATTAAAATAATGTAAGTCATAAACAAAGATTACTTTCAAAAGCAATGAAAGAGATAATTTTCTGTCCCTCAATCTGTTTACATTGAATGAATTTCATCCAAAAATCGTATTTTACAGTCCTTGTGACAAAACTTTGCAAACTTTTCCTTGATTGACTTTGAGTCATTGAATTGACATTTGATTTGCATGTTTTGACGAACAAAATTAGAATACCTCTAATAAACGACCACCCCCAACTTTTCCATCTAGCACTTTTCTAATAAACGGCCGAGCGTTTATTAGAATAATTACGGGGGTATAAGTAGCCTAATAGATCTAGATCTAACTTAGATCTAGCGTTCTAAGACCTTTGCAGAGAAATGAGTAAATATGTACCTGCGGTCCACTTGTAGGCTAAATTAGCATGACTGGCTGTTAATTAATCAAATAAATTTACAGTAGTATCACACAATCTTCACTAAAATGGGCAATGCTATTTTTTAAAGTAAGCATATTGTAGCCTACGTAGGTCTACTAAATTACGTGTTAATCTTAGGAACAAAAACATTCTAGAGAACATCGTCGGAAAGGCAGTTTCGCCGAAACAAGTCTTCTGTCCTTTCGTTGTTCTCTTTTACTTTCTGAATAGATTCCATTTTTTCAACTTTTCTGTTTCCTCTGCCTTTTTAGTAGCTTCTATATATCTTTCTTTCCCATTTGTTTATTTTCTCCTGATTGCTTGGTAAAATTTCTGTAATCACTTGTTCATATATATGACGATCTTCAGTATACTGGAGGAATTAAGAATACTTGTAATAATAAAAGGCATGATCATTAAATTTATGCACACATCTTCAATCTTATTTTATGGAATATGTTGAAAGAAAGGGAGAAAATAACTTATTCAAATATATTCATGCTAAGTTAGATCTTTATGAGTATGATGGGTCTATTTTTTATATTATTTTGTTGTTTTTATCATCATGTTGATTTGGATTGATTGATTGATTGATTGATTGATCGATCGATCGATCGATCGGTCGGTCGGTCGGTCGGTCGGTCGGTCGGTCGGTCGGTCGGTCGGTCGATCGATCGTTCTGTCGGTCGGTCGTTCTGTCGGTCGGTCGGTCAATCGGACGATCGATTGATTGATTGATTGATTGAACGATTGATTAATCGATTGATTAATCGATCGGTCAGCCGGTTTCACTATATTCGTTTATTTATTTATTTTCAATCAAAGCAAAATTTGCGCTCCATTTTTACATCATTTCTATCTTTCTTTTTTAAAAAAAAAAAAAAAATACAAGTCAGCATTAAAAAGATCGTGGAGCAATATCGGATAGACAAAAAAGAAAAAAAAAACGATATTTTTCCATTCCGTTCAATAAAATCCTTTTCTACCCCAATTCAGTTTCTAGATCCCCTGTCAAGATGAAATAGCTTGAGGGGATCTAGAAACTTCCTTCACAACACCGGGAAACACATGTAAACAATATGGCGGCCAAAATAAATCTATTTTGATGTTTTCGGAAAGAACATTCAGATAAAGCAAGCATTTCAATTTTTGTAAGCGAACTGTTTAATGGTTATGAGATGATCGTAAATTCTAGCTTCCATTTCACATAGATATGCGCGGTATAATATGAAGCTGAGGTGTACAAATTTGTCTTTTCGTCGAGACTGGACTTCACTTGGTTTGAAATGAGGCTGAGTGAGAGCAAAAGTGATTTAAGAGCGTATAGAAGTTATATTCACTTAAAACAGTTTTAAATTTACGTGTCAAATTTCACTAGATTCTACTTCTACTTCTACATTGTACTGCTTCACAATCAAGCGTGATTATACTAAGCAGGCGCTGTCTGGGAATAGAGGTTAAAAAATGTTATGTGCATTTTAAAATAAGATTTACAGGTAAAAGATGTAACAGGTTTGGCTTAAAAAAAAAAGTTGGAGGTAAAAGGTTAAAAGATAAAGAGATAAAAGTATGTGTTAGTTTAGGCTTTATAATATGAATGAAGCTGCCCAGTAAATATTTCTATAGAACCAGTCGGCATGACGTCATAGCCTCACTTTCATTTTTTTATCGAGGGTACTTCCTCGGTCTTTATCGTTACGGGATACCAACTTTGAGGCAGAATATTTCAAAAATCCATCGTTAAAATTCATAAACAAAACTCTTTCTTTAAAGAATGTGATTTAAACTTTCTAACTACCAACGCATTTTTAATAATTAGGCGTAGTTGTCGAGATATTAATGCTGAAAGTTGGTAATGCTTCAACGAAAAAGACCGAAGCTTTCACCTCCACCGAATGAGCGCGGGTCCGCTGACGACGTTTTTGATTGGCTGAAAGGATTGTGCCGACCGTATCAATACTGGGACTAGCTTGTACATATTCGGGGAGACTATTCCACAGACGGATGCTCCTTGGGAAGTAGGAGTAGGAGTGATACTGCGTTCTTGAGTATGGTATCAGATAGTTAAGGCCTCTTGTGGGTGTCAGGTGGTGGTGATCCACACAGACAAGGTTGTGGCTTATTTTATAGAGGAGAACAACACTGCTGATGTTACGACGTTGTTGTAACGATTGCCATTGGAGGGCGTTAAGCATCTCTGTAACGCTACTGGTGTAGCTGTAGTCGTTACATACATACCTGGCTGCTGCTCTTTGGACATGTTCAATTTTGTGAATTAGATATTTTTGCCAGGGATCCCAGACGGACGAACAATATTCCAGTTGGGGCCTAACATAGGTTTTATAAGCTAACTCTTTAACTTTTTTATTGGAGGTTTTAACATTTCTTTTTATGAAGCGTAGAGAGTTGCTAGCCTTGGCAGTGATATTATTAATGTGCTTGGTCCAGGTGAGATCACTGCTAAGTGTGATACCAAGATATTTTGCGGCATCAGTTGTTTTCAATTCAGTGCCATGGAGTTTGTATGGAAATAGGATTGGATGTTTTTTACGACTAATTCTGAGAATTTCACATTTGTCAGGGTTAAACTCCATCGACCAGTCAGATTCCCATTTTTCAAGACAAGAAAGATCCTTTTGGAGAGTTTGAGCATCAAGGTCTGATTTGATTGTGAGATAGACTATAGTGTCATCCGCGAATAGCCTGGCTTTGCTCCGAATACTATCAGGAAGGTCATTTATGTAGGAGAGAAATAGGCATGGACCCAACACGGAACCTTGAGGGACACCAGATAATACTGGTAGGCTATCTGAGTTTTGACCATCTACAACAACATTTTGGGTGCGGCCATACAAGAAAGATCTTATCCAGGAAATGGTCTCGAAGTTTAAACCTAGTCTTCCGAGTTTGAGAAGGAGCTTGTGGTGGTCTACTTTGTCAAAGGCCTTGCTGAAGTCCATGACTATTACATCTGTTTGTTGACCTTGTTCTAAGTTGTCATGGACTTCTTGGGAAAAGCTTGCTAATTGGGTCTTGCAGCTATGTTTTGACCTGAATCCGTGTTGGAGTGGGCTGAGTAATTTGTGTGTATCATAAAAGGACATTATATTTGAGACTAGGATGTGTTCCATTAATTTGGAGGCAATACAGGTGAGCGATATAGGCCTGTAATTGCTAGGTTTACATTTTGGGCCTTTCTTATAAATGGGAGCAATTACTGCATGTTTCCAGTCATTGGGAACAATGCCGGTCTTCAAGGAGATCTGAAAGATATAGGTCAAAACTGGGGTTATTTCTTTATGCAGTTCCTTGAGTAACCTTGGTGATATTTTGTCAGGGCCCATTGCTTTACTAGGGTCTAAACCTTGGAGAAGCTTACTAACTCCATTTTCTGTAATTTTAACCTTGGGCATTTCTGGATGGTCTTTATTTGTGTTAAGATATTGTTTACAGGACTGAGCCAAGCTAAGTGGTTGGGGTCTTGAAAATACAGACTCAAATTGTTTATTTAATATGTTAGCCTTGGTTTGGGGGTCTGTGAAGGTTTGGCCATCATGCTTTAAAGGGGCAACTCCACAGTTTTCTGTATTATTGGACTTTATAAAAGAGTAAAATTTCTTACTCTTTCCTGAATTGTCTGAAAATATAACATTATCAAGGTAGGACCAATATGCCTGTCTGATCTCTCGCTGAGTTTGAGATTTAAGTTTTTTGAAAGTGTTTAACAATTCTTGGGTTGGCGATCTTGATTTCTTTATTCTGGAATACACTCTATCACGTTTTCTGATCAAGCGGATAATGGATTGATTTATCCAGGGTAGGTCCTTGCGGGATTTAGTTGTCTTTGTTGGGATGTGGATTGAGCTTAGTCTGTTTAGCTCATCCTTAAAGGAGACCCACGCATCATTTGGATCATTGTGGTTCTGATTTTTGAATTTCTGGGCAAAAAGATTAAAATCGTTTTTGAGGCCTAACCAGTTTGTTCTCTTGTAACATTTGACTTCTCTTTTTGGTTGGATATGCCTTCCACAGTTTACTTTCATTTCGTGAAAGACAATATCATGGTCAGAAGTTCCTAGTGGGGGCAGGGTTTGGGTGTTGTGGACATGACCTGGTAAGTTAGTAAGCAATAGGTCAAGAGTGTTTTCTCCTCTTGTAGGGATGGTGACCATCTGTTGGAGGTTATAATGGAGAAGGTTTTCAAGAAAAGAGGAGTAAATATTTTTAAATTTGCATCCTTCACTTATGGATTCGGTCTTCCAGTTCATATTAGGCATGTTAAAATCTCCAAAGATCCATACAGTACTATTTTGGGGGATTTGTTCTAGACTAGACCAAAGATGTGTTAGCGACTCTTCATCATTTTCGTGCGGTTTGTAAAATGATGAAAGATAGATATCCCTCACTCCAGTAAGAGTGATTTTTGCCCATACGGCATTACAGGCAGTCTTAAGTTGGGGTTGTTCTTGGCTTGTCAATGATTTAGAGATGGCTAATAAGGTACCCCCTCCCTGGTTTTGTAACCTGTCATCCCTATAAACATTGTAGTCTAAATTGGAAGGGAAAATCTCTGAAGTATGAATTTCTGGTTTGAGCCAGGTTTCAGTGAGACAAACTACATCTGGCTTTGTTTGTGTTATTACATGATGTAGGTCTGGAATTTTATTTCTTACTGACCTACAGTTAATGTTGAGGACAGCAAGGCGCTCAAAGCATTTTAGCTTCTGTCTTGCATGTTGCTTCGGTTTAGGGGTTTTCGGGTTTGGGGTAGATGAGGCGATAGGTTTACTATGAATCGGGCTCTGGCTGTTGGAATGTGTACTGTGGCAAGAATTTTCAGCTTCACTTGTGTCTATCGAGTGTAATGAAGAGAAAATGGTGTTTTCACTCAGGCTGTTGAGAGATTCAGATAAAGGCAGCGAGAAATTTTGGCTTCCACATTTGATACAATGCCAAATGAAGCGAGAATCTGAGAGGCAAAAGTAGGTGGAATCTCCTATCCCCTGACAATTGGCATGATACCAGATGTCACACTGGTCACAAGCAATACCTTGCTGTTCCCATGTGACCTCTGAATCACAAACACCACAAGGATATCTTGAGGTGTTATTTAAAGATTGGTCATTTGGGGTAGGGCCGGGGTTTACCTCTATGTCCGATGTCTGGGTTTGTAATAGACAATATAAGAATATGAGGCGAGAAGACTTACATTGAGTAGCTGGTCTGATTGGGACTTTCACTTTTGACAAGTTGTTCCATATCTGTTCATATCTTGGCACGGAAAATTTGGAGGGTGGGGCTGTAAGGGAGTATACCTGTACATCTTTAGATGGAAAAATGTTGTAAGTTGTTACTACAATAAACAACAGTAATGCTGTAAAATCAAAATTCATGATTTGGTCGTTTGTGAAACAATAACAACAATGGCCGCCGCCTGAGCGAGCACCTGTTCAGCTGTAGAAAAATTTCTAAGTTACAATCTTCTGGTGGATTTCTAATGGAAATTGTTAATTAGAATGTTAGTAATATGTAAGTTTACCACACCAATAGGAGAAAAATAGTAATAGGAGCTAAGAATCGTAGAATATTAATTTTTGTGACAGAGCGATGGAAATCCGTGCTCTATTCCCGACGCATGCGCAAACCTGATGCATGCGTGGGACTATTCAAAACCAGGAAGCGATTTGCGTTTGCTCTTTTTGCAAGCTAGAATTTGAGCTTGACTTTGAAAGAAAACTACGAAACAATCAGTTTTCCGATTTAGAGTGACAGTCCATAGTTTTGGAGTTTTTAAATGGTGCCTCTCTCACTTTTCACAACTGTTTGTTTCACATTCCAGTGGCGTATTCAGAGAAGACTTTAGGTCGAGTATTAAAGTCGTAATAGATATCGGATATGTGGTGTCCGTAGTCGAGGGGTAGAGCGTCGGCCTTGCGACTAAGAGGTTCCGAGTTCGATTCCCGTTAGCGGGGGTTGTTCAAGGCTTCTCATTGGCCCACACACTCGGCGCGAGTACTGGTTGATTTCCAGGAAGCTCAATCGAGAGGGATTAAAATAAGTTGAAGAAACTTGCTTCCCAATCGATGTAAAATAAATGTGTTCAGAGGAACGTCCGAAGAAAAAAAAAGAAGAAAGCTAACTTCCATAACCTATTTTTACAGACCAAAACGGTTTGTGTTAATCGTTTGAATTTCCTGGTGTATGTTTTTTTCCGACATTCTTCTATCTTAAAACAATAACTGACAATTACCAAATGCGTATCTGTACGCATTGTTATAAAAGTTTATGCGTATTTAGACCAAATCAATGCATATGTTACGTGAATGTGAATACGCATCTCATCTGGAGCTCAGTCTATAGCCTGATCAGTCAGAATGGGCTACTTGTATGTTCGAAACCCTTTCACAGAAATCTTGCACTGCCTTCTGTCATCAAAATAATGCATATTTTTTGTTTACATTGATGACCTACTGAATAATTTCTGCAGTTCCACATTAGCAGGGAACAAGCCTTATTTAGCTACATAAAAATCCGAAAACTTAATATTTATAGGGTTCATTTTGCAGATTCATAAACCAATTTTATCATCAAAACAATGAAGAGCAATGGTGTTAAATCATAAACCCTTTCCCTAACAAGACCAGGGGCCCGTATTACTAACAATCATACATTTGATTTTTGCATAATTACTTGTAACAACAGCCCTGATTGGCTCAGTCGGATTTCTCGTGCAATCAGATGTCTTGTTACACAGTTTGCACAAAAACTTGATCGTAAGATGTTTAGTAATACAGGGCCCTGGTTTTGAAATCCCTAGTAGTAGACATTGTTTGGGAAAACATTGAGACAAACAAAGAAAATGCTGATAATCAGCATTTTCTTCTTTGCCTCAATATTTTCTATGCTATTTTATACCCCAAAATCTAGCATATCAACATCATTTTTATGCTCCCCGAAAAAATTTCGGGGGAGCATATAGTCGCCATGCTGTCCGTCCGTCCGTCCGTCCGTCCGTCCGTGTGTCCGTCCGTCCACAGCCAGATCTCAGCAACCTTTGGGCCAAATTCAATGAAACTTCACATGTAAACTCCCTGGGATAATCCCTAGGGACCTTTTTCTCCGTTTCTTGATTGGAGGCTGCGTCATGGAAAAAGGGGCCTTAATGTAAAAATTAGTTTTTCTCTAATTTCTCTTCATCTAAAGGGCAGAATTCAATGAAATTTTGCACTTATATCATAAATGGGATGTCCTAGACCATATTCTGTAAATAATGAGTGTACAAAAACTCTGTCATGGGAAAAGGGGGCTTAATGTGTGATAGTTTTTATTTTGTGACAAACACTTATTCGGGGAGCATAATCCGTCACTGACGGCTCTTGTTTCCGTCTGCAGCAGCTCCCAAATTGGAATAGTCCAAATTTTGGCTGTTTGGGAAAGGGTTAAATAAATTTAGCAATTATCCAATTTCATAGTCCAAGTAAAAAAATGAAATGTATATGTTGGCAGGTAAATAAATTTCAAGCTATTGAAGACATCCGATGTTGCCTGATTTTTCGGGAAATAAACAGAATAATCATGAATTATTTAGGGTCGTCTGCATTGGCAGACATGGCTAAAACAGTCAGACAATCAGACATATCTGATAACATATCCCTTGGTCTGATGATTTTTTTGCTACTGTCAGTCCAAATGTCTGACACTCCTTTTGATCTGTCAAGATCAAGATTTTGACGGGACAGTATTTCTACGAGACATTGCAAACATGTTATCAGGTATTCTTTTTTCATTGATTTTGCTGTGTACAGCCACGTCTGCGCTTAAACCACGTGGACACCCTACTGAAAACTGGGACGACCACTCGGGTTGTGACACATTCGCCCTCCTTTCGCCCCTGACAAACTCGAAACATAAACACATGGTAAACAAACTCGCACGGTGGTACTACTCACCACGGAACAGACAATCAAATATGAGTCGTGCATACTTGAGTTTACTACTGATAACACTTTCCCATGACATAGAATTAAACCCTGGACCCAGGGCACCAAAATTTCCCTGTGGCCAATGTTCTCGGGCTGTTAAACACAGTGATGATGCCATACAGTGTGATGGATGTTCCACTTGGTACCATCGAGTATGCTCGGGAATGAACCGAGTCACATACGATGTACATGTACACCATGCTAGTTACTCCTGGCAGTGTCTGACTTGCGGCTTACCAAATTTTAGCTCAAGCTATTTCGACATTTCATCCTTGTCCTCCTCAAACATTTATAGTATGCTTGATGACTCAAATCCCCAACCTGTACTGACCTCAACGCCTACTAAGGGCAAAAAATCATATCCGGCACGATCAAAAAACAAACACCACAAAATAAAAGTCATGAATGTAAACTTCAGATCTGTTGTTAACAAAATTGGCGAATTTAAGCCCTAGTTGACACAGAAAAACCCGACATACTAGTTGGCACTGAAACCTGGCTAGCCCCCGAAATAAAAAGTAGTGAGTTCATACCTGACGGCTACACCCTACATAGAGAAGATAGAAGTCACGGTACAAAAAGGAGTGGAGGGGTTTTCATCCTTGTCAGTAATAAACTTATATGTACTCATCAGCCCCAATTCACCACAGAGTGTGAAGTCACTTGGATTAGACTAGAGATAATGGGTGCCAAACCGTTACATATAGGTGCCTACTACAGGCCCCATGAACATGACAAAGTCAGTTTGGATGAACAGAGGAAATCCCTAGAGCAAGTAAGTAAAGAAAAAGGGTCAATATGGCTGATTGGAGACCTGAACTTCCCCAAATTTACATGGAAAGATGGCATCCCATCCATCCATCCAAGCTGCCAATACATCAATGTATATGAATCATTCATAGATATAATGAATGACTTTAGCCTCTTCCAAACTGTTAATGAACCCACACGGTTCAACAGTATCCTGGACTTATTCTTGACAACCAATGAAACATTGATTGACAAGGTCTATACCATACCCGGCATTAGTGACCATCTCATTGTCTGTGTGGAAGCCAACCTCAAATCCAAACTTCTGAAGACAAAGCCCCGTAAAGTCCCTGTATATAGGAAAGCGAATTGGGAGCTTCTCAGAACCAAAATGGAGGCCTTCAAAGATAATTTCTTGTTAACCTGTGAGGGTAAGTCTGTTCAAGCACTTTGGGACGAATTCACCACTGGGCTTAACAATAGCATACAACAATGTGTCCCAACAAAGATAATTAAAAGTAAGCCCTCCTTGCCCTGGATAACTCAGGACATCCGGCGTACCATCCGCAAAAGGAACAAACTCTACTGCCGACACAAGAAAACGGGTATCCAAGCAGATAGGGACAAATACATAACCCTACGCCACCTGGTTAGACAGAAGGTAAGAACTTCTTACAATAAGTATCTGGAGGACATCATTGGTGCCAACAACGAAGACAACTCAAAGGTAGACACCAAGAAGTTATTCACTTTCCTGAAAAATTCCAGACAGGACAACCAAGGTATTGCTCCACTCAAACAAGGCAACAGGTTGATCACTGATACAACTGACAAGGCAAATGTTCTGAATGCTCAATTTCAGTCGGTATTTACACCGAAATCACCCCTGAGTCTTTCTCAACTATGCCAGGTAAGCATTCAGAATAACATTGATAATTCTAAATTCGATGTAACAAAGACACCATCTACCTACATAAATATGACCCCTATCATGCCTGAGATTGACATATCATCAAACGGCCTACTCAAACTGTTGAATGGACTAAAACCAGGAAAGGCAGCAGGACCTGACAGGATTACACCCCTAGTGCTGAAGGAGCTCCGTGAGCAGATTGTACCAGTCTTGAAGGTAATATTCTCAGTATCCCTCCAAACAGGCCAGGTACCAAGCGACTGGACGACAGCAAATGTTGCCCCCTTGCACAAGAAAGGAGACAAGTCATTAGCAGCGAATTATCGCCCCATATCCCTCACATGTATCCTGTGTAAGGTCCTGGAACATGTAGTCGCCTCAAATGTTGTCAAACACATGGACACAAACAACCTCATGTATGACCTACAACATGGCTTCAGGGAACGTAGGTCATGCGAGACCCAGCTGACTATGTTGATGGAAGACCTTGCAAGAAACACGAGCAAAGGTAAGCAAACCGATCTTATACTACTTGATTTCAGCAAGGCGTTTGACATGGTGTCCCACGAGAAGTTGTTGTTCAAACTGCATCAATATGGCATTCGTGGGGGTGCCCTATCATGGATACGAGCTTTTCTGAGTGGACGACAACAGACAGTAGTACTAGAAGGCGAAACCTCAGACACTATACCAGTAACATCAGGGGTACCCCAAGGATCTGTCCTGGGGCCCATCTTGTTTCTGGTATATATTAACGATTTGCCTGAAAGTATTACCTCGCAAGTAAGGCTTTTTGCAGACGACACAGCCGTATACATGACCTTAAATGACAAACAAACAGACAGTGACACACTCCAGGCAGACCTGAACAGACTCCAGGCATGGTCTTTGAGATGGAATATGGGTTTCAACCCCTCCAAGTGCCAGGTCATACAATTTACTAAGGCTCGAAACCCATATCCCACCTCTTACTCCCTGCATGGACAAGTTCTTGAGAATGTGAGCAGCGCTCGTTATCTTGGCGTGGACATCTCCGGCAACTCCTCGTGGAACACCCATGTCAGTCGCATTACCTCCACAGCTAATCGCACCCTGGGTTTTCTGCGCCAAAATATCAGGACAAAATTGCCCAAGATCCGTGAGTGTGCCTTCAAAGCTCTCATTAGACCCCAAGTAGAGTATGCAAGTGCTGTCTGGGACCCCCACACGCAAAGTAATATATCAAAAATTGAAATGGTCCAGAGGCGTTCTGCCAGGTGGGTCCTAGACGACTACAGTCCACACTCGAGCGTTACCTCAATGTTGGAGAGGCTAGGATGGAGGTCACTTGAGCAGCGTAGGTCAGACGCGCGCCTGTGCCTATTCTACAAGATTATTCATGGCCTGGTGGCTGTCCCAATGCCAACCTATATTCAACACACAACCAGACTTTCCCGATACTGCCACTCAGTTACCTACAGACAGATACATACTGGAGCAAATTACTACAAATATTCCTTTTTTCCATTGGCTATTGTACAGTGGAACGCATTACCTGAAGATGTCGCTCTATCGCAAGACTTGGATTCATTCAAGCTTGCGGTCAGTCGCATCCACCACCCCAAACCATAAACCCTGTAAGAAATGTTTTTAACCTTCTTTTATTCTTATTTCACGTTCTTTTAACAAACTATCACTTTTTTATGCCCCCTTTCGAAGAAAATGGGGGTATATTGTTTTGCAAGTGTCGGTCGGTCGGTCGGTCGGTCGGAAGGTCGGTCGGTCGGTCGGTCGGAAGGTCGGTCGGTCGGTCGGTCGGTCGGTCTGTCCGTAGACCAAACCTTGTCCGGAGCATAACTCGAAAAGTATTAAAGGTAGAGTCATGAAACTTCATAGGTGGATAGATCTCATCATGGAGAGGTGCAGTGCACAAGAACCGTAACTCTGCTGATCAAATTTTTTGAGTTATTGCCCTTTGTTTGATTTTATAACTTGATTCTTGTCTGGAGCATAACTCAAAAAGTATGTAAGGTACCATCATGAAACTTTACAAGTGGATAGATCCCATTATGGAGAGGTGCAGTGCACAAGAATCGTAACTCTGCTGATCATAATTTTTGAGTTATTGCCCTTTGTTGATTTTATAACTTGATTCTTGTCCGGAGCATAACTCAAAAAGTATGTAAGGTACAATCATGAAACTTTACAGGTGGATAGATCTCATTATGGAGAGGTGCAGTGCACAAGAACCGTAACTCTGCCGATCAAATTTTTTGAGTTATTGCCCTTTGTCGATTTTATAACTTGATTCTTGTCCGGAGCATAACTCGAAAAGTATGTAAGGTACAATCATGAAACTTTACAGGTGGACAGATCTCATTATGGAGAGGTGCAGTGCACAAGAACCGTAACTCTGCCGATCAACTTTTGTGAGTTATTGCCCTTTGTTGATTTTATAACTTGATTCTTGTCCGGAGCACAACTCAAAAAATATGTAAGGTAGAATCATGAAACTTTACAGGTGAATAGATTTCATTATGGAGAGGTGCAGTTCACAAGAACCGTAACTCTGCCAATCAAATTCTTGGAGTTATTGCCCTTTGTTGATTTTTACACTTAATTCTTAACCTTGCCTATATCTCGTGTCCTTTTACACATACAGCCTTGATATCTCACACATAGATACCTCCTATCAACATCGTTCACATTTAACCATGACCTTGGACCTTGTGACCTTGACCTTGGAGTTTGACCTACTTTAAAAAAAATTAAACCCGGCATATATCTCATGACCTTTTACAAATACAGCCTTGATATTTCACACATGGACACATCTTACCAAGACCTTTCACAATTGACCATGACCTTGGACTTTGTGACCTTGACCTTGAATTTTGACCTACTTTTAAAAAAAACTTTAACCTGGCCGATATATCATGTCCATTTACACATACAGCCTTGATATTTGACACATGGAAACCTCCGACTTAGACCTATCACATACGACTATGACCTTGGACCATGTGGCCTTGACCTTGGAGTTTGACCTACTTTTAAAAAAAATAAACTGGGCCTATATCTTATGTGCTATTACACATACAGCCTTGGTATTTCACACATGGACACATCTTACCAAGACCTTTCTTATTTGACCATGACCTTGGACCTTGTGTTCTTGACCTTGGACCTTGACCTTGGACTTTGACCTACTTTAAAAAGAATTTTAACCTAGCCGATATATCATGTCCTTTTACACATGCAGCCTTGATATTTGACACATGGACACCTACGACCAAGACCTTTCACATTTGACCATGACCTTGGACCTTGTGACCTTGACCTTGGTGTTTGACCTACTTTTATAATACATTAACCTGGCCTATATTTCATGTCATTTTACATATACAGCCTTGATATTTCACACATGGTCACTTCCAACCAAGATATTTCACTTTGACCATGACCTTGGACCTTGACCTTGGAGTTTGACCTACTTTTAGAAATAACCTAGCCTTTATCTTATGTCCTATTACACATACAGCCCTGATATTTCACACATAGACACCTCCTACCAAGACCTTTCACATTTGACCATGACCTTGAATATTGCAACCTTGACCTTGGAGTTTGACCTACTTTTAAAAAGACTGAAACCAGGCATATATATCATGTCCTTTTACACCTACAGCCTTGATATTTCACACATGGACACCTCCAACCAAGACCTTTCACATTTGACCATGACCTTGGCCTTGGCATTTGGCCTACTTTTAAAAACTTTAACCTGGCCTATGTTTCATTTTACTTTTACATATACAGCTTTAATATTTCACACATAGACACCTCCTACCAAGACCTTTCATATTTGACCATGACCTTGGACCTTGTTAACTTGACCTTGGACTTTGACCTACATCAAATGTAGGCCCTTGAGGGGGCATATATGTTTTACAAACATCTCTTGTTCCCCTTGTCTTACTTTTAAACCTTTTCAGTCTATACTAATAGACACAGGCGCGCACCTGCTCGAAATTACCCGTAAGGGTGTGTAGCAGTATATAGAGAAAGAAAAGAAAGATAGTGAATGAGAGTTCTGTCAGTGTCTGACAAAATTTTATTCAGTTTGACAGATTATTCGGTACTGTCAGACCGAATGTCTGACAAAGATTTCTGGTTTTTCGTCAAGTCTACTTTGGTCTCACAGTATCAAGTATGTGGAATTTAGTAAATATAGTGAATAATAAATGATAATTTTGCTTGTTGCACAATCTTGTTTAACCCATTACCAAACAACAAAATTTTGGGTTGTTCCAAATTCATAGATGCTGCAGATGGCATTTTCCATGTGATAAAACTTTGAAATTATATGACTTTTTGAGTAGAAAACATCA
The DNA here is from genome assembly GCA_963680895.1 of Fragum sueziense. Lineage (NCBI taxonomy): Eukaryota > Metazoa > Mollusca > Bivalvia > Cardiida > Cardiidae > Fragum > Fragum sueziense. The sequence continues at coordinate 28,041,209 of OY804601.1, forward strand.
TTGGAAATGAAAAAATTGCTTGTGACAAGCAATTTTTTCATTTTCCACGATGTTTTCCCAATCATTTATCTTGTTGGGCGTCAAAAGGCGTCTTTATGTGGGAATAGGTAAAGAACTAAGCTTTTTTTACAACCATCATGTCCTTCTTACAACCCATATCATTTTAGCACAGCTGCAGATAAGAGGAAGTTATTGAATTTCAAAGTGCAATATTTCTTTTACTGTCCATCAAATCCTATGTTGTGAGTACCCATTGGAATCGTCTTATCGAGAGAATTCAAATGAGTACCCACAACATAGCACAACATTTTTGATGAACAATAACAAATTAAGAATGTCTCTACCCCTTCTTAGCTGTTGTTCTGACTCATTTCATTTTAGGTTGAAGCACAAAGCTATCTGGCCACACCATGACATCACAAAGCTCAAATTTATGCCTTCAAGTGTCTTGGACGACAGAGCAGGATGAGTTTACTGTGAACTCTGGATGGATAGCTGGAGCATTTTTTCTTGGACTCGCAGCTGGCTGTGGGATTGCCTTTCTCATCATTACACTGTGCATGAAAGATTGTGCAAAGAAAAAGGTAAAATATTTTCTGGACTTTTAGGTTTCATACCTCTTTGCAAGTTGAAATGATTAATTACCATTTCATCATTACAAAAATAGAAAATTGGTACTTGAAAACAGGTTGCTCATAAAAAAAGTCTTTTTCACTTTATGAGATTGAGAAAACTGAATTTTTGCATGGCTGTCATGCCTCTGTTTCTTTTTTAACAGCTATTATATCTAACACAGCTTTGATTGATTTTATTTTTTAGCTTTTAGGACATAATCAGAATTTCATTACAAGAATTGAGCCAGCATCTGGAAAAAGGGTCCTTGTATATTGTGCAGTCTGACCCGATCAATCCAAATCTCAGATAGTCGCAACATGTCATGAAGAAGCTATTAGATAACTACATTCATTGACCCAGATCAGACCGTTCATATGCACAGGATGATCTGAGTCCATGTTGGTCTCAAATACTTACCTATAAGGCAGGGTTTTCTCCGGCGCACAAAATTGTGCATTTTGACGCAATTTTAACTCAAATGACCCTCTAAAAATTATCAGGAGGTACACGAAGAAACAATGTTACAATAGGTATGACCCCCATTTTGAAGACCAGGGGGACATAATAACCCCCTCTAGAAAAAGTCGAGGGAAAGCCCTGTATAATGACACTCTTTTCCAGATATTGGCTCATGGCTCATTTATATTCATACTTTATCAATCTTATTTTCTATTCAGTTTAAATGTTTCCAGAGAAAGGTAACTCTTAACACAGAAAGTTGCAGTGCTTTCATGAAAATGTTTTTCTTATGTGAATCATGTGCAGTCGACACTCGTTGTGTCGAAGTCAGAGGGACAGCCAAAATACATCAACATGTCTGTTGTTTGACTTATCCAATTTCCTTAAGTTTCGATTTAAATGACGTTTGGCCATTTTTGTTTTTCATCAAGTGCATTCCAAATTGAAATACAGTAGGAAAAGAAAAGAAATTGCTCGAAATGAGCAATTTCTTCTCTTTTTCCTACTAAATTTTAATGGCTATGTTTTTTTTCGAAATCATATTGTTTCAATGACAGGACCAGACTTTCATTTCAACTTAAGCGGAAATTTGACTCATCCGATGTCAAGATAACGAGTATCGACTGTTTGAGAGGCAAAAAAATCGAATGTGTAGCATCTTCCATGTTTCTTAGGCACTCATTTTCAAAATTCATTCTTTGACTGACCTTTTCCTAGACAATTATTGATTGTGACATTTTTTAGAGTTAAAGTATTCGAAAACATTGCAAAAAATGAAGCAATGTGATGATAAACATAGTTTTTTCCTTGTCTTTCAGTATTTTCTGCCTTATCAGAGGCGTGGAAACCCTCAATTTTTTCACTTGGACAATGACAAGCTGGATTGAATAATTCATTTGTCCAAAGAATTCGGACCTGTTTAAAATTTTGCGATCTGGTAATGGTCTACATATCTGACATGAGTCTAACTATCAATCATTAATTTGGTAATTTGTGGCACCACTTTGAAAGCACTGATAACTGGGTACTTATGTGATAGTTTATTCTTTCTTTGTATAATAATCATAAATATATCATTGTGTCAATTTTCTGTGGCAAAGGGAATTTTGATGTCCAGGGAACCATTTTGGTTGGCCTGTCTTTATATTTATCTGTTTGTTAACGCGGCAGTTTAATAATTGCCACAATATTTGCAACATAAAATGATAGGGCTGTCAAAATGTACACATGAATTTTTGTGTCTTTTTTAATGCCAAGACGATGCATTTAGGACAAAATATATAAGTCATATTTGCAAAGAATATTGTCACATGCACATCTATTTGAATTTATCGGTTAAATTATATGGCTGTATAGAAAAGAAGAAAGAACATTTTGAAAAACAATCACTAGCATTCCTATTGGATAATGAATGCTGATGATATAATGAGTTTTCAAAACTATTAGCCAATAGACTGACTGAATGATGTGCATCAAAATCCCTTCCACAGACATTAATTTACTTCTTTAAGTTAAGTGGTTAGTGCAAGACTATCACACATGCATATTCTCTCAATGCTAAATCAAGTCTTATGCTAATCCATTCTTTTTCATTATGATTTATCTTCCTTCTGCCACTTAGTGATATAGAAAATTCCTGTCAATTTGTTATCAATGCTATCCATTAAATAGATCAACATGCTTGTATTTATTGTTGTCACAAGATCTTAAATTGATCTTGGGTATATTTGCAGACTGATCACAAACCAAATGTACATGTTAATGAAATTTTACATTTTGGGGTCTTTCGAGGTTGAAAATATTGTGGGAAATGAAGAAATGACCTTTCTCAGGCTAATAATCTTCATTTTCCACAATATTTTCAATGCCTTTATCTAGTGGATTATAAAAAAAACCATTGTGTGGAAACTGGTTGTCTGTGTTATTGAAATTAAATGGAATCAATTTTATGTTTGAAATAGCAGGATTACATATTCCTATCCGCCTATATTAACTTTGTTTTAGTAACCATATCATTTAAGCAATTTCCCAAATTATGTGTAGACTTTTTAATCCTTTTCCATTAAACCAAATTTTATGCTGTTCCAAATTGAAAGCTGTTTCAGAAGACAAAACAAAATTGCAGACTGATCCAAAATTGAAAGAGTTTCTGTATTCTCTTTTTAACATGTGCCTCCAAGAAAAAGTTTAAGGAAACTTTAAGGCAAAAGAAGTGAATCAGAAATTCAGATAAACAACATATTCTCCAATTGTCTCAATGTAATTTTATTAGATTGGCACAAAAAACATGTATATCAATGTCAACAACATTCTGTTTTTGTTGCTGATTCCATATTGGCTTGCAATAAAATTGATAGTTTCAGAATTTTTTATGTAAAAAAACATTCTGTTTTCTTTTTTTACGTAAAAAAAATGTTGTGAGAATCTAACAGAGATTTTTTTTTCTCAAATTGTATTTTGCGAAACAATTTTTCTTGCTTTCAGCTCTGTGTATCAGTATTGTTCAAATTTTCATGCATTTTCTTGGTTTTATTTATGAATTTCTTCGAAAAATAACTACATATGAGAAATAATTGGTTTTTGATGCAATCTTTGTAATGCATTTTCTCCAATTTTGATTTTGAATTGTTGACAGTTTTACCATATTTTTAAGATATTTTTTAAGTTTGAAACATACTTGTATGGTTTTATGTAGCATAACATGAAGTTTGTTAATAACTTTGGTCATGATCAGCCTTGTTTGTTCAAGAAAATTCACTGGTTGAAGCTTACAGTAAATATTGATACATTATGTAGTTGTTATGTTCTTACACTATTTGTAGATAATTAAAATGAATTGAAAAAGTCCACAAAAAGAGATATTACTGTAATGTATTTTAAACCAACACAGATCCATATCAGACCGTTCATGCACACATTCTGTTCAAGATTCATGCTATTCCCTCATAGCTACTTTATCAATTCAACCTATTCTTGGAGAGTAGCTTGAATTCTGATCAGACTTCAATTTGGTGACACTGATCTGGATCCATGGTGTTAATGAATGCCATAAAGGCTATTTTTTCAGGTCTTGGTTTTTTTTCATTTTATGATTTATACTTGCTTCCTCTCTTATGAGTACTGTAGTTGTTGTGTTTTTATCCCCTGCCGAAAAAATTTTTCGGGGGAGATATTGTTTTTGCCATGTCCGTCCGTCTGTCCGTCCGACATTCGTTTCCGCGCTATTTCTTGAAAACTATAGACCAGATTTCGATGAAACTTGGCACACAGCTTCACTACAAAGAGGACATGCGCATATCGTTGGGGTTACCCGGTTCGACCATTGAATTCAGAGTTACTGCCCCTGACTGTTTAAGCCATATACATACAGAGTGATATTCCTTTCCGCGCTATTTCTTGAAAACTGTAGACCGGATTTCGATGAAACTTGGCACACAGCTTCACTACAAAGTGGACATGCGCATATTGTCAAGGTTACCCCGTTCGACCGCTGAATTTAGAGTTACTGCCCCTGACTCTTTTAGCCATATACATACAGAGTGATATTCGTTTCCGCGCTATTTCTTGAAAACTATAGACCGGATTTCAATGAAACTTGGCACAAAGCTTCACTACAATGTGGACATGGGCTTATCGTCGGGGTTACCCGGTTTGACCGTGGAATTTAGAGTTACTGCCCCTGACTGTTTAAGCCATATACATACAGTGATATTCGTTTCCGCGCTATTTCTTGAAAACTATAGACCGGATTTCAAGGAAACTTGGCACACAGCTTTACTACAATGAGGATATGCACATATCGTCAGGGTTACCCGGTTCGATCGCCGAATTTAGAGTTACTGCCCCTGACTGTTTAAGCCATATACATACAGAGTGATATTCGTTTCTGCGCTATTTCTTGAAAACTATAGACCGGATTTTAATGAAACTTGGCACACAGCTTTACTACAAAGTGGACATGCGCATATCGTCGGGGTTACCCGGTTCCACTGTCGAATTTAGAGTTACTGCCCCTGACTGTTTAAGCCATATACATACAGAGTGATATTCGTTTCCACGCTATTTCTTGAAAACTATAGACCGGATTGCAATAAAACTTGGCACACAGCTTTACTACAATGTGGACATGCGCATATCGTCGGGGTTACCCGGTTCCACTGTCGAATTTAGAGTTACCGCCCCTGACTGTTTAAGCCATATACATACAGAGTGATATTCGTTTCCGCGCTATTTCTTGAAAACTGTTGACTGGATTTCGATGAAACTTGGAACACAGCTTCACTACAAAGTGGACATGCGCATGTCGTTGGGGTTACCCCGTTCGACCGCCGAATTGAGAGCTACTGCCCCTGACTGTTTAAGCCATAAACATACAGAGTGATATTCGTTTCCGCGCTATTTCTTGAAAACTATAAACCGGATTTCAATGAAACTTGGCACACAGCTTTACTACAATGAGGACATGCGCATATCGTCAGGGTTACCCGGTTCGACTGCCTAATTTAGAGTTACTGCCCCTGACTGTTTAAGCCATATACATACAGTGATATTCGTTTCCGCGCTATTTCTTGAAAACTATACACCGGATTTCAATGAAACAACTTGGCACACAGCTTTACTACAATGAGGACATGCGCATATCGTTGGGGTTACCCGGTTCGACCGTCGAATTGAGAGTTACTGCCCCTGACTGTTTAAGCCATATACATACAGAGTGATATTCGTTTCCGCGCTATTTCTTGAAAACTATAGACCGGATTTTAATGAAACTTGGCCCACAGCTTCACTACAAAGTGGACATGCGCATATCGTCGGGGTTACCCGGTTTGACTGCCGAATTGAGAGTTACTGTCCCTGACTGTTTAAGCCATATACATACAGAGTGATATTCGTTTCCGCGCTATTTCTTGAAAACTATAGACCGGATTTCAATAAAACTTGGCACACAGCTTTACTACAATGAGGACATGCGCATATCGTCGGGGTTACCCGGTTTGACTGTGGAATTTAGAGTTACTGCCCCTGACTGTTTAAGCCATATACATACAGAGTGATATTCGTTTCCTTGCTATTTCTTGAAAACTGTAGACCAGATCTCGATGAAACTTGGCACACAGCTTCACTACAAAGTGGACATGCCCATATCGTTGGGGTTACCCGGTTTGACCGCCGAATTTAGAGTTACTGCCCCTGACTGTTTTAGCCATATACATACAGAGTGATATTCGTTTCCGCGCTATTTCTTGAAAACTATAAACCGGATTTCAATGAAACTTGGCACACAGCTTTACTACAATGAGGACATGCCAATATTGTCGGGGTTACCCAGTTCGACCGCCGAATTTAGAGTTACTGCCCCTGACTGTTTAAGCCATATACATACAGAGTGATATTCGTTCTGTTGAAGCCATATACATACAGGGTGATATTCGTTCTGTTGAAGCCACATACATACAGAGTTATATTCGTTTCCGCGCTACTTTATTGACAATGAAAATATGTTCGGCGGGGGATATCAATTCAACGAATTTGCTTGTTTAATTTTCATTTGAATCCATCACATTAAAACATTTCTGTGCACACTTTGTTAACTCTCTATCATATTTATGCCTTTTCCAAGAGGCAAAAAGTTTGACTGGTCCAATTTGAAAGCAGCTGCAGATAATAAGATTGATGTTGATGAAAGAATGATCTGTGTACGATACAGGACATAGAATATTGAAGCAAATAAAGAAAATACTGATAAGCAGCATTGTTTTTGCTTTATCTCAATGTTTCCCTGATACATTTCTATTGAAAGAAATGTTAATTGCAATGGTAAAACAGATGCAAACAAACAACTTAATTTTGAAAAAAGCATTGGATTAGCTTAAAGATAACTGAAATTATTCATATATTACTAAGTAGTCTTGCATTAATCACTTATATCAATCGATTGACTTAAAAATATAATGTAAATGGCTTTATCCCATCACCAAACCTCATGATTCATCCAAATTTCATCCTTCTGTATGTTTTAGGATAGTATTTGACAAAACAACAGGGGGGGGGGGGGGGGGGGGTTAAACAAGAAAAGGGTAGTTTATATCAGAATCTTTCATGCTTTTCCTTCAAACTTTTCAAACCTATATTTTTAGTTTCATGAAGTTACAGTAGGATAAAAGTGTGTGACTAACAAAGCCATGAAATCATTTCTTTTTTTTTTCAAATTATATTTGGAAAACTCCTTTCTTTTCACAGAGGCAGGATGAAGAGGAATCTATGTTGAAAAAGCTTGAAAATGAAAACACGGTAGTAGCAACAGCAACAACAACAACAACAAAACAAACTGACACTGATAAACTTATACAGGTAGGTTACTAACAGAGCTCTCAGTCCTTTGAATATACAACAAATTAAAATGAATTGATTTTATTCCACCACTGACCAGTATGACAAAGATGAATATAACAAATTGTTCTGTTAACCCATTACTGCACAGTGACGCCTTTTGACTCCCTCACATGAAAAGACTTGGAAATCATTGTAGAAAATGAAGAAATTGCTTGTCACAAGCAATTTCTTCATTTTCCACAATGTTTTCTAATCCAAAATGGAAATATTTTTAAAATTTCACCAACTTGAAAATTGTTGTCTGCAACACCCTTTAAATTGGAACAGTCCAAAATTTTGTCATTTGGGAAAGGGTTAAAAAACAAAATGTGTATAAAAAGATGAAAACTTAAACTGATAGACTAAATACTTGGTAGAACATAATGAATAATGACAGCTGGCTGCAGTTGATGGAAAAACGTAAGTAGATTCAAGCACTGGTACATTCAAGGAATCCAAATCGCTGCTTTTCAGCAACAACCTCGTATCTGCAGCTTAACCCTTTCCCAAACATTGACCCTTTTTGACGCCCTTCAAGATAAAGGCTTTGGAAAACATTGTGGAAAATGAAGAAATTGCTTGTGACAAGCAATTTCTTCATTTTCCACAATGTTTTTCAACCCAAAATGGAAATATTTTCAAAATTTCATCAACTTGAAATTGTCGTCTGCAACGTCTTTCAAATTGGAACAGTCCAAAATTTTGCTGTTTGGTAAAGGGTTAAAACAAGCTGCAATTACAAGGATTTTCATTGAAAAGCGATGAAATGAACATTCAATATTCCTGAAACCATCTTTAGAGCACTCGTTCCACTCTCCATGAAACCTGATGTGTTTCACTCTTTCCCAATCAGCCAAAGTTAGACTGTTCCAATTTGAATTGAACTGCACACCGCAAAACTATTGTTACTTTGTTGATGTAAGTTGTGTATTATAGCATGGAAAATATTGAGGCAAAAAGAGAAAATGCTGGTCATCAGCATTTTCTTCTTTTTCGTCAATGTTTTCCCAAGCCTTCTCTATCGGGGACGTCAAAATCATACTTTGTTTGGGAAAGAGTTAAATCAATGTACTGTAATGTTAAATCAATGTAATGAAAGGGGTTAGATGATCTATTGTCACAAATTGCATTGATTAATATATTTCACAGCCTGCTCCAAAAAGTAAAGGAGAAAAGTTCAAGAGTTTCTTCAAACGCAAAAGTGGGAAGAATCTTGAGACTGACAAGAAAGACACTGGATGGGTTGGTACAGATGGTGACAATAAACAGAATGATGCTAATGTAGGGCTTGTGACTATACTGACTAATGATAACAGGTAGGTGTTTGATTACATAGACGGACAGACAAACAGACAGACAGATGGACAAACAGACAGACAGATGGACTGACAAAAAGACACTGGAAGATGGTGACAATAAACAGAATAATGCTAATGTAGGACTTGTTACTATACTGACTAATGATAACAGGTAGGTGTTTGATTACATATGGACAGACAGACAGACAAACAGATGGACAGACTGACAAGAAAGACACAGGTTGGGTTGGAACAGATGGTGGCAATAAACAGAATGATGCTAATGTAGGACTTGTGACTATACTGACTAATGATAACAGGTAGGTGCCATAATTATTCTAATGAACACCTTTATTACCAACATGGTAAATGGAAAAGTTGGGATGGACAATTAATAGGGGTGTTTTGACTTTAAGAGTCAAAAATTGCGAATTCATTGTCAACTCATTGACTGAAGATTAAGCAAGTCAATTTGGCAAAGTATTATTTTATAAAATATGATTTTGGATTAAATTTATTCATTGGAAATTTGTTTGAAATCTTGCTTTTGAAAATGGTCTTTGTTTATTACTGGCAATATTTTTTTTCTGAAATTAGAAAAGGCCTTAATTTCAATGCCATATTCCATTACATGTATATTACAGAGCGAATGCCGAGTCAGAGTTAACCAAACAGGATATGAGAGATGTGGATAAACTAGATCAGGAACAGAAACAGGCTAAAGAAGATGTGAGGACTTTATTTTATTATTTAACCCTTTCCCAAACAACAAACAATGAGGGTTGTCCAGTTTGAAAGCTTCTGCAGACGACAGAATGGATTTTGTAAAGATATGATTTGTGTATAATACAGCATGGAAGATATTGAGACAAAAGGAGAAAATGCTGATCATCAGCATTTTCTTCTTTTGTCTCAACCTTTTCTCAAACCTTTACTACAATGGACATTAAAACAAGGTCTCCTTTGGGAAAGGGTTATCATACCACCCCCTGCATACAACATGGAGGAAGGAATAGTTAAAACTTGTGTCTAAATCAGAACGGCTTCAAAATGCCTTGACATATCCGGAGGTTGAATGACCTAATTTTGTTCAGTTTCAATTAAACTGCCATTTGACCTTTTTTGTTGCTCATCAAGTGTGTTCATATTGAGATACAGTAGGTAAATATCACACAAGTTTTGCTCATAAATATTACCCATGAATATGAAATATTAGGTCTGGGTCATGTAAGTCCGTGGTCTACTTTGAATAATGTTTCTGTGGTCTAACTCTATAATAGATTGACCTGAAGTCATGAAACTTGCCACAAATGTTTCTTATTTCACGAAAATGATTATGTCATGCTCAATTATCTCACTTAAACTACAGGATTGAATTACTGTTTGATATGTTGTAGATGAGACTAAAAATGTTGAAGATCAAACTACGTAAGATGAAGGGGAAGAACGGCCTCAAGGATCCGTATCTCGCAGACTTCACGCAGAAGATTCTGGACAACCGACGCGGCGCGCAGGAAGTGTTGGATACGGAAAAACAGGAGATGGAGGATGTGAGTGTCTGTTTATTTGTCCTTTTCCATAACCCAATCTAGTACAAATTTTGTATTTCAATAAATATAAATGGCAAATGTACAACTTGGCATCCTTTTGTAATTACTAAAATTTATGGACAATAGACAATATAGACAATACTTTTATTGACGTAAACTTTACAGTTTCTTGTCAAACAACAAAACATATAAACAAATAATAGTACACGTGATCATCAAATGGTAGACAAAAATATAACACGTTATGTACAATGTATGTGGAAGAGAAGCAGATGACAAATCAGTTAGTTTGGAGCTGTATGTTTTGTAATTATACAGTCTGAATATCATTCAAAATACCATTTCTCCGGACGAAAGCCTCTTTTATAAACTTTGCCAAATTAATCAAAATGCTTTTGTTTGTTTGGGTTATTGAACAATAGTATAAGCTTATGCATATTTGGTCGAATATAATATTTCCTTTTCAGATAATCTCTCCGTAATTCAGAGTATGCCTCGCAAGTGAAAAGAAAATGAAACTCATCCTCTATTTCATTCACGTTGCATATCTGGCATATACGTTGATTTCGTTCTATTCTATTTATTCCATGTCTGCCAGATTCAATTCTGAGGGAATGGGACGAGAGTCGTAATTTTGCAATATAAGAAAACCATTTATACGGTAACAAATTTAAATATTTTTCAATGTCATTGTGCAATTTCAAAAATTTATAAGTATTTAAAACAGTACTGTTGTTAATATAACTATACAAATTTTGATGAAAATCGTCAATCAACCTTGACTTGAAGATTTTATAAAAGTTTTCATGGTTAACACAATAGGGATCTTCCCAGACGTATCCGAGTCCATATCTGTATAATAAATCCCTAACATTTGTGCACCAATTAATACAGCCATGCCGAGAACTATTTACAAGCGATCGATATAGTTTATTAGCTCACCTGAGCACGAAGTGCTCAAGGTGAGCTATTGTGGTCACTTTTTGTCCGTCTGTCTGTCTGTCTGTCTGTCCGTCTGTCCGTCCGTCCGTCCACAATTTCGTGTTTACACTCTAGCATCTACAAATATAAGCCAATCTTGACCAAACTTGGTCAAAACATGTATGGCCATAAGATCTCGGATGAGTTCGATTATGGGTCAGATCGAACTAGAAAGTCAGGAGTTATCTGCCCTTGAATGCGAAAAATACTTAGTTTTGACATTGTTTACACTCTAGCATCTACAATTATTGATCAATCAAGACAAATCTTGGACATAACATTGCAGACCATAAGATCTCGGATGAGTTCGATTTTCAGTCTGATCTGACCAGAAAGACGAGAGTTATGTGCCCTTGAATTTGACAAAATTGCCATTTTCGACTGATTTTGACCTTGTTTACACTCTAGAATCTACAATTATTCATCAATCAAGACAAAACTTTGACACAATGTTTTGGACCATGAGATCTGGGATGAGTATGATTTTCAGTCTGATCTGATCAGAAAGTCCATAGTTACTTGCCCTTGTATTTGACAAAATTGTCATTTTTGACTGTTTTCGACGATGTTTACACTCTAGAATCTACAATTATTGATCAATCAATCCAAAACTTGGACACATTATTGGGGATCTTAAGATCTCGGATGAGTTTGATTTTCAGTCTTATCTGATCAGAAAGTTGAGAGTTATGAGCCCTTGAATTTGACAAAATTGCCGTTTTTGACTTGTTTTCTACCTTATTTACACTCTAGAATCTACAATTTTTGACCAATCAAGACAAATCTTGGACACAAGGTTGGAGACCATAAGATCTCAAATGAGTATGATTTTCAGTCTGATCTGACCAGAAAGATGAGAGTTATGTGCCCTTGAATTTGATAAAATTGCCGATTTTGGCTGTTTTTGACATTGTTTACACTCTATAATCTACTATTATTTATCAATTAAGACAAAACTTGAACACAATGTTTGAGACCATAAGATCTTGGATAAGTTTGATTTTCAGTCCGATCTGATAAAAAAGTGGAGAGTTATGTGCCCTTGAATTTGATCAAATTGCCGTTTTCGGCTGCTTTAGACCTTGTTTACATTCTAGAATCTACAATTATTGACCAATCAAGACAAATCTTGGACACAATGTTGGATATCATAAGATCTCGGATGAGTTTGATTTTCAGCCTGATCTGACTAGAAGGTCGAGAGTTATGTGCTCTTGAATTGACAAAATCACTGTTTTCGGCTGTTTTTGACCTTGTTTATACTCCAGAATCTACAATTATTTATCAAACAAGACAAATCTTGGACACAATGTTGGACACGATGAAATCTTGGATGAGTTTGATTTTCACAATGTTATTGACCATAAGTTCGTTTTCAGTCTTAAAGTCATAAATATTTTTTGAATTGAAGAAAAGTTTTGCTTATATAATTTTGGTTCAGGTGAGCGATATAGGACCATCATGGTCCTCTTGTTAATTAATATATTATCAGAAAAAATCACCTTTCCCCAATATTTTATAATTCTACAATATTTGCTAATGTACAGTGGGTATCTACCCGTTTCATGATAAACAGCATAATTGCAAGTAGATGTTTTAACACCTAATAGCTTTTTCAAAAATTTTAAATGAATTCTTTCTATTTCCTTCGATTTATTAAAACCGGAAATTTCACAGGAAAAGCATAAAATTGAGCCAACAAATGCGTCAAACAATTGTAAAAGTGTAGATGTCTGAAAATTAAAGGTACGAGTTTTACTTATAAGAACATTCAATGCCTTTAATCCTTTCCCCGCTAACGTTTTATTGTTAGTTGTAAAAGAACCAGTATAATTAAATAAAGTACCAAGATAATTAAAATCATTAACAATCTCAATGTCTGAACCATCATACGACCAACGTTCGTTTTCTCTTAGTCCACCCCTTTTTCTGAAAACGACTATTTTAGACTTATCTGTATTTACTTCTAAACCCCATTGGGAACAATATTCATGTAATTTATTTAGACTGGTCTGTAAACCACTTGCGGTATCACTCAAAATAACCATGTCGTCTGCAAAAAGTAGGAGTATTATACTTATGTGCTCGAGAGATAACCCGCATGAGTTATCTCCCTGCAAAAATAATTCAAGATCATCAATAAACATTGCGAATAAAATGGGTGAGATTGTCTCCCCTTGTTTAAGACCGACATTACTTTCAAATGAGCTAGAAAAAGACCCATGCACTCTAACAATAGACTTTACCTTGGAGTACATATCACGAATTATTCTTAACATTTTACCCTTAACTCCTAGATTAAAAAGTTTAAACCATAAGCCGTTTCTATAGACACTGTCGAACGCTTTCTTTAAATCAATAAAGGCTGCATATAAGCGCTTCTTTTCACACAATGTTTTCTGTATTAAGGCATGTAATATAAAGCAAGCGTCAATAGTTGATCGTTTGGGTCTAAACCCAAACTGTACATCGGACAAGACATCGTTATTTTCACAAAAAGTAGAAAGTCGTTTGTTCAGGATACCCGTAAATATCTTGGACAAACAACTCACAAAGGAAATACCTCTATAATTATTCACATCACTGGGGTCCCCCTTTTTATGCAAGGGAATAATTATACTTTCGGTCCACTGATCAGGGAAAACCCCAGAGCTATAAATAACATTAAACAAATCTGCAAGATGAGACGATATAATGTCCGAGCATTCTATAAAATATTCGTTCAATAAACAATTGTTACCAATTGACTTATTTCTTTTTAAAGTACGTATAACATTTTCGACTTCCTGAACAGTGATCGGCTGATCCAATTCTTCAAAATTACAATATGGCGAATCAAAATCATTTTCCGTACAAAAATTCTCTGATTCAACATTATAAACAGTTTGGATATCATCTGACATAGACGAAAAATAGTCATAAAAATCGTTTATATTTAAATCACAATCGAGCATTTTCTTCTTTTTACAAAAAAGTTTCCAAAATTCGCTAGGCTGTGAAAATCGCAATCTCTCTATAGATTTATATTGCTCTTTAAGATAGGCCTTTTTATGCTTCCTCACAATAGATTTATAATCCCTTTTCAGTCTGCACATGTTTTCTCTGTTTTCTTGTGATTTGAATGAGTTGTACAATTTCGAAGCGTCATGGTATTGACGCTTTGAAATTCTACATTCCTCATTAAACCAAACTGCCTTTTTTTGTGTCTCTGTAAACTTTGGGTGATTTTTTGAAACAACTTCCTTAGAAAAAAGAGGATCCGAAACACTTCGAAAAATGGAAACGAAATTGTTCAACACATCGTTAACACTTTTACGACTTGAATCGTCTGCATTTAAAATAATATTATTCAGCTCGGGTAATTTGCCAATAACTTGCCTGCGAAAATCATGAGTTAAGTCATTATTCCACCGATAATGCATCGACCTTGTTTCGATAGGCGGGTCATGTTTAATGTTACACTTCAATGAAAACGATAAAGGGGCGTGGTCAGACCATTCATTAAACTTTTCAATAGTAAAATTACATATCGTATCAAAATGAACTTGTTTTAACAATAAATAATCAATAACAGTATGAGAATTACTTTTTGCATAAGTATATGAACCATTTGTATCATTACCAAGTCTTCCGTTTGCGATACGCATGGACGTCGACTTGCAAGAGATCCAAAAGTTTAAATCCAAAAGTGTTAGTATTCATGTCAAGGGTAGATCGTGGAATGGGCGTGTCTGGTGCATACTCATCATGATCTAACAGTGAAATATTGCGGTCAAAAACTATGTAATCAGAATTTGACCCTACCCTTGCATTAAAATCTCCTAAAACATGAACAGTACCTAAATCATCATAAAAATCTATATCATTTTGCAAAATTTCGAATAAATCTACATTATGTACGTTATATGCTGGCGAATTGTCACCCCACATATAAACGCAACTAATGTAAATATCATGTTTTAATTTAAAAAATTTTTTACTTAATTTTAACCAGATTATTGTATCAAAATGGTTTTTAACAATAGTTATACCCTTTTCCAAATTATTTTTAATATAAATTACAATGCCTCCACTATTACGGCGCGCGTTTCTGTGCCGAAATTTACGATATAAATTTATACATGTATATCCATTTAAACAAATATCAGAATCTTTAGAACACCATGATTCTAACAAACAAATAATATCAAATGACGAAAGAAATGAAACAAATTCCGGATTTTCCTTTTTCTCACTAGTTAACCCGTTACAGTTCCATGTCAATAATTTGAGCCGCCCTTCCGCGTCCCACTAGTCCTTTTTCTCCGGTGTGTTAATCAATTTCCCGTCTATGTATAGTTTATCATAGCTGATCCAGGCCTTAGAACCAGCATTTATGGCTTCCTTCATTTTAGGGTACAGTTTTTTACGCTTCTCAGAGATTTCTCGGGGATATTGTTCAAATAGATTGTACTGGGTGTTTTTTAACTGAACTCCTTGTTTTTTTACCATCTCTCTATCTTTGAACAGGGTAAACTTCGCCACTATATTGCGGTGGGGGTACTGATCGCTCTTTTGCCCAAAACGATGTACCCGCTCGAACTGGATACCGTTAACAATATCCTGTGCTACCTTTAACTTTTCCACTATAAAGTCCCGTACTATCGATTCTGTATCATCCGGACGCTCGTCCTTCTTTTCCGGGATATTTCCGAAAACCAAATTGTTCCTCATAGATTGTGACTGCATGTACAGGAGATCATGTAGACTCTATATCTGCATGTAGATCTATATTCAGAAAAGCATTATTTGTTTGTGTTCTTTTTACAGGAATTAAGAAGGAAGCATGGAAAGAACAAAGCTGCTCTAGAGTCAGAACTTGAAAACTTGAATGTCAAAATGAATGCTAAAAAGGTATATGTAATCTGTAATAGCCTGAGCTTGTGTTGTATCTAGCCAGCTGTTTGTACTTTAAACCCATTCCGCAATAATGATGCTTTTTGAAGAGACCACAACTTTAAAGCTTCCGAAAGCATTGTGGAAAATGTAGAAATTGCTTGTTACAAGCAATTTCTTCATTTCCCACAATATTTTCTATGGAGGAAGGTAGAAAAGTAAAATTGTATTCGCTTGAATTTGTCTTCTGCAACATCTTTCATTTTGGAAAAGTCTAAATTTTTCCATTGGGTAATACCGTATGTTGATTTCCTACTAATTGTAAGTTTGAAAGTTTTTACCTGTTTTTAAAATATGAAAATATATAATGTTAACTTTGTTGAGACAGTAATTTCTATATTTATGGAAAGATTTCAAAATAATGTTCCGTAAATACAGTACAGATCATGTGTTTTTGCCTAAAACACTCACTCACTGTGGACAAAAAATATTTTGGGTGGAAAATGTCAGTGATTGTCCATTGCGACCAACGCATTTTTGCATTCACAATTTCCACGCATCAATGCAAATCGGGGGGCAAGTGGAAAATCGCGTTGATCACCGCAAGGGAGTGGAAATGCCAGATGTAACTTGAGCTTGTCCACGCAAATTGTGGTAGTCAAGTGGAAAGTCGTTGTGTAAAATCACAGTGATTCGGCAGGTTTGGGTGGAAAAACACACTCGCTGTGGCCATCACATTTTTCCATCCGGAATGGAATGGCAATGATGTGTGAAAATAGGCAAAAAACATGTGAGCTGTACTGTAACATCAACAATGAAATAAGAGTAAGATAGGAAAATCCTCTATTTTCCTCTTACAGAGACATTTAGATGAAGAAGAGTTAGAGCTGATGAGATCTGAGTTGTTAAGAACATCTGGATTATCAGAGAGTGAGGTAAAGTATCGCTGCTTTTCAACAAAAACCAGGTATCTGCAGCTTGTTCAAAGCTGCAGATACGAAGTTTTTGTTGAAAAGCGATGAAATGAAATGCATGTAAAAGAAAAACTAGGACAGCATCAAAGTACAGTCGAAACTCTTTGTGTCGACTTTTGCGGGCCGCTAAAAATACTTTGACTTATCCAGAATTCGACACAAAAATCAACAATCAAAAATCAAAGTTTTCCCGGAAGTATTCGGCGGAAGTCGGGGTATGGATAAAACAACAACCTGACTGACTTTTCAGGAAGGGGGGGTCGTATATACCCGCATACATGTAATTATTTTCACTGTTGAAGACAGTATTTGAATAAAATGAAAAGGGAAGATTTAATATATAGTTGTTTTTAGTTACAAGCGTCGTCTGCAAACAGCCTTTCTTTCGCATGTATTTTTCACGGCTGGTGCAATCTTACGGTGAACCAACAGCAGAATGCTATCATCCCAGTTTTTCACACCTTTCCATCGAGATTTTAATCCCTATTTTTCGAAAATGTGTTAATCTCCTTAATCGGGGGTTTGACAGACTAGACAAAGTGACTTTGTTAATCAGTTAACGAGCTCAACAGGTAGTTTTAAGGTGAATTTTTCATACTGAACGGCAAAATAAATCATCCGGACTTGACAATTTTCTCAAGTCGACTTAAACATTGAAATTTATATGAAACAAAGAAGGGACAAAGTTGGGACTTTGGAAACACTACAACTTATTTGTAATATCGACTCATCCGATGTCCACACGTGTTTCGACTGTATATGCAATTTTCTGTAGCCCATTGCCAGTGAGCAATGTGTAAACTTTCCTGAACAGTCCTAGGTCTAAGAAGATACTGATGACAAAAGCAGTGTTGGAAATATGTGTGTTATACCTTTGAAAATATTGTACAATAAAGAACAAATATGATAATCAAGATTTTCTTTTGTAACAGTACTTTGCAAAACCTATTTGTCCATTTATGTCAAACGCATGATTTGTTTTTAAATTGGTTTAACTGTAGAATTCATAGGCACTATGAATTTGAAATTTATATTCATTGGTAAAATACTTGCTGTGTGAAAAGTATGTAGGCCTACTTGTTAGTTATTCCTGGTCACATACACAGTTCTGCGCCCACATAATGGCCAGAGCACATCTGAAAATGTTAAGTTGTACAGTATATTTCTTCACTCGACGTGGACGTGATATGGATGTGGAAATGTATTTGACCGGAGCTGCGTTCTTTAGAGCGAGATTTCTTGAGATTTCTTAAGATGATTTAGGTTAAAGCACTCTTTTTAGCAAGATTTTTAAGACGATCACTGCGAGCCGCCATTGCTCTATACTTCTTTTGGAACCCCTTGGTAAATTCTGTAGAATCTATATTGGAGAGAACTGACCAAATTGTTCCGAATGCTCCATACTTCATAAATAGCAGAGTTCCAAATGCTCCATACTTCATACAAATGACGTCATGACGACGTCATTTGTATGAAGTATGGAACATTCGGAACACCTCGCTTATAATCTCAGTCTCAAAGACGCTGTATCAAAAACATCTTAAGAAATCTTATAAAATCTCGCTCTTCAGGATTTTACATACACTTTTATACACAGGTTGATGATGTAATGGACAGATTGAAACTAGAATTGGCTGAACTGGAAAGGAAACAAGGAATTGAACAAGCTCGACAAGCTAGGGTAAGATGATTTTTTTGCCCATTACCAAACAGCAAAATTTCATACTAGTCCAAATTCAAAGGAGCTGCAGACGACAATTTCAAATGAATGAAATCTTACATTCATTGGTCTTTTGGGGTAGAAATCATTGTGGGAAATGAAGAAATTGCTTGTCACAAGCAATTCCTTCATTCTAAACAATGTTTTCGAAAGCCATTCTTATGTGGGAAGTCAAAAAGAGTTATTGTTTATTAAAGGGTTAATGTGTGCTTTCAAAATTATTCCTAAATCTCGGCTGTCAATCAAAATACTGTTTTCAAGACCAATTATATTACTCAATCAGGCTGAGCAATTTCGGGTAAGAGATGATGAAACTTCTAAGATTGGACCTTTGTAAAATTATTTTGTTCTGAAAGGCATAATTTAACCCATTACCAAACAACAAAATTTTAGCCTAGTCCAAACTCATAGGTGTTGCAGATGACAAGTTCCATTGGACAAAATTTAACATTTTTGATCTTGGTAGAAAACATTGTGGGAAATGAAGAAATTGCTTGTCACAAGCAGTGTCTTCATTTTCCACAATGTTTTCCAAAGCCTTTATTTTGTGGGGCTTCAAAAAGGGTCAATGTATGGGAAAGGGCTAATATAGTTTAGTTGTCACTTTCTGAAATATTGTTGAATTTTGTTGACGGTATTTCATTAGTTGATCACAAAAACAAATGAGCTGATATTTGGAAAAAGGGCCTTTATAACATTTTGGAAAATCAAGTTTTGAGATAACCCTATGGATAAATTTAGTCTAAACTGGGCTGATCTGAATCCATGTTGTTCTCAAATGCCATAAGGGACCTTTTTCAGATCTGGGCCTAACTGTGAGCACATGTAGATCTATATTTGTATGCCCTTGCAATAGTTTTGCCCTCAATTCACAACTGTATATTATCTCCAGAGTTACATTGTTCAGATATGAGGGTGTGATAGCTTTTCAAAATGCTCTATATCAATTACAGCTGATAGGGACGATTCAGAAGTAAAAAATCCACATTTTGACAATCTTGTCGGCCTCAGCACAGGTCAACCAGATACTGTATGCCAAAAATGAACATATTGTAAGATAGGGCAAACATTAATCACAGATTCAGAATATTACATACAAGGGAAAAGTGTCGGCCCTAGTCTGGCTGTGCTGACTGCGCAGACTGACTAGGGTTGATATTTTCACGCTTCCCATAATGTCCCGTTTAGCGTGATGGGTCACAAATGGGTACCCAGTGCTCTCAATAAGCGGACGTCGACGTATATTATGTCCGATTTTCGCGGAAAAAACGTCCGGAATTTCGAAATTGGACGGCCGTCAGACTTCCATTTTTTTTTGACCGACTTCCAAAAATTTAAACCGGACGTCTGCAAAAAAATGTAAAGGGTAAAAATCGATATTACCAAATAACCAGACTGAAAAAGATCAACAGCTAACAAGCGCCGTCGCATTTGCCAGCACCTTTATATCTGTGGCTACGCTAAAAATGCCGTAACTACAGCTTATTCAAGTTAGTTCAAACTGTATTTACAGCTTTATCGAACATAACCTATGATATATTCTCTCGGCACGCGACACGACAAATAGCGCTAACTGTTAAATTACCTTTAATTGCCATCGATATCCAAACACATATGACATAACAAAGCGATAGGAAAAATCAATAATTTACACAGTAGACAAGTTTCGGGTAGTTTACTAGTGCCGTGTGCAATAGAGCATAGCACATTACATATAGTGGGCGTGTACTTTCGATATTGTTTTAACTTGATTGACAGGTCGGGTTTCTCCAGTTAAATTCTTTACTTTACGACAAATTTCACTCGACATGGAGTTGCTCAAAGCTGAACTTGTAGCAAACAATTGTTAAGATCGCCGTAGTATACGGCGGTTGCTTAAGTATGATTTTGCAGGTACATTAAAACTAGACCTTTGTTTCGTGCTTTTTATCGCGAGAAAACGGATCCCGGTGGAGTTAATTATGGGAAGGCAATAAAAGCTAGCGAGTAACGTCATGATTCCTACTTGATTCAAAATTTAATCGGTACCCAGATATTCATCTTTTCTCCTTTTCCAAACTGGTTAGACTATCCTTTGACATTGGATACGATTTTCCGGCGTCGGGTGTGTGTGGGGGTGGGGGGGTCAAATGTAGCCCCAACTTTTGGAATTTGGCTAAAGTGAGGCAGATGGCGACAACTTTTTTAAGCCAGGGTGAAATTACCCTGATATTTGAAAACATTGAGTGAAAAGGGAGAAACTCAAAGATCGATATTTTTATGGCAATACACATGACATGGATGACGTCTTTGTATCATGAATGTTTAACCCTTTCATAATAGTTATCTTAAAGTCATATCTTGCAGATATTATGAAGTAACTACATAAAAGGGTTAAAATCAGACTGCCAACATGACAATTTAAGGTTTACGAACTGAGAATGAAAACACCACTTTCTAGCCATACGAAATGCATCAATTTACACAAACTTATAAATACACATCACATAAGTTGATTCACCGTGCCGGATTTGAAGGTTATGCTTCAAGTAGATAAGGATTAACAAATATTATTTTACTCTATATTCATATGCAAGGGAGGTAATTTTGAACATTTTTGTCAAATATTTCCATACGTATATATATGGATAAATTCAAAATTCTAAACCATACAAAATGCCTATGTTTGTATTTGGAATGGAAATGTAACACAGTTTAGGAATTACTGGCACTTTTCAAATTTTGCCTCTGGCTCTGCATTTCATTCTCAGTTCGTGAACCTTAAGACTGTTCATGCTTGAACCGGATTGCCACAAGGAGAAGAGTTACAAATTGGAGCATACAATATAACTGACTATTTCTTCTTTTCCTTCATTACCTCATATAATTCGAAATCGCGAAAACGCGCTGAAAAATTCCTGATTTTCTGGAAAAAATTCCTGAAAATAGGACATGGAAGTCCAAGACTTCCTGAAATTGGTCCTTATTGAAAGCACTGGGTACCCACAACATTTGGTTTGAATTTGAGATAACAAACTTAGAATGTCTTCACCCCCAGACTTACCTGTTTCTCCGTAATACCTTATTTCTTTTTTTCTCCTACAGCATCTTGCAGAAAGACTAGAAAAGAGAAGACAACTACTAGAATTCAGAAAACTACAAGAACAACAAAGCAGAGACAAGCTTGCTGGACAAGTGGCTGGTTTTGAGGAACCCTTGAACAAACTAATTGATGAAGAAAAACTCACTGACAAACAGAAGAAGGAAATACTTGATGAACATGCTAGAAACTTGCAGAATCTACAGAGGGAGCATGAATTAAGTGAGTTCTGCAAAATGGGGTTGATATAAAACAATGGGGAGAATCACATGATTGACAATGATATTATACACGAAAAAATGGCGACGAAATGACCACTTCGGCGTGAAAATCCAAACTTTAGAAAGGTATGTATTCAATCTACTTAGCTTCTCAGACAAACCACCTATCCTAAAGTACCCGCTAATATCTAAGGTTTTCACAGATACCCAACTTTCCTCTATCCATTCGCTGTCTTTAGAGAACACTTAAAGAATATTTTCGAAATTCGGAAAATTTTGGCTTTGTGTTAAGCACGTCGCATCATATTTTCAGCTTCATTTCTTACACAAAGAAATCTCTGTTCGCACGGCATATTTCCAGACCATTTTTTATCGATGACATTTCATTCTAGTCCATTTAGAAGGTCCGTGTTGTCTTTTTTAAGCGTATTTACGAAATAAGATGTTAAACACACGTATAGTACTGTAGTGTTTGGCAGGCCGAATTCTTGTGATTGTAATGTTAAACACGCATACAATTGCTCGTGTACTATGGATGCCAAGGATATTGGACAAATTGATTATATTCATGACCCAACCCGATTGAAATCTGGTGTTAACTTACTGTAACATGTGACAGTCATCGTAATGGGTAATCTGTTATCAACTTGGCAAAAACGAAATCGGCTATAATTGCTTTAACTAATCAAATCTCCTGTTATATATAATTTTCCATGATAAATACGTGTAAACACAAAGATTCTGAACTGAAATGTGATGTCTTCGTTTCCTAGTTTACGGTCAAAATCGCTTTCAGAGTATTGAAAGTGTTTTTTTATTTGGTCAGAAGAAAATATTGTAGAAGATAACCCTTTATTTGTCCCTGTCAGATGTTTTTTTTCTTCAGATAATTACATCATAAACAAGGTTTTACATGATACTATATGTAACTTTCATGCCAGACACCGGATTTTAAGTGGATTGTTCATAATCTATATGTCAAATTCTGATAAAACGGTTACCTTTTTAACTGCTTTTAACATATACCTTTACAATTTTCTTCAATTTTTAAATTGATTCGAAAGAAGTCTCGGCTTTCCTTACGCAAGTCAAAAGTCTGGAATCAAAAGGAAGCACGCAACGCCTTCAAAATCGGAAACTCAGATTAAAAAAAAGTCATTATAAGTCTCAAATGTACCGAGCTTCACCTAGTAAATCATCGTTAGATAGTGCTTCACTATTGACAAAACATTTAAAAAGGTCATGGCAGGAACTCAGTTAATATACAATTCAGAACCAGATGAAATCAATTCGAATAATCACAATCCTTCTAATTTACATTTATATTCTTAAGTCAACATTTTATTTTTCTGGCCCAGGAAACATGATGCTGAAAGGAAATACAAATGCAACTTATAAATTTGTGAAAATTCGTTACTCCTGGCCTGTGCCCTGCAATTACATCAGAGGGATCACAAAAGGGTGTCAAACGTGACATGCCACATGTGTTCTTTTACGACAAATTACAGACACACCAGGAAAGATCACCTTGATTTCCATGAAGGTAGAAGAGAGTATGTGTGTGATTGTGGTAAAACTCTAATTTATAGGTCCAATCTCCATTGCCACAAGAAGAATTTCAATGATCTACTAGTAAAAGAGCTTGATTGACTTTCTCAAAAGGATGGGTTGCAACAATGAATCAATAATTAGATTTTCGTCAAAATCTGTGGATTGATAGGGTTACTACCGTTACATACTATCTTTTATTTGTTTGTGTAAAAGTCGTATTTTGGGCTTATTTTTAGAGTTTTTCACAAGAAATCACACCGGTAACAATTTATACAAAAAATAAAGGTTGTAGAGATGGTTTCGTAAATTGAGTACTTCAAAAGTAAGCAAAATCTGAAATTGACAGAAGAACGAATACAGAAGTTAAAGAAACTGATATGATAGATGGCTCGTTAAAAATATCCTGTCCTTGGTCTATTGAAAGTACATGCAAAATTTCATTTTGATATGATCGATACAGAAAAAGTGATTGAACTTCAAAGTAAAAAATTGCTTCACATTTCATTTTACCCCACCCACTTTGTCAACCATTATCTATAATTTTCAGATTTTTTACACATAAAATATAAGATACTATGTAACACACCGTAAACTAGGAAACGAGGACATCACATTTCAGTTCAGAATCATTTTGTTTGCACGTGTTTGTCATGAAGAATTTTATATAAAAAGAGATTTAATTAGTTAGAGAAATAATGTTATAGCCGATTTCGTTTTTTTCCAAATTCTTAAAAGATTACCCCTTACGATGTCTGTCATATGTTTGAACTTTCTGTAAGTTAACACCGGATTTCTATCAGATTGGGTTATGAATAAACAACCAATTCGTCCAATATCCTTGTCTTCCCTAGTACACGAGCAAGTGTGTGCGTGTTTAACATTACACTCACAAGAATTCGGCGTGCCAAACACTACAGCACTGCACGTGTGTTTAACGTCTTTTTCGTAAATACGCTTAACGAAGACAACACAGACCTTGTAAATGGACTAGCATGAAATGTCATCGATAAAAGATGGTCTGGAAATATGCTATGTGAACAGAGAGTTCTTTGGGTAAGAAATAAAGCTGTAAATATGATGCGGCGTGCTTAACATACATCCAAAATTTTCGCAATTTCGGAAATATTCTTTAAGTGTTCTCTAAATACAGCACACGGATAGGGGAAAGTTGGGTGTCTATGAAAACCTTAGACAATAGCGGGTACTTTAGGATAGGTGGTTTGTCTGAGAAGCTACATAGATTGAATACATACCTTTCTAAAGTTTGGATTTTCACGCCGAAGCGGTCATTTCATCGCCATTTTTTCGTGTTCAATACCATTGTCAATCACGTGATTCTCCCCATTGTAAAAATATCTGTCTTTTTAAGCCATAATATCAATCAGAGCAACAGATAAAAAGGGGTAGAATCTGAACCCTAAGAGACAATTCTAATGAGTACCAACAGTATAGGATTTGATGAGCTATAAATGAAATATTACATTTTGAAAAGCAATCACACCCTTTTAACTGTAGCTCTGCCAACTTGATGCATGAATATCTGTCTGAAAACCTCTTAATCAGTTTAAATATCAAAAAGCTTTTTTATGTAAAGTGGATGGGCAGTAATGTTCCGCAATTCCTAGTTTTGAAATAGCTTAACATTTTTTTATCTAACTGCTCACAAGGACAAATTGAACGACGATATGAATCCATCCGTCTGTCTGTCGGTCTGTCGGTCCGAAAACTTAACGTGAAAACTTAACATTGGCCTTTTCTCCAAAAGTATGGGACATATAAAGCTCAAATTTGGTATGTAACTTTCTGTCATTAATATCTATCTGTTCCATGCAATATGACCTTCCTCAAGGTCATCTGTTAACCCTTATCAACCTTTTACATGAAAACTTCACATTTTAGAAAAATAGCCGTTTTGGGGGCATTCCTGTTTCACAAATACATCTTGTTCCACTGTAAAATATTCAAATATTGTATTGTATTGCTCCTTTTATAAGATGCCATGAGACAACAAAGTGAGCTGGCAGAGAAGTTACAGAAGCGACGAGACACCAGACTAAAGAAACTACAAGAGAAACATGATAAAGAAAAGAAAACTTACCTAGAAAGAGGAGATAAATCTAACAATACAGAGGACTATATGAATGTAAGTGCATGTGAAGCATTTTCCCCCAAAGGTTTAATAATGCTATAATCATTGCAAAGTTTCTATTTGTAATTGGCTTGTCTTGATAGCCCTTATCCTTGCACAAACAAATTTAATGTCTCCAATGGAGAAGGCTTACAATAGCATTGAGTAACTAACAAGTTCATGCTTAGATTTTTTTTGCAAGGAAGTAACTGCGATTGATCCAGGACTTCTGTGAAGGGGGTTCGAACAATCATGGGGGGTTTGAACATGCTAATTGGGATGGGATGTATGTGTCTTTTTCACAGTATTACACAATTTTGATTGAATTTCTATGTGAAAATGAAATAATATGGCTACAAAGGGGGGTGTTTTAACCCCTCTGGATCCCCCACTGAGTAACATATTATTGATATCTTTGCCACTAAGACAGAATCACCTTGCTCCATTTTTTTGCAGAAGAGGTCTTGCATTACTTTCATCTGAAATGCTAACTTCCCATCAAGGTTAATATGATTTTATACAGAGGAGCAATGACTGGAAATCAGTATTTCCAAATCAATATTTTCCAAACCAAAACCTGGTTTTGACATCCCTATGGTAGAAACTCTTAGACCTAGGGACATGTTGAGAGAAAAGAATTTACTAATAATCAGAAATTCCTTCTTTGTTATCCATTGATATTGATTATTATGAGCTCTGCATCTGATCACCTTTAAAATTGTGCTTTTGTAAAATTTTGCAAATTTTGAAAGGGTTAAAAAGACATTTCTGGGTCAATTAAATTATGGAATTAGTAATTCGAAATGTAAGTACTATTACGCCATTTTAAAATCTGGGGTGCTGAGTGTGCGTGACATATTGTGCAAAATTAGATGATATTAAAAGCAGTAGAAATGATTTCTTATCCACATTTATAACCCCCACAACAAAGTTATGGGGGGTATACTGGATTCAGGTTGTCCGTCCGTCTGTCCGTCCGTCCGTCCGTGGACATAATTTTGTGTCCTCTTCTCCTCCAACAGTTTTTGACCGATTTTGCTGAAATTTTAACAGGTTGTTTCCTATCATATGAAGTTGTGCACCTGCAATTTTCATCTTGATCCAGGCAGTAGTTTCAGAGTTATGCCACTTTGAACTTTAGCACTTTTTCAGTGACAACGCGCTAGTGGGGGGTATTTGTCCGCTTTGCGACAGTTCTAGTTAATTTAGAGGTTTTACAAACATGTTTCATTGTTATTGAAAAATGAAATTTTACAAGAAATTTTGGTTGTTGAAGGTTTTGAAATTTCTTATTCCCCCCCTTATGGAAAGATCAGGGGCATATTGTTTTACTTGTGTCCTTCTGTCTGTCTGTCTATCAGTCCGTTTGTCCGTCTTTCTGTCCGAAATCTTAACATTTGACTTTTCTCCAAAAGTATTTGACATACAAAGCTCAAATTTGGTGTGTAACTTTCTTTCAATGATATCCATGCAATATGACCTTCCTCAAGGTCATCTACGTCCCTTATCAACCCTTTAAACGAAAACTTAACATTTTAGAAAATTTCAGGGGCATTTGTGTTTCACAAACACATCTTGTTGTTTCTTATTTTCAAAATAAGTTGACTGGTTATCAAAACGTTGATTAAGGGACGAACAAAAACAGCTTCCTAAAGTAGTTGTCGAGAGTCCATGAAAGTCCCATGTCATTAAAAACAGAATGGCTGCCACAAATTTGTATGGGTATGTCAATATGTGTCATCATAACTACCCGTAAGCTATAAGTGGTTTCAGCACGCAGCAAGCTGCGGGCTTCGCCTGTATTATGCTGGACTTGTGATCACGATCAAAGAATTTGATCTATCTGTATATTTTGTGTAACCAATTAAGATTTATTTTCCAGACATATCACAAACTACTACAACAACAACATGTAGAATCAGAGCAGGTCCAGAGTGAACTAGATCAGAATGAAATACAGGAGCTTGAGAAACTCACATTGGTAATTTGACCTGAATATTTGTATGACATAGAAGCTATTGTCTGCATTATTATTGTGAAGTCCTTTGTTTCGATTACTGGTTTTGCAATATTCAACACTCGTCTTTTATTACCATTTTTCAAATAAAAGCTAGATATTCTTGTCAGAGTTGAAAACTTTTGCAGATACAAAAAGATAGTATTTATTGAAGTTGAAACATGTGCTATCTAAACTTTAGATTTAAGCATAATAATCCTTCAAGAAAAGAGAAAATGTTTGTTATCAGCATTTTCTCTCAAGAGTTTCTAATCATAACATCATAAAGAGTCATTAATTAACCCTTTCCCAAACAAGACCTGGGCCCCGTATTACTAAACATCTTTCGATCAAGTTTTTGTGTAAACTGTGTAACAAGACATCTGATTGCACGAGAAATCCAACTGAGCCAATCACGGCTGTTGTTATAAGTAATTATGCGAAAATCAAACGTACGATCGTTAGTAATACGGCCCCTGGTTTTGACATCCCTAATAGATAAGGCTTGGGAAAACATTGAAACAAAAGAAAAAAGTGCTGATAACCAGCAGTTTCTCCTTTTCTCTCAATATTTTCTGTGCCTTATTGTACACAAATCATATCTTTAGGACTTTAATAACATCCATTTTGTCATTTGTGGCCGTTTTTAAAGTGGATCACTCTAAAATTTTGTCGTTTGGGAAAGGGTAAAAGTCAATGTTTGTTTGGGTTAGGTTTGAATTATGTCCACAATATTTTAGGATCTTGAGGCAGACAAGGACCAGAAGGTGCAGACAATGAGCGACAGCATGATACAGAAAATTACACAGGCGGGCAGTCTTGGTGACGCAGACGCCAAACGTATTATCAAACTGCACAAGTTACGTATGGACGCACTTGAGGGCAGAAGGAGGGATGAACGTGAGAGGATGAAGGCAAGATTACAGGAGAAATGGAAACAAAAAATGAGAGTAAGTAACTATTGTGCTAATGGCTGCTTGACATGCACTCTTTATTACGTGCCAATAAATGTCCTTCTCATTAAAGAAATGTAGACCATGGAACAAAGCCTTTTTAGCTCACCTGAGCATGATAGTGCTCATGGTGAGGTATTGTGATACCGCTGTGTCCGTCGTCCGTCGTGCGTCGTTCGTCGTGCGTCAACCTTTGGCTTGTGTGCACTCTAGAGGCCACATTTTTTGCCCAATCAATCTGAAATTTGCTCAGAATGATTGTCTTGATAAAATCTTGGACAACTTCGAAATTGAGTCATCTGGGGTCAAAAACTAGGTCACAGGGTCAAATCTTAGAAAAACCTTGTGTGCACTCTAGAGGCCACATTTTTTGCCCAATCAACCTGAAATTTGCTCAGAATGATTGTCTTGATAAAATTTTGAACAAGTTTGAAATTGGGTCATCTGGGGTCAAAAACTAGGTCACGGGGTCAAATCTTAGAAAAACCTTGTGTGCACTCTAGAGGCCACATTTTTTGCCCAATCAACCTGAAATTTGCCCAGAATGGTTGTCTTGATAAAATCTTGGACAAGTTTGAAATTGGGTCATCTGGGGTCAAAAACTAGGTCACGGGGTCAAATCTTTAGAAAAACCTTGTGTGCACTCTAGAGGCCACATTTTTTGACCAATCAACCTGAAATTTGCTCAGAATGATTGTCTTGATAAAATTTTGAACAAGTTTGAAATTTGGTCATCTGGGGTCAAAAACTAGGTCACGGGGTCAAATCTTAGAAAAACCTTATGTGCACTCTAGAGGCCACATTTTTTGCCCAATCAACCTGAAAATTGATCAGAATAATGGTCTTGATAAAATCTCGGATAAGTTCGAAAGTGGGTTATCTGGGGTCAAAAACTAGGTCACAGTGTCAAATCTTAGAAAAACCTTGTTTGCACTCTAAAGGCCACATTTTTTGCCCAATCAACCTGGAATTTGCTCAGAATGATTGTTTTGTTGAAATCTCTGACAACTTTGAAATTGGGTCATCTGGGGTCAAAAACTAGGTCACAGGGTCAAATCTTAGAAAAACCTTGTGTGCACTCTAGAGGCCACATTTTATGCCCAATCAACCTGAAAATTGATCAGAATGATTGTCTTGATCAATTCTCGGACAAGATCGAAATTGGGTCATCTGGGGTCATAAACTAGGTCATGAGGTAAAATCTTTGTAAAACTTTGTGTGCACTCTAGAGGCCACATTTTTGCCCAATCATTCGGCAATCAACCTGAAAATTGATCAGAATGATTGTCTTGATCAATTCTAGGTCACGAGGTCAAACCTTAGTTAAACCTTGTGTGCACCCTAGAGGTCACATTTTTTGTCCAATCAACCTGATCGATCTAAATTGTTATACAAAAAGTTATATTATATCAGGTGAGCGCCCTCTTGTTTCATGCAAGTGAAATACAAGGCTTTAATGAAGTTATGGGGGGGGGGGGGGGGGTATACTGGAATCAGGTTTCCGTCTGTCCGTCCGTCCGTGGACATAATCTTGTGTCCTCTTCTCCTCCCACAGTTTTTGACCAATTTTTCTGAAATTTTATCAGGATATTTCCTATCATATGAAATTGTGCACCTGCAATTTTCATCCTGATCCAGTCATTAGTTTCAGAGTTATGCCACTTTGAACTTTTTAATGGGGGGGGGGGGGGGCTGGGAATAGTCAAAATTTACAATTTGGTTTCTGTGTTTTAACTCGAGAACCGTTTGACCTAGGATCAAGAAACTTTACACAGTTATTGTCCAACACCCAAGGAGGTGCCCTATTGTTTTGGGGTCACCAAGGTCAAAGGTCAAGGTCACAGTTGGACTTTGTTTAAAATCCGTTTCCATGCTCTAAGTCAAGAACCTTTTGACCGATAGCACTTTTTCAGTGACAAGGCCCTAGTGGGGGGTATTCGTCCGCATTGCGACAGTTCTAGTTTTTACTTATATTTTAAGAAACTTGAGGAAGAAGAGCAGAATGACCAGAATGAGAGAGAGGCCATGTTAGAACAACAAGAGTCTACAGTACAACAAGTTCTGAATAGTAACTTAGATCTCACTGTTGAGTTAGTTGAATTTGACAATAAAGTCTGGATATTTTCTGACCGTCCCTCATATGTTTATTTTTAGAAACTTGAGGAAGAAGAGCAGAATGACCAGAATGAGAGAGAGGCCATGTTAGAACAACAAGAGTCTACAGTACAACAAGTTCTGAATAGTAACTTAGATCTCACTGTTGAGTTAGTTGAATTTGACAATAAAGTCTGGATATTTTCTGACCGTCCCTCATATGTATATTTTAAGAAATTTGAGAAAGAAGAGCAGAATGACCAGAATGAGAGAGAGGCCATGTTAGAACAACAAGAGTCTACAGTACAACAAGTTCTTAATAGTAACTTGGATCTCACTGATGAGTTAGTTAAATTTGACAATAAAGTCTGGATATTTTCAGACCGCCCCTCATATGTTTATTTTTAGAAACTTGAGGAAGAAGAGCAGAATGACCAGAATGAGAGAGAGGCCATGTTAGAACAACAAGAGTCTACAGTACAACAAGTTCTGAATAGTAACTTAGATCTCACTGTTGAGTTAGTTGAATTTGACAATAAAGTCTGGATATTTTCTGACCGTCCCTCATATGTTTATTTTTAGAAACTTGAGGAAGAAGAGCAGAATGACCAGAATGAGAGAGAGGCCATGTTAGAACAACAAGAGTCTACAGTACAACAAGTTCTGAATAGTAACTTAGATCTCACTGTTGAGTTAGTTGAATTTGACAATAAAGTCTGGATATTTTCTGACCGTCCCTCATATGTTTATTTTTAGAAACTTGGGGAAGAAGAGCAGAATGACCAGAATGAGAGAGAGGCCATGTTAGAACAACAAGAGTCTACAGTACAACAAGTTCTTAATAGTAACTTGGATCTCACTGATGAGTAAGCTGAATTTGACAATAAAGTCTGGATATTTTCTGACCGTCCCTCATATATTTATTTTTAGAAACTTGAGGAAGAAGAGCAGAATGACCAGAATGAGAGAGAGGCCATGTTAGAACAACAAGAGTCTACAGTACAACAAGTTCTGAATAGTAACTTAGATCTCACTGATGAGTAAGCTGAATTTGACAATAAAGTCTGGATATTTTCTGACCGTCCCTCATATGTTTATTTTTAGAAACTTGAGGAAGAAGAGCAGAATGACCAGAATGAGAGAGAGGCCATGTTAGAACAACAAGAGTCTACACTACAACAAGTTCTGAACAGTAACTTGGATCTCACAGATGAGTAAGCTGAATTTGACAATAAAGTCTGGATATTTTATGACCGTCCCTCATATATCTATTTTTAGAAACTTGAGGAAGAAGAGCAGAATGACCAGAATGAGAGAGAGGCCATGTTAGAACAACAAGAGTCTACAGTACAACAAGTTCTGAACAGTAATCTAGATCTCACTGATGAGTAAGTTGACATGTTTTATCTGTAATGCTTCATGAGGGGTTTGCTTTAGTGTTACCAAACCAAGGTTTTGAGTTAACCCTTTCCCAAACGACAATTTTTCAAAATTCCCGTTTCAAAAGCTGCTGCAGAAGACAAATGGACCTTATTTAAGATAGAATGTGTGTATAATATACAGTACAGCTCGCGCGTTTTTTGCCTATTTCCGCGCATCGCCGCGATTGAATTTCGGGTGGTTTCGGGTGGAAAAACGCGGTGGCCGCGGCGAGCGTGTTTTACCACCTGAAATCGCGGGGATCGCCGCGATTTTTTCGCCGCGATTCGCCGCGATTTGTGCGGACAGGTAAGCCTGTATTTTCTGGCTGATTTTTCGTAATTATTGGGTTTTATATAATTATATATAAGGTTTTGATAAGATAAGAATGCCTTTGCAGATTTGATTTTTGTTAATTTTGAATGGGTTTGTGGATTCTTCTTCTACTTCAACAGAAAAATGACCCTTTTGCCTTCTTTTCAACGCATTCGAAGTTATTTTTCTTTTATCTTTGCTACACGGCCTTCATGCATATAGATTACAAAATAATTGCAGATACTTTGTGCAGTGATGATTGCACAAAATTAGTTTTTTTGGAAGCGCATGTAATTATAGAATAGCACATACATACACAAGGCTTGAGAACAAATTGAGACAAAAGAAGAAATACTGATGATCAGCATTTCCCCTGCTACCGCAATATTTTCTATGCTACCTGTATATTGTAGACAATTTTTATCGATATTTTCTGATCTGTTTTCTGCAGTGCTCAGCTTTGTTATTGGATCCCCGGATATTCTTCCCCTCGAAAGAGAGTGAAGGGCTATCGTAGAAATGATTTGAGAATATTAAGATAAAAGAAGAACATACTGATTACTACCCTGGTCTTCTTGTGTCTCATTATCTAGTGCCTATTGTTGTAATATATCCTTCACAATCCTGTTTTCAGCAACATCCAACTTATCGTATGAGTAGATTTTTAATAGGACGTGCCAAATCGTAGCAATTTTGGAAATGGCGTAACTAAGAATGTAGCGTCATGCATAAAACATCGGTGTTTCTTTTAACATGCATGCAAGTTCCAACATGGTAAAAATAAACCTTAGATGCCAGTCGCAGGTTTACTGGTTTATTTTTTAAACTGAAAAGTAGTCAAATTATACGCATTACTTTGATATGTAATTCAAACAGAGAAACTATTCGTATTTATGACCGGGAAGCCAACATGCAGTTTACGATTTCACGTACATGTATCTGCAAAAACAGAATATTACATAAACAGTTAATTGAATTAAATCAAGCATAACAAAGCGTAATACAATGTACAAAGAAGCGGAAATAACCTGTTCTATATTATATAATAACCTATAACTATATATTTTAATTTACAAAAACGATGTGTTATTACCGGACTTCATAGAACTTTATATAGAAAACGTTTGTATTTAATATAACATTCTCTTTATTTCTGAAATAGTTCTGTAAATCAATTTAAAAACACACTCAGGATGAAATAATATAAACTTACCAAAAACGCATTTAATACTGAGCGCTGTATGATAATATTGGCCGTACCTGGCATTTCCACCCGAATGCGGCGATCGCCGCGATCGCCGCGATTCCCCCATCGCGGCGAATCGCGGTGATGCAAGAAAATTTCGAGTGGAAAAACGCTCTGGTCGCGATGGCAAATCGCCGCGATTTTCCACCCGATTTTTTTTTTGACCGCGGTGGGCGAGCGTTTTAGGCAAAAAACGCGCGAGCTGTACTGTAGCACAGAAAATATTGAGACATGAGGAGAAACTGCTGATTATCAGCAGTTTCTTCTTATGTCTCAATGTTTTCCCAAGCCATTTCTATAAGGGACGTCAAAACCAGGTCTTGTTTGGGAAAGGGTTAAGATAAAGTCTGATCATGATGTATGCTGTTCTTTCTTGCAGTTCCTGTTGAAGAATTTATGAGGGATCAGCAGGGAAGGATAAAAATTAAGATCTTGTGAAATATTCTCTTTATGCAGTTTATTCATATTGACACTCGGCATTTTCTTATTTTTTTTCCATGTTTGACACTGCCCTTTGGATTAGTGAGTTTGAATCCATTGATTGTTTGAGAACTATTTCCAACTGTACTTACAGTGCCAAAGAGAGGATTCTCCGTGAACATGAGAGGAACATGATAGCTCTAAACAACCAGCTGGCCAGGAGTAAACTTACACAAAAAATGAAGTGAGTATGATTTTGCATCTTGGCTCTTTCTCAAATAAGGCCTGGATAAATCATGATGTCCCAGATATAGATGGTTTGGAAAAATATTTAGGCAAAAGAAGAAAATGCTATTATTTTCTCCATTTGCTTCAATATTTTCTCTGCTATGATTACTGTAACACTAACTTTGTCCTTTTTAACAGCTTCCAGTTTGGATAACCCCACATCTTTGTTGTTTTGGAAAGGGTTAAACCGTTTCACAAGTCTAAAGGAAATGTACTATTTCAATTTGAAGTTTGCTGCAGATGACAAAATAGATATTAATAAAGAGAGAATTTGTGTACAAATTAGCGCATAAACATTGAGGCAAAAGGAGGAAATTTTGGTCATTAGCAATGTCTTGTCTTCCCTCAATGTTTTCCCAAACATTTTGCTACCATAGATATCAAACTAGGTCTTATTTAGGAAAAGGATGAATGGTAAAACTGAAAAAAAAATAAAAATAAAAGACTTAATTTAATGAGGTAGCGCAATTGTGTTAACCCAGTCTTTCTTTGCTCCTCAGAATTATTCACTAATGATTCCAGTAGTATTTCTTGCATTTTCACTTGCAACATTCTGAAAAGCTTTTTTTTTTTCAGGATTAAAAGGGTGTAATTTAATCCATTACTAGATGACAAAATTTTAGACTGGTCCAAATTCAAACATGTTGCGGACAACAATTTCAAGCAGATGAAATTTCACATATTTTGATCTTTTGGTGTAGAAAACTGTGTGGGAAATGAAGAAATTGCTTGTCATGACATACATCAAAAGTTGTCTCTGTGTGGGAAAGGGTTCAAAGAAAAAATGTATATCTACAGGCTTGAAGAGAAAATGGCTCAAAGGAAAGCTAGACTAGCAGAACTTGAGGCTCAGCAGAGGGCAGTGGACGCAAATACAGAGACAGTGTCAGAAAAGGAGAAACAACTTCTATTGGATAAAATTGTAATTTTGTGGCTTTGCTTTTTTTCGCATTTTAAAAAATGGGATGTGGTAATGAATTATATTTTGAAATAGAAGTTAATATAAATCTCTTTACTGTAAAGACTTCTCTCTGCTTTAAAGAAAATGACACTCAGCAGATAGAGCAAAGTTTATAGACAATTGCATAGTAGTGAAGTAACCGCATAATTCCACAAATCCTAATAAGGGCTGTATCCAAACTTTCTTCTCTTTCTTTCAAAACTTAAAAACTTTCAAACTCGTCCATTTGCATTGAATTTCAGCATATGTCTTCCAACACAAAGTATTTTTTATACCACCCACCTACGAAGTAGAGGGGGGTATATTGGTTTCACCATGTCTGTCTGTCTATCTGTCCGTCCGTTGACTTTTTCGTTTCCGTGCTCTAACTCAACAACCGTTTGACATAGGATCATGAAACTTTACACAGTTGTTGCTCATTACCCAAGGAGGTGCCCTATAGTTTTTGGTTCACCAAGGTCAAAGGTCAAGGTCACAATGGGACTTTGTTTAAAATCCGTTTCCTTGCTCTAAGTCAAGAATCGGTTGACCTAGGATCATGAAACTTTACACAGTTGTTGCCAATGACCCAAGGAGGTGCCCTATAGTTTTTGGGTCACCAAGGTCAAAGGTCAAGGTCGCAATCGGACTTTGTTTAAAGTCCGTTTCAGTGCTCTAAGTCAAGAACCGGTTGACCTAGGGTCATGAAACTTTTCACAGTTGTTGCCCATGACCCAAGGAGGTGCTCTATTGTTTTTGGGTCACCAAGGTCAAAGGTCAAGGTCACAATGGGACTTTGTTTAAAATCTGTTTCCGTGCTCTAAGTCAAGAACCGGTTGACCTAGGATCATGAAACTTTACACAGTTGTTGCCCATGACCCAAGGAGGTGCCCTATTGTTTTGGGGTCACCAAGGTCAAAGTCACAATCAGACTTTGTTTAAAATCTGTTTCCATGCTGTAAGTCAAGAACCGATTGACCTAGGATCATGAAACTTTACACAGTTGTTGCCCATGACCCAAGGAGGTGCCCTATTGTTTTTTGGGTCACCAAGGTCAAAGGTCAAGGTCACAATTGGACTTTGTTTAAAATCCGTTTCTGTGCTCTAAGTCAAGAACCGGTTGACCTACAGCACTTTTTCAGTGACAAGGTGCTAGTGGGGGGTATTTGTCCGCTTTGCGACAGTTCTAGTTTTAAATTGGTAAGAGTTGATGGAAACATTTTACTTTTACTTTAAGTGTCAAAGTATGGGAAAATATTAAAGAAATGGGAAAAAATACTGATTACCAGCATTTTTAGGTCACCTGACCGAAGGTCATGGTGACC
The DNA here is from genome assembly GCA_963680895.1 of Fragum sueziense. NCBI lineage: Eukaryota > Metazoa > Mollusca > Bivalvia > Cardiida > Cardiidae > Fragum > Fragum sueziense. The sequence goes on from OY804601.1 coordinate 28,078,028, forward strand.
TATTGCGACCGTGTTTCGTCCGTCGTCGTGCGTCGTCCGTCGTGCGCCGTGCGTTAACTTTTAACATTTTCGACTTCTTCTTGAGAACCATTGGACGGATTGCAACCAAACTTGGCAGGGAGCATCCCCATGGGAAGCCGCTTCAGATTTGTACGAATCATGGAGTTATCTCCCTTTGGGGCCCCATAAGGGGCCAAAAAGGGGTTAAATAGGGTACATCTTAAAAAATCTTCTTCTCATGAACCGGTTGTTGGATTTGATTCACATTTGATATTTAGAGTCTTTAGGGCAAGGACAACAAAGTTTGTACAAGAGAAAAAAATCCGTCCAGAAATGGCCGTGCTGGGGATGGGGGATGGGAAGGGGGGTCGCGTTATTAGTTAACTTAACATTTTCGACTTCTTATTAAGAACCATTGGACAGATTTCAACCAAACTTGGCAGGAAGCATCCTAATAGGAAGCCTCTTCAGATTTTGTACAAATCATGGAGTTATCTCCTTTTTGGGGTCCCATAAAGGGCCAAAAAGGGGGTAAATTGGGTACATCTTAAAAAATATTCTACTCATGAACCGGCTGTTGCATTGGATACATATTTGGAAGTTAAAGTCTTTAGGGCAAGGACTACAAAGTTTTGTACAAGAGAAAAAAATCTGTCAATAAATGGTCGTGCTGCGGATGGGGGATGGGAGTGGTTCGCGTTATTTCTTAACTGAACATTTTCTACTTCTTTTTGAGAACCATTGGACAGATTTCTACCAGACTTGGCAGGAAGCATCCCAATGGGAAGCCACTTCAGATTTTTACAAATCATGGAGTTATCTCCCTTTGGGGCCCCAAAAGGGGCCAAAAGGGGGTAAATAGGGTACATATTAAGAAATGTTCTATTGTTGGATTGAATTCACATTTGGTATTTGAGTCTTTAAATAAGTTTATACAAGAAAAAAATAGACTGTCAAGAAATGGTGGTGCTGGGGGGGGGGGGGGTGCTTTTAGTTAACTTTTAACATTTTCCTTAAATGTTTCTGCTCATTTGATTCAGGTGACCGATAAGGCCCTCTGGGCCTCTTGTCTTCCTTTTCATCAATATTCTTAACCCTATCAAAGAGAAGTTTTATTCTGACTGTCTAATTCATTTTGTCGTGTCCAACACCTTTGAATATGTTTTTTATATGGGAGCATTTTTATTTTACAAAGTGACAAACACATCTTGTATAAAATTCTTGTAGGAAGAAGAGTGTGCATTGTTTGAAAAGGAGAGAAAAGAGGCAGAAAACAAACTTCGTAAGGCCCTGGCACAGGAGACAAAGGAGGCCCTGGAACAACAGGAGAGAAATCTGGCTCTTCTGATTGGTCGACTTGAGGTATGGTGCAAATACTTTAATCCTTTATTAGTCATTAATATGTTGCCAATCACAGCCAGCAAACTTAAATAAGGCGAATAGAAACCAATCTGTCTGTTTGTTCACCTACAGTGTAGCTTGCATGTTGTTTTGCCTACTTCCTCACATTATGATGATTTGATTTCTAGTGGTTTATCACTCGTCTTCATTACCCTCTATCACCACAAATTTTGTAGTTTTACATGTAATACTACAGGGGTTGCAGTGGGCAATCAACCAGATTTTCCAACGAAATCTTTTTTACAGCAGTGGGCGAGTGTTTTAGGCAAAAACATGCAAGCTGTACTGTATTTATCTATATATCTTGTAAGGGCAATTCTACCTAAATTGTTGAAGGATCTGAAGAAAATGAATATGAATAAAGAACATGATAAAGAAATGTGCCCAAAGGAATTTAGTGGTTCTCCAAGATCATACAAGTGAAATATTCAAACTAATCAATTATGTGATAAGGTACTCTGTGGGTATCCATGTTAGAGATATTGAATATCAAATCGTTTCGATTGGTGTGCTAATATTAATTGATGTTACACGTTTTGGACAATTCAGGATTGTTTATGAAAGTTGATAAAATGTTTACTGTACATATTGTAGGTTGGACAGGCCAGAAGACAGGCAGTGTTACAGAAACAGGACCAAACACTGCAGAAACTACAGGTAACTGAGGAAGTTAGATTGGGGGAAAGAGTCAGATGAAATTTCATATTTTAGCTATGATATGGAAATTGAGGCCATTATGGCATAATTCATGGCTGTCATAGATCCAGAACAGCCTGCACAAATATGCATTCTGGTCAAGATCTATATTGATTTTTGAAGCTTCTTTATTACCCGTAGGAACCATAAGAAAACAATGTGGTCTTGATCAGACTGCACCAAGGCCTAGCCTGACATATGAAGTTAATTTGGCTTATAAAATCTGTAGTTATTATCAATTTCCATTTTACACCAATAAAAACACACTTGTAGGCAATTTTTCCTCAGCCACTCTTTTTGATAAGATTCCAAATTGAGGTCTCGACCTTAGGGGTTGAATTAGATGAAAAAATCCATTTTATAAAAACAAAAAAAAAAGAATTAAATTTTGTGGCCTTTGAAACTTGTGAAATATGATAAAGCTGATTATCCATGATAAATTTTAAAAGGCAGATAGATTCTAGATAGGTCTTTACCTTGTTGTATTGTAATTTGTTTGGGCATGTATGGCTGTTTTTCACTTAGCTATAATAAAATATTTGTAGAAATATTAGCAATCACCAATTTCACTAGAGGTGGATCGAGAGGGGTTCAAACAAACCTCCCTCTGTAGCCATAGTTACGAGATTTGTAACAACACCTAAATATTGTTTGTTCTAAATTATATCATGTTTAACTGGATAAAATTGTTTTCATGTAAGGATATTAGAAAGAGCCCCTTAAAGCATTTGAGACCAACATGAATCAAGATCAGTTTGTGCAGTCTGATCGCTAATACATGTAGCAACTGTCAGACAGTAGCATGGATCTTTGTTAAACTACATTATAGGCTGATCTGTATCCAAGACATGAAATGCCATTAAGACCCTTTTCTTATATACCATTTCATTTAAAAAAGTGCTCGGAAGTGGAAATAGTGTCATTAGGGCATAGGAAATGAACATGGTTAGGGATTTTTCCCTGAGTCTGAATAATACTATATCAAGGGCTCAGTGCAAAACTATTGTAACTACATATTTTTCGGAAATTCACTTTTTTGCATTTTCTGAATCTTTAGAAAGGATTACATCATGTGTTCTAATATTAAGTTTCAATTCTGTATACTTCAAAAGATATCTACATTTTTAAAAACATATTCCCTCTTTAACTTTGAGAAAAGTCCATTAGTTTTTTCCCTCTCCTGTAAAATTTTATAAAATGTAGTTACAATAGTTTTGCACCAAGCCCTCGATATACTATAATAAGTCTGTTTTTGTCAAGATCTATGTTGTTCTCCAAGAACTTAATCATGATCTGTAGCAAAGGCTAGAGCGCCACACGAATCTTGATAATACTGCAATTTAGTGCAGGCTAACTTTGATGTGTTGTGATCTCAAATGCTATAAGGACCATATTAACCCTTTCCCAAACAACACAATTTTAGGGTGGTCAAAATTGAAAGACCTCGCAAACAACTATTTCAGGTTATTAGAATTTCACATTTTTTTGGTATTTTGAGGTAGAAAACATTGTGCTAAAAGAAGAAATTGCTTGTTTCAAGCAATTTCTTCATTTTCCACAATGTTTTCCAAAGCCTTTATCCTGAGCGGCGTTAAAAGCTGTCACTGTTTGGGAATGGGTTATTGAATACAATTATACTAATCTTCTTGATACAACTGCTTTTCAGAGTAAAACAAAACCAAAGGTACTCTATGCACAGGGTGTTGGATAAGATTGACTTTATTTGCTGTTTAGATATTGATTGCTTCAAAATTTGACAATTTGGTTCATGAAATTTGGAGTGAATAGAATTTATGCTTTAATTGATTGGTAACTTTTGCACCCTTTTGTTTCGAAATTGAAAAGTTTGCTGTTTTTCAATGAAAAGCTCGTAACTGCAGCTTTGAACAAGCTGCAGTTACGAGATTTTTGTTGAAAAGTGAGGATTTATTCTCTGACTTTTACCTAATCAAGGCAATATTATTTCCTAAATACTAATGGAAATGTTTTAGATTGTAAAAGTCAAAACTAAAAACTTGAAGTGTTGGTTTTGTTAACCTTTTACCAAACTGCATGCATTGGACATGCATTTTAAAGCTGCTACATATGACAGCGTATGTTGAAAAACATGGAATTTGTTTACAATATAGCACAGAAAATATTGAAGCAATAGAAGAAAATGCTGATCATCAGCATTTTCTTCTTTTGCTTAGTATTGTCTCAAGTCTGTTCTATTAGGGGTGTAAAAACCAGGCCCTGGTTTCTCAAAAAAAAAAAAAAAATAAGTACATACTCCTGAGTACCATCTTCGCAAGCCAAGGGTGACATCTACGACGTAACGTCGTTTCTGTATTCACCCTTGGCGTATTTAGTCCGATTTTCTTGGTCTCCTGGAAAGCGTTTTCATTGGTTCCAGCGAGGTCTCGCTGGAACCAATCAGATTGTCGACTGATACATTTGTTATGAGTAACCAAATCATGACAACGGGCGGGAAAAAGCATCGCATTTGCAACTCAAAAACGAGAAGATGGGCGATTTTTCCTAAGAATTTCACTCCAATAGACAGGAATTCGGTAACTTTAATCGACGAATTATTATACTTTCGACAATTCGACCAAAAAAGCAACTAACTTTTACATAATCCGCATAACGTATGACGCGAAAGACAACGCGCGTTAATGACGTCATCAATAATGGACGTAAACAACCAGCAGAACAACCGCTAGGCGACGCTTCGCGATTTCAAGAAAATCGGACTAAATCCGCCAAGGGTGAATACAAACGAAGGTGGGTTCAACCTTGGCTAGCGAAGATGCCTGAGTACATGCTCAACTTCAATGGAATACTTTCCAACATTGAAGGGCATTCAATTGAAGTTCATGTGGATTTCATGTGATTTGAGTACAGTGGTCAGATTTGAGTCTGAGAACGTACTTAAGTTTTTTCGAGAAACCGGAGCCAGGTCTCATTTTTGGAAATGGTTAATCTTTCACGTGCCAGTTTCTATATCTCCACCTCAACATATACTTTTTAGCTCACCTGAGCACGAAGTGCTCAAGGTGAGGTATTGTGATCTATCAATGTCCGGCGTCCGTCTATCCGTCTGTCTGTCTGTCCGTCACGGCGTCAACAATTTCTTTAAACGACATCTCCTCCTAAACTACTGGGTCAAAATCAACCAAACTTGGCAGAAATGTTCCTTGGGTGGTCCCTTATAAAAATTGCTAAAATAATTGAAATCCATGAAAAACTCTGGTTGCCGTGGCATCAGAAAATGGGAAATTTCACAAAAGCTCAACAACTTCTTTAAACGACATCTCCTCCTAATCTACTGGGTCAAAATCAACCAAACCTGGCAGAAATGTTCCTTGGGTGGTCCCTTATAAATTGCTAAAATAATTGAAATCCATGAAAAACTCTGGTTGCCGTGGCATCGGAAAATGGGAAATTTTACAAAAGCTCAACAACTTCTTTAAACGACATCTCCTCCTTAACTTCTGGGTCAAAATCAACCAAACTTGGTAGAAATGTTCCTTGGGTGGTCCCTTATAAAAATTGCTAAAAGAATTTAAATCCATGAAAAACTCTGGTTGCCGTGGCATCAGAAAATGGGAAATTTCACAAAAGCTCATTAATTTCTTTAAACGACATCTCCTCCTTAACTTCTAAGTCAAAATCAACCAAACTTGGCAGAAATGTTCCTTGGGTAGTCCCTTATGAAATTTGGTAAAAGAATTGAAATCAATGAAAAACTCTGGTTGCCGTGGCATCAGAAAATGGTAATTTTCACAAAAGCTCAACAATTTTTTTAAATGACATCTCCTCCTTAACTTCTGGGTCAAAATCAACCTTACTTGGCAGAAATGTTCCTTGGGTAGTCCCTTATAAAAATTGCTTAAAGAATTGAAATCCATGAAAAATTCTGGTTGCCGTGGCATCGGAAAATGGGAAATTTCACAAAAATTCAACTATTTCTTTAAACGACATCTCCTCCTTAACTTCTGGGTCAAAATCAACCAAACATGGCAGAGATGTTCCTTAGGTGGTCCCTTATAGAAATTGCTAAAAGAATTGAAATCCATGGAAAACTGTGGTTGCCGTGGCATCGGAAAATGGGAATTTTCACAAAAGCTCAACAACTTCTTTAAACGACATCTCCTCCTAAACTTCAGGGTCAAAATCAACCAAACTTGGCAGATATGTTCCTTGGGTGGTTCCTTATAAAAATTAAAAGAATTGAAATCCATGAAAAACTTTGGTTGCCGTGGCAACGGAAAATGGTAAATTTCACAAAAGCTCAACCATTTCTTTAAACGACATCTCCTCCTCAACTTCAGGGTCAAAATCAACCAAACTTGGCAGTAATGTTCATTGGGTGGTCCCTTATAAAAATTGCTAAAAGAATTGAAATCCATGAAAAACTCTGGTTGCTGTGTTATCAGAAAATGGGAAATGTCATAAAAGCTGATCAATTTCTGTAAACAACATGTCCTCCTAAACTACATGGCCAAATTCTTCTCTGGGACAACAATGCGTAACATATGCAAAGTTATTTGGCATTATTAAAACATTACTCAGGTGAGCGATTTAGGGCCCTCAGGGTCCTCTTGTCTTTTTGTGGGACCACTAGAATACATGATGAGAAACCAAGTTTATGTTTCTCTCACAAGCATTTTGACAAAAATAAAACCTCTTCTGAACTTCGAAATTTTGGTCAGGGTTTTACTTGAAAGTTTCTTTACTCTGTATCTATACTTTAGTTGTTGCCTAGAGGGTACATTGCCCTCTGACAGCCTTTTCTGGCACAAGGAATCATAATCATGGCTGATTAACCCTTTCCCAAACGGCAAAATCTTAGGGTGATCCAATTCAAAAGCTGCCACAAATGACAAAATGGAAGGTATTAAAGATAGAATTTGTATAAAATATGGCACAGAAAATATTGAGACAAAAGGAGAAACTGCTGGTTATCAGCAGTTTCTTCTTTTGTTTCAATGTTTTCCAAAGCCTTTTCTATAAGGGACGTCAAAACCAGGTCTTGTTTTGGAAAGGGTTAAACTATTACCAATAGGCAAAATTTTAGACCTGTCCAAATTCAAACATTTTGCAGACACCAATTTAGAGTAAATGAATTTTCTTATCTAGGTAGAAAACATTGTGGTAAATGAAGAAATTGCTTGCCACAAGCAAATTCTTCATATACCAAAATGTTATCCTAGCCTTTATCTTGCATGGGCACCAAAAAGTGTCATTATGTGGGAATGGGGTAATATGTTTTAAAATAAGCACTTAGACTATGTCTTTACAACATATAATTACTTTTAGGCTGCTTCAACCGATCAGGTATCTGCATTGTGTGTGATTCAATTGTAAATGTGTTTTGCATATATAATGTATCTTTTCAAAAGTTTGAGCAACTCTGTCTGTTAACTGTTTCGCAAACTATCCCTAGTTTTGACATGTATACATCATGATCAAGTTAGCTTGATAAAGTATTAAGAGAAAAGAAGAACATGTTGATAACTTCTTTATACAGAATGTGTTTATGTTGCCTGTTGAGTGACCTAAGCCGTCTCCAAAAAATCCCTCGTTTTAACATCCATAGAGAATGTCAATTTAGCAAACCTGAAAGGAAAATGAACAAATGTGATCTAATCAGCATTTTCACCCCTTTCCCTCAAAGACTTTTATGCTATGAATGTAGAATGTAGGTTTTCATTAACACTTATTTTATCATCGAGAAGTTATTTTTATTTGGGAAATCCAAAATCTTGTCATTTGGAAGAGTAAGAACTCCGCTTCTTCCTATCAAACAGATGGAGATCTTATTGCCAAAAGAGTGCTTCAGACCAATTTTGGGCCTGCTTTTTTATACGTCCGCCATATATTGGCATCATTTTCTCCGTCTGTCTGTCCATCCGTCCATCCATCCGTCCATCCATCCGTCCGTACGTCCGTCCACTTTTCTTGTCAACGCAACTCCTCCTAAGTTTCTGGCTGGATCTTTTTGTAACTTGGTCAATGTTATCACCTCAATTGGTAGATGTGCATGAAGGAAGGATTTTATGGTTCATTAATTTTTGACTGAGTTATGCCCCCTTAAAACTTAGTCTCTGGGGCTTATTGAAATTGCATTCTTGTCAACGCAACTCCTCCTAAGATTCTGGCTGGATCTTTTTGAAACTTAATCAATGTTATCACCTGAATTGGTATATGTGCATGAAGGAAGGATTGTATGGTTCATTGATTTTTGCCTGAGTTATACCCCCTTAAAACTTAGTCTGTGGGGCTTATTGAAATTGCAGCCTTGTGAACGCAACTCCTCCTAAGATTCTGGCTGGATCTTTTTGAAACTTAGTCAATGTTATCAACTCAATTAGTAGATGTGCATGAAGGAAGAATTTTATGGTTCATTGATTTTTGACTGAGTTATGCCCCCTTAAAACTTAGTATCTGGGGCTTATTGAAATTGCACTCTTGTCAACGCAACTCCTCCTAAGTTTCTGACTGGATCTTTTTGAAACTTGGTCAATGTCATCACCTGAATTGGTATATATGCATGAAGGAAGGATTTTATGGTTCATTGATTTTTGCCTGAGTTATGCCCCCTTAAAACTTAGTCACTAGGCCATATTAAAATTGCAGCCTTGTGAACGGAACTCCTCCTAAGATTCTGGCTGGATCTTAATGAAACTTTATGGATGTTATCACCTTAATTGGTAGATGTGCATGAAGTAAGAATTTTATGGTTCATCAATTTTTGCCTGAGTTATGCCCCCTTAAAAACTTAGTCTCTGGGGCTTAATGATATTTCAGCCTTGTGAACGCAATTCCTTCAAGGTTTTTGACTGGATATTTATAAAACCTTCTTGTGAACATAATTTTTACAGGTTTTTGAGTGGGTATTTATAAATCCTTGTCAATGTCATTTTTGTGTCTCAAGTTTTATAAGTGGCGGCGTATATTGTGACCATGGCACTCTTGTTCTGTAAATATATACATGTACTTAAAGCTGTTGCATGAGATTTCCTCTATCTTGCATGTAATATGTATATTTATGTATGTATAAATATGTACCCTCTCTCTTACTAGCAGCGCTTTGGAAATGAGAAGGCTTTGAACTTATCATTAACCTTTCCTAGACAGCAAAATTTTAGACTAGTGCAAACTGGAAGCTTTTGCTAAGAACACAACAAGCTTAATTAAGAGTTTTTTACAATTTATAGCATAGAAATATTTGGTAAAAAATGCTGAACTCCAGCATTTTTGTCCTTTATACTCAAGGATTATTGAACAAATGTCCTGATGGGTCGTGGAATCCAGGGCTTAATTTGGGGTTTGGGCAAGTCCTAAACCAATGTTTCTTTTCCAAGTTGACAAAAGTTTAGACTGGACATTAAATGCCGATTACTCAATTTTCATGTATATTATTTGAATAAATTAAAGGACAAGATAATTGAGAATACCAAGAGGGAGGAAAGAAATAATGGTAGCCAACATTTTCTTTGTTTCATTAATTTTTGATGTTTGTAAACTTTTCTTTTATGAATATTTAAAGAAGGACTAGTGATAAACTGGTTTACCCATTCTAATACTCTGCCTTGCTTTAGATTAATACAATGATAGATGCTGTAAATGGTTCTATGCTTCTTGCAATATCTGTTCGTAGTAAGAGCGGATTTTCAACTTAGTTATGGGAATGTAAGCGTGACAATCATGTCATGAGTAGAAGTAAAATAATTTGAGCTGGGATCTACAAAAAGCCCCTATATAGCATTTGAGACTGCCATGATTCAAGATCAGACTGTATCTAAGTGCAGTCTGACCTGGACCCATGCTGCTCTATAATGGTCCCTACATGTCATGGAGAAGATATTAGAGAACAACTTGATTACTGATCAGACTGTGCGTAAACACAGGCTGATCTGGAACCATGTTGAGCTCAAAAGCCTTAAAGGACCTTTTTCCAGATACTGGCTCATTTGATTAAATTTTCAAAATGCTTAACATTATTCAAATAATACAACTTGTGACCTAACACCTTTTCTCCTGTATTCCAGGCCCAGTTAGAGCAGACCGTATCTGCAGGTTTATTACCCAACCAGATGGCAGATCAGATCATACAGCAACATTATAACCAGGTAAATTTTCTATTTTGAGTTGGAACACCAAAACAATGATTTTTCTTCAAGTTTTTTCAATCTTTATCTGAGAAGACCCTAAAAAAGACCTTTTGTTATATGAAAAGCCAGAACCGATGGTTTCTGTGAAAATTTTACTAGGATTAATATATATTCACAAACAGAGCTTGTCTTTACAATTCTTTGTACATAGAATCGTACATTTTTGTACTAACAAAACTACTATTTCTAGGTTGAGCACATCAATGAAAACATGCAGCATCATCGTGAACGACAAGAACAGATTATCAATGAACGCATACAGGCCAAGAGATTCAAGAAACAAAGGTACATACAGTTAATGTATTTTAGACTTACCTGGTTTAAAAGGAGCTGCTTTGTTTTAAATGTCATAGTAACTTTATAAATGAACTACCAGTATGTAAGAAAATAATTCATTTTTATTCGAAAAATCTTAAACATGAAAATGATTAAGATCTATTAAAAAGAATGTGTATTGGTTTTCTTTCTTTTTCCTTGAGAAATCTCACATTTGGTTTTCCAGGGAACTTGAGGAACAGCTTTCAAAAGAGAGACAAGAGATGCACTATCATAGAAAACAAGTTGGTGTTGGGTTAGTATGGGACTTTCCACTAGCTTTTTATTTTAGTTAGTCATTCTTTCAATTTGATTAACAAGTACTCACACACCCTTTTCACAAATAATAACTGTTAACCCTTTTTCAATATGACAACTTTCATGACAAGTCCTATGTCAATTGTGATATAGCCAAAAAAAGTTAATTTTACTGAGGTAGAAAATGAACATGTTTAGGAAATGGAAAGCATCATGAGAAATAAAGAAAATGAAATTTTCTCTCAATGCTTTCCTATGCCTGTTTTGGAAACATATTTTCTTCATCAGTTTATTTTGTAGACAAAAAGCTTTTTATAAGCAGGCTGATCTGGATCCATGTTGGTCTCAAATGCATTTAGGGCCTTTCCTGATTTCTTTCTGGTATTGAATTTGTTACACAGAATTGCCACAAGCATCCTAAACCAAGCCCTAATGGAAAAGAGACAGAAAAAAGCGATGGAGGAGCTAGAGAGAGAGATGCAGCTTGAGTTAGAGAAAATGAAGGAGCAGCTGAACTACGAGCTTCAACAGTCATTAGAGAAGGATCTGGATCAGCATAAACAAGGGTTCTTGAAGCAACTTGCGGCTGCGGGCAATCTCTCTGTTAATGATGTAAAGGATATTGAACGCTCAGCTTCACGAAGTAGGTGGCTTTGAAATGTCTAGACCCTTTCCTAACCCTTTCTTAACCCATTATCACACAGTGACACTTTTTGATACTCTAAAGACCAATGGGTTGGAAAACATCGTGGAAATTGAAGAAATTGCTTGTGACAAGTGATTTCTTCATTTTCCACAAGGTTTTCTACACATAGAAATCTGAAAATGTTTCAGTCTCTTGAAATTGTCATCTGCGACACCTATGAATTTTATTTAGATCAGTTTAAAATTTAACCATCTGGGTAAAATAGCACAAACTTGGACAGTTCAAACTTGAGAGCCATTGCAGATGACCAAATATATTATCATATTGATAGGATTTATGTACTATCTGCTTGTAACACAGAAAATTCTGAGGCAAAAGAAACCACAGGTCACAGGGCTTTTACATTTCAAATGCCTTCTTTGTGACTTTGATTTCTAGGTCACAGTTAAATGTCAAGGTCATGGGCAAAAACACATATTTTGAAAAATTGTCATCATTTGGGCATTGGTGTTGCATGAAGTTATGTTCTTGGTTAGCCATATTTTGCAGTTGATTTTAAGGACTGGAATATGCATGTACTATTTCAAAGATAGCCCACTCTGATAGATATATTCATTTTGAATGGAATTTAACATTGTTATTTGTTTTCACACTAGACAGCTCAGGTCAGTATGCAGGGACAGGCCCACGAATGTCCAGAGATTTAAGTTCTGATCAGCCTAGATTATCACAAGATTTAAGCTCCAGATTATCTCAAGATTTAGGCTCTCAGCGGCCAAAATCTCAGCTCGGGACCATCGAAGATGACGCAATATCAGATGGTGAGGGGTTAGAGTGTGTCGTCTAGTCTTTCTAGCATGCTAACCTAGACATAGAATGTCGTCGCTTTTCAACAAAAACCTCGTAACTGCAGCTTAAAACAAGCTGCAGTTACGAGGTTTTTGTTGAAAAGCAGCTATGTGTTGTCTTGTAAAATTTAACCCATAACCTTACTCTAATGATTGGCAAGTTGCAACCACCAATAACTAAATAGAAAGCATTGTGAGAAAAGATGAAATAGCAGAAAACGGTGTTTTTTTTCTCTACCCACAATGCTTTACAACCTTTGTTGTAAGAAATTTCACTTGTATACAGATCTTTTTTGTCTGCCAAAGCTTTGTTGTTTAGTTTTGTGTTGATAATATCACAATGACTATGAAGTGAAATGTAGTTGGATTCTTAATACAATGCTTGCTTGGATATGGGAAAGGACCCTTTTTGCATCAAAGACCGAGATGAATTCAGATCAGCATGCTGATAAGTACAGTCAAATCAAGATGTTCTCTGTTAGCGAAACAGCATCATGGATTATAACCACACTAACCCGTTCCCAAACTACACAATTTAAGGGTAGTGCAATTCAAAAGCTGCTGGAGACAACATAATGAATATTGATAAAAAAGATTTATGTACAATATAGCTCCGAAAATATTGAGGTCAAAGGAGATAATGCTGATTATCAGCATTTTCTTCTTTTCTCAATGTGTTCCCAAGCCTGTTCTATTTAGGGACGTCAAAACCTGAGATGAGTTTTTTAAAGTGAGATTTTTATGCCCCCATATCGAGATATTGGGGGCATATTGTTTTACTTGTGTCTGTCCGTCAGTCTGTCATGTCTGTGCGTCCGAAAACTTAACATTGACATTTTCTCCAAAAGTATTCAACATACATAGCTCAAATGGTATGTAACCTCTCAATTACATATAGCTGTTCCATGTAGTGTGACCTTCCTCAATGTCATTCCTTAGCCATTATCAACCATTAACCTGAAAATTTAACATGAAAACTTAACATTGCCGTTTCGGGGGCATTCTTGTTTCACAAGTTAGCGTTTTTAAGGCCTATATTCTGTCCAAGATGTTCCCAATACTCCTTACTTTATACAAACGCCGCCAGTATGACATCATTTATATAAAGTATGGAGTGTTGGGAACACCATGGTTTATAAATTATGGAGCTTTTGGAACAACTCAGTCAATTCTCTCCAATATTGTTTCTGTAGAGTTGCTCAAGGGGCTCCATAAAAAGTATAGTGTAATAGCCCTCCCCATTGTGAGACTTAAAAGTCTCACTCTAAAGAAATCTTTGGATATTTTGAAAAATCTTGATCAAAAGAATGTACCTCAGGTCTTGTTTGGCAAAGAATTAAGACAGAGGATGATCTGGATCTATGTTGGTCTCAAATACCATTAGGGCTCTTTTTTCATTTCCCATTGTATCATATTTATCGTTTAACCAAGATCACTAACCTTACATTTTATTTGATAATGAAAATTGTTGAATCCAGTATATGGCTTATTATTTGTATTCAAATTTATCTTGAATTGTAGCTTATAAAGACTTAATGAAGAAATAGATATCATGGTAAATCATTTGATTCAAATATTTGCAAAATTACACATATTAGTCAATTAAACAATCTGTTCCATAAATACTTTAGTTTGTGTTCTTAAGAAAAGGTAAAAGAGAATATGCTAGTAAATATCCATGATTATTATTGAAATTATCTAAGCTACAATTAATGTTTCAAAGTGACAAGTATTTTAATTACTTATTTATAATTAATGTCCTGAACTGATTTTGAGCTCGACTTTTCGAAGAAAATGAGAGCTTATACTGTCACCCGGGCGTCGGCGTTGGCGTTGCAACCAAGGTTAAAGTTTTTTCAAACATCAATAACTGCCATACTTTCAAAGGGATTCAACCCAAACTTGGAATACTTATTCACCATCACACCCTCTACCTTACTACCAGGGCCCATGACCCTGGCTCCACTATATTTGGAGTTATGCCCCCTTTATACTAAGCAACTTAGAAAGTCGAGCGTGCTGTCTTCGGACAGCTCTTGTTTTTTTAAGGATTTGCAAAAAAACAACAAACAAGTTTCAAGGAAAAATATGTGTAATGTTGCAGTTAAGGAGTGAAAAATGTGGTTTGGATATGGTGGTATATGGGACTGTCTTTGATATAAACAGGGCTGGGAATCATGTAACACTACATAAACTACAGAAAATCTTGTATAATTCTCTTAAAACTAGACCAATTTGAATTCTGTTTAAATCAGAGCAGGTGTAAAAATGTCCTGGTTTTCTTGGATGGCATGAATCTTTTAAAATGCTTCTGGTAAAAAAGTTATTGATGACAACAAAATTTGAAAATAACTTTTTCATCAGGTGCTATTTAAAAGAAATACCACATTTAGGAAATCCTTGGTGTTTTTCCACTTTCCCTGCCTCAAAACAAAGTTAAATCGGTCACAAAATGAAGAAATTATGGTAGATTTTCCCCAATTGGTGTCACATGATTCCCCACTGTGATAAAGTTTTAATCTGTACCAACCTTTTGTCAGTTCTATTTCCTCAAGGTGGTGTAGGGCAGTTGTTATTTTATTTTAAGGGTTTAGGTTATTTATTCTTGGGCATTCCAGGCTAATATGCCAAGTATCTTTCAGACTTGGATTTGAAACTGAGGTTCTGTCTCCTTCTATCACCTTTATCCATTTACTTTTATCCTTTCCAAAACAGGCATAATTTCAAACTGCTCAAAATTGAAAGCTGCTGCAGAAAACAAAATTGACATTAATGAAATTGGAATTTGTGTAAATTATAGCATGGAAAATATTGAGTCAAAAAAAGAAAATGACGATCATCAGCATTGTCTTCTTTTGCCTTTATGTTTTCCCAAGCCTATTCCAGCAGGGACATCAAAACCATGTCTTATTTGGGAAATGCTTTACACAATTCATGTGTAACAAGTTAGATTTCTGGTTGCATTGGTCATATGAGTGTTTTTCATCCAGTACCTCACTCTTATTACTTCGGTTTGTAGTGCATGGTTCATAGATACATTTGTGAAAGACTAACAATAACAGCAAAAAATATATCAAGCCATTAGTCTAGCAGATTGCAAAATTTTAGACTGTCCTTAATTGAAAAATCTTGCATATGACACTTTATGATTATTGAAACTTTACAATTTTGGTATCTCTTAGTAGAAAACATTGTGGAAAATGACGAAAAATTTCTCACAAGTTATTTCTTCATTTTCAATATTTTGCAATGCTTTTGTTTTGTTGGGCGTCAAACAGCATTATTATGTGGGAATGGGTTAACCATAAACTATTTGAACTTAAAGCATCAACACTTAACTTCTCTATATGTCTCTTTAAAACTTACCTCTTTCGTGAGCGACAGAAAATTGGACAATTCCAATTCGAAAGCTGCTGAAGCAAAAAATTTATGTTGATAGGGTAGTTTTTGTTTTACAAAATAGCTTAGAAAATATTAAATCGAAAGAAATCTAATTGTCAGCATTTTTCTTCTTTTTGCATCAAAGTTTTCCAAAGCCTATTCTATTGAGATTATCAAAACCAGTTTTTGATTTCTAATTAAAGAAAACTAGGAAATATATTCAAGTCAGTCAAATATTGATACAAATTCTGCAGCATTCTAATTCACTAGATCTATTACTTAAAGAAAAAAATGCATATTTGTGGGGGATCACAATAAAGGATGTTAAGCTTTCAGACAAAGTTTTTCCTGCTTGAAGATTTCGGTAATATGGATATCTGATACATTTTCATTTATTTGACATAAAGAGCTATTACAAACCACAAAACCTTACAATTTATGCGCTCAATATACAATTTACTTATCGCTGCTTTTCAACGAAAAACTCGTAACTGCAGCTTAAAACAAGCTGCAGTTACGAGGTTTTCATTGAAAAACGAAGATGTACTATGATTTCAGATGAGGGTTCCTTACGAAACCGGCGCCCAGCAACAGCAGACATGTACAACAGAGAACGGACACAACAAAAAGAACCAAAAAAGAAGAAATTCATGAAAAGTTCACCTCCACAACCCCGCCCTGCCTTCCAGACTTCGACGGGAGAACAGATACATGGCACATGGAACCTAGAGGATGATTCTGATGAATTATAGTGCTCAATTATTACTAAACGCCATTAGCTCTTATTTCCTTACCCCTTTCCCAGACTTAACTTTTAGACTTTTTAAACAGAAAGTGTTGCAGATAGCAAAAAAGTGAGGCTTATGTGCAATAGCTGGAATGACATTTAGATGATTGAAGAAAGTGCTTGTAATCTTCTTTAATATTGAAAGTTTAACCCATTAAAGACTTAAGCCTCTCTTACAACCCGTCGTGCGTCTTTTTAGATCACACGTTTTAAGACTCTGCAAAATCGCACGATTTATAAAGACACGACGGGTTGTAAGAGCGCATCAAAGAATTGTCCGGTCAATTCTTTGCTGTGTGCAGTCTGCGTCGTGGTTGCGTCCACCAAAATCGTACGTTGCACGTGCGTGCATCGCACGACTAAACATACGTTTAAGACGCAGACCACAGGCAGACCGCACACAGGAGCATGTACGACCGGTTGTAAGAGAGGCTTTACTTGGTAAAAACATTGTGGAAAATGAAGAAATTGCTTGTTACAAGCAATTTCCTCGTTCATCAAAATATTTGCCAAAGCCTTATCTTTGGGGCATCAAAGGTCAAAATTATTCTTAGATTGGGTTAAAAGCCTTAGCAGGGAGATCAAAACCAGAGCTTGTTTGGGAAAGGGTTTTGGTGGATAATTTTGTACTAATTAAAATCTCAGGAACAGATTAACATGACAATGTGATTTTAGAAAAAAAAGTTTTTCTAGGAATATAAATTTATTACATTCATGCTATTTATTTGATCTGTTATGTGTTGTACCTGTTTGCAAACTGTGATAATGACGTTCTTGTTAAACCATGACCCGTAAAAAAAATTTTTTTTTTTTTTAAAAATTACTTTGTTCAACAGATTTTTTAAAGATAATTTTCCTTCCAGAAGTTTATATTTAATACTTATCGTTTGACAATGGGGAAAAATGTGACACAACCATTTCAGAAAATTCCCCACCGTAAAAATGTTTGACAAGGTATTGCTATAAAAATATCATAAAAGATACAATTTATTCAAAAATGCTTTAGAAACATTGAAAATCTATACCAATCTTTAGATTGTAGAGGCTCTTATACTATAAAGACAAACTACCTTCAAACTTGATTTTGGACTCACTAGAGACATTTATCTCAAGCATTATGAATGAAAAGTTTAAGAATTGAGATTGCCAAATGTTCTCTCATTGGCCCATGCTAAACAGCATGCTTTTGGCAATGAAATTTGGTAAATGTAGGCCTTTTATGCTTTGCTTCTGATCTCAAATAATCAAAGTGCCAGTTATAAGTTTTTATGCTCCTTGAAAGAAATACTTCAGATAAAGATTATGTACTAAAAGATGAAAAAGTACTCTTATTCTTCTGTTCAAATTGTGTAGTCTGACTAGGATCTTCATTTTTTTCATGCCAATAAGCGTTCCATTTCTGTGACATGTTAGTTATGTCACACATCACTATTGTTAGTCCCCTACCGGTGTTCACACCGGAGGGGACTATAGGTTTGCCCTCCGTCCGTCCGTCCGTCTGTCCGTCCGTCTGTCCGCTCAAATCTGGATCCCGCGATAACTTAATAACTAAGCAAGCGTTTTTGATGAAAGTTGGTATATGACTAGATGGCAATGTGTAGATTATGCACATCATTTTATTTTTGTTTTTCGACTTAAATTGAGGTTGCTATGGTTACAGAAATAGTGAAAATATGGCCAAAAATGGGATCCTGCGATAAGATAATAACTAAGCAAGCTAGTTTGATGAGACTTGGTTTATGACTATATGGCAATGTGTAGATTATGCGCATCAGTTTATTTTTGTTTTTAGACTAAAATTGTTGTTGCTATGGTTACGGAAATAGTGAAAATATGGCAAAAAATATTGGATCCTGCGATAAGTTAATAAGTAAGCAAGCTAATTTGATGAGACTTGGTATATGACTAGATGGCAATGTGTAGATTATGCACATCATTTTATCTTTGTTCTTTGACGAAAAGTGCGGTTGCTATGGTAACGGAAATAGTGAAAATATGGCTAAAAATGGATCCTGCAATAACTTAACCCTTATCATGCTGAATTAATTTTGACTAGTACACCTCCGTACCACTGAATTAATTCACTGTGCACAGCGTATAAATGGGGTGCACCTATTCCGACACTATAAATTGAATATATGAGGCATTTTAGCAATATAAACCCTATGTTTTTGAAAGAAGACTACATACCGTGTAGAATCATCGAGAACTTCGTGTTGTTGATTCACTTTGACCCACTTAAATTGCATCATAACAAATCCGTTGTCAATCGAGCCCGACCCACTAAAAGTGACAGTTGGTTCGTTCCGCTATCGGGTCGATTATTCCATCGGTATTTAACACACAAAGTCCAAATCTACGATATTTTGTTCCAAATATATTTCTAAACATCACTACTATAGTCACTTTCCGTTTAAAAGTCACTATCATCAAAAATTCACGCACATCTTCATCAACATGCTTGCCTTCTGAGCGCCGCCATTTTGGATTAGGGTTTTCCCAATTTCACTCTTGAATATTCAGTGCATCATTATGACGTCTAAGGCTTTTGGTTGGCTGATATTTTTACAGAATTGACCTTCACTGAGAGTGCCCTACTAAATATAGCTCAAAACTTGCATAAAACGTGATCAGTTCGTGAATACGAGGCTAATATTGGGGGAACCCCTTTAGCGCGACCTAGGGTCGCGCTTAGCGGTGGCGAATGGGGTAGGGTAGCGCGACCTGTGGTCGCGCTTAGCATGATAAGGGTTAATAACTAAGCAAGCTAACTTGATGAAACCTGTTTTAAAATGTAAAAAAAATTATAAGCCATGTTAGTCATTGATCTTTTAGTAACTTTATTCAAGTCATTTGAATTATATTTCTGAAATTTTGGGCATAACATTTCATATGTTTGACAATTATTTTGATGACTTGTTCATCTTAATCTATTATTGATTACCATATTGAGTCAATGTTAAGCCGGTAGGGGACTTTATGTGTTGCATACAACACCAGATACTTGTTTTATGTGCCAATTCAACTGACCATTGTCCATCAAAGCATCAAGTTACCAATCTAACAGAACATGCAGTCAGATGATGCTATCATCTTTTAATTCTCAACATTGTCTTGATAAGGTGTAAAAAGATCACACTATTTAAGATTGTTTGTGAAATCTGCTTGAAATTGCAGAAGTGAAAGTCTATATCTTCTCTTTTTAATGAAAACCTGGGCTTTAAATAAGCTGCTGTTACAAGGTTTTCATTGAAAAGCAACGATATGCTGATGACCATCATTTTCTCATTTTGCCTCAATATTTTTTGTATTTTTTTTTTTTACACAAAATTCCTATATATTTACATACATTTTGTCCTCTGTAGTAGATTTAAAATTGGAGCACCATAAAATTTTGCAGTCAGCGAAAGGGTAGAAAAGCCTCAGGAAAACATTGAGGCAAAAGAAGAAAATGCTGTTGACCATCATTTTCTTCTTTTGCCTCAATATTTTCTGTGCACAAATTTCATAATTAACATACATTTTGTCCTCTGTAGTAGCTTTCAAATTGGAGCGCCCTAAAATTTTGCAGTCAGCGAAAGGGTACGAAAAGCCTCAGGAAAACTTAGAGGCAAAAGAAGAAAATGCTGATGACCATCATTTTCTTCTTTTGCCTCAATATTTTCTGTGCACAAATTTCATAATTAACATACATTTTGTCCTCTGTAGTAGCTTTCAAATTGGAGCACCCTAAAATTTTGCAATTTAGGAAATACTTCAGGCACATATTTAACCCTTTCCCAAACGGCCAAAATTTAGACTGTTCCAATGTGAAACATCTTCGCATGCCAAGGGTGACATCTACGACGTAACGTCGTTTCTGTATTCACCCTTGGCGGTTTTAGTCCGATTTTCTTGGTCTCCTGGAAAGCGTTTTCATTGGTTCCAGCGAGGTCTCGCTGAAACCAATCAGATTGTTGACTGACACATTTGTTATGAGTAACCAAATCATGACAACGGGCGGGAAAAAGCATTGCATTTGCAACTCAAAAACGCGAAGATGGGCGATTTTTCCTAAGAATTTCACTGCAATAGACAGGAATTCCGTAACTTTAATCGACGAATTATTATACTTTAGACAATTCGACCAAAAAAGCAGCTAACTTTTACATTATCCGCATGACGTATGACGCGAAAGACAACGCGCGTTAATGACGTCATCAATAATGGACGTAAACAACCAGCAGAACAACCGCTAGGCGGCGCTTCGCGATATCAAGAAAATCGGACTAAATCTGCCAAGGGTGAATACAAACGTAGGTGGGTTCAACCTTGGCTAGCGAAGATGATGTGAAAGCTGCTGAAGACGACAAAGTGGGTGTTGATAAAGGCCAAATTTGTGTAAACTATAGCACAGAAAATATTGAGACAAAAGGAGAAACTGCTGGTTCTCAGCAGTTTCTTCTTTTGTTTCAATGTTTTCCCAAGCCTTTTCTATTAGGGACGTCAAAACCACGTCTTGTTTGGAAAAGGGTTAAAACATGATGGTTAATAGTGAAGTATTTTGCACTGATCTCATGTGGAAGAGGTTGTGGTTATGGATCACACGGCAAGGGCGGATCCAGGATTTTTTCCAGGGGGAGTCCAAGCCCAATTTATGGCTTAAAATGCAGTAAATATGTAACATTACACTAAATTTATATAGTCAAAATTCAATTTTCGGCCAATGCCTTGGGGGGGGGGGGGGTCCGGACCCCCGACCCCCCTCTAGATCCGCCCATGCACGGTGGTCAATGATGTGATTCAAAATTTCAGAAAATCATCAATAATTTTGTTAATACTTGATCAATTTAATTTCGGTTTGAAGCAGAGATGGTAGGAAAATGCCAGAAATTAGATGGACAGAATCCACCATGTCCATCTTATGCGTGATGTCTGTCCACTTTCTTTGCTTCAAACCAAATTCAAACCGGTCTCGTATTAACAAAATTATTGAAGCTTTTCTGAAATTGTCTCATGATTATCCACTGTGGATCAGTAGATTGGTCTTTGTCAGAGACATAGATAAACATCTCTATCTTTGTCAATCCTTTGCCAAATTAACCCTTTCCCAAACGACAAAAATTTAGGGAGGACCTTTTCAAAAACAGCCACAACTGACAAAATGGAAGTTATTAAAGATAGAATTTGGGTAAAATGTGGCATAGAAAATATTGAGACAAAAGGAGAAACTGCTGGTTATCAGCAGTTTCTTCTTTTGCCTCAATTTTTTCCCAAGCCTATTCAATTAGGGACGTCAAAACCAGGTCTTATTTGGGAAAGGGTTAACATCATAGACTGGTCCAAATTCCAAATGCAGACAAAATAAATTATCTGAAGTGCAGGGAAACAATTATTATATACTATTGTAGTCAGATACCATTAAAAGAAAAGGAGAAAATATGCCCATGGAATTCAGAATTTTCTTCTCTTCTATCTGTGTTGTCGCAAGCTTAATTTCTCTAATAGGGGTGTTTAAACCCTGCCTTGTTTTGGTGGAGGTGGTTAACATGTTTCTACTTTTGATTTTAAACATGCATATGCAGCACAATTCATAAATGGTGTAGGGATTCCTCTTTTTGTTATGAAATATTTTAAAAAATATTGCTCAACTTTGTTTCCTCAAATATTTTTGCAGCACTTCATAGTCATTTTGTTCAAATGTTTTACTCTATATCTGTGATATCTTTATACTTTTACAGTTAGTATAGTGATTTAAGGGGCAATTTAAACTAAAATCTGGGTTTAAGCAATGATAGATTCATTAAGCCCAGGATTTACAATCGTATTTAAAATTTTGTTTCATGGTAACAGCCCTTTTATTTTGGAGTAGAACAACTATAAATTTTTACCAAAGGATAAATCGATGCTTATTCTACTATAGATGCATGTATAGATCTACTTATCCATATTTTTGCGCTTTTTTAAGTCTTTACTTTTTCTTTGTTCTTGTATATCAATTGATTTTATTAGAGAAAAGTTTTAGAGACAGGAAATTAGTTCATAAATTAGAGGTACTCTCTCCCAGTTCTTAGTTGTTGTTGTTTAATTCTTTGTATTTTGAAACACTTTATCATTTTATTTCATGAGTTTGGTTGAGACATGGTCATGAAACATAATTGTAGGGTTAAATATAGATTACAAACTAATTAGGAATTGTATAATACAACAAACTCTATTTCATTACAATACAGTGACGCCTATTGACGCTCTATAGATACCAAAATGGCTTTGGAAAACACTGTGAATATGAAGAAATTGCTTGTGACAAGCAATTTCTTCATTTGGCACTATGCTTTCTACCCGCAAGAACAAAATATATCAGATTTCTTTGATTTAAAAATATCATCCGCAACATCTTTGAATTTGGACCAGTCCAAAATTTTGCCGTCTGGTAACGGGTTAATAGAAAAAGTTGTCATAATCAAAATTAGTAATGAATGATTTTCATGGTAGACTTCATAAGAAAAGAATTAGTCCGGTAACATAAATAAAGAGAACATTTATGTATGCAATACAAAGTTAAAATGATTTATCAACTGCTTTATTTGTTAGGGGTCTTGTGACAATACAGACCAACATGGACAACATCATCCTGGGCATTCGATGTCCAGTCTGATCAAGATCTATGTTTATATATAACTATAACTTCTTCATTAACCCATTACCAGCAAAATTTTGGACTGCTCCCAATTCAAAGATGATGCAGAACACAATTTCAAGTGAATATTATGATATTTTTGGGTCTTTTAGGGTAGAAAACAGTGTGGTTAATGAAGAATTTGCTTGTCACAAACAATTTCTTCTTTTTCCGCTGTGTTTTCTAAAGCCTTTATCTTGAAGGGCGTCAAAAAGTGTCAATGTTTGGGAATGGGTTAATAATTTGTGGAATTGTATCAAAGCAGCATTGATCCTGGTCACATTAGATGAAATCACTGGCTGATGCAGGTTTTTGCTAACAAAATGCCAGAATGTCATTATGATTAGTCCTATTGAGAAGCAGGAATTTGTGTTAACCACAACACTTTCCCAAACAGCAAAAATTAAGTCTGGTACAGACAACAATATGGATGTTGATAGAAATTTAATGTTTGTATAATACAGCAATGAAAATATTTAGGCAAAAATAGAAAATGGTGCTTACCAGCATTTTCATCTTTTGCCTCAATGTTTTCTTAAGCTTTTTTTTCTAAAAAGAACGTCAAAACCAGGCCTTGTTTCAGAAAGTGTTAATGATGCAGTACTTATATAATTCTGTTTATTGATATACATTTTTTTTAATAGTCTTTATTTTTTCTCGGTGATATTACCATTAACAAATTATGACGTTTTCATTCAGCACTTTGTTAAAATCCATATTTTGATATAAAACAATATTAATGACACTTTTTCTTGTTATTTAATTCTTTCCACATACATGCTTTCAAAGAGTGATTAATTGAAGTTAAACCCTTTCCCTCGTTGGTGTTCTCCCCCAGCCGAGCCCTGATAGCTCAGTCAGTTATGTCGGAGTCTGTCATTCCAGGGGTCCTGAGTTCGAACCCCGGCTCGGCCAGTTTCCATTCTGACATTTGACACAAGTCCTTTGTCTCTCACCAATGGGTTTGAATCATCTATGTGAGAGAGCAGCTGGAGGCTTGTTTAGGATATTGTGGTGGTACTGGTTAGAGAAATACCAGGAACCCACAGTTACGTGTTCCGGCCACCGCGATATGACCAGAGCAGTTGAAAACGGCGTAAAACCCCAATAAAATAGAAATAAAAAAAATCCCCCCCAGCCTAATAAGCTGTATGGGGCCCCACTACAGCTTCATGTAAACCATTGCAATGCCCCTACTGCTTAAAAAGTAACCTTATCTCTTCAAAATGATCACCAGATACATTTAGATGTATTTCATGTCAAAAACTGGGTTAATAATGCATTTTAGCTCACCTGAACAACATGTTCAAGATGAGTTTTTGTGATCACCCTGTGTCCGAACTGCGTCGTCAACAATTTCTTAAAACATCTTCTCCTTAACCAATAAGTCAATTTTTACCAAACTTGACAGAAATGTTTCTTGGGTAACCCTTTTCATAACTTGTTTTCAAATTTTTGATTCGTCAAAAAATGTGGGCAGGGCTTATCAGACTTAGAGAAATTGTTAAACAATTCTTCAAAAATCTTCTCCTTAATCCATTAAGTCAATTTTTCCCAAACTTGGCAGAAATGCTCCTTGGAAAACAACTCGCCAAAAAGTAAATTTCCGGCTGTGACATTATATTACATGAAAACAACTTGGAGGAACATCTCTTCCGGACAAAATGATAATTTACATGTATTTATTGTTAAAGCCTCTCTTACAATCCGTCGTGCGTCTTTTTAAATCGTACGTTTTAAAACTCTGCAAAATCGCACGATTTGTAAAGACACACGACGAGTTGTAAGAGGGACTCAAAATATGTAGGCCTACATTCAAAGCAGGTCAAAAGTATGAATCTCTTTCGGGGAAAGTACGCATTCCTTGTCAATTTTCTGAAATTTCAGTATATCGTTCCCTGCGTCACACGCACGCCTGTCGTACGTGCTCCGTATTTCTGTCTTGCTTGCTCCTTGCGTTCTAAGTCCGGTCAATTCTTTGCTGCGTGCAGTCTGCGTGGTGGTTGCGTCCACCAAAATCGTACGTTGCGCGTGCGTGCATCGCACGACTAAACGTACGTTTTAGACGCAGACCGCACGCAGGAGCACTTACGACCGGTTGTAAAGCATCTCTTACAACCTGTCGTGCATCTTTTTAAATCATTTGTTTTAAAAGTCTGCAAAATCGTACGATTTATAAAGACGCACGACGGGTTGTAAAAGCGAAAAAATATGTACAATCAAAGCAGGTCAAAAGTATTAATCTCTTTCGGGAAAAGTACGCATTCTTTGTGAATTTTCTTGAATTCCAATATATCGTTTCTTGCGTCACACGCACGTCTGTCGTACGTGCTCCGTACTTCTGTCTTGCGTGCTCCTGGCGTTCTAAAAGACGCAGAATGGTCGTAGCAAAGAATTGTCCGGTCATTACTTTGCTGCGTGCAATCTGCGTCGTGGTTGCGTCCACCAAATTCGTACGCTGCACGTGCGTGCATCGCGCGACTAAACGTACGTTTTAGACGCAGACCACACTTAGAAGCACGTACGGCCGGTTGTAAGAGAGGCTTAACGGGTAGGTTTTAGATTTTCATTACGCTTAATCATGTTTCGACCAATTTATTATTGAGTCATTACAAATTGCGAAAATGATTTGCATTTCTAGAAAGATAACAGATTGTGAAGTCAGAAATTTTCAGTCAGGCAAATTCCATCATTGGCATGTGTTGAGTTTGATCCCCCTGATAGAGTAAGCGTATATTGTTGCATGCAAAAAAAGGTCCTCTTCGTTTAAGGGTTAAGGTTGAGTCAATAGCCGTGTGCGATTTAGGTCGGTAGAGCTCTTCTGGAAGAGTCTGGTTCCCGCCTCTGATATACTACGTTGTAGAAAAGATAATTTATAACGTAGTGTATCAGAGGCGGGAACCAGACTAGCTCTACCTCTTCCAGAAGACCACTTCTGGCCTAATTCGCACGCGGCTATTGGCTTTTGCTACAGGCAATGGCAGATCTAGAGGGTTTTGTATGTTCGAACAACTCAGAAATTCTGGATCCGCCGCAGACAGGAGTCAGAACACAACAAATTTTACTCTTTTCACTCTAGAATTGATCCCATTCATGCAGTGCAGCTGATGTGTTTTTTGCTTAAAGCACTCGCCCATCGCCTTTAGAATAAATTTCAAGAGGAAAACCACCGCGATATTCCACACAAAACACTACGATTTGCAGTGATCACCGTAATTCGGGTTGATACAGGAAGGGTAATCCGAGTTTTCTCTGTTGAAATTCGCTCTTTAATATGTTGATGTTGCTCATTTAGATGAGCGACATCAATATATACTGAAACAAAAAAGAAACGCAACTCCATTTTCAATTCCTTCTTACGCAAAGACATCAAATCAGATTTAAACAAAACTTAATACATTTAAAGCAATAACATTTCACCTTGTAAAGTCCACAAAATCTTGTTGGTAGTCAATTTCATTAGTAAGAAAACACTCAGTTTAAACCGAGCGTCAACACAATACGACAAAAAAAATTTGGACGGAGGTCGAAAAAACAATCTGTTTCGTTCAATTTGGTCCGATATTCGAATGTTATGAAGTCCATACGAGTTATTAGCGGTCTCCGTTGCAGTCTTAAACCTATCCCGTAGGTGGGGTTAACGTGATTATTCGGTCATGCCTTGACGTCATATCTATTGCACGTCCGCCTAATGCTCAATTGGTTGTGATCCAATTGAGAGCCAACAACGTACGAGGGTTGTCCTGAAAGTTCGTGGACACACAATTTATTTTGCTTCATAATACCTTGTTTGTGAAAAAATCTTTATCACATGAAAGCTAAACATCTATCAAGTACTTTTCCGGCAAAGGGAAATAAATCTAATTTGCTATTATTTTGCAATAAGACCTAACACGACCCTACATAGGGGTACCCGGAGCACGTCAAATTTTGAGCTTTTTTGTTACCCATGTCTGTGTTTTTTAATTTGATTTAAAGTATGAAATTGAATGTGAACAAAATAATAAATGTGACCTAACATTCCGACTACATATTGATGTGATTTCAATGTTGTCGCGTTACAAATTGACATTTAAGGACGATTTAAAGAAGTTTGATATGGAAGGAAATCTGTGAAAAATGACGACGTCGGACGTTTGGGCGGAGCAGCGCGTTCTTGTGAACTTTTGCGTGGAACTAGGAAAACGACTGCAGAGACCAGGGCATTCGTAAATTCTTCTACGAAGAGACCATGTGTGCCGAATTATCTCGTTTTAAATGTCACAAACGTTTCCGGGGAAGCAATAGCTGATTCGAGGTCTCAAAGATCGAGTATTATAACAGATTGAAATGTTAATTTAGTGAGTGACGTCGTGAATGACGATAGGCAAAATTAGGTAATATAAATCAGGGGAAAATGTGAACAGTCAAAAATATTTGTTAACGAAATCCTCACAAAACATTTGAAAATAAAAACAGTGTACACGAGGGTGCGTAGAACGCTTTCTGAAGAAAATAAAGCCGCACAAGTCTTCGTGGCAAAGTTATTTCTTCGTTGCCGGAACGTCGTAACGTCATGGCGTGCTCCGGGGTGCATCTACCTTCTTCACAAAAACTTGTGTAATTCTGTTAAAAATGGAGGAATTTTGTTCAAATTTTGAAATGTTGTTTCTAAAATATTGTTTAATGACAAAACATGTGTTTTATAAAATCTTCTTTTCTCATTTTTATATATAAAACAGTGTCTACGAACTTTCCGGACAACCCTCGTATACAGTCAAAAATGTGTCAATTTTTTGCCCCATCAATGTCTTACGACAACATTTTGAACCTTTCCCACCGACAACATCTGTACTGCAGTTAGGCGCTGGTTTTGACCTAGCATTGCTATGCGTAGCGTAGTGAAAAGTGTGTGAACGTTTTGGCGTCTTCTTTGTCTATGCTCTAGCTTGTGTTTGATGAAAATTTGTTTTGATAGTAGTCATCTAGAAAACACGGCAGGGGATAAACAGTTTTTAACAATTTACCATGTATCACGTGATGAATGTACGACATCTGAAGAAAATGGCACTGTATTTATGCGTATGGATGCAGGTATATTAAAAATGTACGCAACAGCCATTAAAAACATATTTTGTCGAAAATATTATGAAAAATTGGGGTTGCGTATCTTTTTGTCCTAGTATATATCAAAGAGCAAATCTTATCAGAGGAAACTCGGATTACAGGAAGGGTAATGAAGACAAATGCTAAATCCCCAAGAAAAATCGTGTTGATTCCACATGCATCACTGACCATCACGACTTTCCACTTGAAACACTAGAAATCAATTTGCGGTACTGTATAGTTGAATAAATAAGATGCGTGTGTAATTTGATGCATTTTGTATGGCTAGATATTCACGGTGGGGATTGTGCATGATGGGATGGATAACGACTACCGATAATAGGGAACGATTTTATCAAGTAAACCGTGACGTAATTTCGGACAAATAAATAATATTTCGTTGGTGTTGTTATAAAATTTCGCAACTACGGCTTGAATCAAACCGTAGTTACGAGATGTTATAACAACACCGACGGTTTATCAAAACATTTAACAGTAAACTCAGTCTATTTTTTGCACAAAATTTGATGCCAACTCGCCTCGCTTCAGGTAAGACATTTTGCAATAACTCTGTTATTTCTGTATCAATTTTCAAGCGGTTTGCTGCATGTACCCCGCCTTATCGAGCTCTTTCATCGGATGTATGACATATAAGATAACTCATGATACTTTTTCCATAATATTGTCCCAACCGACCAGAAAGCAAAATGGTAACGACTACGGCCAAATTAACCACGCTTCAGGTAAGAATTTGTGCAATAACTTTCTTATTTCTGCGTCAATTTTCATGCGGTTTGTTGCATGTACTCCGTCTTACTGAGCCCTTTTCTCAGATGTATTATTTATCTGGAATTTCCCTGTACTTTTCTCAAAAACCGATCCCAACCGACTAGAAAAGGGGCCTGAATTTTTTGTCGTTTTTCTGGTCGGTTGGGATCAATTTTTGGACAAAGTACAAAAATTCTACAAACAAGTCATATATCCGAGGAAAGAACTCACTGATGCGGGGTACATGCAACAAACCGCTTGAAAATTGGAGCAGAAATAAGAAAATTATTGCACAATTTCTTACCTGAAGCGAGGCAAAATTTGTCCGTATACTCAAAATTCGTTATCCATCCCATCATGCACAATCCCCACCGTGATATTGGTGTTTTTAGCTCGCGCGGGACGATAGTCTCGGAAGAGCTAATATCATACCCCCGGATGTCGGCGTCCGCAAAAACTTTAACCTGGCCCATATCTCATACCCTATTAGAGATACAGCCTTCATATTTCACCTGTGGGTACCTACAACCAAGATCTTTCATTAAAGACCAATACCTTTGACCTTGTGACCTTGAAGTTTGACCTACTTTTTGACCGTTTTTAAAAAAACTTAACCCAGCCTTTATATTATGCCCTATTACAGATACATCATTTATATTATACCTGAGGATACCTCTAACAAAGACCTTTCATTTTAGACCATGACCTTTGACCTTGTGACATTGACCTTGGAGTTTGACCTACTTTTAAAAAACTTTAACCTGGCCTTAAAAAACGTTAACCTGGCCTATATCTTATGCCCTATTACACATACAGCCTTGATATTTCACACATGGTCACCTACCAACACGGTTCAAAATTGAACATGACCTTTGACCTTGTGGCCTCGTTCTTGGAGCTTGACCTACTTTTAAAAAAAAACTTTAACCAGGCTTATATTTCATGTCCTTTTACACATTAAACCTTGATATTTCACACATGGACACCTCCTACCAACATCGTTCGCATTTGACAATGACCTTGTGACATTGACCTTTGAGTTTGACCTACTTTTAAAAAAACTTTAACCTAGCCTATATCTCATGTCCTATTACATATACAGCCTTGATATTTCACACATTGACACTTCTGACCAAGACCTTTCACATTTGACCATGACCTTAAACTTGTGACCTTGACCTTGGAGTTTGACCTACTCTTAGAAAATTTGAACCTGGCCTCTATCTCATGTATTTTTACACATACAGTCTTGATATTTCACACATGGACAACTCTGATTAAAGACCTTTCCCATTTGACCATGACCTTGGACCTTGTGACCTTGGAGTTTGACCTACTTTTTTAAAACTCAAACCTGGCCTCAATCTCATGTCCTTTTACACATACAGTCTTGAAATTTCACACATGGACACCTCCTACTAAAACCATTCGCATTTCACCATGACCTTGACCTTGGAGTTTGACCTACTTTTAAAAATATTTAACCTGGCCTATATCTCATGTCCTATTACACATACAGCCTTGATATTTCACACATGGATACCTCCAACCAACACCGTTCACATTTGACCATAACCTTGGAACTTGTGATCATGACCTTGGAGTTTGACCTACTTTTCACAACTTTTAACTTGGCCGTTATCTTACTCACATTGATACCTCCTGCCAAGGATTTTCAATTTGGACCATGACCTTTTACCTTGACCTAGGAAATGACTTTTCTTTGTGACAAGCACTTGTTGGGGCAAGCTTTATTGTCCGCAGACATATGCTTGTTAATGATGGGCTGTATGCCTTAATGCGAAATTTTATCGATTTGAAAACGACGTTTAACTTTTTTGTCCCAGTTAACTCGCTCTTAAAATTTTGTGAATACATTGGACCTCTTTCAAAGTAATTCGTGTGCAGTATCACTCAAACTTTACGTGTTTTTTTTTTTTTTTTTTTTTTTTTTTTTTTTTTTTTTTTTTTTTTTTTGTTTGTTTTTGTTTGTTTTTTTAACTTCATGATTACCATCAATTTAAAGCATGTACCATACGATTAGATCTCATTTTTTCATGACCAAAAAACGAGGAATTTATATTCTGTACTACAAGGAAAAACAAAAAGATAAATTGTCATCGGACATATTCGACCATGGTGATTCAGTTTTAAGGAGATTTATTTCATGATAATCGCATGCGTGCTGTTCAAACGTCTCCGTAATTTGTTGGTCGCGAACAAAGCGACGGACGTCATTGACATGACGCTGTGTTTTTTAAACATGCGTGGCCTCTTCATTTTCATTTACTGCTATGAGAAAAGCGTCTTTCTTAGGTCAACATTATTCAATATTTCTGATAAATGTACAAGGAAAATATCCATAAAGCAGTCTATCTGACGGAAATTCATTGTGTACATGCGAAACAATTACGTCATAAAGGCCACAAAGACTGCATGAAAATGTACACAGGACGACGTTGGGCCACATATCGATGAGAGACGTTACTATAACAACCGTATTTTTTATAAACTCCATAGATATCCGAATTAATTATTATGAACAAATGCAGAAAATGATTGATATTCTATACTGTATATAAATTTCAGTGTTTTAATCAAATCTAAGGAAATGGGAACACTTTTCCGGGAACATTTTGATCACCCCTCGTAAAATAAACAGATAGCATAAGCCCAAAAGAGCTTTTAACACCCACTTGGAAAAATATATATGTAGACATAAAACAATTTGTTTTTAACCCTATTACAAACAGCAAAATGTTTTTGTGGTCCATTTCAAAAGCTGCTACTTCGGTCAAAATGGAATTTGATGAATGCAAGATTTCTTGATGATAATGCAGAGAAAATATTGAGGCAAAAGGAGGAAATGCTGGTAATCAGCATTTTCTTCTTTTGTCACAATATTCTCCCAAGCCTTTTGTTTTAGGGATGTCAAAACCAGATCTTGTGTGGGAAATGTGTTAAAGCAATCGACAGCAATAGTTAAATAGATATTACACTTCTTTATTGTGTAGGGGAGAAAACCATTAATTGACAGGTTAGTCCGCGCAACATTTGTTGCCTCCCTTAATCATTCTGCAAGAAGGTAAAAGACTGAGAAATCCATCAGCAGTTAATTTTGTAAAACTTTTCTGATTTCAAAAGAATAAAACGAGTGGTATGGGCAGAGATCAGACTGCACATTTTGCAGGCTGGTCTTTGTCCATGACATCTCTCAGAACACTAGCAGGAATAATTCTGACAGTCCCTCCCCTGTTTATCAACTGGGGGCTAATCTACACTTTTTTTTCTTTTTCATCTCTCATTATCCTTGCTTGTCGTTGGTTAAATCTATTCAGCTTAATTTGGAGCTTTCATCAAAACTTTTCAAATGTTTTGTTAATTATGTTTGTTATTATGTAACATGTTGACCTATACTCCGGGTAGGGGTCCTGGTCTTTCGATTAAAACCTTGAAACCAATAATGCTTGGTTAAAGTAGAATATCCGTAATGTGGCCATTCTGAGATTCATAAAACATCGGATATGTTCGAGCGTTGCCGTTACGTATCAGAACCTATTCGGGCGCGGTCGTAAACATTCGGTGGTGGAAAGTTCCACCGCCGAATGTTTTCGACTTCACCCGAATAATTCCGACGTCGCGCGAATCTCATTAGGGGTTGACTACCTTAAGCATTTAAAAACATTATTCAAGACAGCTTTATAAAAATGCAAAATTACAGATGTAACTTTTTGACTTATGTTCTGAAATACTTTATCATTAAGTTAAATCTTATATGATAAAAACAAATTCAATTTTAAAGTTGTGTGGGGGACAGTTTGTATTGGAATGAACCAGCAGTTCAACATCTAAAGTCTCCAATGTGGGCAATCACGTGATCCAACAATTTAAAAAAAATACATTCAATAGTTTTGTTGATACGGGATCAATTTAAAAATTGGTTTGAAGCAGAGAATGTGAACAGACGTCACGCATTTGATGGAAGTGGCGGATATTTGAAAAATCAACTGATAAAAAAGTTATTGAAGATCAGCCAAATTTTGGTTGATCTTCAATAACTTTTTTTTCAGTTGAATTTTCAAAAACCCACCTCGTCCAGCTTATCCCTGGCAGTTTTCCCTTTGCGCAGAACATATGTATACAAGTAAACATAGTCTATTTTTAGCATAAAATGCATTCCTATTGCCGAAGAAATAGGCCTGCTGTTGAGGGAAAGTGGAAATTTCTTTCCATTTTTCTTTCCATTTAGATTTTCTTTAATGGCGATTGTTTGTGAAATTATTTAGATTAATTATAGCAATGCCATAGATCATTTCGTCTGCATTGATCAGCGATCAATTGTATCTATTAAACAGTGGCATAATTTCGGAAAAACAGCAGTATTTCGTCGGTGCAAACATAAAACGTCACAACTATAGCCTGGTTGTAGCTGTAGTTACGAGATCTTATAACTACTCGGACGAATGCTCAAAACATAACGTTAAACCCAGTCTATTTTTAGCACAAAATTCATTGCTTTTGGATCAGGCTATTTTGTCATTTTGGAAAGGGTTATTTTTTTCTACATGCGCAATAATCAAAGGCTTAGCCTTAAATTATTCCAACAAAGCATGGATTTCACGTGAAAAGTGGTCACCCTAACCAATCAAAAACGAAGGGGCACAAAAAGGGGGTTTGATGTTGAACTATTTCCCAAACAGCGAACACTTGCACTGTCTCAAAATGAAAGCAGTTGCAGACGAGAAATGGTTAATAGGGAACGATTTTGTCCAGTTAACCGTGACGTAATTTTGGACAAACAAATACTATTTCGTATGTGTTGTTATAGAATGTCGTAACTACGGCTTGAATCAAGCCGTAGTTACGAGATTTTATATCATCACTGACGCTCTATCAAAACGATTCGGAAAACGTTTAACCCAGTCTATTATTAGCACAAAATTGATTGCTTTTTAGCTCGACTTTTCGAAGAAAATGAGAGCTTATACTGTCACCCGGGCGTCGGCGTTGGCGTCGGCGTTGCAACAAAGATTAAAGTTTTTTCAAACATCAATAACTTCCATACTATCAAAGGGATTCAACCCAAACTTGGAATACTTATTCACCATCACACCCTCTACCTTACTATCAGGGCCCATGACCCTGGGACCACTCTATTTGGAGTTATGCCCCTTTATACTAAGCAACTTAGAAAGTCGAGCGCGCTGTCTTCGGACAGCTCTTGTTAATAAAAACAGACATAGATTGGATGCTGAAATCAACACGAATCTCGCTCAGACAACAGGTGTGAGCAGGCTAAAAATATTTTCATTCTGATCTGGAACCACGCTTGCCCAACATAAATCTTGATCGGACTACATGTAGCCATGTAAAAGGTGAGGCTGATCTGGATCTTCGCTTGTCTAAAAAAGCAACGAAGTTTGTGCTAAAAATAGACTTGGTTTACCGTCATATTTTGATAATGCGTCGGTGTCGTTGTAAAATATCTTAACTACGGCTTGAGTTAAGCCGTAGTTACGAGCTTTTATGGCAACACCTGCGAAATACTATTGTTTGTCCGAAATAACGAATTGCCATAGGAGCGATATGTGATATTACAGAGATATTGCTAACCCTTTCCCAAACAAGACATAGTTTTGACATCCCTATTAGAAAGGGTATGAGAAAACATCGAGACAAAATAAAAAAAAGAATGCTGATGATCTGCGTTTTTCTCCTTTTGTATCGGCGTTTTTATGCCAATTCACTAGGCTAACCCATTACCACACAGTGACTCTTTTTGACTCCCTGCAAGAAAATGGCTGTGAAAAACAAAGTGGAAAATGAAGAAATTGCTTGTGACAAGCAATTTCTTCATTTCCTACAATGTTTCCTATACAAAAAGACAAAAATAATGTTAAGTATCATTCACTTGAAATTGCCGTCTTCAGCATCTTTAAATTTGCATTGGGCTAAATTTTTGCAGTTTGGTAATGGGTTAAGAAATTTTACTTTCAAAAAATAGCCTAGGCCTACTAACGTCGATTTTGTCATCTGCGGCAGCTTTTAACCCTTTACCAAACAGCCAAATTTTGGACGCTTCAAATTTCAAAGGTGTTGCAGACGACAATTTCAATTTTATGAAATTTTGAAAATATTTCCATTTAAGGTTAGAAAACATTGTGGAAAATGAAGAAATTGCTTGTCACAAGCAATTTCTTCGCTTTCCACAATGTTTCCAAAGTCTTTTCTTGTGAGGGAGTAAAAAGGTGCCACTGCGAAGTAATGGGTTAACCCATTCCCAAACAAGACCTTGTTTTGACGGTCCCTAATAGAATAGGCTTGGGAAACCATTGAGGCAAAAGAAGAACCTGTTGATAACCAGCAGTTTCCCCTTTTGCCTCAATATTTTGTATACCATATTTTATACAAATCAAATGGTTTCCAATCTTAATTCTGTCGTCTGCAGCATCTTTCAAATTGGATCACTCTAAAAATTTTGTCGTTTGGGAAAGGGTTAAATGAAACAACCTAAAGACTGTGTAGTTTTGGAAAGGGTTAACCCATTATCAGACAATGACTCCTTTTGACTCCCCACAAGATAATGGCTTCGGAAAACATTGTGGAAAATGAAGAAATTGCTCGTGACAAGCAATTTCTTTATTTCCCACAATGTTTTCTACGCTAAAAGAAAAAAAAAGTACAATATCATTCTCTTGAAATTGTCGTCTGCATGATCTTTGAATTTGGATCAGTCTAAAAATTTGTTGTTTGGTAATTGGTTAAGGCCCATTCACTCGTGCCCAAAACCGTGTTCACGGGTACCACGTGTTTCACACGTTCCCTGTGGTGGGGCCTCAATATTTTCACGATTTAAACGAGAATACTTGGATTATTGAGCGCCATTACGACACGAGGACTAGAAGAGACAGGACAAACAATTTTGGATATGAATATAGGCATGGTAAGTTTAAAGATATTTTTCCTATTTTATTTTCTTTTTTCAAACAATATTGTGCGAAGATAGGACCTATATAGACAGTAGGCCTATTGTGCGCAGATAGTCCTGACCTATAGACTCATGGACTAGTAAAATCATTTTGTTTTATTAGGCCTATACTTTTAAAACTTTGTCTAGAATAAACTTAGAAATTTGGAACGTTTTTTTTTAAATTCATTAAGCCGTGACGTAATTTCGGACAAACAATAGTAGGCCTATTTCGCCGGTGTAATAGGGGACGATTTTATACAGTTAACCGTTTTTTCTTCAGACGTTAATTTGAACGTATTTATTTTACATCGATTGGGAAGAAGCTTTTTCAACTTATTTTAATCCCTCTCGATTCTGCTTCCTGGAAATACACTGACCAGTACTCGCGCCGAAAGTGTGGGCCAATGAGAAGCCTCGAACAACCTCCGCTACCGGGGATCGAACTCGGAACCTCTTAGTCGCTAGGCCGACGCTCTACCTTTCGACTACGACTACGGATACCGTAAGTATAATTTCAGACAAACAAATAGTAGGCCTATTTCGTTGGTGTTGTTATAAAATCGCGAGCAGTAGTTACGAGATTTTATTACAGCGCCGACCGTTTATCAAAACATAACGGTAGCCTTAATTAACCAGTGGTAAAGCCAGTCTATTTAGCACAAAATTTATTACCATTCTAAAACATCGTAAAGTTCTATGAATCAACCTACTGACATTCACAAGAAAGATAGAAATATGAAGATAAACCACTTTGATGGAGACCCCCCTAACCTTACAGAAACCTTGATCATAAGGACGGATCCCGGTTATTCTTCCCGGGGGGGGGGGGGGTAGGTCCAAGCCAAAATGAAGACTTTAAATGCGTTGATTATGTAACGTAATATTAACATCATATAGTTAAAATTTAATGTTCGGACATGTCAGATCCCCCCTCTTGACCTTAGATCCGCCACTGAGAATTAGATACATTTCCTTCAAATGACTCCAAATATCAGATATAGGGACCATTTTTGAGACACTCAACATCGGAAATGCTTCCGGGTCGTAGTATGGAAATGCTTCCGGGTCGTAGTATACAAACATAGTTCCGTCAAAAATAGATTCCCTCCTTTTGTTGCACTGATTTGGTGTTTGTAGAATTAGGGTGGTCACACTTTTTTCCAAAAGCATTCCAGCCCCTACAAAATATATACCAGCTTACAGAGAATATTGAGAGAAACATAAAACTGGTTGAATTGTGAAAATCGGACATTGCGTTATGGAATAATGCTTATTCAGATTTTTACAAAGGGGAGATAATTCTGCCGAATTACGTTATTGTTTATTTGTCAAAGAACTTCAACAAATTATATATCATTTTCAAGGTCTGAATGAGAGGAACTCAAAACTGCTTACGTTTTTAAAATCGGACATTTGATAAAATAGTTACACTCCTTTGAAGTTTTACAAAGGATGAAATTATTCTACCAAATAATTTAGTTCTTCAATTTCTACCCAACAACAATTATATAAATATTTTGTTACATTATTTCAACCCTTCCCCGAACAAGACATGATTTTCACGACCATATATGAAAAGGTTTTGGAAAACATTGAGACAAAAGAAGAACTTGCCGATAACCAACATTTTCTCCCTTTGCGTAAATATTTTCTGCGCTTCGTTGTGCGCATATCATTTCCGTGTCATTGCCTCCGATAAAAACAAGATTTTACGACATATAAAATAGGAATTTCAAACAAAAAAAAAAAATGATTCAAACTTTCAAGTGATCGATATTAACATTATATCTCTGGTTCGTGAAGAAATAGGCTTTCAAAACATTGACCCAAAAGAGCACCACACATTTGAACATGTCCATTTTGCAACCTCTAAATTCAATCTAATTTTTGGCTGCCTCACCATTTCCCGAACAAGACCTGGTTTTGACGTCCTGAACGGATTTTATTGAAGGTGAAAAGATTGAGGCGAAAGAATCTTATTTTCTTTTACACTCATTCTGTCGCCTGTCACAGCTTTCGAGTTGGATGACCATAAAGTTTTACTGTCTCGGAAAGGGTTAAATGGATATTTAGGAAGCCCATGAGAAACGCCGATTTTGTAAATCCCTTTGGACTGAGCACGAAGTGCTC
The DNA here is from genome assembly GCA_963680895.1 of Fragum sueziense. Lineage (NCBI taxonomy): Eukaryota > Metazoa > Mollusca > Bivalvia > Cardiida > Cardiidae > Fragum > Fragum sueziense. Next base: position 28,116,133 of record OY804601.1, read on the forward strand.
AAGATGAGCTATTGTGGTCACTCACCGTCCGTGCGTCCGTCTGTTCGCCAATAATTCCTTGAAATACCTCCTACTCCTTAACCATTGGGCCGATTTTGACAAAACTTTACAAGAATGTTCCTTGGATGACCATATTAAAAGAATACTCGCGATTTTTTGATTTGTCAAAAAATATGGGCGTGGCAGGGCAAGGCTTATCGAACTTTGAGAAATTATGATATCATTCTTAACAAATCAACCATTCGGCCAATTTCAACCAAACTTTGCAAGAATGTTCTTTGAATCACTGTCGTCAACATTTATGAATAAATTTAGGATGAATGGAGTTTAGACAGAAATTATCGATAAATCACGGGGAATTGAAAAACACTTCCCATTGTTAAAGCCTTTGCGCTTGAATGCGCTAAGCTAAAAGCACAAGATGGTTTATCATTTGAATAGATAGGATGTTGAAGAACATATATAGGCTTTTCTAGGCTTTTCTGCCGCATAGTTCTTGCCATTTGAAGCCGAGTAAAATGACCTATTTTGAATACCTAATCATCGACTCATAATTCATCGGTTCATCGTATTAACATACACGGATGACTAGATCTATTTTCCCTCTTTAATTTGATATAAGATTTGTGAAAATCCGTTAAGAAATGGCAGTGCCAAAGCAATTTTATCACACATACCCACGCGTCCTTCTAAGCTAACGACCGAGTTCAAACAAAGAAACGCAGAGTTGACCCACTTTTTCAAATAGAGATTTAACACGAAAAGAAAGTGTATAACGGTAAAAGTATTTTATCATAATAAAATATAACTATTCAGCTTTAAGTTTTTACACACTTTTTGGCAATTTAATGTGTTATTTAGGCTGAAAATGCCGTTTGTAAATTACTCGTTTTTACATAGAATCAGATAGAGGCAGTATTTTTAAAACGAGACTGTGACCACACTAGTAGAATAGACATATGCACGAAATGTGGTCTGCATACTGGCAGAACATCAGTGCACTGCTAGGATAGGTTTTAATGAATCTTTCAGGAACTAGTTTCTTTCGCGGTCGTGACCTTTTATTGGGGGTGTGTCTGAAAGAGATGGCATATTGCAAGGGTAATTGTGTTCACTGGAGCATAACTCACACTGGTTATCATTAGTTTTCGTGGGAAAGTGATGTGCGATTTGATGGAATTAGGCTACTGATTTTTGTCACTAACACTGGCTATTTTTGAAAGGTAAGCATATGGACCAAGACAGTAGGAAAGGTAGCAGGAAACATGGTATTTTATTTTTTCTGATTGGCTGGCTTTATAAATATCGATATTTGACTGTTGCAGAGAGCAAGTTGATTGGGCGCCATCATTTCAAATTTGGCCTGCAACTCTCGTCCAGCACACTATCGGCTATTTTGGCCCAGTTCTGTCGATGATGCAACAGGTATAGGATCAGATATGCCCAGTGTACAAAAAAGTCCGGTCGAAAAATTCCCACTTTTTCAAATGGCAAATGTAAAATAGTCAATGGGTTTTGATTAGACTTGTTTCCATTGTGTTACCAGTGTTTTTTCTCCTTCTTTGCATTGGTTCATATTTCGGACCGTCCCCAATGCCAACAAGTGTCATTTTTCCCTTAAATATGGATCTTTACCAATCGAATGGGTACGGAGAAGACTGGTTTCCATTGTGGTACAGAAAACAATGAGTGAAAAGGAGGAAATGCTGGTTTTATGCATGCATCTTCACGTTAAAGTGACCGCCAAAGAAAAGGCTTTGGGAAACATTGAGACAGAAGGAGCAAATGCTGGTCACCAGCATTTTCTCCTTTTGACTCAGTGATCACTGCACCACAGTGGGCCGACGCCCCGGGCGGATAGCTCAGTCGTTAACGTCGGGGTCTCATCAATCCGGGGGTCGTCCCAGTATCCATTCTGACCTGGGGACTCTGTTTGGATATCAATGTGGAAGTACTGGTGCGGGAAATGCCAGGAATGCATACACATGTAAGGTGCTCCAGCCGCCGAGAATCGACCGTACCATTTCTGTCTCAATGCCTTCCAAAGCCTGCTCTTCGAGCAGTCACTTTAACCTGTAGGTGTGTAGAGTCATTCCTTTGTCGAAAAACAACATTACAACATCAACAACTTAGGTATAAGTTTCATGTATAGCTCGCGCTAAATGACCTGGCAGAGCATCTCGTTCCGTTTAGCAGGTGTTCAACTCCACTGTCGCAATGGTTTTGTCCGTCTCTTTGTTTTGAATGTATTTCAGGCATCGAGTTCAGTTTGGGTGTGATGTACGTGTGTTTGTGTGCCATGATTGAATCGACGCGGGCTTCGAAGCAGAACGGCTAGGACGTAAGTTTGAAAATTTGATCTTTACCAATCGAATGGGTACGGAGAAGACTGGTTTCCATTGTGGTACAGAAAACAATGAGTGAAAAGGAGGAAATGCTGGTTTTATGCATGCATCTTCACGTTAAAGTGACCGCCAAAGAAAAGGCTTTGGGAAACATTGAGACAGAAGGAGCAAATGCTGGTCACCAGCATTTTCTCCTTTTGACTCAGTGATCACTGCACCACAGTGGGCCGACGCCCCGGGCGGATAGCTCAGTCGTTAACATCGGGGTCTCATCAATCCGGGGGTCGTCCCAGTATCCATTCTGACCTGGGGACTCTGTTTGGATATCAATGTGGAAGTACTGGTGCGGGAAATGCCAGGAATGCATACACATGTAAGGTGCTCCAGCTGCCGAGAATCGACCGTACCATTTCTGTCTCAATGCCTTCCAAAGCCTGCTCTTCGAGCAGTCACTTTAACCTGTAGGTGTGTAGAGTCATTCCTTTGTCGAAAAACAACATTACAACATCAACAACTTAGGTATAAGTTTCATGTATAGCTCGCGCTAAATGACCTGGCAGAGCATCTCGTTCCGTTTAGCAGGTGTTCAACTCCACTGTCGCAATGGTTTTGTCCGTCTCTTTGTTTTGAATGTATTTCAGGCATCGAGTTCAGTTTGGGTGTGATGTACGTGTGTTTGTGTGCCATGATTGAATCGACGCGGGCTTCGAAGCAGAACGGCTAGGACGTAAGTTTGAAAATTTGATCTTTACCAATCGAATGGGTACGGAGAAGACTGGTTTCCATTGTGGTACAGAAAACAATGAGTGAAAAGGAGGAAATGCTGGTTTTATGCATGCATCTTCACGTTAAAGTGACCGCCAAAGAAAAGGCTTTGGGAAACATTGAGACAGAAGGAGCAAATGCTGGTCACCAGCATTTTCTCCTTTTGACTCAGTGATCACTGCACCACAGTGGGCCGACGCCCCGGGCGGATAGCTCAGTCGTTAACGTCGGGGTCTCATCAATCCGGGGGTCGTCCCAGTATCCATTCTGACCTGGGGACTCTGTTTGGATATCAATGTGGAAGTACTGGTGCGGGAAATGCCAGGAATGCATACACATGTAAGGTGCTCCAGCCGCCGAGAATCGACCGTACCATTTCTGTCTCAATGCCTTCCAAAGCCTGCTCTTCGAGCAGTCACTTTAACCTGTAGGTGTGTAGAGTCATTCCTTTGTCGAAAAACAACATTACAACATCAACAACTTAGGTATAAGTTTCATGTATAGCTCGCGCTAAATGACCTGGCAGAGCATCTCGTTCCGTTTAGCAGGTGTTCAACTCCACTGTCGCAATGGTTTTGTCCGTCTCTTTGTTTTGAATGTATTTCAGGCATCGAGTTCAGTTTGGGTGTGATGTACGTGTGTTTGTGTGCCATGATTGAATCGACGCGGGCTTCGAAGCAGAACGGCTAGGACGTAAGTTTGAAAATTTGATCTTTACCAATCGAATGGGTACGGAGAAGACTGGTTTCCATTGTGGTACAGAAAACAATGAGTGAAAAGGAGGAAATGCTGGTTTTATGCATGCATCTTCACGTTAAAGTGACCGCCAAAGAAAAGGCTTTGGGAAACATTGAGACAGAAGGAGCAAATGCTGGTCACCAGCATTTTCTCCTTTTGACTCAGTGATCACTGCACCACAGTGGGCCGACGCCCCGGGCGGATAGCTCAGTCGTTAACGTCGGGGTCTCATCAATCCGGGGGTCGTCCCAGTATCCATTCTGACCTGGGGACTCTGTTTGGATATCAATGTGGAAGTACTGGTGCGGGAAATGCCAGGAATGCATACACATGTAAGGTGCTCCAGCCGCCGAGAATCGACCGTACCATTTCTGTCTCAATGCCTTCCAAAGCCTGCTCTTCGAGCAGTCACTTTAACCTGTAGGTGTGTAGAGTCATTCCTTTGTCGAAAAACAACATTACAACATCAACAACTTAGGTATAAGTTTCATGTATAGCTCGCGCTAAATGACCTGGCAGAGCATCTCGTTCCGTTTAGCAGGTGTTCAACTCCACTGTCGCAATGGTTTTGTCCGTCTCTTTGTTTTGAATGTATTTCAGGCATCGAGTTCAGTTTGGGTGTGATGTACGTGTGTTTGTGTGCCATGATTGAATCGACGCGGGCTTCGAAGCAGAACGGCTAGGACGTAAGTTTGAAAATTTGATCTTTACCAATCGAATGGGTACGGAGAAGACTGGTTTCCATTGTGGTACAGAAAACAATGAGTGAAAAGGAGGAAATGCTGGTTTTATGCATGCATCTTCACGTTAAAGTGACCGCCAAAGAAAAGGCTTTGGGAAACATTGAGACAGAAGGAGCAAATGCTGGTCACCAGCATTTTCTCCTTTTGACTCAGTGATCACTGCACCACAGTGGGCCGACGCCCCGGGCGGATAGCTCAGTCGTTAACGTCGGGGTCTCATCAATCCGGGGGTCGTCCCAGTATCCATTCTGACCTGGGGACTCTGTTTGGATATCAATGTGGAAGTACTGGTGCGGGAAATGCCAGGAATGCATACACATGTAAGGTGCTCCAGCCGCCGAGAATCGACCGTACCATTTCTGTCTCAATGCCTTCCAAAGCCTGCTCTTCGAGCAGTCACTTTAACCTGTAGGTGTGTAGAGTCATTCCTTTGTCGAAAAACAACATTACAACATCAACAACTTAGGTATAAGTTTCATGTATAGCTCGCGCTAAATGACCTGGCAGAGCATCTCGTTCCGTTTAGCAGGTGTTCAACTCCACTGTCGCAATGGTTTTGTCCGTCTCTTTGTTTTGAATGTATTTCAGGCATCGAGTTCAGTTTGGGTGTGATGTACGTGTGTTTGTGTGCCATGATTGAATCGACGCGGGCTTCGAAGCAGAACGGCTAGGACGTAAGTTTGAAAATTTGATCTTTACCAATCGAATGGGTACGGAGAAGACTGGTTTCCATTGTGGTACAGAAAACAATGAGTGAAAAGGAGGAAATGCTGGTTTTATGCATGCATCTTCACGTTAAAGTGACCGCCAAAGAAAAGGCTTTGGGAAACATTGAGACAGAAGGAGCAAATGCTGGTCACCAGCATTTTCTCCTTTTGACTCAGTGATCACTGCACCACAGTGGGCCGACGCCCCGGGCGGATAGCTCAGTCGTTAACGTCGGGGTCTCATCAATCCGGGGGTCGTCCCAGTATCCATTCTGACCTGGGGACTCTGTTTGGATATCAATGTGGAAGTACTGGTGCGGGAAATGCCAGGAATGCATACACATGTAAGGTGCTCCAGCCGCCGAGAATCGACCGTACCATTTCTGTCTCAATGCCTTCCAAAGCCTGCTCTTCGAGCAGTCACTTTAACCTGTAGGTGTGTAGAGTCATTCCTTTGTCGAAAAACAACATTACAACATCAACAACTTAGGTATAAGTTTCATGTATAGCTCGCGCTAAATGACCTGGCAGAGCATCTCGTTCCGTTTAGCAGGTGTTCAACTCCACTGTCGCAATGGTTTTGTCCGTCTCTTTGTTTTGAATGTATTTCAGGCATCGAGTTCAGTTTGGGTGTGATGTACGTGTGTTTGTGTGCCATGATTGAATCGACGCGGGCTTCGAAGCAGAATGGCTAGGACGTAAGTTTGAAAATTTGATCTTTACCAATCGAATGGGTACGGAGAAGACTGGTTTCCATTGTGGTACAGAAAACAATGAGTGAAAAGGAGGAAATGCTGGTTTTATGCATGCATCTTCACGTTAAAGTGACCGCCAAAGAAAAGGCTTTGGGAAACATTGAGACAGAAGGAGCAAATGCTGGTCACCAGCATTTTCTCCTTTTGACTCAGTGATCACTGCACCACAGTGGGCCGACGCCCCGGGCGGATAGCTCAGTCGTTAACGTCGGGGTCTCATCAATCCGGGGGTCGTCCCAGTATCCATTCTGACCTGGGGACTCTGTTTGGATATCAATGTGGAAGTACTGGTGCGGGAAATGCCAGGAATGCATACACATGTAAGGTGCTCCAGCCGCCGAGAATCGACCGTACCATTTCTGTCTCAATGCCTTCCAAAGCCTGCTCTTCGAGCAGTCACTTTAACCTGTAGGTGTGTAGAGTCATTCCTTTGTCGAAAAACAACATTACAACATCAACAACTTAGGTATAAGTTTCATGTATAGCTCGCGCTAAATGACCTGGCAGAGCATCTCGTTCCGTTTAGCAGGTGTTCAACTCCACTGTCGCAATGGTTTTGTCCGTCTCTTTGTTTTGAATGTATTTCAGGCATTGAGTTCAGTTTGGGTGTGATGTACGTGTGTTTGTGTGCCATGATTGAATCGACGCGGGCTTCGAAGCAGAACGGCTAGGACGTAAGTTTGAAAATTTGATCTTTACCAATCGAATGGGTACGGAGAAGACTGGTTTCCATTGTGGTACAGAAAACAATGAGTGAAAAGGAGGAAATGCTGGTTTTATGCATGCATCTTCACGTTAAAGTGACCGCCAAAGAAAAGGCTTTGGGAAACATTGAGACAGAAGGAGCAAATGCTGGTCACCAGCATTTTCTCCTTTTGACTCAGTGATCACTGCACCACAGTGGGCCGACGCCCCGGGCGGATAGCTCAGTCGTTAACGTCGGGGTCTCATCAATCCGGGGGTCGTCCCAGTATCCATTCTGACCTGGGGACTCTGTTTGGATATCAATGTGGAAGTACTGGTGCGGGAAATGCCAGGAATGCATACACATGTAAGGTGCTCCAGCCGCCGAGAATCGACCGTACCATTTCTGTCTCAATGCCTTCCAAAGCCTGCTCTTCGAGCAGTCACTTTAACCTGTAGGTGTGTAGAGTCATTCCTTTGTCGAAAAACAACATTACAACATCAACAACTTAGGTATAAGTTTCATGTATAGCTCGCGCTAAATGACCTGGCAGAGCATCTCATTCCGTTTAGCAGGTGTTCAACTCCACTGTCGCAATGGTTTTGTCCGTCTCTTTGTTTTGAATGTATTTCAGGCATCGAGTTCAGTTTGGGTGTGATGTACGTGTGTTTGTGTGCCATGATTGAATCGACGCGGGCTTCGAAGCAGAACGGCTAGGACGTAAGTTTGAAAATTTGATCTTTACCAATCGAATGGGTACGGAGAAGACTGGTTTCCATTGTGGTACAGAAAACAATGAGTGAAAAGGAGGAAATGCTGGTTTTATGCATGCATCTTCACGTTAAAGTGACCGCCAAAGAAAAGGCTTTGGGAAACATTGAGACAGAAGGAGCAAATGCTGGTCACCAGCATTTTCTCCTTTTGACTCAGTGATCACTGCACCACAGTGGGCCGACGCCCCGGGCGGATAGCTCAGTCGTTAACGTCGGGGTCTCATCAATCCGGGGGTCGTCCCAGTATCCATTCTGACCTGGGGACTCTGTTTGGATATCAATGTGGAAGTACTGGTGCGGGAAATGCCAGGAATGCATACACATGTAAGGTGCTCCAGCCGCCGAGAATCGACCGTACCATTTCTGTCTCAATGCCTTCCAAAGCCTGCTCTTCGAGCAGTCACTTTAACCTGTAGGTGTGTAGAGTCATTCCTTTGTCGAAAAACAACATTACAACATCAACAACTTAGGTATAAGTTTCATGTATAGCTCGCGCTAAATGACCTGGCAGAGCATCTCGTTCCGTTTAGCAGGTGTTCAACTCCACTGTCGCAATGGTTTTGTCCGTCTCTTTGTTTTGAATGTATTTCAGGCATCGAGTTCAGTTTGGGTGTGATGTACGTGTGTTTGTGTGCCATGATTGAATCGACGCGGGCTTCGAAGCAGAATGGCTAGGACGTAAGTTTGAAAATTTGATCTTTACCAATCGAATGGGTACGGAGAAGACTGGTTTCCATTGTGGTACAGAAAACAATGAGTGAAAAGGAGGAAATGCTGGTTTTATGCATGCATCTTCACGTTAAAGTGACCGCCAAAGAAAAGGCTTTGGGAAACATTGAGACAGAAGGAGCAAATGCTGGTCACCAGCATTTTCTCCTTTTGACTCAGTGATCACTGCACCACAGTGGGCCGACGCCCCGGGCGGATAGCTCAGTCGTTAACGTCGGGGTCTCATCAATCCGGGGGTCGTCCCAGTATCCATTCTGACCTGGGGACTCTGTTTGGATATCAATGTGGAAGTACTGGTGCGGGAAATGCCAGGAATGCATACACATGTAAGGTGCTCCAGCCGCCGAGAATCGACCGTACCATTTCTGTCTCAATGCCTTCCAAAGCCTGCTCTTCGAGCAGTCACTTTAACCTGTAGGTGTGTAGAGTCATTCCTTTGTCGAAAAACAACATTACAACATCAACAACTTAGGTATAAGTTTCATGTATAGCTCGCGCTAAATGACCTGGCAGAGCATCTCGTTCCGTTTAGCAGGTGTTCAACTCCACTGTCGCAATGGTTTTGTCCGTCTCTTTGTTTTGAATGTATTTCAGGCATCGAGTTCAGTTTGGGTGTGATGTACGTGTGTTTGTGTGCCATGATTGAATCGACGCGGGCTTCGAAGCAGAACGGCTAGGACGTAAGTTTGAAAATTTGATCTTTACCAATCGAATGGGTACGGAGAAGACTGGTTTCCATTGTGGTACAGAAAACAATGAGTGAAAAGGAGGAAATGCTGGTTTTATGCATGCATCTTCACGTTAAAGTGACTGCCAAAGAAAAGGCTTTGGGAAACATTGAGACAGAAGGAGCAAATGCTGGTCACCAGCATTTTCTCCTTTTGACTCAGTGATCACTGCACCACAGTGGGCCGACGCCCCGGGCGGATAGCTCAGTCGTTAACGTCGGGGTCTCATCAATCCGGGGGTCGTCCCAGTATCCATTCTGACCTGGGGACTCTGTTTGGATATCAATGTGGAAGTACTGGTGCGGGAAATGCCAGGAATGCATACACATGTAAGGTGCTCCAGCCGCCGAGAATCGACCGTACCATTTCTGTCTCAATGCCTTCCAAAGCCTGCTCTTCGAGCAGTCACTTTAACCTGTAGGTGTGTAGAGTCATTCCTTTGTCGAAAAACAACATTACAACATCAACAACTTAGGTATAAGTTTCATGTATAGCTCGCGCTAAATGACCTGGCAGAGCATTTCGTTCCATTTAGCAGGTGTTCAACTCCACTGTCGCAATGGTTTTGTCCGTCTCTTTGTTTTGAATGTATTTCAGGCATCGAGTTCAGTTTGGGTGTGATGTACGTGTGTTTGTGTGCCATGATTGAATCGACGCGGGCTTCGAAGCAGAACGGCTAGGACGTAAGTTTGAAAATTTGATCTTTACCAATCGAATGGGTACGGAGAAGACTGGTTTCCATTGTGGTACAGAAAACAATGAGTGAAAAGGAGGAAATGCTGGTTTTATGCATGCATCTTCACGTTAAAGTGACCGCCAAAGAAAAGGCTTTGGGAAACATTGAGACAGAAGGAGCAAATGCTGGTCACCAGCATTTTCTCCTTTTGACTCAGTGATCACTGCACCACAGTGGGCCGACGCCCCGGGCGGATAGCTCAGTCATTAACGTCGGGGTCTCATCAATCCGGGGGTCGTCCCAGTATCCATTCTGACCTGGGGACTCTGTTTGGATATCAATGTGGAAGTACTGGTGCGGGAAATGCCAGGAATGCATACACATGTAAGGTGCTCCAGCCGCCGAGAATCGACCGTACCATTTCTGTCTCAATGCCTTCCAAAGCCTGCTCTTCGAGCAGTCACTTTAACCTGTAGGTGTGTAGAGTCATTCCTTTGTCGAAAAACAACATTACAACATCAACAACTTAGGTATAAGTTTCATGTATAGCTCGCGCTAAATGACCTGGCAGAGCATCTCGTTCCGTTTAGCAGGTGTTCAACTCCACTGTCGCAATGGTTTTGTCCGTCTCTTTGTTTTGAATGTATTTCAGGCATCGAGTTCAGTTTGGGTGTGATGTACGTGTGTTTGTGTGCCATGATTGAATCGACGCGGGCTTCGAAGCAGAACGGCTAGGACGTAAGTTTGAAAATTTGATCTTTACCAATCGAATGGGTACGGAGAAGACTGGTTTCCATTGTGGTACAGAAAACAATGAGTGAAAAGGAGGAAATGCTGGTTTTATGCATGCATCTTCACGTTAAAGTGACCGCCAAAGAAAAGGCTTTGGGAAACATTGAGACAGAAGGAGCAAATGCTGGTCACCAGCATTTTCTCCTTTTGACTCAGTGATCACTGCACCACAGTGGGCCGACGCCCCGGGCGGATAGCTCAGTCGTTAACGTCGGGGTCTCATCAATCCGGGGGTCGTCCCAGTATCCATTCTGACCTGGGGACTCTGTTTGGATATCAATGTGGAAGTACTGGTGCGGGAAATGCCAGGAATGCATACACATGTAAGGTGCTCCAGCCGCCGAGAATCGACCGTACCATTTCTGTCTCAATGCCTTCCAAAGCCTGCTCTTCGAGCAGTCACTTTAACCTGTAGGTGTGTAGAGTCATTCCTTTGTCGAAAAACAACATTACAACATCAACAACTTAGGTATAAGTTTCATGTATAGCTCGCGCTAAATGACCTGGCAGAGCATCTCGTTCCGTTTAGCAGGTGTTCAACTCCACTGTCGCAATGGTTTTGTCCGTCTCTTTGTTTTGAATGTATTTCAGGCATCGAGTTCAGTTTGGGTGTGATGTACGTGTGTTTGTGTGCCATGATTGAATCGACGCGGGCTTCGAAGCAGAACGGCTAGGATGTAAGTTTGAAAATTTGATCTTTACCAATCGAATGGGTACGGAGAAGACTGGTTTCCATTGTGGTACAGAAAACAATGAGTGAAAAGGAGGAAATGCTGGTTTTATGCATGCATCTTCACGTTAAAGTGACCGCCAAAGAAAAGGCTTTGGGAAACATTGAGACAGAAGGAGCAAATGCTGGTCACCAGCATTTTCTCCTTTTGACTCAGTGATCACTGCACCACAGTGGGCCGACGCCCCGGGCGGATAGCTCAGTCGTTAACGTCGGGGTCTCATCAATCCGGGGGTCGTCCCAGTATCCATTCTGACCTGGGGACTCTGTTTGGATATCAATGTGGAAGTACTGGTGCGGGAAATGCCAGGAATGCATACACATGTAAGGTGCTCCAGCCGCCGAGAATCGACCGTACCATTTCTGTCTCAATGCCTTCCAAAGCCTGCTCTTCGAGCAGTCACTTTAACCTGTAGGTGTGTAGAGTCATTCCTTTGTCGAAAAACAACATTACAACATCAACAACTTAGGTATAAGTTTCATGTATAGCTCGCGCTAAATGACCTGGCAGAGCATCTCGTTCCGTTTAGCAGGTGTTCAACTCCACTGTCGCAATGGTTTTGTCAGTCTCTTTGTTTTGAATGTATTTCAGGCATCGAGTTCAGTTTGGGTGTGATGTACGTGTGTTTGTGTGCCATGATTGAATCGACGCGGGCTTCGAAGCAGAACGGCTAGGACGTAAGTTTGAAAATTTGATCTTTACCAATCAAATTGGTACGGAGAAGACTGGTTTCCATTGTGGTACAGAAAACAATGAGTGAAAAGGAGGAAATGCTGGTTTTATGCATGCATCTTCACGTTAAAGTGACCGCCAAAGAAAAGGCTTTGGGAAACATTGAGACAGAAGGAGCAAATGCTGGTCACCAGCATTTTCTCCTTTTGACTCAGTGATCACTGCACCACAGTGGGCCGACGCCCCGGGCGGATAGCTCAGTCGTTAACGTCGGGGTCTCATCAATCCGGGGGTCGTCCCAGTATCCATTCTGACCTGGGGACTCTGTTTGGATATCAATGTGGAAGTACTGGTGCGGGAAATGCCAGGAATGCATACACATGTAAGGTGCTCCAGCCGCCGAGAATCGACCGTACCATTTCTGTCTCAATGCCTTCCAAAGCCTGCTCTTCGAGCAGTCACTTTAACCTGTAGGTGTGTAGAGTCATTCCTTTGTCGAAAAACAACATTACAACATCAACAACTTAGGTATAAGTTTCATGTATAGCTCGCGCTAAATGACCTGGCAGAGCATCTCGTTCCGTTTAGCAGGTGTTCAACTCCACTGTCGCAATGGTTTTGTCCGTCTCTTTGTTTTGAATGTATTTCAGGCATCGAGTTCAGTTTGGGTGTGATGTACGTGTGTTTGTGTGCCATGATTGAATCGACGCGGGCTTCGAAGCAGAACGGCTAGGACGTAAGTTTGAAAATTTGATCTTTACCAATCGAATGGGTACGGAGAAGACTGGTTTCCATTGTGGTACAGAAAACAATGAGTGAAAAGGAGGAAATGCTGGTTTTATGCATGCATCTTCACGTTAAAGTGACCGCCAAAGAAAAGGCTTTGGGAAACATTGAGACAGAAGGAGCAAATGCTGGTCACCAGCATTTTCTCCTTTTGACTCAGTGATCACTGCACCACAGTGGGCCGACGCCCCGGGCGGATAGCTCAGTCGTTAACGTCGGGGTCTCATCAATCCGGGGGTCGTCCCAGTATCCATTCTGACCTGGGGACTCTGTTTGGATATCAATGTGGAAGTACTGGTGCGGGAAATGCCAGGAATGCATACACATGTAAGGTGCTCCAGCCGCCGAGAATCGACCGTACCATTTCTGTCTCAATGCCTTCCAAAGCCTGCTCTTCGAGCAGTCACTTTAACCTGTAGGTGTGTAGAGTCATTCCTTTGTCGAAAAACAACATTACAACATCAACAACTTAGGTATAAGTTTCATGTATAGCTCGCGCTAAATGACCTGGCAGAGCATCTCGTTCCGTTTAGCAGGTGTTCAACTCCACTGTCGCAATGGTTTTGTCCGTCTCTTTGTTTTGAATGTATTTCAGGCATCGAGTTCAGTTTGGGTGTGATGTACGTGTGTTTGTGTGCCATGATTGAATCGACGCGGGCTTCGAAGCAGAACGGCTAGGACGTAAGTTTGAAAATTTGATCTTTACCAATCGAATGGGTACGGAGAAGACTGGTTTCCATTGTGGTACAGAAAACAATGAGTGAAAAGGAGGAAATGCTGGTTTTATGCATGCATCTTCACGTTAAAGTGACCGCCAAAGAAAAGGCTTTGGGAAACATTGAGACAGAAGGAGCAAATGCTGGTCACCAGCATTTTCTCCTTTTGACTCAGTGATCACTGCACCACAGTGGGCCGACGCCCCGGGCGGATAGCTCAGTCGTTAACGTCGGGGTCTCATCAATCCGGGGGTCGTCCCAGTATCCATTCTGACCTGGGGACTCTGTTTGGATATCAATGTGGAAGTACTGGTGCGGGAAATGCCAGGAATGCATACACATGTAAGGTGCTCCAGCCGCCGAGAATCGACCGTACCATTTCTGTCTCAATGCCTTCCAAAGCCTGCTCTTCGAGCAGTCACTTTAACCTGTAGGTGTGTAGAGTCATTCCTTTGTCGAAAAACAACATTACAACATCAACAACTTAGGTATAAGTTTCATGTATAGCTCGCGCTAAATGACCTGGCAGAGCATCTCGTTCCGTTTAGCAGGTGTTCAACTCCACTGTCGCAATGGTTTTGTCCGTCTCTTTGTTTTGAATGTATTTCAGGCATCGAGTTCAGTTTGGGTGTGATGTACGTGTGTTTGTGTGCCATGATTGAATCGACGCGGGCTTCGAAGCAGAACGGCTAGGACGTAAGTTTGAAAATTTGATCTTTACCAATCGAATGGGTACGGAGAAGACTGGTTTCCATTGTGGTACAGAAAACAATGAGTGAAAAGGAGGAAATGCTGGTTTTATGCATGCATCTTCACGTTAAAGTGACCGCCAAAGAAAAGGCTTTGGGAAACATTGAGACAGAAGGAGCAAATGCTGGTCACCAGCATTTTCTCCTTTTGACTCAGTGATCACTGCACCACAGTGGGCCGACGCCCCGGGCGGATAGCTCAGTCGTTAACGTCGGGGTCTCATCAATCCGGGGGTCGTCCCAGTATCCATTCTGACCTGGGGACTCTGTTTGGATATCAATGTGGAAGTACTGGTGAGGGAAATGCCAGGAATGCATACACATGTAAGGTGCTCCAGCCGCCGAGAATCGACCGTACCATTTCTGTCTCAATGCCTTCCAAAGCCTGCTCTTCGAGCAGTCACTTTAACCTGTAGGTGTGTAGAGTCATTCCTTTGTCGAAAAACAACATTACAACATCAACAACTTAGGTATAAGTTTCATGTATAGCTCGCGCTAAATGACCTGGCAGAGCATCTCGTTCCGTTTAGCAGGTGTTCAACTCCACTGTCGCAATGGTTTTGTCCGTCTCTTTGTTTTGAATGTATTTCAGGCATCGAGTTCAGTTTGGGTGTGATGTACGTGTGTTTGTGTGCCATGATTGAATCGACGCGGGCTTCGAAGCAGAATGGCTAGGACGTAAGTTTGAAAATTTGATCTTTACCAATCGAATGGGTACGGAGAAGACTGGTTTCCATTGTGGTACAGAAAACAATGAGTGAAAAGGAGGAAATGCTGGTTTTATGCATGCATCTTCACGTTAAAGTGACCGCCAAAGAAAAGGCTTTGGGAAACATTGAGACAGAAGGAGCAAATGCTGGTCACCAGCATTTTCTCCTTTTGACTCAGTGATCACTGCACCACAGTGGGCCGACGCCCCGGGCGGATAGCTCAGTCGTTAACGTCGGGGTCTCATCAATCCGGGGGTCGTCCCAGTATCCATTCTGACCTGGGGACTCTGTTTGGATATCAATGTGGAAGTACTGGTGCGGGAAATGCCAGGAATGCATACACATGTAAGGTGCTCCAGCCGCCGAGAATCGACCGTACCATTTCTGTCTCAATGCCTTCCAAAGCCTGCTCTTCGAGCAGTCACTTTAACCTGTAGGTGTGTAGAGTCATTCCTTTGTCGAAAAACAACATTACAACATCAACAACTTAGGTATAAGTTTCATGTATAGCTCGCGCTAAATGACCTGGCAGAGCATCTCGTTCCGTTTAGCAGGTGTTCAACTCCACTGTCGCAATGGTTTTGTCCGTCTCTTTGTTTTGAATGTATTTCAGGCATCGAGTTCAGTTTGGGTGTGATGTACGTGTGTTTGTGTGCCATGATTGAATCGACGCGGGCTTCGAAGCAGAACGGCTAGGACGTAAGTTTGAAAATTTGATCTTTACCAATCGAATGGGTACGGAGAAGACTGGTTTCCATTGTGGTACAGAAAACAATGAGTGAAAAGGAGGAAATGCTGGTTTTATGCATGCATCTTCACGTTAAAGTGACCGCCAAAGAAAAGGCTTTGGGAAACATTGAGACAGAAGGAGCAAATGCTGGTCACCAGCATTTTCTCCTTTTGACTCAGTGATCACTGCACCACAGTGGGCCGACGCCCCGGGCGGATAGCTCAGTCGTTAACGTCGGGGTCTCATCAATCCGGGGGTCGTCCCAGTATCCATTCTGACCTGGGGACTCTGTTTGGATATCAATGTGGAAGTACTGGTGCGGGAAATGCCAGGAATGCATACACATGTAAGGTGCTCCAGCCGCCGAGAATCGACCGTACCATTTCTGTCTCAATGCCTTCCAAAGCCTGCTCTTCGAGCAGTCACTTTAACCTGTAGGTGTGTAGAGTCATTCCTTTGTCGAAAAACAACATTACAACATCAACAACTTAGGTATAAGTTTCATGTATAGCTCGCGCTAAATGACCTGGCAGAGCATCTCGTTCCGTTTAGCAGGTGTTCAACTCCACTGTCGCAATGGTTTTGTCCGTCTCTTTGTTTTGAATGTATTTCAGGCATCGAGTTCAGTTTGGGTGTGATGTACGTGTGTTTGTGTGCCATGATTGAATCGACGCGGGCTTCGAAGCAGAACGGCTAGGACGTAAGTTTGAAAATTTGATCTTTACCAATCGAATGGGTACGGAGAAGACTGGTTTCCATTGTGGTACAGAAAACAATGAGTGAAAAGGAGGAAATGCTGGTTTTATGCATGCATCTTCACGTTAAAGTGACCGCCAAAGAAAAGGCTTTGGGAAACATTGAGACAGAAGGAGCAAATGCTGGTCACCAGCATTTTCTCCTTTTGACTCAGTGATCACTGCACCACAGTGGGCCGACGCCCCGGGCGGATAGCTCAGTCGTTAACGTCGGGGTCTCATCAATCCGGGGGTCGTCCCAGTATCCATTCTGACCTGGGGACTCTGTTTGGATATCAATGTGGAAGTACTGGTGCGGGAAATGCCAGGAATGCATACACATGTAAGGTGCTCCAGCCGCCGAGAATCGACCGTACCATTTCTGTCTCAATGCCTTCCAAAGCCTGCTCTTCGAGCAGTCACTTTAACCTGTAGGTGTGTAGAGTCATTCCTTTGTCGAAAAACAACATTACAACATCAACAACTTAGGTATAAGTTTCATGTATAGCTCGCGCTAAATGACCTGGCAGAGCATCTCGTTCCGTTTAGCAGGTGTTCAACTCCACTGTCGCAATGGTTTTGTCCGTCTCTTTGTTTTGAATGTATTTCAGGCATCGAGTTCAGTTTGGGTGTGATGTACGTGTGTTTGTGTGCCATGATTGAATCGACGCGGGCTTCGAAGCAGAACGGCTAGGACGTAAGTTTGAAAATTTGATCTTTACCAATCGAATGGGTACGGAGAAGACTGGTTTCCATTGTGGTACAGAAAACAATGAGTGAAAAGGAGGAAATGCTGGTTTTATGCATGCATCTTCACGTTAAAGTGACCGCCAAAGAAAAGGCTTTGGGAAACATTGAGACAGAAGGAGCAAATGCTGGTCACCAGCATTTTCTCCTTTTGACTCAGTGATCACTGCACCACAGTGGGCCGACGCCCCGGGCGGATAGCTCAGTCGTTAACGTCGGGGTCTCATCAATCCGGGGGTCGTCCCAGTATCCATTCTGACCTGGGGACTCTGTTTGGATATCAATGTGGAAGTACTGGTGCGGGAAATGCCAGGAATGCATACACATGTAAGGTGCTCCAGCCGCCGAGAATCGACCGTACCATTTCTGTCTCAATGCCTTCCAAAGCCTGCTCTTCGAGCAGTCACTTTAACCTGTAGGTGTGTAGAGTCATTCCTTTGTCGAAAAACAACATTACAACATCAACAACTTAGGTATAAGTTTCATGTATAGCTCGCGCTAAATGACCTGGCAGAGCATCTCGTTCCGTTTAGCAGGTGTTCAACTCCACTGTCGCAATGGTTTTGTCCGTCTCTTTGTTTTGAATGTATTTCAGGCATCGAGTTCAGTTTGGGTGTGATGTACGTGTGTTTGTGTGCCATGATTGAATCGACGCGGGCTTCGAAGCAGAACGGCTAGGACGTAAGTTTGAAAATTTGATCTTTACCAATCGAATGGGTACGGAGAAGACTGGTTTCCATTGTGGTACAGAAAACAATGAGTGAAAAGGAGGAAATGCTGGTTTTATGCATGCATCTTCACGTTAAAGTGACCGCCAAAGAAAAGGCTTTGGGAAACATTGAGACAGAAGGAGCAAATGCTGGTCACCAGCATTTTCTCCTTTTGACTCAGTGATCACTGCACCACAGTGGGCCGACGCCCCGGGCGGATAGCTCAGTCGTTAACGTCGGGGTCTCATCAATCCGGGGGTCGTCCCAGTATCCATTCTGACCTGGGGACTCTGTTTGGATATCAATGTGGAAGTACTGGTGCGGGAAATGCCAGGAATGCATACACATGTAAGGTGCTCCAGCCGCCGAGAATCGACCGTACCATTTCTGTCTCAATGCCTTCCAAAGCCTGCTCTTCGAGCAGTCACTTTAACCTGTAGGTGTGTAGAGTCATTCCTTTGTCGAAAAACAACATTACAACATCAACAACTTAGGTATAAGTTTCATGTATAGCTCGCGCTAAATGACCTGGCAGAGCATCTCGTTCCGTTTAGCAGGTGTTCAACTCCACTGTCGCAATGGTTTTGTCCGTCTCTTTGTTTTGAATGTATTTCAGGCATCGAGTTCAGTTTGGGTGTGATGTACGTGTGTTTGTGTGCCATGATTGAATCGACGCGGGCTTCGAAGCAGAACGGCTAGGACGTAAGTTTGAAAATTTGATCTTTACCAATCGAATGGGTACGGAGAAGACTGGTTTCCATTGTGGTACAGAAAACAATGAGTGAAAAGGAGGAAATGCTGGTTTTATGCATGCATCTTCACGTTAAAGTGACCGCCAAAGAAAAGGCTTTGGGAAACATTGAGACAGAAGGAGCAAATGCTGGTCACCAGCATTTTCTCCTTTTGACTCAGTGATCACTGCACCACAGTGGGCCGACGCCCCGGGCGGATAGCTCAGTCGTTAACGTCGGGGTCTCATCAATCCGGGGGTCGTCCCAGTATCCATTCTGACCTGGGGACTCTGTTTGGATATCAATGTGGAAGTACTGGTGCGGGAAATGCCAGGAATGCATACACATGTAAGGTGCTCCAGCCGCCGAGAATCGACCGTACCATTTCTGTCTCAATGCCTTCCAAAGCCTGCTCTTCGAGCAGTCACTTTAACCTGTAGGTGTGTAGAGTCATTCCTTTGTCGAAAAACAACATTACAACATCAACAACTTAGGTATAAGTTTCATGTATAGCTCGCGCTAAATGACCTGGCAGAGCATCTCGTTCCGTTTAGCAGGTGTTCAACTCCACTGTCGCAATGGTTTTGTCCGTCTCTTTGTTTTGAATGTATTTCAGGCATCGAGTTCAGTTTGGGTGTGATGTACGTGTGTTTGTGTGCCATGATTGAATCGACGCGGGCTTCGAAGCAGAACGGCTAGGACGTAAGTTTGAAAATTTGATCTTTACCAATCGAATGGGTACGGAGAAGACTGGTTTCCATTGTGGTACAGAAAACAATGAGTGAAAAGGAGGAAATGCTGGTTTTATGCATGCATCTTCACGTTAAAGTGACCGCCAAAGAAAAGGCTTTGGGAAACATTGAGACAGAAGGAGCAAATGCTGGTCACCAGCATTTTCTCCTTTTGACTCAGTGATCACTGCACCACAGTGGGCCGACGCCCCGGGCGGATAGCTCAGTCGTTAACGTCGGGGTCTCATCAATCCGGGGGTCGTCCCAGTATCCATTCTGACCTTGGGACTCTGTTTGGATATCAATTGGAAGTACTGGTGCGGGAAATGCCAGGAATGCATACACATGTAAGGTGCTCCAGCCGCCGAGAATCGACCGTACCATTTCTGTCTCAATGCCTTCCAAAGCCTGCTCTTCGAGCAGTCACTTTAACCTGTAGGTGTGTAGAGTCATTCCTTTGTCGAAAAACAACATTACAACATCAACAACTTAGGTATAAGTTTCATGTATAGCTCGCGCTAAATGACCTGGCAGAGCATCTCGTTCCGTTTAGCAGGTGTTCAACTCCACTGTCGCAATGGTTTTGTCCGTCTCTTTGTTTTGAATGTATTTCAGGCATCGAGTTCAGTTTGGGTGTGATGTACGTGTGTTTGTGTGCCATGATTGAATCGACGCGGGCTTCGAAGCAGAACGGCTAGGACGTAAGTTTGAAAATTTGATCTTTACCAATCGAATGGGTACGGAGAAGACTGGTTTCCATTGTGGTACAGAAAACAATGAGTGAAAAGGAGGAAATGCTGGTTTTATGCATGCATCTTCACGTTAAAGTGACCGCCAAAGAAAAGGCTTTGGGAAACATTGAGACAGAAGGAGCAAATGCTGGTCACCAGCATTTTCTCCTTTTGACTCAGTGATCACTGCACCACAGTGGGCCGACGCCCCGGGCGGATAGCTCAGTCGTTAACGTCGGGGTCTCATCAATCCGGGGGTCGTCCCAGTATCCATTCTGACCTGGGGACTCTGTTTGGATATCAATGTGGAAGTACTGGTGCGGGAAATGCCAGGAATGCATACACATGTAAGGTGCTCCAGCCGCCGAGAATCGACCGTACCATTTCTGTCTCAATGCCTTCCAAAGCCTGCTCTTCGAGCAGTCACTTTAACCTGTAGGTGTGTAGAGTCATTCCTTTGTCGAAAAACAACATTACAACATCAACAACTTAGGTATAAGTTTCATGTATAGCTCGCGCTAAATGACCTGGCAGAGCATCTCGTTCCGTTTAGCAGGTGTTCAACTCCACTGTCGCAATGGTTTTGTCCGTCTCTTTGTTTTGAATGTATTTCAGGCATCGAGTTCAGTTTGGGTGTGATGTACGTGTGTTTGTGTGCCATGATTGAATCGACGCGGGCTTCGAAGCAGAACGGCTAGGACGTAAGTTTGAAAATTTGATCTTTACCAATCGAATGGGTACGGAGAAGACTGGTTTCCATTGTGGTACAGAAAACAATGAGTGAAAAGGAGGAAATGCTGGTTTTATGCATGCATCTTCACGTTAAAGTGACCGCCAAAGAAAAGGCTTTGGGAAACATTGAGACAGAAGGAGCAAATGCTGGTCACCAGCATTTTCTCCTTTTGACTCAGTGATCACTGCACCACAGTGGGCCGACGCCCCGGGCGGATAGCTCAGTCGTTAACGTCGGGGTCTCATCAATCCGGGGGTCGTCCCAGTATCCATTCTGACCTGGGGACTCTGTTTGGATATCAATGTGGAAGTGCTGGTGCGGGAAATGCCAGGAATGCATACACATGTAAGGTGCTCCAGCCGCCGAGAATCGACCGTACCATTTCTGTCTCAATGCCTTCCAAAGCCTGCTCTTCGAGCAGTCACTTTAACCTGTAGGTGTGTAGAGTCATTCCTTTGTCGAAAAACAACATTACAACATCAACAACTTAGGTATAAGTTTCATGTATAGCTCGCGCTAAATGACCTGGCAGAGCATCTCGTTCCGTTTAGCAGGTGTTCAACTCCACTGTCACAATGGTTTTGTCCGTCTCTTTGTTTTGAATGTATTTCAGGCATCGAGTTCAGTTTGGGTGTGATGTACGTGTGTTTGTGTGCCATGATTGAATCGACGCGGGCTTCGAAGCAGAACGGCTAGGACGTAAGTTTGAAAATTTGATCTTTACCAATCGAATGGGTACGGAGAAGACTGGTTTCCATTGTGGTACAGAAAACAATGAGTGAAAAGGAGGAAATGCTGGTTTTATGCATGCATCTTCACGTTAAAGTGACCGCCAAAGAAAAGGCTTTGGGAAACATTGAGACAGAAGGAGCAAATGCTGGTCACCAGCATTTTCTCCTTTTGACTCAGTGATCACTGCACCACAGTGGGCCGACGCCCCGGGCGGATAGCTCAGTCGTTAACGTCGGGGTCTCATCAATCCGGGGGTCGTCCCAGTATCCATTCTGACCTGGGGACTCTGTTTGGATATCAATGTGGAAGTACTGGTGCGGGAAATGCCAGGAATGCATACACATGTAAGGTGCTCCAGCCGCCGAGAATCGACCGTACCATTTCTGTCTCAATGCCTTCCAAAGCCTGCTCTTCGAGCAGTCACTTTAACCTGTAGGTGTGTAGAGTCATTCCTTTGTCGAAAAACAACATTACAACATCAACAACTTAGGTATAAGTTTCATGTATAGCTCGCGCTAAATGACCTGGCAGAGCATCTCGTTCCGTTTAGCAGGTGTTCAACTCCACTGTCGCAATGGTTTTGTCCGTCTCTTTGTTTTGAATGTATTTCAGGCATCGAGTTCAGTTTGGGTGTGATGTACGTGTGTTTGTGTGCCATGATTGAATCGACGCAGGCTTCGAAGCAGAACGGCTAGGACGTAAGTTTGAAAATTTGATCTTTACCAATCGAATGGGTACGGAGAAGACTGGTTTCCATTGTGGTACAGAAAACAATGAGTGAAAAGGAGGAAATGCTGGTTTTATGCATGCATCTTCACGTTAAAGTGACCGCCAAAGAAAAGGCTTTGGGAAACATTGAGACAGAAGGAGCAAATGCTGGTCACCAGCATTTTCTCCTTTTGACTCAGTGATCACTGCACCACAGTGGGCCGACGCCCCGGGCGGATAGCTCAGTCGTTAACGTCGGGGTCTCATCAATCCGGGGGTCGTCCCAGTATCCATTCTGACCTGGGGACTCTGTTTGGATATCAATGTGGAAGTACTGGTGCGGGAAATGCCAGGAATGCATACACATGTAAGGTGCTCCAGCCGCCGAGAATCGACCGTACCATTTCTGTCTCAATGCCTTCCAAAGCCTGCTCTTCGAGCAGTCACTTTAACCTGTAGGTGTGTAGAGTCATTCCTTCGTCGAAAAACAACATTACAACATCAACAACTTAGGTATAAGTTTCATGTATAGCTCGCGCTAAATGACCTGGCAGAGCATCTCGTTCCGTTTAGCAGGTGTTCAACTCCACTGTCGCAATGGTTTTGTCCGTCTCTTTGTTTTGAATGTATTTCAGGCATCGAGTTCAGTTTGGGTGTGATGTACGTGTGTTTGTGTGCCATGATTGAATCGACGCGGGCTTCGAAGCAGAACGGCTAGGACGTAAGTTTGAAAATTTGATCTTTACCAATCGAATGGGTACGGAGAAGACTGGTTTCCATTGTGGTACAGAAAACAATGAGTGAAAAGGAGGAAATGCTGGTTTTATGCATGCATCTTCACGTTAAAGTGACCGCCAAAGAAAAGGCTTTGGGAAACATTGAGACAGAAGGAGCAAATGCTGGTCACCAGCATTTTCTCCTTTTGACTCAGTGATCACTGCACCACAGTGGGCCGACGCCCCGGGCGGATAGCTCAGTCGTTAACGTCGGGGTCTCATCAATCCGGGGGTCGTCCCAGTATCCATTCTGACCTGGGGACTCTGTTTGGATATCAATGTGGAAGTACTGGTGCGGGAAATGCCAGGAATGCATACACATGTAAGGTGCTCCAGCCGCCGAGAATCGACCGTACCATTTCTGTCTCAATGCCTTCCAAAGCCTGCTCTTCGAGCAGTCACTTTAACCTGTACGTGTGTAGAGTCATTCCTTTGTCGAAAAACAACATTACAACATCAACAACTTAGGTATAAGTTTCATGTATAGCTCGCGCTAAATGACCTGGCAGAGCATCTCGTTCCATTTAGCAGGTGTTCAACTCCACTGTCGCAATGGTTTTGTCCGTCTCTTTGTTTTGAATGTATTTCAGGCATCGAGTTCAGTTTGGGTGTGATGTACGTGTGTTTGTGTGCCATGATTGAATCGACGCGGGCTTTGAAGCAGAACGGCTAGGACGTAAGTTTGAAAATTTGATCTTTACCAATCGAATGGGTACGGAGAAGACTGGTTTCCATTGTGGTACAGAAAACAATGAGTGAAAAGGAGGAAATGCTGGTTTTATGCATGCATCTTCACATTAAAGTGACCGCCAAAGAAAAGGCTTTGGGAAACATTGAGACAGAAGGAGCAAATGCTGGTCACCAGCATTTTCTCCTTTTGACTCAGTGATCACTGCACCACAGTGGGCCGACGCCCCGGGCGGATAGCTCAGTCGTTAACGTCGGGGTCTCATCAATCCGGGGGTCGTCCCAGTATCCATTCTGACCTGGGGACTCTGTTTGGATATCAATGTGGAAGTACTGGTGCGGGAAATGCCAGGAATGCATACACATGTAAGGTGCTCCAGCCGCCGAGAATCGACCATACCATTTCTGTCTCAATGCCTTCCAAAGCCTGCTCTTCGAGCAGTCACTTTAACCTGTAGGTGTGTAGAGTCATTCCTTTGTCGAAAAACAACATTACAACATCAACAACTTAGGTATAAGTTTCATGTATAGCTCGCGCTAAATGACCTGGCAGAGCATCTCGTTCCATTTAGCAGGTGTTCAACTCCACTGTCGCAATGGTTTTGTCCGTCTCTTTGTTTTGAATGTATTTCAGGCATCGAGTTCAGTTTGGGTGTGATGTACGTGTGTTTGTGTGCCATGATTGAATCGACGCGGGCTTCGAAGCAGAACGGCTAGGACGTAAGTTTGAAAATTTGATCTTTACCAATCGAATGGGTACGGAGAAGACTGGTTTCCATTGTGGTACAGAAAACAATGAGTGAAAAGGAGGAAATGCTGGTTTTATGCATGCATCTTCACGTTAAAGTGACCGCCAAAGAAAAGGCTTTGGGAAACATTGAGACAGAAGGAGCAAATGCTGGTCACCAGCATTTTCTCCTTTTGACTCAGTGATCACTGCACCACAGTGGGCCGACGCCCCGGGCGGATAGCTCAGTCGTTAACGTCGGGGTCTCATCAATCCGGGGGTCGTCCCAGTATCCATTCTGACCTGGGGACTCTGTTTGGATATCAATGTGGAAGTACTGGTGCGGGAAATGCCAGGAATGCATACACATGTAAGGTGCTCCAGCCGCCGAGAATCGACCATACCATTTCTGTCTCAATGCCTTCCAAAGCCTGCTCTTCGAGCAGTCACTTTAACCTGTAGGTGTGTAGAGTCATTCCTTTGTCGAAAAACAACATTACAACATCAACAACTTAGGTATAAGTTTCATGTATAGCTCGCGCTAAATGACCTGGCAGAGCATCTCGTTCCGTTTAGCAGGTGTTCAACTCCACTGTCGCAATGGTTTTGTCCGTCTCTTTGTTTTGAATGTATTTCAGGCATCGAGTTCAGTTTGGGTGTGATGTACGTGTGTTTGTGTGCCATGATTGAATCGACGCGGGCTTCGAAGCAGAACGGCTAGGACGTAAGTTTGAAAATTTGATCTTTACCAATCGAATGGGTACGGAGAAGACTGGTTTCCATTGTGGTACAGAAAACAATGAGTGAAAAGGAGGAAATGCTGGTTTTATGCATGCATCTTCACGTTAAAGTGACCGCCAAAGAAAAGGCTTTGGGAAACATTGAGACAGAAGGAGCAAATGCTGGTCACCAGCATTTTCTCCTTTTGACTCAGTGATCACTGCACCACAGTGGGCCGACGCCCCGGGCGGATAGCTCAGTCGTTAACGTCGGGGTCTCATCAATCCGGGGGTCGTCCCAGTATCCATTCTGACCTGGGGACTCTGTTTGGATATCAATGTGGAAGTACTGGTGCGGGAAATGCCAGGAATGCATACACATGTAAGGTGCTCCAGCCGCCGAGAATCGACCGTACCATTTCTGTCTCAATGCCTTCCAAAGCCTGCTCTTCGAGCAGTCACTTTAACCTGTAGGTGTGTAGAGTCATTCCTTTGTCGAAAAACAACATTACAACATCAACAACTTAGGTATAAGTTTCATGTATAGCTCGCGCTAAATGACCTGGCAGAGCATCTCGTTCCGTTTAGCAGGTGTTCAACTCCACTGTCGCAATGGTTTTGTCCGTCTCTTTGTTTTGAATGTATTTCAGGCATCGAGTTCAGTTTGGGTGTGATGTACGTGTGTTTGTGTGCCATGATTGAATCGACGCGGGCTTCGAAGCAGAACGGCTAGGACGTAAGTTTGAAAATTTGATCTTTACCAATCGAATGGGTACGGAGAAGACTGGTTTCCATTGTGGTACAGAAAACAATGAGTGAAAAGGAGGAAATGCTGGTTTTATGCATGCATCTTCATGTTAAAGTGACCGCCAAAGAAAAGGCTTTGGGAAACATTGAGACAGAAGGAGCAAATGCTGGTCACCAGCATTTTCTCCTTTTGACTCAGTGATCACTGCACCACAGTGGGCCGACGCCCCGGGCGGATAGCTCAGTCGTTAACGTCGGGGTCTCATCAATCCGGGGGTCGTCCCAGTATCCATTCTGACCTTGGGACTCTGTTTGGATATCAATTGGAAGTACTGGTGCGGGAAATGCCAGGAATGCATACACATGTAAGGTGCTCCAGCCGCCGAGAATCGACCGTACCATTTCTGTCTCAATGCCTTCCAAAGCCTGCTCTTCGAGCAGTCACTTTAACCTGTAGGTGTGTAGAGTCATTCCTTTGTCGAAAAACAACATTACAACATCAACAACTTAGGTATAAGTTTCATGTATAGCTCGCGCTAAATGACCTGGCAGAGCATCTCGTTCCGTTTAGCAGGTGTTCAACTCCACTGTCGCAATGGTTTTGTCCGTCTCTTTGTTTTGAATGTATTTCAGGCATCGAGTTCAGTTTGGGTGTGATGTACGTGTGTTTGTGTGCCATGATTGAATCGACGCGGGCTTCGAAGCAGAACGGCTAGGACGTAAGTTTGAAAATTTGATCTTTACCAATCGAATGGGTACGGAGAAGACTGGTTTCCATTGTGGTACAGAAAACAATGAGTGAAAAGGAGGAAATGCTGGTTTTATGCATGCATCTTCACGTTAAAGTGACCGCCAAAGAAAAGGCTTTGGGAAACATTGAGACAGAAGGAGCAAATGCTGGTCACCAGCATTTTCTCCTTTTGACTCAGTGATCACTGCACCACAGTGGGCCGACGCCCCGGGCGGATAGCTCAGTCGTTAACGTCGGGGTCTCATCAATCCGGGGGTCGTCCCAGTATCCATTCTGACCTGGGGACTCTGTTTGGATATCAATGTGGAAGTACTGGTGCGGGAAATGCCAGGAATGCATACACATGTAAGGTGCTCCAGCCGCCGAGAATCGACCGTACCATTTCTGTCTCAATGCCTTCCAAAGCCTGCTCTTCGAGCAGTCACTTTAACCTGTAGGTGTGTAGAGTCATTCCTTTGTCGAAAAACAACATTACAACATCAACAACTTAGGTATAAGTTTCATGTATAGCTCGCGCTAAATGACCTGGCAGAGCATCTCGTTCCGTTTAGCAGGTGTTCAACTCCACTGTCGCAATGGTTTTGTCCGTCTCTTTGTTTTGAATGTATTTCAGGCATCGAGTTCAGTTTGGGTGTGATGTACGTGTGTTTGTGTGCCATGATTGAATCGACGCGGGCTTCGAAGCAGAACGGCTAGGACGTAAGTTTGAAAATTTGATCTTTACCAATCGAATGGGTACGGAGAAGACTGGTTTCCATTGTGGTACAGAAAACAATGAGTGAAAAGGAGGAAATGCTGGTTTTATGCATGCATCTTCACGTTAAAGTGACCGCCAAAGAAAAGGCTTTGGGAAACATTGAGACAGAAGGAGCAAATGCTGGTCACCAGCATTTTCTCCTTTTGACTCAGTGATCACTGCACCACAGTGGGCCGACGCCCCGGGCGGATAGCTCAGTCGTTAACGTCGGGGTCTCATCAATCCGGGGGTCGTCCCAGTATCCATTCTGACCTGGGGACTCTGTTTGGATATCAATGTGGAAGTACTGGTGCGGGAAATGCCAGGAATGCATACACATGTAAGGTGCTCCAGCCGCCGAGAATCGACCGTACCATTTCTGTCTCAATGCCTTCCAAAGCCTGCTCTTCGAGCAGTCACTTTAACCTGTAGGTGTGTAGAGTCATTCCTTTGTCGAAAAACAACATTACAACATCAACAACTTAGGTATAAGTTTCATGTATAGCTCGCGCTAAATGACCTGGCAGAGCATCTCGTTCCGTTTAGCAGGTGTTCAACTCCACTGTCACAATGGTTTTGTCCGTCTCTTTGTTTTGAATGTATTTCAGGCATCGAGTTCAGTTTGGGTGTGATGTACGTGTGTTTGTGTGCCATGATTGAATCGACGCGGGCTTCGAAGCAGAACGGCTAGGACGTAAGTTTGAAAATTTGATCTTTACCAATCGAATGGGTACGGAGAAGACTGGTTTCCATTGTGGTACAGAAAACAATGAGTGAAAAGGAGGAAATGCTGGTTTTATGCATGCATCTTCACGTTAAAGTGACCGCCAAAGAAAAGGCTTTGGGAAACATTGAGACAGAAGGAGCAAATGCTGGTCACCAGCATTTTCTCCTTTTGACTCAGTGATCACTGCACCACAGTGGGCCGACGCCCCGGGCGGATAGCTCAGTCGTTAACGTCGGGGTCTCATCAATCCGGGGGTCGTCCCAGTATCCATTCTGACCTGGGGACTCTGTTTGGATATCAATGTGGAAGTACTGGTGCGGGAAATGCCAGGAATGCATACACATGTAAGGTGCTCCAGCCGCCGAGAATCGACCGTACCATTTCTGTCTCAATGCCTTCCAAAGCCTGCTCTTCGAGCAGTCACTTTAACCTGTAGGTGTGTAGAGTCATTCCTTTGTCGAAAAACAACATTACAACATCAACAACTTAGGTATAAGTTTCATGTATAGCTCGCGCTAAATGACCTGGCAGAGCATCTCGTTCCGTTTAGCAGGTGTTCAACTCCACTGTCGCAATGGTTTTGTCCGTCTCTTTGTTTTGAATGTATTTCAGGCATCGAGTTCAGTTTGGGTGTGATGTACGTGTGTTTGTGTGCCATGATTGAATCGACGCAGGCTTCGAAGCAGAACGGCTAGGACGTAAGTTTGAAAATTTGATCTTTACCAATCGAATGGGTACGGAGAAGACTGGTTTCCATTGTGGTACAGAAAACAATGAGTGAAAAGGAGGAAATGCTGGTTTTATGCATGCATCTTCACGTTAAAGTGACCGCCAAAGAAAAGGCTTTGGGAAACATTGAGACAGAAGGAGCAAATGCTGGTCACCAGCATTTTCTCCTTTTGACTCAGTGATCACTGCACCACAGTGGGCCGACGCCCCGGGCGGATAGCTCAGTCGTTAACGTCGGGGTCTCATCAATCCGGGGGTCGTCCCAGTATCCATTCTGACCTGGGGACTCTGTTTGGATATCAATGTGGAAGTACTGGTGCGGGAAATGCCAGGAATGCATACACATGTAAGGTGCTCCAGCCGCCGAGAATCGACCGTACCATTTCTGTCTCAATGCCTTCCAAAGCCTGCTCTTCGAGCAGTCACTTTAACCTGTAGGTGTGTAGAGTCATTCCTTCGTCGAAAAACAACATTACAACATCAACAACTTAGGTATAAGTTTCATGTATAGCTCGCGCTAAATGACCTGGCAGAGCATCTCGTTCCGTTTAGCAGGTGTTCAACTCCACTGTCGCAATGGTTTTGTCCGTCTCTTTGTTTTGAATGTATTTCAGGCATCGAGTTCAGTTTGGGTGTGATGTACGTGTGTTTGTGTGCCATGATTGAATCGACGCGGGCTTCGAAGCAGAACGGCTAGGACGTAAGTTTGAAAATTTGATCTTTACCAATCGAATGGGTACGGAGAAGACTGGTTTCCATTGTGGTACAGAAAACAATGAGTGAAAAGGAGGAAATGCTGGTTTTATGCATGCATCTTCACGTTAAAGTGACCGCCAAAGAAAAGGCTTTGGGAAACATTGAGACAGAAGGAGCAAATGCTGGTCACCAGCATTTTCTCCTTTTGACTCAGTGATCACTGCACCACAGTGGGCCGACGCCCCGGGCGGATAGCTCAGTCGTTAACGTCGGGGTCTCATCAATCCGGGGGTCGTCCCAGTATCCATTCTGACCTGGGGACTCTGTTTGGATATCAATGTGGAAGTACTGGTGCGGGAAATGCCAGGAATGCATACACATGTAAGGTGCTCCAGCCGCCGAGAATCGACCGTACCATTTCTGTCTCAATGCCTTCCAAAGCCTGCTCTTCGAGCAGTCACTTTAACCTGTACGTGTGTAGAGTCATTCCTTTGTCGAAAAACAACATTACAACATCAACAACTTAGGTATAAGTTTCATGTATAGCTCGCGCTAAATGACCTGGCAGAGCATCTCGTTCCATTTAGCAGGTGTTCAACTCCACTGTCGCAATGGTTTTGTCCGTCTCTTTGTTTTGAATGTATTTCAGGCATCGAGTTCAGTTTGGGTGTGATGTACGTGTGTTTGTGTGCCATGATTGAATCGACGCGGGCTTTGAAGCAGAACG
Source organism: Fragum sueziense (assembly GCA_963680895.1). Lineage (NCBI taxonomy): Eukaryota > Metazoa > Mollusca > Bivalvia > Cardiida > Cardiidae > Fragum > Fragum sueziense. Next base: position 28,146,242 of record OY804601.1, read on the forward strand.
GCTAGGACGTAAGTTTGAAAATTTGATCTTTACCAATCGAATGGGTACGGAGAAGACTGGTTTCCATTGTGGTACAGAAAACAATGAGTGAAAAGGAGGAAATGCTGGTTTTATGCATGCATCTTCACATTAAAGTGACCGCCAAAGAAAAGGCTTTGGGAAACATTGAGACAGAAGGAGCAAATGCTGGTCACCAGCATTTTCTCCTTTTGACTCAGTGATCACTGCACCACAGTGGGCCGACGCCCCGGGCGGATAGCTCAGTCGTTAACGTCGGGGTCTCATCAATCCGGGGGTCGTCCCAGTATCCATTCTGACCTGGGGACTCTGTTTGGATATCAATGTGGAAGTACTGGTGCGGGAAATGCCAGGAATGCATACACATGTAAGGTGCTCCAGCCGCCGAGAATCGACCATACCATTTCTGTCTCAATGCCTTCCAAAGCCTGCTCTTCGAGCAGTCACTTTAACCTGTAGGTGTGTAGAGTCATTCCTTTGTCGAAAAACAACATTACAACATCAACAACTTAGGTATAAGTTTCATGTATAGCTCGCGCTAAATGACCTGGCAGAGCATCTCGTTCCATTTAGCAGGTGTTCAACTCCACTGTCGCAATGGTTTTGTCCGTCTCTTTGTTTTGAATGTATTTCAGGCATCGAGTTCAGTTTGGGTGTGATGTACGTGTGTTTGTGTGCCATGATTGAATCGACGCGGGCTTCGAAGCAGAACGGCTAGGACGTAAGTTTGAAAATTTGATCTTTACCAATCGAATGGGTACGGAGAAGACTGGTTTCCATTGTGGTACAGAAAACAATGAGTGAAAAGGAGGAAATGCTGGTTTTATGCATGCATCTTCACGTTAAAGTGACCGCCAAAGAAAAGGCTTTGGGAAACATTGAGACAGAAGGAGCAAATGCTGGTCACCAGCATTTTCTCCTTTTGACTCAGTGATCACTGCACCACAGTGGGCCGACGCCCCGGGCGGATAGCTCAGTCGTTAACGTCGGGGTCTCATCAATCCGGGGGTCGTCCCAGTATCCATTCTGACCTGGGGACTCTGTTTGGATATCAATGTGGAAGTACTGGTGCGGGAAATGCCAGGAATGCATACACATGTAAGGTGCTCCAGCCGCCGAGAATCGACCGTACCATTTCTGTCTCAATGCCTTCCAAAGCCTGCTCTTCGAGCAGTCACTTTAACCTGTAGGTGTGTAGAGTCATTCCTTTGTCGAAAAACAACATTACAACATCAACAACTTAGGTATAAGTTTCATGTATAGCTCGCGCTAAATGACCTGGCAGAGCATCTCGTTCCGTTTAGCAGGTGTTCAACTCCACTGTCGCAATGGTTTTGTCCGTCTCTTTGTTTTGAATGTATTTCAGGCATCGAGTTCAGTTTGGGTGTGATGTACGTGTGTTTGTGTGCCATGATTGAATCGACGCGGGCTTCGAAGCAGAACGGCTAGGACGTAAGTTTGAAAATTTGATCTTTACCAATCGAATGGGTACGGAGAAGACTGGTTTCCATTGTGGTACAGAAAACAATGAGTGAAAAGGAGGAAATGCTGGTTTTATGCATGCATCTTCACGTTAAAGTGACCGCCAAAGAAAAGGCTTTGGGAAACATTGAGACAGAAGGAGCAAATGCTGGTCACCAGCATTTTCTCCTTTTGACTCAGTGATCACTGCACCACAGTGGGCCGACGCCCCGGGCGGATAGCTCAGTCGTTAACGTCGGGGTCTCATCAATCCGGGGGTCGTCCCAGTATCCATTCTGACCTGGGGACTCTGTTTGGATATCAATGTGGAAGTACTGGTGCGGGAAATGCCAGGAATGCATACACATGTAAGGTGCTCCAGCCGCCGAGAATCGACCGTACCATTTCTGTCTCAATGCCTTCCAAAGCCTGCTCTTCGAGCAGTCACTTTAACCTGTAGGTGTGTAGAGTCATTCCTTTGTCGAAAAACAACATTACAACATCAACAACTTAGGTATAAGTTTCATGTATAGCTCGCGCTAAATGACCTGGCAGAGCATCTCGTTCCGTTTAGCAGGTGTTCAACTCCACTGTCGCAATGGTTTTGTCCGTCTCTTTGTTTTGAATGTATTTCAGGCATCGAGTTCAGTTTGGGTGTGATGTACGTGTGTTTGTGTGCCATGATTGAATCGACGCGGGCTTCGAAGCAGAACGGCTAGGACGTAAGTTTGAAAATTTGATCTTTACCAATCGAATGGGTACGGAGAAGACTGGTTTCCATTGTGGTACAGAAAACAATGAGTGAAAAGGAGGAAATGCTGGTTTTATGCATGCATCTTCATGTTAAAGTGACCGCCAAAGAAAAGGCTTTGGGAAACATTGAGACAGAAGGAGCAAATGCTGGTCACCAGCATTTTCTCCTTTTGACTCAGTGATCACTGCACCACAGTGGGCCGACGCCCCGGGCGGATAGCTCAGTCGTTAACGTCGGGGTCTCATCAATCCGGGGGTCGTCCCAGTATCCATTCTGACCTGGGGACTCTGTTTGGATATCAATGTGGAAGTACTGGTGCGGGAAATGCCAGGAATGCATACACATGTAAGGTGCTCCAGCCGCCGAGAATCGACCGTACCATTTCTGTCTCAATGCCTTCCAAAGCCTGCTCTTCGAGCAGTCACTTTAACCTGTAGGTGTGTAGAGTCATTCCTTTGTCGAAAAACAACATTACAACATCAACAACTTAGGTATAAGTTTCATGTATAGCTCGCGCTAAATGACCTGGCAGAGCATCTCGTTCCGTTTAGCAGGTGTTCAACTCCACTGTCGCAATGGTTTTGTCCGTCTCTTTGTTTTGAATGTATTTCAGGCATCGAGTTCAGTTTGGGTGTGATGTACGTGTGTTTGTGTGCCATGATTGAATCGACGCGGGCTTCGAAGCAGAACGGCTAGGACGTAAGTTTGAAAATTTGATCTTTACCAATCGAATGGGTACGGAGAAGACTGGTTTCCATTGTGGTACAGAAAACAATGAGTGAAAAGGAGGAAATGCTGGTTTTATGCATGCATCTTCACGTTAAAGTGACCGCCAAAGAAAAGGCTTTGGGAAACATTGAGACAGAAGGAGCAAATGCTGGTCACCAGCATTTTCTCCTTTTGACTCAGTGATCACTGCACCACAGTGGGCCGACGCCCCGGGCGGATAGCTCAGTCGTTAACGTCGGGGTCTCATCAATCCGGGGGTCGTCCCAGTATCCATTCTGACCTGGGGACTCTGTTTGGATATCAATGTGGAAGTACTGGTGCGGGAAATGCCAGGAATGCATACACATGTAAGGTGCTCCAGCCGCCGAGAATCGACCGTACCATTTCTGTCTCAATGCCTTCCAAAGCCTGCTCTTCGAGCAGTCACTTTAACCTGTAGGTGTGTAGAGTCATTCCTTCGTCGAAAAACAACATTACAACATCAACAACTTAGGTATAAGTTTCATGTATAGCTCGCGCTAAATGACCTGGCAGAGCATCTCGTTCCGTTTAGCAGGTGTTCAACTCCACTGTCGCAATGGTTTTGTCCGTCTCTTTGTTTTGAATGTATTTCAGGCATCGAGTTCAGTTTGGGTGTGATGTACGTGTGTTTGTGTGCCATGATTGAATCGACGCGGGCTTCGAAGCAGAACGGCTAGGACGTAAGTTTGAAAATTTGATCTTTACCAATCGAATGGGTACGGAGAAGACTGGTTTCCATTGTGGTACAGAAAACAATGAGTGAAAAGGAGGAAATGCTGGTTTTATGCATGCATCTTCACGTTAAAGTGACCGCCAAAGAAAAGGCTTTGGGAAACATTGAGACAGAAGGAGCAAATGCTGGTCACCAGCATTTTCTCCTTTTGACTCAGTGATCACTGCACCACAGTGGGCCGACGCCCCGGGCGGATAGCTCAGTCGTTAACGTCGGGGTCTCATCAATCCGGGGGTCGTCCCAGTATCCATTCTGACCTGGGGACTCTGTTTGGATATCAATGTGGAAGTACTGGTGCGGGAAATGCCAGGAATGCATACACATGTAAGGTGCTCCAGCCGCCGAGAATCGACCGTACCATTTCTGTCTCAATGCCTTCCAAAGCCTGCTCTTCGAGCAGTCACTTTAACCTGTAGGTGTGTAGAGTCATTCCTTTGTCGAAAAACAACATTACAACATCAACAACTTAGGTATAAGTTTCATGTATAGCTCGCGCTAAATGACCTGGCAGAGCATCTCGTTCCGTTTAGCAGGTGTTCAACTCCACTGTTGCAATGGTTTTGTCCGTCTCTTTGTTTTGAATGTATTTCAGGCATCGAGTTCAGTTTGGGTGTGATGTACGTGTGTTTGTGTGCCATGATTGAATCGACGCGGGCTTCGAAGCAGAACGGCTAGGACGTAAGTTTGAAAATTTGATCTTTACCAATCGAATGGGTACGGAGAAGACTGGTTTCCATTGTGGTACAGAAAACAATGAGTGAAAAGGAGGAAATGCTGGTTTTATGCATGCATCTTCACGTTAAAGTGACCGCCAAAGAAAAGGCTTTGGGAAACATTGAGACAGAAGGAGCAAATGCTGGTCACCAGCATTTTCTCCTTTTGACTCAGTGATCACTGCACCACAGTGGGCCGACGCCCCGGGCGGATAGCTCAGTCGTTAACGTCGGGGTCTCATCAATCCGGGGGTCGTCCCAGTATCCATTCTGACCTGGGGACTCTGTTTGGATATCAATGTGGAAGTACTGGTGCGGGAAATGCCAGGAATGCATACACATGTAAGGTGCTCCAGCCGCCGAGAATCGACTGTACCATTTCTGTCTCAATGCCTTCCAAAGCCTGCTCTTCGAGCAGTCACTTTAACCTGTAGGTGTGTAGAGTCATTCCTTTGTCGAAAAACAACATTACAACATCAACAACTTAGGTATAAGTTTCATGTATAGCTCGCGCTAAATGACCTGGCAGAGCATCTCGTTCCGTTTAGCAGGTGTTCAACTCCACTGTCGCAATGGTTTTGTCCGTCTCTTTGTTTTGAATGTATTTCAGGCATCGAGTTCAGTTTGGGTGTGATGTACGTGTGTTTGTGTGCCATGATTGAATCGACGCGGGCTTCGAAGCAGAACGGCTAGGACGTAAGTTTGAAAATTTGATCTTTACCAATCGAATGGGTACGGAGAAGACTGGTTTCCATTGTGGTACAGAAAACAATGAGTGAAAAGGAGGAAATGCTGGTTTTATGCATGCATCTTCACGTTAAAGTGACCGCCAAAGAAAAGGCTTTGGGAAACATTGAGACAGAAGGAGCAAATGCTGGTCACCAGCATTTTCTCCTTTTGACTCAGTGATCACTGCACCACAGTGGGCCGACACCCCGGGCGGATAGCTCAGTCGTTAACGTCGGGGTCTCATCAATCCGGGGGTCGTCCCAGTATCCATTCTGACCTGGGGACTCTGTTTGGATATCAATGTGGAAGTACTGGTGCGGGAAATGCCAGGAATGCATACACATGTAAGGTGCTCCAGCCGCCGAGAATCGACCGTACCATTTCTGTCTCAATGCCTTCCAAAGCCTGCTCTTCGAGCAGTCACTTTAACCTGTAGGTGTGTAGAGTCATTCCTTTGTCGAAAAACAACATTACAACATCAACAACTTAGGTATAAGTTTCATGTATAGCTCGCGCTAAATGACCTGGCAGAGCATCTCGTTCCGTTTAGCAGGTGTTCAACTCCACTGTCGCAGTGGTTTTGTCCGTCTCTTTGTTTTGAATGTATTTCAGGCATCGAGTTCAGTTTGGGTGTGATGTACGTGTGTTTGTGTGCCATGATTGAATCGACGCGGGCTTCGAAGCAGAACGGCTAGGACGTAAGTTTGAAAATTTGATCTTTACCAATCGAATGGGTACGGAGAAGACTGGTTTCCATTGTGGTACAGAAAACAATGAGTGAAAAGGAGGAAATGCTGGTTTTATGCATGCATCTTCACGTTAAAGTGACCGCCAAAGAAAAGGCTTTGGGAAACATTGAGACAGAAGGAGCAAATGCTGGTCACCAGCATTTTCTCCTTTTGACTCAGTGATCACTGCACCACAGTGGGCCGATGCCCCGGGCGGATAGCTCAGTCGTTAACGTCGGGGTCTCATCAATCCGGGGGTCGTCCCAGTATCCATTCTGACCTGGGGACTCTGTTTGGATATCAATGTGGAAGTACTGGTGCGGGAAATGCCAGGAATGCATACACATGTAAGGTGCTCCAGCCGCCGAGAATCGACCGTACCATTTCTGTCTCAATGCCTTCCAAAGCCTGCTCTTCGAGCAGTCACTTTAACCTGTAGGTGTGTAGAGTCATTCCTTTGTCGAAAAACAACATTACAACATCAACAACTTAGGTATAAGTTTCATGTATAGCTCGCGCTAAATGACCTGGCAGAGCATCTCGTTCCGTTTAGCAGGTGTTCAACTCCACTGTCGCAATGGTTTTGTCCGTCTCTTTGTTTTGAATGTATTTCAGGCATCGAGTTCAGTTTGGGTGTGATGTACGTGTGTTTGTGTGCCATGATTGAATCGACGCGGGCTTCGAAGCAGAACGGCTAGGACATAAGTTTGAAAATTTGATCTTTACCAATCGAATGGGTACGGAGAAGACTGGTTTCCATTGTGGTACAGAAAACAATGAGTGAAAAGGAGGAAATGCTGGTTTTATGCATGCATCTTCACGTTAAAGTGACCGCCAAAGAAAAGGCTTTGGAAAACATTGAGACAGAAGGAGCAAATGCTGGTCACCAGCATTTTCTCCTTTTGACTCAGTGATCACTGCACCACAGTGGGCCGATGCCCCGGGCGGATAGCTCAGTCGTTAACGTCGGGGTCTCATCAATCCGGGGGTCGTCCCAGTATCTATTCTGACCTGGGGACTCTGTTTGGATATCAATGTGGAAGTACTGGTGCGGGAAATGCCAGGAATGCATACACATGTAAGGTGCTCCAGCCGCCGAGAATCGACCATACCATTTCTGTCTCAATGCCTTCCAAAGCCTGCTCTTCGAGCAGTCACTTTAACCTGTAGGTGTGTAGAGTCATTCCTTTGTCGAAAAACAACATTACAACATCAACAACTTAGGTATAAGTTTCATGTATAGCTCGCGCTAAATGACCTGGCAGAGCATCTCGTTCCGTTTAGCAGGTGTTCAACTCCACTGTCGCAATGGTTTTGTCCGTCTCTTTGTTTTGAATGTATTTCAGGCATCGAGTTCAGTTTGGGTGTGATGTACGTGTGTTTGTGTGCCATGATTGAATCGACGCGGGCTTCGAAGCAGAACGGCTAGGACGTAAGTTTGAAAATTTGATCTTTACCAATCGAATGGGTACGGAGAAGACTGGTTTCCATTGTGGTACAGAAAACAATGAGTGAAAAGGAGGAAATGCTGGTTTTATGCATGCATCTTCACGTTAAAGTGACCGCCAAAGAAAAGGCTTTGGGAAACATTGAGACAGAAGGAGCAAATGCTGGTCACCAGCATTTTCTCCTTTTGACTCAGTGATCACTGCACCACAGTGGGCCGATGCCCCGGGCGGATAGCTCAGTCGTTAACGTCGGGGTCTCATCAATCCGGGGGTCGTCCCAGTATCCATTCTGACCTGGGGACTCTGTTTGGATATCAATGTGGAAGTACTGGTGCGGGAAATGCCAGGAATGCATACACATGTAAGGTGCTCCAGCCGCCGAGAATCGACCGTACCATTTCTGTCTCAATGCCTTCCAAAGCCTGCTCTTCGAGCAGTCACTTTAACCTGTAGGTGTGTAGAGTCATTCCTTTGTCGAAAAACAACATTACAACATCAACAACTTAGGTATAAGTTTCATGTATAGCTCGCGCTAAATGACCTGGCAGAGCATCTCGTTCCGTTTAGCAGGTGTTCAACTCCACTGTCGCAATGGTTTTGTCCGTCTCTTTGTTTTGAATGTATTTCAGGCATCGAGTTCAGTTTGGGTGTGATGTACGTGTGTTTGTGTGCCATGATTGAATTGACGCGGGCTTCGAAGCAGAACGGCTAGGACGTAAGTTTGAAAATTTGATCTTTACCAATCGAATGGGTACGGAGAAGACTGGTTTCCATTGTGGTACAGAAAACAATGAGTGAAAAGGAGGAAATGCTGGTTTTATGCATGCATCTTCACGTTAAAGTGACCGCCAAAGAAAAGGCTTTGGGAAACATTGAGACAGAAGGAGCAAATGCTGGTCACCAGCATTTTCTCCTTTTGACTCAGTGATCACTGCACCACAGTGGGCCGATGCCCCGGGCGGATAGCTCAGTCGTTAACGTCGGGGTCTCATCAATCCGGGGGTCGTCCCAGTATCCATTCTGACCTGGGGACTCTGTTTGGATATCAATGTGGAAGTACTGGTGCGGGAAATGCCAGGAATGCATACACATGTAAGGTGCTCCAGCCGCCGAGAATCGACCGTACCATTTCTGTCTCAATGCCTTCCAAAGCCTGCTCTTCGAGCAGTCACTTTAACCTGTAGGTGTGTAGAGTCATTCCTTTGTCGAAAAACAACATTACAACATCAACAACTTAGGTATAAGTTTCATGTATAGCTCGCGCTAAATGACCTGGCAGAGCATCTCGTTCCGTTTAGCAGGTGTTCAACTCCACTGTCGCAATGGTTTTGTCCGTCTCTTTGTTTTGAATGTATTTCAGGCATCGAGTTCAGTTTGGGTGTGATGTACGTGTGTTTGTGTGCCATGATTGAATCGACGCGGGCTTCGAAGCAGAACGGCTAGGACGTAAGTTTGAAAATTTGATCTTTACCAATCGAATGGGTACGGAGAAGACTGGTTTCCATTGTGGTACAGAAAACAATGAGTGAAAAGGAGGAAATGCTGGTTTTATGCATGCATCTTCACGTTAAAGTGACCGCCAAAGAAAAGGCTTTGGGAAACATTGAGACAGAAGGAGCAAATGCTGGTCACCAGCATTTTCTCCTTTTGACTCAGTGATCACTGCACCACAGTGGGCCGATGCCCCGGGCGGATAGCTCAGTCGTTAACGTCGGGGTCTCATCAATCCGGGGGTCGTCCCAGTATCCATTCTGACCTGGGGACTCTGTTTGGATATCAATGTGGAAGTACTGGTGCGGGAAATGCCAGGAATGCATACACATGTAAGGTGCTCCAGCCGCCGAGAATCGACTGTACCATTTCTGTCTCAATGCCTTCCAAAGCCTGCTCTTCGAGCAGTCACTTTAACCTGTAGGTGTGTAGAGTCATTCCTTTGTCGAAAAACATTACAACATCAACAACTTAGGTATAAGTTTCATGTATAGCTCGTGCTAAATGACCTGGCAGAGCATCTCGTTCCGTTTAGCAGGTGTTCAACTCCACTGTCGCAATGGTTTTGTCCGTCTCTTTGTTTTGAATGTATTTCAGGCATCGAGTTCAGTTTGGGTGTGATGTACGTGTGTTTGTGTGCCATGATTGAATCGACGCGGGCTTCGAAGCAGAACGGCTAGGACGTAAGTTTGAAAATTTGATCTTTACCAATCGAATGGGTACAGAGAAGACTGGTTTCCATTGTGGTACAGAAAACAATGAGTGAAAAGGAGGAAATGCTGGTTTTATGCATGCATCTTCACGTTAAAGTGACCGCCAAAGAAAAGGCTTTGGGAAACATTGAGACAGAAGGAGCAAATGCTGGTCACCAGCATTTTCTCCTTTTGACTCAGTGATCACTGCACCACAGTGGGCCGATGCCCCGGGCGGATAGCTCAGTCGCTAACGTCGGGGTCTCATCAATCCGGGGGTCGTCCCAGTATCCATTCTGACCTGGGGACTCTGTTTGGATATCAATGTGGAAGTACTGGTGCGGGAAATGCCAGGAATGCATACACATGTAAGGTGCTCCAGCCGCCGAGAATCGACCGTACCATTTCTGTCTCAATGCCTTCCAAAGCCTGCTCTTCGAGCAGTCACTTTAACCTGTAGGTGTGTAGTCATTCCTTTGTCGAAAAACAACATTACAACATCAACAACTTAGGTATAAGTTTCATGTATAGCTCGCGCTAAATGACCTGGCAGAGCATCTCGTTCCGTTTAGCAGGTGTTCAACTCCACTGTCGCAATGGTTTTGTCCGTCTCTTTGTTTTGAATGTATTTCAGGCATCGAGTTCAGTTTGGGTGTGATGTACGTGTGTTTGTGTGCCATGATTGAATCGACGCGGGCTTCGAAGCAGAACGGCTAGGACGTAAGTTTGAAAATTTGATCTTTACCAATCGAATGTGTATGGAGAAGACTGGTTTCCATTGTGGTACAGAAAACAATGAGTGAAAAGGAGGAAATGCTGGTTTTATGCATGCATCTTCACGTTAAAGTGACCGCCAAAGAAAAGGCTTTGGGAAACATTGAGACAGAAGGAGCAAATGCTGGTCACCAGCATTTTCTCCTTTTGACTCAGTGATCACTGCACCATAGTGGGCCGATGCCCCGGGCGGATAGCTCAGTCGTTAACGTCGGGGTCTCATCAATCCGGGGGTCGTCCCAGTATCCATTCTGACCTGGGGACTCTGTTTGGATATCAATGTGGAAGTACTGGTGCGGGAAATGCCAGGAATGCATACACATGTAAGGTGCTCCAGCCGCCGAGAATCGACCGTACCATTTCTGTCTCAATGCCTTCCAAAGCCTGCTCTTCGAGCAGTCACTTTAACCTGTAGGTGTGTAGAGTCATTCCTTTGTCGAAAAACAACATTACAACATCAACAACTTAGGTATAAGTTTCATGTATAGCTCGCGCTAAATGACCTGGCAGAGCATCTCGTTCCGTTTAGCAGGTGTTCAACTCCACTGTCGCAATGGTTTTGTCCGTCTCTTTGTTTTGAATGTATTTCAGGCATCGAGTTCAGTTTGGGTGTGATGTACGTGTGTTTGTGTGCCATGATTGAATCGACGCGGGCTTCGAAGCAGAACGGCTAGGACGTAAGTTTGAAAATTTGATCTTTACCAATCGAATGGGTACGGAGAAGACTGGTTTCCATTGTGGTACAGAAAACAATGAGTGAAAAGGAGGAAATGCTGGTTTTATGCATGCATCTTCACGTTAAAGTGACCGCCAAAGAAAAGGCTTTGGGAAACATTGAGACAGAAGGAGCAAATGCTGGTCACCAGCATTTTCTCCTTTTGACTCAGTGATCACTGCACCACAGTGGGCCGATGCCCCGGGCGGATAGCTCAGTCGTTAACGTCGGGGTCTCATCAATCCGGGGGTCGTCCCAGTATCCATTCTGACCTGGGGACTCTGTTTGGATATCAATGTGGAAGTACTGGTGCGGGAAATGCCAGGAATGCATACACATGTAAGGTGCTCCAGCCGCCGAGAATCGACCGTACCATTTCTGTCTCAATGCCTTCCAAAGCCTGCTCTTTGAGCAGTCACTTTAACCTGTAGGTGTGTAGAGTCATTCCTTTGTCGAAAAACAACATTACAACATCAACAACTTAGGTATAAGTTTCATGTATAGCTCGCGCTAAATGACCTGGCAGAGCATCTCGTTCCGTTTAGCAGGTGTTCAACTCCACTGTCGCAATGGTTTTGTCCGTCTCTTTGTTTTGAATGTATTTCAGGCATCGAGTTCAGTTTGGGTGTGATGTACGTGTGTTTGTGTGCCATGATTGAATCGACGCGGGCTTCGAAGCAGAACGGCTAGGACGTAAGTTTGAAAATTTGATCTTTACCAATCGAATGGGTACGGAGAAGACTGGTTTCCATTGTGGTACAGAAAACAATGAGTGAAAAGGAGGAAATGCTGGTTTTATGCATGCATCTTCACTTTAAAGTGACCGCCAAAGAAAAGGCTTTGGGAAACATTGAGACAGAAGGAGCAAATGCTGGTCACCAGCATTTTCTCCTTTTGACTCAGTGATCACTGCACCACAGTGGGCCGATGCCCCGGGCGGATAGCTCAGTCGTTAACGTCGGGGTCTCATCAATCCGGGGGTCGTCCCAGTATCCATTCTGACCTGGGGACTCTGTTTGGATATCAATGTGGAAGTACTGGTGCGGGAAATGCCAGGAATGCATACACATGTAAGGTGCTCCAGCCGCCGAGAATCGACCGTACCATTTCTGTCTCAATGCCTTCCAAAGCCTGCTCTTCGAGCAGTCACTTTAACCTGTAGGTGTGTAGAGTCATTCCTTTGTCGAAAAACAACATTACAACATCAACAACTTAGGTATAAGTTTCATGTATAGCTCGCGCTAAATGACCTGGCAGAGCATCTCGTTCCGTTTAGCAGGTGTTCAACTCCACTGTCGCAATGGTTTTGTCCGTCTCTTTGTTTTGAATGTATTTCAGGCATCGAGTTCAGTTTGGGTGTGATGTACGTGTGTTTGTGTGCCATGATTGAATCGACGCGGGCTTCGAAGCAGAACGGCTAGGACGTAAGTTTGAAAATTTGATCTTTACCAATCGAATGGGTACGGAGAAGACTGGTTTCCATTGTGGTACAGAAAACAATGAGTGAAAAGGAGGAAATGCTGGTTTTATGCATGCATCTTCACGTTAAAGTGACCGCCAAAAAAAAAGCCTTTGGGAAACATTGAGACAGAAGGAGCAAATGCTGGTCACCAGCATTTTCTCCTTTTGACTCAGTGATCACTGCACCACAGTGGGCCGATGCCCCGGGCGGATAGCTCAGTCTTAACGTCGGGGTCTCATCAATCCGGGGGTCGTCCCAGTATCCATTCTGACCTGGGGACTCTGTTTGGATATCAATGTGGAAGTACTGGTGCGGGAAATGCCAGGAATGCATACACATGTAAGGTGCTCCAGCCGCCGAGAATCGACCGTACCATTTCTGTCTCAATGCCTTCCAAAGCCTGCTCTTCGAGCAGTCACTTTAACCTGTAGGTGTGTAGAGTCATTCCTTTGTCGAAAAACAACATTACAACATCAACAACTTAGGTATAAGTTTCATGTATAGCTCGCGCTAAATGACCTGGCAGAGCATCTCGTTCCGTTTAGCAGGTGTTCAACTCCACTGTCGCAATGGTTTTGTCCGTCTCTTTGTTTTGAATGTATTTCAGGCATCGAGTTCAGTTTGGGTGTGATGTACGTGTGTTTGTGTGCCATGATTGAATCGACGCGGGCTTCGAAGCAGAACGGCTAGGACGTAAGTTTGAAAATTTGATCTTTACCAATCGAATGGGTACGGAGAAGACTGGTTTCCATTGTGGTACAGAAAACAATGAGTGAAAAGGAGGAAATGCTGGTTTTATGCATGCATCTTCACGTTAAAGTGACCGCCAAAGAAAAGGCTTTGGGAAACATTGAGACAGAAGGAGCAAATGCTGGTCACCAGCATTTTCTCCTTTTGACTCAGTGATCACTGCACCACAGTGGGCCGATGCCCCGGGCGGATAGCTCAGTCGTTAACGTCGGGGTCTCATCAATCCGGGGGTCGTCCCAGTATCCATTCTGACCTGGGGACTCTGTTTGGATATCAATGTGGAAGTACTGGTGCGGGAAATGCCAGGAATGCATACACATGTAAGGTGCTCCAGCCGCCGAGAATCGACCGTACCATTTCTGTCTCAATGCCTTCCAAAGCCTGCTCTTCGAGCAGTCACTTTAACCTGTAGGTGTGTAGAGTCATTCCTTTGTCGAAAAACAACATTACAACATCAACAACTTAGGTATAAGTTTCATGTATAGCTCGCGCTAAATGACCTGGCAGAGCATCTCGTTCCGTTTAGCAGGTGTTCAACTCCACTGTCGCAATGGTTTTGTCCGTCTCTTTGTTTTGAATGTATTTCAGGCATCGAGTTCAGTTTGGGTGTGATGTACGTGTGTTTGTGTGCCATGATTGAATCGACGCGGGCTTCGAAGCAGAACGGCTAGGACGTAAGTTTGAAAATTTGATCTTTACCAATCGAATGGGTACGGAGAAGACTGGTTTCCATTGTGGTACAGAAAACAATGAGTGAAAAGGAGGAAATGCTGGTTTTATGCATGCATCTTCACGTTAAAGTGACCGCCAAAGAAAAGGCTTTGGGAAACATTGAGACAGAAGGAGCAAATGCTGGTCACCAGCATTTTCTCCTTTTGACTCAGTGATCACTGCACCACAGTGGGCCGATGCCCCGGGCGGATAGCTCAGTCGTTAACGTCGGGGTCTCATCAATCCGGGGGTCGTCCCAGTATCCATTCTGACCTGGGGACTCTGTTTGGATATCAATGTGGAAGTACTGGTGCGGGAAATGCCAGGAATGCATACACATGTAAGGTGCTCCAGCCGCCGAGAATCGACCGTACCATTTCTGTCTCAATGCCTTCCAAAGCCTGCTCTTCGAGCAGTCACTTTAACCTGTAGGTGTGTAGAGTCATTCCTTTGTCGAAAAACAACATTACAACATCAACAACTTAGGTATAAGTTTCATGTATAGCTCGCGCTAAATGACCTGGCAGAGCATCTCGTTCCGTTTAGCAGGTGTTCAACTCCACTGTCGCAATGGTTTTGTCCGTCTCTTTGTTTTGAATGTATTTCAGGCATCGAGTTCAGTTTGGGTGTGATGTACGTGTGTTTGTGTGCCATGATTGAATCGACGCGGGCTTCGAAGCAGAACGGCTAGGACGTAAGTTTGAAAATTTGATCTTTACCAATCGAATGGGTACGGAGAAGACTGGTTTCCATTGTGGTACAGAAAACAATGAGTGAAAAGGAGGAAATGCTGGTTTTATGCATGCATCTTCACGTTAAAGTGACCGCCAAAGAAAAGGCTTTGGGAAACATTGAGACAGAAGGAGCAAATGCTGGTCACCAGCATTTTCTCCTTTTGACTCAGTGATCACTGCACCACAGTGGGCCGATGCCCCGGGCGGATAGCTCAGTCTTAACGTCGGGGTCTCATCAATCCGGGGGTCGTCCCAGTATCCATTCTGACCTGGGGACTCTGTTTGGATATCAATGTGGAAGTACTGGTGCGGGAAATGCCAGGAATGCATACACATGTAAGGTGCTCCAGCCGCCGAGAATCGACCGTACCATTTCTGTCTCAATGCCTTCCAAAGCCTGCTCTTCGAGCAGTCACTTTAACCTGTAGGTGTGTAGAGTCATTCCTTTGTCGAAAAACAACATTACAACATCAACAACTTAGGTATAAGTTTCATGTATAGCTCGCGCTAAATGACCTGGCAGAGCATCTCGTTCCGTTTAGCAGGTGTTCAACTCCACTGTCGCAATGGTTTTGTCCGTCTCTTTGTTTTGAATGTATTTCAGGCATCGAGTTCAGTTTGGGTGTGATGTACGTGTGTTTGTGTGCCATGATTGAATCGACGCGGGCTTCGAAGCAGAACGGCTAGGACGTAAGTTTGAAAATTTGATCTTTACCAATCGAATGGGTACGGAGAAGACTGGTTTCCATTGTGGTACAGAAAACAATGAGTGAAAAGGAGGAAATGCTGGTTTTATGCATGCATCTTCACGTTAAAGTGACCGCCAAAGAAAAGGCTTTGGGAAACATTGAGACAGAAGGAGCAAATGCTGGTCACCAGCATTTTCTCCTTTTGACTCAGTGATCACTGCACCACAGTGGGCCGATGCCCCGGGCGGATAGCTCAGTCGTTAACGTCGGGGTCTCATCAATCCGGGGGTCATCCCAGTATCCATTCTGACCTGGGGACTCTGTTTGGATATCAATGTGGAAGTACTGGTGCGGGAAATGCCAGGAATGCATACACATGTAAGGTGCTCCAGCCGCCGAGAATCGACCGTACCATTTCTGTCTCAATGCCTTCCAAAGCCTGCTCTTCGAGCAGTCACTTTAACCTGTAGGTGTGTAGAGTCATTCCTTTGTCGAAAAACAACATTACAACATCAACAACTTAGGTATAAGTTTCATGTATAGCTCGCGCTAAATGACCTGGCAGAGCATCTCGTTCCGTTTAGCAGGTGTTCAACTCCACTGTCGCAATGGTTTTGTCCGTCTCTTTGTTTTGAATGTATTTCAGGCATCGAGTTCAGTTTGGGTGTGATGTACGTGTGTTTGTGTGCCATGATTGAATCGACGCGGGCTTCGAAGCAGAACGGCTAGGACGTAAGATTGAAAATTTGATCTTTACCAATCGAATGGGTACGGAGAAGACTGGTTTCCATTGTGGTACAGAAAACAATGAGTGAAAAGGAGGAAATGCTGGTTTTATGCATGCATCTTCACGTTAAAGTGACCGCCAAAGAAAAGGCTTTGGGAAACATTGAGACAGAAGGAGCAAATGCTGGTCACCAGCATTTTCTCCTTTTGACTCAGTGATCACTGCACCACAGTGGGCCGATGCCCCGGGCGGATAGCTCAGTCGTTAACGTCGGGGTCTCATCAATCCGGGGGTCGTCCCAGTATCCATTCTGACCTGGGGACTCTGTTTGGATATCAATGTGGAAGTACTGGTGCGGGAAATGCCAGGAATGCATACACATGTAAGGTGCTCCAGCCGCCGAGAATCGACCGTACCATTTCTGTCTCAATGCCTTCCAAAGCCTGCTCTTCGAGCAGTCACTTTAACCTGTAGGTGTGTAGAGTCATTCCTTTGTCGAAAAACAACATTACAACATCAACAACTTAGGTATAAGTTTCATGTATAGCTCGCGCTAAATGACCTGGCAGAGCATCTCGTTCCGTTTAGCAGGTGTTCAACTCCACTGTCGCAATGGTTTTGTCCGTCTCTTTGTTTTGAATGTATTTCAGGCATCGAGTTCAGTTTGGGTGTGATGTACGTGTGTTTGTGTGCCATGATTGAATCGACGCGGGCTTCGAAGCAGAACGGCTAGGACGTAAGTTTGAAAATTTGATCTTTACCAATCGAATGGGTACGGAGAAGACTGGTTTCCATTGTGGTACAGAAAACAATGAGTGAAAAGGAGGAAATGCTGGTTTTATGCATGCATCTTCACGTTAAAGTGACCGCCAAAGAAAAGGCTTTGGGAAACATTGAGACAGAAGGAGCAAATGCTGGTCACCAGCATTTTCTCCTTTTGACTCAGTGATCACTGCACCACAGTGGGCCGATGCCCCGGGCGGATAGCTCAGTCTTAACGTCAGGGTCTCATCAATCCGGGGGTCGTCCCAGTATCCATTCTGACCTGGGGACTCTGTTTGGATATCAATGTGGAAGTACTGGTGCGGGAAATGCCAGGAATGCATACACATGTAAGGTGCTCCAGCCGCCGAGAATCGACCGTACCATTTCTGTCTCAATGCCTTCCAAAGCCTGCTCTTCGAGCAGTCACTTTAACCTGTAGGTGTGTAGAGTCATTCCTTTGTCGAAAAACAACATTACAACATCAACAACTTAGGTATAAGTTTCATGTATAGCTCGCGCTAAATGACCTGGCAGAGCATCTCGTTCCGTTTAGCAGGTGTTCAACTCTACTGTCGCAATGGTTTTGTCCGTCTCTTTGTTTTGAATGTATTTCAGGCATCGAGTTCAGTTTGGGTGTGATGTACGTGTGTTTGTGTGCCATGATTGAATCGACGCGGGCTTCGAAGCAGAACGGCTAGGACGTAAGTTTGAAAATTTGATCTTTACCAATCGAATGGGTACGGAGAAGACTGGTTTCCATTGTGGTACAGAAAACAATGAGTGAAAAGGAGGAAATGCTGGTTTTATGCATGCATCTTCACGTTAAAGTGACCGCCAAAGAAAAGGCTTTGGGAAACATTGAGACAGAAGGAGCAAATGCTGGTCACCAGCATTTTCTCCTTTTGACTCAGTGATCACTGCACCACAGTGGGCCGATGCCCCGGGCGGATAGCTCAGTCGTTAACGTCGGGGTCTCATCAATCCGGGGGTCGTCCCAGTATCCATTCTGACCTGGGGACTCTGTTTGGATATCAATGTGGAAGTACTGGTGCGGGAAATGCCAGGAATGCATACACATGTAAGGTGCTCCAGCCGCCGAGAATCGACCGTACCATTTCTGTCTCAATGCCTTCCAAAGCCTGCTCTTTGAGCAGTCACTTTAACCTGTAGGTGTGTAGAGTCATTCCTTTGTCGAAAAACAACATTACAACATCAACAACTTAGGTATAAGTTTCATGTATAGCTCGCGCTAAATGACCTGGCAGAGCATCTCGTTCCGTTTAGCAGGTGTTCAACTCCACTGTCGCAATGGTTTTGTCCGTCTCTTTGTTTTGAATGTATTTCAGGCATCGAGTTCAGTTTGGGTGTGATGTACGTGTGTTTGTGTGCCATGATTGAATCGACGCGGGCTTCGAAGCAGAACGGCTAGGACGTAAGTTTGAAAATTTGATCTTTACCAATCGAATGGGTACGGAGAAGACTGGTTTCCATTGTGGTACAGAAAACAATGAGTGAAAAGGAGGAAATGCTGGTTTTATGCATGCATCTTCACGTTAAAGTGACCGCCAAAGAAAAGGCTTTGGGAAACATTGAGACAGAAGGAGCAAATGCTGGTCACCAGCATTTTCTCCTTTTGACTCAGTGATCACTGCACCACAGTGGGCCGATGCCCCGGGCGGATAGCTCAGTCGTTAACGTCGGGGTCTCATCAATCCGGGGGTCGTCCCAGTATCCATTCTGACCTGGGGACTCTGTTTGGATATCAATGTGGAAGTACTGGTGCGGGAAATGCCAGGAATGCATACACATGTAAGGTGCTCCAGCCGCCGAGAATCGACCGTACCATTTCTGTCTCAATGCCTTCCAAAGCCTGCTCTTCGAGCAGTCACTTTAACCTGTAGGTGTGTAGAGTCATTCCTTTGTCGAAAAACAACATTACAACATCAACAACTTAGGTATAAGTTTCATGTATAGCTCGCGCTAAATGACCTGGCAGAGCATCTTGTTCCGTTTAGCAGGTGTTCAACTCCACTGTCGCAATGGTTTTGTCCGTCTCTTTGTTTTGAATGTATTTCAGGCATCGAGTTCAGTTTGGGTGTGATGTACGTGTGTTTGTGTGCCATGATTGAATCGACGCGGGCTTCGAAGCAGAACGGCTAGGACGTAAGTTTGAAAATTTGATCTTTACCAATCGAATGGGTACGGAGAAGACTGGTTTCCATTGTGGTACAGAAAACAATGAGTGAAAAGGAGGAAATGCTGGTTTTATGCATGCATCTTCACGTTAAAGTGACCGCCAAAGAAAAGGCTTTGGGAAACATTGAGACAGAAGGAGCAAATGCTGGTCACCAGCATTTTCTCCTTTTGACTCAGTGATCACTGCACCACAGTGGGCCGATGCCCCGGGCGGATAGCTCAGTCTTAACGTCGGGGTCTCATCAATCCGGGGGTCGTCCCAGTATCCATTCTGACCTGGGGACTCTGTTTGGATATCAATGTGGAAGTACTGGTGCGGGAAATGCCAGGAATGCATACACATGTAAGGTGCTCCAGCCGCCGAGAATCGACCGTACCATTTCTGTCTCAATGCCTTCCAAAGCCTGCTCTTCGAGCAGTCACTTTAACCTGTAGGTGTGTAGAGTCATTCCTTTGTCGAAAAACAACATTACAACATCAACAACTTAGGTATAAGTTTCATGTATAGCTCGCGCTAAATGACCTGGCAGAGCATCTCGTTCCGTTTAGCAGGTGTTCAACTCCACTGTCGCAATGGTTTTGTCCGTCTCTTTGTTTTGAATGTATTTCAGGCATCGAGTTCAGTTTGGGTGTGATGTACGTGTGTTTGTGTGCCATGATTGAATCGACGCGGGCTTCGAAGCAGAACGGCTAGGACATAAGTTTGAAAATTTGATCTTTACCAATTGAATGGGTACGGAGAAGACTGGTTTCCATTGTGGTACAGAAAACAATGAGTGAAAAGGAGGAAATGCTGGTTTTATGCATGCATCTTCACGTTAAAGTGACCGCCAAAGAAAAGGCTTTGGGAAACATTGAGACAGAAGGAGCAAATGCTGGTCACCAGCATTTTCTCCTTTTGACTCAGTGATCACTGCACCACAGTGGGCCGATGCCCCGGGCGGATAGCTCAGTCGTTAACGTCGGGGTCTCATCAATCCGGGGGTCGTCCCAGTATCCATTCTGACCTGGGGACTCTGTTTGGATATCAATGTGGAAGTACTGGTGCGGGAAATGCCAGGAATGCATACACATGTAAGGTGCTCCAGCCGCCGAGAATCGACCGTACCATTTCTGTCTCAATGCCTTCCAAAGCCTGCTCTTCGAGCAGTCACTTTAACCTGTAGGTGTGTAGAGTCATTCCTTTGTCGAAAAACAACATTACAACATCAACAACTTAGGTATAAGTTTCATGTATAGCTCGCGCTAAATGACCTGGCAGAGCATCTCGTTCCGTTTAGCAGGTGTTCAACTCCACTGTCGCAATGGTTTTGTCCGTCTCTTTGTTTTGAATGTATTTCAGGCATCGAGTTCAGTTTGGGTGTGATGTACGTGTGTTTGTGTGCCATGATTGAATCGACGCAGGCTCCGAAGCAGAACGGCTAGGACGTAAGTTTGAAAATTTGATCTTTACCAATCGAATGGGTACGGAGAAGACTGGTTTCCATTGTGGTACAGAAAACAATGAGTGAAAAGGAGGAAATGCTGGTTTTATGCATGCATCTTCACGTTAAAGTGACCGCCAAAGAAAAGGCTTTGGGAAACATTGAGACAGAAGGAGCAAATGCTGGTCACCAGCATTTTCTCCTTTTGACTCAGTGATCACTGCACCACAGTGGGCCGATGCCCCGGGCGGATAGCTCAGTCGTTAACGTCGGGGTCTCATCAATCCGGGGGTCGTCCCAGTATCCATTCTGACCTGGGGACTCTGTTTGGATATCAATGTGGAAGTACTGGTGCGGGAAATGCCAGGAATGCATACACATGTAAGGTGCTCCAGCCGCCGAGAATCGACCGTACCATTTCTGTCTCAATGCCTTCCAAAGCCTGCTCTTCGAGCAGTCACTTTAACCTGTAGGTGTGTAGAGTCATTCCTTTGTCGAAAAACAACATTACAACATCAACAACTTAGGTATAAGTTTCATGTATAGCTCGCGCTAAATGACCTGGCAGAGCATCTCGTTCCGTTTAGCAGGTGTTCAACTCCACTGTCGCAATGGTTTTGTCCGTCTCTTTGTTTTGAATGTATTTCAGGCATCGAGTTCAGTTTGGGTGTGATGTACGTGTGTTTGTGTGCCATGATTGAATCGACGCGGGCTTCGAAGCAGAACGGCTAGGACGTAAGTTTGAAAATTTGATCTTTACCAATCGAATGGGTACGGAGAAGACTGGTTTCCATTGTGGTACAGAAAACAATGAGTGAAAAGGAGGAAATGCTGGTTTTATGCATGCATCTTCACGTTAAAGTGACCGCCAAAGAAAAGGCTTTGGGAAACATTGAGACAGAAGGAGCAAATGCTGGTCACCAGCATTTTCTCCTTTTGACTCAGTGATCACTGCACCACAGTGGGCCGATGCCCCGGGCGGATAGCTCAGTCGTTAACGTCGGGGTCTCATCAATCCGGGGGTCGTCCCAGTATCCATTCTGACCTGGGGACTCTGTTTGGATATCAATGTGGAAGTACTGGTGCGGGAAATGCCAGGAATGCATACACATGTAAGGTGCTCCAGCCGCCGAGAATCGACCGTACCATTTCTGTCTCAATGCCTTCCAAAGCCTGCTCTTCGAGCAGTCACTTTAACCTGTAGGTGTGTAGAGTCATTCCTTTGTCGAAAACCAACATTACAACATCAACAACTTAGGTATAAGTTTCATGTATAGCTCGCGCTAAATGACCTGGCAGAGCATCTCGTTCCATTTAGCAGGTGTTCAACTCCACTGTCGCAATGGTTTTGTCCGTCTCTTTGTTTTGAATGTATTTCAGGCATCGAGTTCAGTTTGGGTGTGATGTACGTGTGTTTGTGTGCCATGATTGAATCGACGCGGGCTTCGAAGCAGAACGGCTAGGACGTAAGTTTGAAAATTTGATCTTTACCAATCGAATGGGTACGGAGAAGACTGGTTTCCATTGTGGTACAGAAAACAATGAGTGAAAAGGAGGAAATGCTGGTTTTATGCATGCATCTTCACGTTAAAGTGACCGCCAAAGAAAAGGCTTTGGGAAACATTGAGACAGAAGGAGCAAATGCTGGTCACCAGTATTTTCTCCTTTTGACTCAGTGATCACTGCACCACAGTGGGCCGATGCCCCGGGCGGATAGCTCAGTCGTTAACGTCGGGGTCTCATCAATCCGGGGGTCGTCCCAGTATCCATTCTGACCTGGGGACTCTGTTTGGATATCAATGTGGAAGTACTGGTGCGGGAAATGCCAGGAATGCATACACATGTAAGGTGCTCCAGCCGCCGAGAATCGACCGTACCATTTCTGTCTCAATGCCTTCCAAAGCCTGCTCTTCGAGCAGTCACTTTAACCTGTAGGTGTGTAGAGTCATTCCTTTGTCGAAAAACAACATTACAACATCAACAACTTAGGTATAAGTTTCATGTATAGCTCGCGCTAAATGACCTGGCAGAGCATCTCGTTCCGTTTAGCAGGTGTTCAACTCCACTGTCGCAATGGTTTTGTCCGTCTCTTTGTTTTGAATGTATTTCAGGCATCGAGTTCAGTTTGGGTGTGATGTACGTGTGTTTGTGTGCCATGATTGAATCGACGCGGGCTTCGAAGCAGAACGGCTAGGACGTAAGTTTGAAAATTTGATCTTTACCAATCGAATGGGTACGGAGAAGACTGGTTTCCATTGTGGTACAGAAAACAATGAGTGAAAAGGAGGAAATGCTGGTTTTATGCATGCATCTTCACGTTAAAGTGACCGCCAAAGAAAAGGCTTTGGGAAACATTGAGACAGAAGGAGCAAATGCTGGTCACCAGCATTTTCTCCTTTTGACTCAGTGATCACTGCACCACAGTGGGCCGATGCCCCGGGCGGATAGCTCAGTCTTTAACGTCGGGGTCTCATCAATCCGGGGGTCGTCCCAGTATCCATTCTGACCTGGGGACTCTGTTTGGATATCAATGTGGAAGTACTGGTGCGGGAAATGCCAGGAATGCATACACATGTAAGGTGCTCCAGCTGCCGAGAATCGACCGTACCATTTCTGTCTCAATGCCTTCCAAAGCCTGCCCTTCGAGCAGTCACTTTAACCTGTAGGTGTGTAGAGTCATTCCTTTGTCGAAAAACAACATTACAACATCAACAACTTAGGTATAAGTTTCATGTATAGCTCGCGCTAAATGACCTGGCAGAGCATCTCGTTCCGTTTAGCAGGTGTTCAACTCCACTGTCGCAATGGTTTTGTCCGTCTCTTTGTTTTGAATGTATTTCAGGCATCGAGTTCAGTTTGGGTGTGATGTACGTGTGTTTGTGTGCCATGATTGAATCGACGCGGGCTTCGAAGCAGAACGGCTAGGACGTAAGTTTGAAAATTTGATCTTTACCAATCGAATGGGTACGGAGAAGACTGGTTTCCATTGTGGTACAGAAAACAATGAGTGAAAAGGAGGAAATGCTGGTTTTATGCATGCATCTTCACGTTAAAGTGACCGCCAAAGAAAAGGCTTTGGGAAACATTGAGACAGAAGGAGCAAATGCTGGTCACCAGCATTTTCTCCTTTTGACTCAGTGATCACTGCACCACAGTGGGCCGATGCCCCGGGCGGATAGCTCAGTCGTTAACGTCGGGGTCTCATCAATCCGGGGGTCGTCTTAGTATCCATTCTGACCTGGGGACTCTGTTTGGATATCAATGTGGAAGTACTGGTGCGGGAAATGCCAGGAATGCATACACATGTAAGGTGCTCCAGCCGCCGAGAATCGACCGTACCATTTCTGTCTCAATGCCTTCCAAAGCCTGCTCTTCGAGCAGTCACTTTAACTTGTAGGTGTGTAGAGTCATTCCTTTGTCGAAAAACAACATTACAACATCAACAACTTAGGTATAAGTTTCATGTATAGCTCGCGCTAAATGACCTGGCAGAGCATCTCGTTCCGTTTAGCAGGTGTTCAACTCCACTGCCGCAATGGTTTTGTCCGTCTCTTTGTTTTGAATGTATTTCAGGCATCGAGTTCAGTTTGGGTGTGATGTACGTGTGTTTGTGTGCCATGATTGAATCGACGCAGGCTTCGAAGCAGAACGGCGAGGACGTAAGTTTGAAAATTTGATCTTTACCAATCGAATGGGTACGGAGAAGACTGGTTTCCATTGTGGTACAGAAAACAATGAGTGAAAAGGAGGAAATGCTGGTTTTATGCATGCATCTTCACGTTAAAGTGACCGCCAAAGAAAAGGCTTTGGGAAACATTGAGACAGAAGGAGCAAATGCTGGTCACCAGCATTTTCTCCTTTTGACTCAGTGATCACTGCACCACAGTGGGCCGATGCCCCGGGCGGATAGCTCAGTCGTTAACGTCGGGGTCTCATCAATCCGGGGGTCGTCCCAGTATCCATTCTGACCTGGGGACTCTGTTTGGATATGAATGTGGAAGTACTGGTGCGGGAAATGCCAGGAATGCATACACATGTAAGGTGCTCCAGCCGCCGAGAATCGACCGTACCATTTCTGTCTCAATGCCTTCCAAAGCCTGCTCTTCGAGCAGTCACTTTAACCTGTAGGTGTGTAGAGTCATTCCTTTGTCGAAAAACAACATTACAACATCAACAACTTAGGTATAAGTTTCATGTATAGCTCGCGCTAAATGACCTGGCAGAGCATCTCGTTCCGTTTAGCAGGTGTTCAACTCCACTGTCGCAATGGTTTTGTCCGTCTCTTTGTTTTGAATGTATTTCAGGCATCGAGTTCAGTTTGGGTGTGATGTACGTGTGTTTGTGTGCCATGATTGAATCGACGCGGGCTTCGAAGCAGAACGGCTAGGACGTAAGTTTGAAAATTTGATCTTTACCAATCGAATGGGTACGGAGAAGACTGGTTTCCATTGTGGTACAGAAAACAATGAGTGAAAAGGAGGAAATGCTGGTTTTATGCATGCATCTTCACGTTAAAGTGACCGCCAAAGAAAAGGCTTTGAGAAACATTGAGACAGAAGGAGCAAATGCTGGTCACCAGCATTTTCTCCTTTTGACTCAGTGATCACTGCACCACAGTGGGCCGATGCCCCGGGCGGATAGCTCAGTTGTTAACGTCGGGGTCTCATCAATCCGGGGGTCGTCCCAGTATCCATTCTGACCTGGGGACTCTGTTTGGATATGAATGTGGAAGTACTGGTGCGGGAAATGCCAGGAATGCATACACATGTAAGGTGCTCCAGCCGCCGAGAATCGACCGTACCATTTCTGTCTCAATGCCTTCCAAAGCCTGCTCTTCGAGCAGTCACTTTAACCTGTAGGTGTGTAGAGTCATTCCTTTGTCGAAAAACAACATTACAACATCAACAACTTAGGTATAAGTTTCATGTATAGCTCGCGCTAAATGACCTGGCAGAGCATCTCGTTCCGTTTAGCAGGTGTTCAACTCCACTGTCGCAATGGTTTTGTCCGTCTCTTTGTTTTGAATGTATTTCAGGCATCGAGTTCAGTTTGGGTGTGATGTACGTGTGTTTGTGTGCCATGATTGAATCGACGCAGGCTTCGAAGCAGAACGGCTAGGACGTAAGTTTGAAAATTTGATCTTTACCAATCGAATGGGTACGGAGAAGACTGGTTTCCATTGTGGTACAGAAAACAATGAGTGAAAAGGAGGAAATGCTGGTTTTATGCATGCATCTTCACGTTAAAGTGACCGCCAAAGAAAAGGCTTTGAGAAACATTGAGACAGAAGGAGCAAATGCTGGTCACCAGCATTTTCTCCTTTTGACTCAGTGATCACTGCACCACAGTGGGCCGATGCCCCGGGCGGATAGCTCAGTTGTTAACGTCGGGGTCTCATCAATCCGGGGGTCGTCCCAGTATCCATTCTGACCTGGGGACTCTGTTTGGATATGAATGTGGAAGTACTGGTGCGGGAAATGCCAGGAATGCATACACATGTAAGGTGCTCCAGCCGCCGAGAATCGACCGTACCATTTCTGTCTCAATGCCTTCCAAAGCCTGCTCTTCGAGCAGTCACTTTAACCTGTAGGTGTGTAGAGTCATTCCTTTGTCGAAAAACAACATTACAACATCAACAACTTAGGTATAAGTTTCATGTATAGCTCGCGCTAAATGACCTGGCAGAGCATCTCGTTCCGTTTAGCAGGTGTTCAACTCCACTGTCGCAATGGTTTTGTCCGTCTCTTTGTTTTGAATGTATTTCAGGCATCGAGTTCAGTTTGGGTGTGATGTACGTGTGTTTGTGTGCCATGATTGAATCGACGCAGGCTTCGAAGCAGAACGGCTAGGACGTAAGTTTGAAAATTTGATCTTTACCAATCGAATGGGTACGGAGAAGACTGGTTTCCATTGTGGTACAGAAAACAATGAGTGAAAAGGAGGAAATGCTGGTTTTTGTCGTATGTTTCGTTTATATTGAAGTAAAGTACCAACACAAGTATAGTGTATACAGGAATATATTCTAATGAATGATAAACATGTATGTACATCAACAATATAACAAACTAAAGCTACGTCTAATGACTGAGTGTGAATGACCTAAAAATAATAAGAGTAGGTGGCTTATATACTGGCTAATTAAAGTATATAGTCTGTTTCATATAAAGCATTCATCCACTCATACAACATCTCCCTTCTTTTGAAAGAAATCAAAGTATTACTCTTTTAAACAATCAATTCAAGTGTATAAAGAGTTATCTTCAACGTAAGAGTTAACACTGTACTGCAGACGACACATTCTGAGTCAATTAGCAAGTTATCTGAAACTGTAGTATCATGTTACCTAGAAAGAGAAGTTCATTCATAAAACAAAATACTATGGAATTTACTATAAAAGATAGTCAACCTAGTTTTGCCATTCATCACCAGTAAAGCGCTGATTTTTCTTCACAACTCTTCCGGACCGTGTAACATATCTACCTGGGTCATATTTCGGGGATTTCTCAGATTCTTGAGGTACAGTAAGGGGAGTTTTATCAAGCAAAATGTTCGTGCTAAAAGGATTTATATCTGTTACATTCTCAGACGTCGGATTGAGATGTTTTCTATACCGTTTATACGAAATAAGCCAACAATGGAAAAACCCATAATCTATTTTTAGCACAGGTAGTCAACTTGGGGTCAACTGGCAAATTTCGTACACTTTAGAAAATACTTTACTAAACTGTTTAACCCTTTCGCAATCTAGACCTGGTTTTGATGTTGCTTTGGAAAACAATACGATGATGAAACACATCCAACTTATAATATTTCAATCAATCTGTAATTCTATAACCGTTAAAACAATAAATTCCTTTGTTTAACCCTTTCCAAAACTACTTAGATATAGTGTGGTCAAATACATAAATATTTCAAACACTTCTTTATTTTGCCTCAATATTTCCCCAAAAGGTTTGAATTAAGAACGTCAGTATATCATAACTTTGTGGAAAAATATAACAGGACATAATAATGAATATAAACCCAACACCAGACAGCAAAATTTTACACTGTTCCAAATTTGTAAGGTGTTGCATACAACTATTTCAAGTTGATGAAATTTTAGAAATCTTTCCATCTTGGGTTAGAAAACATTGTTGAAAAATGAAAAAAAATGCTTGTTACAAGCAATTTCTTTATTGTCCACAATGATTTCCAAAGCGGCTTTTAGCCTTTATCTTTTGGGGAGTCAGAAAGAGTCAATGTGTGAGAATGGGTTAAGGATTGTGTACAACATAGAAAGGAATATATTGAGACAAAGGGTGAAAATGCTGTTTATAACCATTATCTCGTTTTGCCTCAATGTGTTTCCGAAAAGTTTGCATAAGGGAATTCCATAACTTTGTGGACAAATATTGCAGGAGACAATATGGGTGTTGATAGAGGATTGTATGGAAAATAGCAAGAACAATATTGAGACAAACAGGGAAAATGCAGGTTATAAACATTTTCTCATTTTGCCTCAATGTTTCCTGAAAAGCTTGCAGTATAGTTGGACGTTACAACCAGGATTTGTTTGGGAAATGGTTCAATATAAGCACAGGCGGCAATCACATGACTTTGTTACGATATATTTTCCTCACTTATGTAAACAAAAACACTCGGTAAGAACACATTTTCTCAAATTTTAAATCAAATACTTAACTCTCAGTATTGAGATACGTACCATTCGATGCGTCGTAATCTCCGGTTTATTTTGATACCAAGATCTTCCCTCAAATCTATGTCAAAGCTGAGAACATTTGTGCAAAGTGCAAACATTTCTTAAGAAAATATATCATGGCATTTTAAAATACTTTGCACGAATGTTCTCGGCTTTGACAGGGATTTGAGGGAAGATCTTGATACCAAAATAGACCAGAGAGTATGACGTATCGAATGGCAGGTATCTCAATATTACGTGTTAAGTATTTGATTCAAAATTTGAGAAAATGTGTTCTTGCCGAGTGTTTTTGTTTACATAAGTGAGGAAAATATATCATAACAAAGTCACGTGATTGCCGCCTGTGATAAGGAAAGTATTCTAACAAAAAGGATACTGATTATCAACATTTCTTCAATAAAGATGTTGATAAAGAAAGGATTTCTGTGTAAAATAGCACACACTATTGAGGCAAAAGAAGACAATGCTGATTACAACAATTTTCTTCATTTGCCTCAATGTTTTCTCAATCATTTAGCTTAAGGGAGATAGAAAACGAGTCTTGGTTTGAATATGGTTAGGTATAAACATAATATACTATATTTTATATAAAACATATATAATTTTGTTGTATAGAGGGGCATGGATGAAATCAAATGAAAAAAGATAAATAAAGTAAAATCGAAGAGAACAAGGCTACAAACTAGAAAATATATCTTTGAATATGGGGATACCTTAAACGTGAGAAAAAAGGGGGAACATCAGTTTAATCAGCATTTTCAGCATTTTTCATTATTCTTCGATTTTTCCATGTAGCGGAGACCGGGGCTAGTTGATGCAGGGGCAAGTTGATGCATTGGGCATAAAAATGTAAATACGTCATATATGGCATCAGCAATGGCATGTTAGAAAGTCCGTGACAGCCCCCATCTTCTCCGGGTGTTTGGGGAAATTTGGGTAAGAAATGTGGATTTGGCGTGGAAAAGTTGTTTTTCACACACAAAAGTAAATTTTATGGTTTTTTGCAGATTTTCGTTTCGTGCAAATGCAGCTTTGATAATTCATAATTCAGTTATGCGCACAGGAAGTTCAATGTGTGAGCTTCAGTATGACAATTTCTTTTTATAGGAAATACTTTGCACAAGTTGTCTACATTGCTTCATGTCACGTGGGGGGTGGTCGGGGCAAGTTGATGCAATGAGCCCGGGGAAAGTTGATGCACTCGACCTGCCATAGAATTATACTAGAAAAAAAGAAATGTACCACAATTCAATGATTTCTTTATCAGTTTACTTGCAGGAAGGATTGAGCTTTTATGATATACAAAGACAATTGAAATTGGCCATTCAGATCATAAGTGATAGAAGAAAGTCTGAAAAATGCATCAACTAGCCCCGGTCTCCCCTACTCAATACAGCCTAAACACAGATGATGCCCTTGTTTAGCTTAATTACCTGTATGATATTCCATGTGGGCGCAGGTTTAAATTGTTTGTTTGCCCAGACCTAGTTGCAATAATATAATTAACCGAAGTCTTTTCAAATTTTGATCTGGGTTTCGGGTACAATCTCTTCCTAATTCTTGCAACGGAGCAGGCTCTTGAGTGATTCACTCCACAAGTTTAGCATAGGCTAGTCAAACTTCGAAATAAAGCTATTGAATGTCGTAAGAATGTTACCTGAAAACAGGTTAACCAGAACTGTCAATTCAACGTAGTTTAGACCACGAAAACAACAAATTTACTGTTATTTCTAGCGCACAGACTTTAAAAGTAAATGAAGAAAATATGCATCAACATGCCCCATGGGTTGCATCAACTTGCCCCACGCATGGGGCAAGTTGATGCACTCGACCTACCAAAGAAATATACTTGAAAATGGAAGAAATATACCACAAAACAATGATTTCTTTATCAGTTTACATGCAGGAAGGATTGAGCTTTTATAATATACAAAGACAATGGAAATTGGCCATCAAGATCATAAGTGATAGAAGAAAGTCTGAAAAATGCATCAACTAGCCCCGGTCTCCCCTATAGTTCCAATTAACCCTTTCCCAAACGTCAAAATGTCAAATCATTCAAATTTGAAAAATAAAGATTAGCGCTGGCTACAATATACATGTGATAAATCAATTATTGACAATGCCATATATTGGAACAAAAACAAAGGAAATTTCGTACAAGTTATTTAGAATACACCCCAGAGTGTCCGAAAAAGATAAAGCCAGTGTGCTCTGCTAGAGGCTTATAGATAAGAGTTCTAAAAATAGCTCATCGCAGTATTTCGTATAAAAGATATTCCGTCTGTATGTGCAACCATCTCTTGTCTGTACAATGTACGATCTATTGTTTAACTTTTTGATGACTTTTGCTTGTTTCCATGTCTTGTTCATCTGTATGCGAACTGAGTCATTAACATCTAAAGGTTTAAGCTTTCTGGCTGTTTTATCATAATCTGACTTTTGTTTGCTTTTTGACTTTGACATTAATCTTTGAACTTCCTCTAAATCGACTTGTTGGGGTAAGAGTGATTTACCTGTAATTGGAATGAACGATTTAGTTCTGCGACCTAACAATAACTGTGCTGGCGAGTAACCACATTCCAAGGGAGTGTTTCTGTATTCAAGAAACGAAATGTATGGACTTTGTTTTTCAGCAACGGCTTTTTTCATAAGTTTCTTAGCAATGCCTACACCTTTCTCTGCCAACCCATTACCTTTCGGATAACGCGGCGATGAAGTAATGTGTGTAAATTGCCATGAGTTTGAGAACTGTTTAAATTCTTCACTTATGAACTGCGGTCCATTATCAGATATAAGAGTATCACATATACCATATCGGGACATATGAGCTCTTAGTTTCTGTATTACAGTGCTTGATTTTGTGTCTTGCAAATAATCGACTTCAAAATATCTGCTGTAATAATCGATAGTCAACAAGTAGTTTTTTCCATCAAGGTGAAAAAGATCAACACCTATTTTCTCATAAGGCCTACTTGGAAACTCTGTTGCAATCATCGGCTCATTTGCATTTGAGTCACGGTGGGTAAGACATGTGGAACATTTCAAAACAAATTCGGTTATCTGTTTTGTCATTCCTGGCCAAAATAAGTTATCTTTAGCCGTTCTAGCGTCTTTGTTACACCCATATGACCTATGTGGAGCAAGGTAACTAGCTCTTGCCTAAGTGACCTGGGAATTACAATAGTTTGACCTCGAAATATCATGTTGTCCTCGAATGATAATTCGTCACGATGGTTCCAGAATTCGAGTACCTCTTTGTCACAATCTGAACGCGTGCCCGGCCAACCTTGTAATATAGTCTTTTTCAAAGTTTGCATTTGTGAATCATTTTCCAAACTATCTCGCACTTTTTGCAAACGACTGTCAGTAACGAACAAATGTTTCTTGACAGAGTGCACATGCAAATCTAGACCTTCGATCATGTTCGGAAACGTGTCTTTGACTGATTGACGCGAAAGACAGTCACTTACCGGTATCGACTTTCCACTAACATGACGAACAGTGATTTTGTATTGCTGTAACTGCAAAAGCATTCTCTGCAACCTTGGCGGAGCAGCGGCAAGCGGTTTTTTCATGATCGATTCAATCGGTTTGTGATCGCAGAGACAAATTATTTCTCTACCATATGTATACTGGTGAAAACGTTTCAGACCATACAATATAGCAAGAAGCTCTTTCTCTATCTGTGCATACATGCATTCTGTTTGCGTCAAGCTTTTCGATGCATACGCTAAGGGTTTGTCATTTTGATAAATGCAACAACCAATTCCTGACTGGCTAGCATCAGTTTCAAGTACAAGCTGTTTTTCTGGGTCGAAATAACCAAGAACTGGAGCATTTGTGATTATCTCTTTGACCTGATTAAACGCTTTTGTCTGGGGATCATCCCATATGAAATCTGATTCTTTTTTGAGTAACGCCCTCAGGAGAGAGGTTGCCTCAGCTAGATTTGGTGCAAATTTTGCAAGATAATTAACCATACCTAGAAAGGTCTCCAGTTTCTCACGGTTTGTGGGGATGGGGATCTGGGTTATGGCCTTTATCTTATTGGGGTCTGGTTTCAGCCCTGAACTACTAATTACATGTCCGAAAAATGGTACTTCATCCACGCCTATGATGCATTTTTCTGGGTTAAAGCGAATACCCTTTTCTCGCGCACGAATCATCACATTTCTGAGATTTTGGTCATGTTCTGCCTTTGTTTTACCATACACCAGAATATCATCAACTATAGCCTGAATACCTGTCAAATTTTCAAATACTTCTGTGATCTTTTGCAAAAATATGTCACTTGAAGCATTGATTCCAAAAGGAAGTCTAAGATGACAATATCGGCCAAACGGAGTGTTAAACGTAGTAAGCAAAGAAGACTTTTCGTCGAGCTCTACACTCCAGTACGCGTGTCTTATGTCAAGGATGCTGAAATATTTCGCACCTGATAACTGGGAAGTAATATCATCTAATGTCGGCATCTGAAAATGGGGTCTGCGGATTGCCTCATTCAATGCTTTCGGATCAAGACAAATTCTAAGCTTGTTCGTTTTGGGTTTTTCTACCACGACAATCGAATTTACCCAATCAGTCGGTTCTGTGACTTTTCGTATGATTTTGTCTTTGACCATTTGATCCAATTCAGCTTTAAGCCTGTGTTTCAAAGCTTCTGGAATTCTGCGCGGAGCATTTACAGTAGGAGTGACATTATCCCTCAAATGCAATTGACATTTACCCGGAAGTAACCCTATGCCCTGGAATAAATCATTGTACTCCTCCATAACATCCTCTTTCGTCATAGACTGATTTTCTATTGCAAAAGTAATCCGTATCAAGCCAAGATCAATTGAAGTTTGTGTGCTTATCAAAGGAGGTGCTGCAGTGTCAACGATATAAAATCTTGTATTGACCTTTGAGCCTCGGTATGAACAATTCAAATTTAACATACCCCGAGTTTTCAACATGTCTCCTGAGTACGCGATCAACTTGCAGTCTGGCTTTTCTAGTGTATTCTTAATACCTAGCAATTTGAACATTGTGAATGGAATTATGTTGGCGCTGCTACCTGTATCAACCTTAAAATTGATCTTTGTGGAATTTGGACCAACATGGAGAGTAACAAACAAGGAGTCACGACGGTCTGGTGAAGTTGTGGAAGAAAAAGAAGCGCTTACCGTATTTACGCTATATTCCGTATTCTCACACCCTTCACTCACATCCTCATTCACATTGTTCACAAATTTATTAGATCTACATTTTCTCTGAAAATGGTTTATCTTTTTGCATTTTCTGCACTTTTTACCCTTTGCAGGACAAACAGAGTTATTGTCATGATTAAAACCACATCAATCGCACTCCCTCGAGGTCGATTGTAGCCCTGACTTCGTCTGTTGTTTTGGTCTAGCCCCCGATCGTTTTTGGCCCACTGCGTCCACGTTTGTTGGAGCGTTTAGCGTCATATAGCTAAGTTGTTTTTGGCAATACTCGTGGTTTTGAGCTATATGTATTGCCCTGTCCATGGTTAGCTTATCTCCTTCATTGATCAGTTTTTCTCTTACACGCTGATCATTGCAGCCAATAACTATTCGATCTCGTATCATGTCATCCGTTATGTCAACAGTGTCACTGTATCGAAAGTTGCAGTCTCGGGCTCGAATCCTAAGCCTCGTCACAAATGTATCAATCGTGTCCTGATCCTGTTCTTCCTTATAGAACCGGAATCTTGCAAATATCGGATTCAGTTTGGGTTGTACATAGTCCTTAAAACGATCGTAATACGTTTTCAGCAACTTCGATTCGTCGGTGGAGAGTGTCCAAGATTTGTAAATCTGACGTCCCTCTTCTACTACCCAGAGAAGCAAATACGATACTTTCTCTTCCTCCTCTCGCTCGCTGAGTGGTCCCGAAAATATCAGTTCTACGTGCGTTTGGAACCTGTCCCATTGCTCAGGCAAATTCGAACTATTCCAGTTCATCACCGGCGGAGGTATTCCCATTAAATCCATATTGTTTTCACACAAGAAACAATAAGCGAGAAATGTATCAAAAATCCAGTGTTTATTCTGACACCATGTCGTATGTTTCGTTTATATTGAAGTAAAGTACCAACACAAGTATAGTGTATACAGGAATATATTCTAATGAATGATAAACATGTATGTACATCAACAATATAACAAACTAAAGCTACGTCTAATGACTGAGTGTGAATGACCTAAAAATAATAAGAGTAGGTGGCTTATATACTGGCTAAATAAAGTATATAGTCTGTTTCATATAAAGCATTCATCCACTCATACAACAGTTTTATGCATGCATCTTCACGTTAAAGTGACCGCCAAAGAAAAGGTTTTGGGAAACATTGAGACAGAAGGAGCAAATGCTGGTCACCAGCATTTTCTCCTTTTGACTCAGTGATCACTGCACCACAGTGGGCCGATGCCCCGGGCGGATAGCTCAGTCGTTAACGTCGGGGTCTCATCAATCCGGGGGTCGTCCCAGTATCCATTCTGACCTGGGGACTCTGTTTGGATATCAATGTGGAAGTACTGGTGCGGGAAATGCCAGGAATGCATACACATGTAAGGTGCTCCAGCCGCCGAGAATCGACCGTACCATTTCTGTCTCAATGCCTTCCAAAGCCTGCTCTTCGAGCAGTCACTTTAACCTGTAGGTGTGTAGAGTCATTCCTTTGTCGAAAAACAACATTACAACATCAACAACTTAGGTATAAGTTTCATGTATAGCTCGCGCTAAATGACCTGGCAGAGCATCTCGTTCCGTTTAGCAGGTGTTCAACTCCACTGTCGCAATGGTTTTGTCCGTCTCTTTGTTTTGAATGTATTTCAGGCATCGAGTTCAGTTTGGGTGTGATGTACGTGTGTTTGTGTGCCATGATTGAATCGACGCGGGCTTCGAAGCAGAACGGCTAGGACGTAAGTTTGAAAATTTGATCTTTACCAATCGAATGGGTACGGAGAAGACTGGTTTCCATTGTGGTACAGAAAACAATGAGTGAAAAGGAGGAAATGCTGGTTTTATGCATGCATCTTCACGTTAAAGTGACCGCCAAAGAAAAGGCTTTGGGAAACATTGAGACAGAAGGAGCAAATGCTGGTCACCAGCATTTTCTCCTTTTGACTCAGTGATCACTGCACCACAGTGGGCCGATGCCCCGGGCGGATAGCTCAGTCGTTAACGTCGGGGTCTCATCAATCCGGGGGTCGTCCCAGTATCCATTCTGACCTGGGGACTCTGTTTGGATATCAATGTGGAAGTACTGGTGCGGGAAATGCCAGGAATGCATACACATGTAAGGTGCTCCAGCCGCCGAGAATCGACCGTACCATTTCTGTCTCAATGCCTTCCAAAGCCTGCTCTTCGAGCAGTCACTTTAACCTGTAGGTGTGTAGAGTCATTCCTTTGTTGAAAAACAACATTACAACATCAACAACTTAGGTATAAGTTTCATGTATAGCTCGCGCTAAATGACCTGGCAGAGCATCTCTTCCGTTTAGCAGGTGTTCAACTCCACTGTCGCAATGGTTTTGTCCGTCTCTTTGTTTTGAATGTATTTCAGGCATCGAGTTCAGTTTGGGTGTGATGTACGTGTGTTTGTGTGCCATGATTGAATCGACGCGGGCTTCGAAGCAGAACGGCTAGGACGTAAGTTTGAAAATTTGATCTTTACCAATCGAATGGGTACGGAGAAGACTGGTTTCCATTGTGGTACAGAAAACAATGAGTGAAAAGGAGGAAATGCTGGTTTTATGCATGCATCTTCACGTTAAAGTGACCGCCAAAGAAAAGGCTTTGGGAAACATTGAGACAGAAGGAGCAAATGCTGGTCACCAGCATTTTCTCCTTTTGACTCAGTGATCACTGCACCACAGTGGGCCGATGCCCCGGGCGGATAGCTCAGTCGTTAACGTCGGGGTCTCATCAATCCGGGGGTCGTCCCAGTATCCATTCTGACCTGGGGACTCTGTTTGGATATCAATGTGGAAGTACTGGTGCGGGAAATGCCAGGAATGCATACACATGTAAGGTGCTCCAGCCACCGAGAATCGACCGTACCATTTCTGTCTCAATGCCTTCCAAAGCCTGCTCTTCGAGCAGTCACTTTAACCTGTAGGTGTGTAGAGTCATTCCTTTGTCGAAAAACAACATTACAACATCAACAACTTAGGTATAAGTTTCATGTATAGCTCGCGCTAAATGACCTGGCAGAGCATCTCGTTCCGTTTAGCAGGTGTTCAACTCCACTGTCGCAATGGTTTTGTCCGTCTCTTTGTTTTGAATGTATTTCAGGCATCGAGTTCAGTTTGGGTGTGATGTACGTGTGTTTGTGTGCCATGATTGAATCGACGCGGGCTTCGAAGCAGAACGGCTAGGACGTAAGTTTGAAAATTTGATCTTTACCAATCGAATGGGTACGGAGAAGACTGGTTTCCATTGTGGTACAGAAAACAATGAGTGAAAAGGAGGAAATGCTGGTTTTATGCATGCATCTTCACGTTAAAGTGACCGCCAAAGAAAAGGCTTTGGGAAACATTGAGACAGAAGGAGCAAATGCTGGTCATCAGCATTTTCTCCTTTTGACTCAGTGATCACTGCACCACAGTGGGCCGATGCCCCGGGCGGATAGCTCAGTCGTTAACGTCGGGGTCTCATCAATCCGGGGGTCGTCCCAGTATCCATTCTGACCTGGGGACTCTGTTTGGATATCAATGTGGAAGTACTGGTGCGGGAAATGCCAGGAATGCATACACATGTAAGGTGCTCCAGCCGCCGAGAATCGACCGTACCATTTCTGTCTCAATGCCTTCCAAAGCCTGCTCTTCGAGCAGTCACTTTAACCTGTAGGTGTGTAGAGTCATTCCTTTGTCGAAAAACAACATTACAACATCAACAACTTAGGTATAAGTTTCATGTATAGCTCGCGCTAAATGACCTGGCAGAGCATCTCGTTCCATTTAGCAGGTGTTCAACTCCACTGTTGCAATGGTTTTGTCCGTCTCTTTGTTTTGAATGTATTTCAGGCATCGAGTTCAGTTTGGGTGTGATGTACGTGTGTTTGTGTGCCATGATTGAATCGACGCGGGCTTCGAAGCAGGACGGCTAGGACGTAAGTTTGAAAATTTGATCTTTACCAATCGAATGGGTACGGAGAAGACTGGTTTCCATTGTGGTACAGAAAACAATGAGTGAAAAGGAGGAAATGCTGGTTTTATGCATGCATCTTCACGTTAAAGTGACCGCCAAAGAAAAGGCTTTGGGAAACATTGAGACAGAAGGAGCAAATGCTGGTCATCAGCATTTTCTCCTTTTGACTCAGTGATCACTGCACCACAGTGGGCCGATGCCCCGGGCGGATAGCTCAGTCGTTAACGTCGGGGTCTCATCAATCCGGGGGTCGTCCCAGTATCCATTCTGACCTGGGGACTCTGTTTGGATATCAATGTGGAAGTACTGGTGCGGGAAATGCCAGGAATGCATACACATGTAAGGTGCTCCAGCCGCCGAGAATCGACCGTACCATTTCTGTCTCAATGCCTTCCAAAGCCTGCTCTTCGAGCAGTCACTTTAACCTGTAGGTGTGTAGAGTCATTCCTTTGTCGAAAAACAACATTACAACATCAACAACTTGGGTATAAGTTTCATGTATAGCTCGCGCTAAATGACCTGGCAGAGCATCTCGTTCCGTTTAGCAGGTGTTCAACTCCACTGTCGCAATGGTTTTGTCCGTCTCTTTGTTTTGAATGTATTTCAGGCATCGAGTTCAGTTTGGGTGTGATGTACGTGTGTTTGTGTGCCATGATTGAATCGACGCGGGCTTCGAAGCAGAACGGCTAGGACGTAAGTTTGAAAATTTGATCTTTACCAATCGAATGGGTACGGAGAAGACTGGTTTCCATTGTGGTACAGAAAACAATGAGTGAAAAGGAGGAAATGCTGGTTTTATGCATGCATCTTCACGTTAAAGTGACCGCCAAAGAAAAGGCTTTGGGAAACATTGAGACAGAAGGAGCAAATGCTGGTCATCAGCATTTTCTCCTTTTGACTCAGTGATCACTGCACCACAGTGGGCCGATGCCCCGGGCGGATAGCTCAGTCGTTAACGTCGGGGTCTCATCAATCCGGGGGTCGTCCCAGTATCCATTCTGACCTGGGGACTCTGTTTGGATATCAATGTGGAAGTACTGGTGCGGGAAATGCCAGGAATGCATACACATGTAAGGTGCTCCAGCCGCCGAGAATCGACCGTACCATTTCTGTCTCAATGCCTTCCAAAGCCTGCTCTTCGAGCAGTCACTTTAACCTGTAGGTGTGTAGAGTCATTCCTTTGTCGAAAAACAACATTACAACATCAACAACTTAGGTATAAGTTTCATGTATAGCTCGCGCTAAATGACCTGGCAGAGCATCTCGTTCCGTTTAGCAGGTGTTCAACTCCACTGTCGCAATGGTTTTGTCCGTCTCTTTGTTTTGAATGTATTTCAGGCATCGAGTTCAGTTTGGGTGTGATGTACGTGTGTTTGTGTGCCATGATTGAATCGACGCGGGCTTCGAAGCAGGACGGCTAGGACGTAAGTTTGAAAATTTGATCTTTACCAATCGAATGGGTACGGAGAAGACTGGTTTCCATTGTGGTACAGAAAACAATGAGTGAAAAGGAGGAAATGCTGGTTTTATGCATGCATCTTCACGTTAAAGTGACCGCCAAAGAAAAGGCTTTGGGAAACATTGAGACAGAAGGAGCAAATGCTGGTCACCAGCATTTTCTCCTTTTGACTCAGTGATCACTGCACCACAGTGGGCCGATGCCCCGGGCGGATAGCTCAGTCGTTAACGTCGGGGTCTCATCAATCCGGGGGTCGTCCCAGTATCCATTCTGACCTGGGGACTCTGTTTGGATATCAATGTGGAAGTACTGGTGCAGGAA
This sequence comes from Fragum sueziense, assembly GCA_963680895.1. Taxonomy (NCBI): domain Eukaryota; kingdom Metazoa; phylum Mollusca; class Bivalvia; order Cardiida; family Cardiidae; genus Fragum; species Fragum sueziense. The sequence continues at coordinate 28,185,347 of OY804601.1, forward strand.
ATGCCAGGAATGCATACACATGTAAGGTGCTCCAGCCGCCGAGAATCGACCGTACCATTTCTGTCTCTGCCTTCCAAAGCCTGCTCTTCGAGCAGTCACTTTAACCTGTAGGTGTGTAGAGTCATTCCTTTGTCGAAAAACAACATTACAACATCAACAACTTAGGTATAAGTTTCATGTATAGCTCGCGCTAAATGACCTGGCAGAGCATCTCGTTCCGTTTAGCAGGTGTTCAACTCCACTGTCGCAATGGTTTTGTCCGTCTCTTTGTTTTGAATGTATTTCAGGCATCGAGTTCAGTTTGGGTGTGATGAACGTGTGTTTGTGTGCCATGATTGAATCGACACGGGCTTCGAAGCAGAACGGCTAGGACGTAAGTTTGAAAATTTGATCTTTACCAATCGAATGGGTACGGAGAAGACTGGTTTCCATTGTGGTACAGAAAACAATGAGTGAAAAGGAGGAAATGCTGGTTTTATGCATGCATCTTCACGTTAAAGTGACCGCCAAAGAAAAGGCTTTGGGAAACATTGAGACAGAAGGAGCAAATGCTGGTCACCAGCATTTTCTCCTTTTGACTCAGTGATCACTGCACCACAGTGGGCCGATGCCCCGGGCGGATAGCTCAGTCGTTAACGTTGGGGTCTCATCAATCCGGGGGTCGTCCCAGTATCCATTCTGACCTGGGGACTCTGTTTGGATATCAATGTGGAAGTACTGGTGCGGGAAATGCCAGGAATGCATACACATGTAAGGTGCTCCAGCCGCCGAGAATCGACCGTACCATTTCTGTCTCAATGCCTTCCAAAGCCTGCTCTTCGAGCAGTCACTTTAACCTGTAGGTGTGTAGAGTCATTCCTTTGTCGAAAAACAACATTACAACATCAACAACTTAGGTATAAGTTTCATGTATAGCTCGCGCTAAATGACCTGGCAGAGCATCTCGTTCCGTTTAGCAGGTGTTCAACTCCACTGTCGCAATGGTTTTGTCCGTCTCTTTGTTTTGAATGTATTTCAGGCATCGAGTTCAGTTTGGGTGTGATGTACGTGTGTTTGTGTGCCATGATTGAATCGACGCGGGCTTCGAAGCAGAACGGCTAGGACGTAAGTTTGAAAATTTGATCTTTACCAATCGAATGGGTACGGAGAAGACTGGTTTCCATTGTGGTACAGAAAACAATGAGTGAAAAGGAGGAAATGCTGGTTTTATGCATGCATCTTCACGTTAAAGTGACCGCCAAAGAAAAGGCTTTGGGAAACATTGAGACAGAAGGAGCAAATGCTGGTCACCAGCATTTTCTCCTTTTGACTCAGTGATCACTGCACCACAGTGGGCCGATGCCCCGGGCGGATAGCTCAGTCGTTAACGTCGGGGTCTCATCAATCCGGGGGTCGTCCCAGTATCCATTCTGACCTGGGGACTCTGTTTGGATATCAATGTGGAAGTACTGGTGCGGGAAATGCCAGGAATGCATACACATGTAAGGTGCTCCAGCCGCCGAGAATCGACCGTACCATTTCTGTCTCAATGCCTTCCAAAGCCTGCTCTTCGAGCAGTCACTTTAACCTGTAGGTGTGTAGAGTCATTCCTTTGTCGAAAAACAACATTACAACATCAACAACTTAGGTATAAGTTTCATGTATAGCTCGCGCTAAATGACCTGGCAGAGCATCTCGTTCCGTTTAGCAGGTGTTCAACTCCACTGTCGCAATGGTTTTGTCCGTCTCTTTGTTTTGAATGTATTTCAGGCATCGAGTTCAGTTTGGGTGTGATGTACGTGTGTTTGTGTGCCATGATTGAATCGACGCGGGCTTCGAAGCAGAACGGCTAGGACGTAAGTTTGAAAATTTGATCTTTACCAATCGAATGGGTACGGAGAAGACTGGTTTCCATTCTGGTACAGAAAACAATGAGTGAAAAGGAGGAAATGCTGGTTTTATGCATGCATCTTCACGTTAAAGTGACCGCCAAAGAAAAGGCTTTGGGAAACATTGAGACAGAAGGAGCAAATGCTGGTCACCAGCATTTTCTCCTTTTGACTCAGTGATCACTGCACCACAGTGGGCCGATGCCCCGGGCGGATAGCTCAGTCGTTAACGTCGGGGTCTCATCAATCCGGGGGTCGTCCCAGTATCCATTCTGACCTGGGGACTCTGTTTGGATATCAATGTGGAAGTACTGGTGCAGGAAATGCCAGGAATGCATACACATGTAAGGTGCTCCAGCCGCCGAGAATCGACCGTACCATTTCTGTCTCAATGCCTTCCAAAGCCTGCTCTTCGAGCAGTCACTTTAACCTGTAGGTGTGTAGAGTCATTCCTTTGTCGAAAAACAACATTACAACATCAACAACTTAGGTATAAGTTTCATGTATAGCTCGCGCTAAATGACCTGGCAGAGCATCTCGTTCCGTTTAGCAGGTGTTCAACTCCACTGTCGCAATGGTTTTGTCCGTCTCTTTGTTTTGAATGTATTTCAGGCATCGAGTTCAGTTTGGGTGTGATGAACGTGTGTTTGTGTGCCATGATTGAATCGACGCAGGCTTCGAAGCAGAACGGCTAGGACGTAAGTTTGAAAATTTGATCTTTACCAATCGAATGGGTACGGAGAAGACTGGTTTCCATTGTGGTACAGAAAACAATGAGTGAAAAGGAGGAAATGCTGGTTTTATGCATGCATCTTCACGTTAAAGTGACCGCCAAAGAAAAGGCTTTGGGAAACATTGAGACAGAAGGAGCAAATGCTGGTCACCAGCATTTTCTCCTTTTGACTCAGTGATCACTGCACCACAGTGGGCCGATGCCCCGGGCGGATAGCTCAGTCGTTAACGTCGGGGTCTCATCAATCCGGGGGTCGTCCCAGTATCCATTCTGACCTGGGGACTCTGTTTGGATATCAATGTGGAAGTACTGGTGCGGGAAATGCCAGGAATGCATACACATGTAAGGTGCTCCAGCCGCCGAGAATCGACCGTACCATTTCTGTCTCAATGCCTTCCAAAGCCTGCTCTTCGAGCAGTCACTTTAACCTGTAGGTGTGTAGAGTCATTCCTTTGTCGAAAAACAACATTACAACATCAACAACTTAGGTATAAGTTTCATGTATAGCTCGCGCTAAATGACCTGGCAGAGCATCTCGTTCCGTTTAGCAGGTGTTCAACTCCACTGTCGCAATGGTTTTGTCCGTCTCTTTGTTTTGAATGTATTTCAGGCATCGAGTTCAGTTTGGGTGTGATGTACGTGTGTTTGTGTGCCATGATTGAATCGACGCGGGCTTCGAAGCAGAATGGCTAGGACGTAAGTTTGAAAATTTGATCTTTACCAATCGAATGGGTACGGAGAAGACTGGTTTCCATTGTGGTACAGAAAACAATGAGTGAAAAGGAGGAAATGCTGGTTTTATGCATGCATCTTCACGTTAAAGTGACCGCCAAAGAAAAGGCTTTGGGAAACATTGAGACAGAAGGAGCAAATGCTGGTCACCAGCATTTTCTCCTTTTGACTCAGTGATCACTGCACCACAGTGGGCCGATGCCCCGGGCGGATAGCTCAGTCGTTAACGTTGGGGTCTCATCAATCCGGGGGTCGTCCCAGTATCCATTCTGACCTGGGGACTCTGTTTGGATATCAATGTGGAAGTACTGGTGCGGGAAATGCCAGGAATGCATACACATGTAAGGTGCTCCAGCCGCCGAGAATCGACCGTACCATTTCTGTCTCAATGCCTTCCAAAGCCTGCTCTTCGAGCAGTCACTTTAACCTGTAGGTGTGTAGAGTCATTCCTTTGTCGAAAAACAACATTACAACATCAACAACTTAGGTATAAGTTTCATGTATAGCTCGCGCTAAATGACCTGGCAGAGCATCTCGTTCCGTTTAGCAGGTGTTCAACTCCACTGTCGCAATGGTTTTGTCCATCTCTTTGTTTTGAATGTTTTTCAGGCATCGAGTTCAGTTTGGGTGTGATGTACGTGTGTTTGTGTGCCATGATTGAATCGACGCGGGCTTCGAAGCAGAATGGCTAGGACGTAAGTTTGAAAATTTGATCTTTACCAATCGAATGGGTACGGAGAAGACTGGTTTCCATTGTGGTACAGAAAACAATGAGTGAAAAGGAGGAAATGCTGGTTTTATGCATGCATCTTCACGTTAAAGTGACCGCCAAAGAAAAGGCTTTGGGAAACATTGAGACAGAAGGAGCAAATGCTGGTCACCAGCATTTTCTCCTTTTGACTCAGTGATCACTGCACCACAGTGGGCCGATGCCCCGGGCGGATAGCTCAGTCGTTAACGTCGGGGTCTCATCAATCCGGGGGTCGTCCCAGTATCCATTCTGACCTGGGGACTCTGTTTGGATATCAATGTGGAAGTACTGGTGCGGGAAATGCCAGGAATGCATACACATGTAAGGTGCTCCAGCCACCGAGAATCGACCGTACCATTTCTGTCTCAATGCCTTCCAAAGCCTGCTCTTCGAGCAGTCACTTTAACCTGTAGGTGTGTAGAGTCATTCCTTTGTCGAAAAACAACATTACAACATCAACAACTTAGGTATAAGTTTCATGTATAGCTCGCGCTAAATGACCATGCAGAGCATCTCGTTCCGTTTAGCAGGTGTTCAACTCCACTGTCGCAATGGTTTTGTCCGTCTCTTTGTTTTGAATGTATTTCAGGCATCGAGTTCAGTTTGGGTGTGATGTACGTGTGTTTGTGTGCCATGATTGAATCGACGCGGGCTTCGAAGCAGAACGGCTAGGACGTAAGTTTGAAAATTTGATCTTTACCAATCGAATGGGTACGGAGAAGACTGGTTTCCATTGTGGTACAGAAAACAATGAGTGAAAAGGAGGAAATGCTGGTTTTATGCATGCATCTTCACGTTAAAGTGACCGCCAAAGAAAAGGCTTTGGGAAACATTGAGACAGAAGGAGCAAATGCTGGTCACCAGCATTTTCTCCTTTTGACTCAGTGATCACTGCACCACAGTGGGCCGATGCCCCGGGCGGATAGCTCAGTCGTTAACGTCGGGGTCTCATCAATCCGGGGGTCGTCCCAGTATCCATTCTGACCTGGGGACTCTGTTTGGATATCAATGTGGAAGTACTGGTGCGGGAAATGCCAGGAATGCATACACATGTAAGGTGCTCCAGCCGCCGAGAATCGACCGTACCATTTCTGTCTCAATGCCTTCCAAAGCCTGCTCTTCGAGCAGTCACTTTAACCTGTAGGTGTGTGGAGTCATTCCTTTGTCGAAAAACATTACAACATCAACAACTTAGGTATAAGTTTCATGTATAGCTCGCGCTAAATGACCTGGCAGAGCATCTCGTTCCGTTTAGCAGGTGTTCAACTCCACTGTCGCAATGGTTTTGTCCGTCTCTTTGTTTTGAATGTATTTCAGGCATCGAGTTCAGTTTGGGTGTGATGTACGTGTGTTTGTGTGCCATGATTGAATCGACGCGGGCTTCGAAGCAGAACGGCTAGGACGTAAGTTTGAAAATTTGATCTTTACCAATCGAATGGGTACGGAGAAGACTGGTTTCCATTGTGGTACAGAAAACAATGAGTGAAAAGGAGGAAATGCTGGTTTTATGCATGCATCTTCACGTTAAAGTGACCGCCAAAGAAAAGGCTTTGGGAAACATTGAGACAGAAGGAGCAAATGCTGGTCACCAGCATTTTCTCCTTTTGACTCAGTGATCACTGCACCACAGTGGGCCGATGCCCCGGGCGGATAGCTCAGTCGTTAACGTTGGGGTCTCATCAATCCGGGGGTCGTCCCAGTATCCATTCTGACCTGGGGACTCTGTTTGGATATCAATGTGGAAGTACTGGTGCGGGAAATGCCAGGAATGCATACACATGTAAGGTGCTCCAGCCGCCGAGAATCGACCGTACCATTTCTGTCTCAATGCCTTCCAAAGCCTGCTCTTCGAGCAGTCACTTTAACCTGTAGGTGTGTAGAGTCATTCCTTTGTCGAAAAACAACATTACAACATCAACAACTTAGGTATAAGTTTCATGTATAGCTCGCGCTAAATGACCTGGCAGAGCATCTCGTTCCGTTTAGCAGGTGTTCAACTCCACTGTCGCAATGGTTTTGTCCATCTCTTTGTTTTGAATGTTTTTCAGGCATCGAGTTCAGTTTGGGTGTGATGTACGTGTGTTTGTGTGCCATGATTGAATCGACGCGGGCTTCGAAGCAGAATGGCTAGGACGTAAGTTTGAAAATTTGATCTTTACCAATCGAATGGGTACGGAGAAGACTGGTTTCCATTGTGGTACAGAAAACAATGAGTGAAAAGGAGGAAATGCTGGTTTTATGCATGCATCTTCACGTTAAAGTGACCGCCAAAGAAAAGGCTTTGGGAAACATTGAGACAGAAGGAGCAAATGCTGGTCACCAGCATTTTCTCCTTTTGACTCAGTGATCACTGCACCACAGTGGGCCGATGCCCCGGGCGGATAGCTCAGTCGTTAACGTCGGGGTCTCATCAATCCGGGGGTCGTCCCAGTATCCATTCTGACCTGGGGACTCTGTTTGGATATCAATGTGGAAGTACTGGTGCGGGAAATGCCAGGAATGCATACACATGTAAGGTGCTCCAGCCACCGAGAATCGACCGTACCATTTCTGTCTCAATGCCTTCCAAAGCCTGCTCTTCGAGCAGTCACTTTAACCTGTAGGTGTGTAGAGTCATTCCTTTGTCGAAAAACAACATTACAACATCAACAACTTAGGTATAAGTTTCATGTATAGCTCGCGCTAAATGACCATGCAGAGCATCTCGTTCCGTTTAGCAGGTGTTCAACTCCACTGTCGCAATGGTTTTGTCCGTCTCTTTGTTTTGAATGTATTTCAGGCATCGAGTTCAGTTTGGGTGTGATGTACGTGTGTTTGTGTGCCATGATTGAATCGACGCGGGCTTCGAAGCAGAACGGCTAGGACGTAAGTTTGAAAATTTGATCTTTACCAATCGAATGGGTACGGAGAAGACTGGTTTCCATTGTGGTACAGAAAACAATGAGTGAAAAGGAGGAAATGCTGGTTTTATGCATGCATCTTCACGTTAAAGTGACCGCCAAAGAAAAGGCTTTGGGAAACATTGAGACAGAAGGAGCAAATGCTGGTCACCAGCATTTTCTCCTTTTGACTCAGTGATCACTGCACCACAGTGGGCCGATGCCCCGGGCGGATAGCTCAGTCGTTAACGTCGGGGTCTCATCAATCCGGGGGTCGTCCCAGTATCCATTCTGACCTGGGGACTCTGTTTGGATATCAATGTGGAAGTACTGGTGCGGGAAATGCCAGGAATGCATACACATGTAAGGTGCTCCAGCCGCCGAGAATCGACCGTACCATTTCTGTCTCAATGCCTTCCAAAGCCTGCTCTTCGAGCAGTCACTTTAACCTGTAGGTGTGTGGAGTCATTCCTTTGTCGAAAAACAACATTACAACATCAACAACTTAGGTATAAGTTTCATGTATAGCTCGCGCTAAATGACCTGGCAGAGCATCTCGTTCCGTTTAGCAGGTGTTCAACTCCACTGTCGCAATGGTTTTGTCCGTCTCTTTGTTTTGAATGTATTTCAGGCATCGAGTTCAGTTTGGGTGTGATGTACGTGTGTTTGTGTGCCATGATTGAATCGACGCGGGCTTCGAAGCAGAACGGCTAGGACGTAAGTTTGAAAATTTGATCTTTACCAATCGAATGGGTACGGAGAAGACTGGTTTCCATTGTGGTACAGAAAACAATGAGTGAAAAGGAGGAAATGCTGGTTTTATGCATGCATCTTCACGTTAAAGTGACCGCCAAAGAAAAGGCTTTGGGAAACATTGAGACAGAAGGAGCAAATGCTGGTCACCAGCATTTTCTCCTTTTGACTCAGTGATCACTGCACCACAGTGGGCCGAAGCCCCGGGCGGATAGCTCAGTCGTTAACGTCGGGGTCTCATCAATCCGGGGGTCGTCCCAGTATCCATTCTGACCTGGGGACTCTGTTTGGATATCAATGTGGAAGTACTGGTGCGGGAAATGCCAGGAATGCATACACATGTAAGGTGCTCCAGCCGCCGAGAATCGACCGTACCATTTCTGTCTCAATGCCTTCCAAAGCCTGCTCTTCGAGCAGTCACTTTAACCTGTAGGTGTGTAGAGTCATTCCTTTGTCGAAAAACAACATTACAACATCAACAACTTAGGTATAAGTTTCATGTATAGCTCGCGCTAAATGACCTGGCAGAGCATCTCGTTCCGTTTAGCAGGTGTTCAACTCCACTGTCGCAATGGTTTTGTCCGTCTCTTTGTTTTGAATGTATTTCAGGCATCGAGTTCAGTTTGGGTGTGATGTACGTGTGTTTGTGTGCCATGATTGAATCGACGCGGGCTTCGAAGCAGAACGGCTAGGACGTAAGTTTGAAAATTTGATCTTTACCAATCGAATGGGTACGGAGAAGACTGGTTTCCATTGTGGTACAGAAAACAATGAGTGAAAAGGAGGAAATGCTGGTTTTATGCATGCATCTTCACGTTAAAGTGACCGCCAAAGAAAAGGCTTTGGGAAACATTGAGACAGAAGGAGCAAATGCTGGTCACCAGCATTTTCTCCTTTTGACTCAGTGATCACTGCACCACAGTGGGCCGAAGCCCCGGGCGGATAGCTCAGTCGTTAACGTCGGGGTCTCATCAATCCGGGGGTCGTCCCAGTATCCATTCTGACCTGGGGACTCTGTTTGGATATCAATGTGGAAGTACTGGTGCGGGAAATGCCAGGAATGCATACACATGTAAGGTGCTCCAGCCGCCGAGAATCGACCGTACCATTTCTGTCTCAATGCCTTCCAAAGCCTGCTCTTCGAGCAGTCACTTTAACCTGTAGGTGTGTAGAGTCATTCCTTTGTCGAAAAACAACATTACAACATCAACAACTTAGGTATAAGTTTCATGTATAGCTCGCGCTAAATGACCATGCAGAGCATCTCGTTCCGTTTAGCAGGTGTTCAACTCCACTGTCGCAATGGTTTTGTCCGTCTCTTTGTTTTGAATGTATTTCAGGCATCGAGTTCAGTTTGGGTGTGATGTACGTGTGTTTGTGTGCCATGATTGAATCGACGCGGGCTTCGAAGCAGAACGGCTAGGACGTAAGTTTGAAAATTTGATCTTTACCAATCGAATGGGTACGGAGAAGACTGGTTTCCATTGTGGTACAGAAAACAATGAGTGAAAAGGAGGAAATGCTGGTTTTATGCATGCATCTTCACGTTAAAGTGACCGCCAAAGAAAAGGCTTTGGGAAACATTGAGACAGAAGGAGCAAATGCTGGTCACCAGCATTTTCTCCTTTTGACTCAGTGATCACTGCACCACAGTGGGCCGATGCCCCGGGCGGATAGCTCAGTCGTTAACGTCGGGGTCTCATCAATCCGGGGGTCGTCCCAGTATCCATTCTGACCTGGGGACTCTGTTTGGATATCAATGTGGAAGTACTGGTGCGGGAAATGCCAGGAATGCATACACATGTAAGGTGCTCCAGCCGCCGAGAATCGACCGTACCATTTCTGTCTCAATGCCTTCCAAAGCCTGCTCTTCGAGCAGTCACTTTAACCTGTAGGTGTGTAGAGTCATTCCTTTGTCGAAAAACAACATTACAACATCAACAACTTAGGTATAAGTTTCATGTATAGCTCGCGCTAAATGACCTGGCAGAGCATCTCGTTCCGTTTAGCAGGTGTTCAACTCCACTGTCGCAATGGTTTTGTCCGTCTCTTTGTTTTGAATGTATTTCAGGCATCGAGTTCAGTTTGGGTGTGATGTACGTGTGTTTGTGTGCCATGATTGAATCGACGCGGGCTTGGAAGCAGAACGGCTAGGACGTAAGTTTGAAAATTTGATCTTTACCAATCGAATGGGTACGGAGAAGACTGGTTTCCATTGTGGTACAGAAAACAATGAGTGAAAAGGAGGAAATGCTGGTTTTATGCATGCATCTTCATGTTAAAGTGACCGCCAAAGAAAAGGCTTTGGGAAACATTGAGACAGAAGGAGCAAATGCTGGTCACCAGCATTTTCTCCTTTTGACTCAGTGATCACTGCACCACAGTGGGCCGATGCCCCGGGCGGATAGCTCAGTCGTTAACGTCGGGGTCTCATCAATCCGGGGGTCGTCCCAGTATCCATTCTGACCTGGGGACTCTGTTTGGATATCAATGTGGAAGTACTGGTGCGGGAAATGCCAGGAATGCATACACATGTAAGGTGCTCCAGCCGCCGAGAATCGACCGTACCATTTCTGTCTCAATGCCTTCCAAAGCCTGCTCTTCGAGCAGTCACTTTAACCTGTAGGTGTGTAGAGTCATTCCTTTGTCGAAAAACAACATTACAACATCAACAACTTAGGTATAAGTTTCATGTATAGCTCGCGCTAAATGACCTGGCAGAGCATCTCGTTCCGTTTAGCAGGTGTTCAACTCCACTGTCGCAATGGTTTTGTCCGTCTCTTTGTTTTGAATGTATTTCAGGCATCGAGTTCAGTTTGGGTGTGATGTACGTGTGTTTGTGTGCCATGATTGAATCGACGCGGGCTTGGAAGCAGAACGGCTAGGACGTAAGTTTGAAAATTTGATCTTTACCAATCGAATGGGTACGGAGAAGACTGGTTTCCATTGTGGTACAGAAAACAATGAGTGAAAAGGAGGAAATGCTGGTTTTATGCATGCATCTTCACGTTAAAGTGACCGCCAAAGAAAAGGCTTTGGGAAACATTGAGACAGAAGGAGCAAATGCTGGTCACCAGCATTTTCTCCTTTTGACTCAGTGATCACTGCACCACAGTGGGCCGATGCCCCGGGCGGATAGCTCAGTCGTTAACGTCGGGGTCTCATCAATCCGGGGGTCGTCCCAGTATCCATTCTGACCTGGGGACTCTGTTTGGATATCAATGTGGAAGTACTGGTGCGGGAAATGCCAGGAATGCATACACATGTAAGGTGCTCCAGCCGCCGAGAATCGACCGTACCATTTCTGTCTCAATGCCTTCCAAAGCCTGCTCTTCGAGCAGTCACTTTAACCTGTAGGTGTGTAGAGTCATTCCTTTGTCGAAAAACAACATTACAACATCAACAACTTAGGTATAAGTTTCATGTATAGCTCGCGCTAAATGACCTGGCAGAGCATCTCGTTCCGTTTAGCAGGTGTTCAACTCCACTGTCGCAATGGTTTTGTCCGTCTCTTTGTTTTGAATGTATTTCAGGCATCGAGTTCAGTTTGGGTGTGATGTACGTGTGTTTGTGTGCCATGATTGAATCGACGCGGGCTTGGAAGCAGAACGGCTAGGACGTAAGTTTGAAAATTTGATCTTTACCAATCGAATGGGTACGGAGAAGACTGGTTTCAATTGTGGTACAGAAAACAATGAGTGAAAAGGAGGAAATGCTGGTTTTATGCATGCATCTTCACGTTAAAGTGACCGCCAAAGAAAAGGCTTTGGGAAACATTGAGACAGAAGGAGCAAATGCTGGTCACCAGCATTTTCTCCTTTTGACTCAGTGATCACTGCACCACAGTGGGCCGATGCCCCGGGCGGATAGCTCAGTCGTTAACGTCGGGGTCTCATCAATCCGGGGGTCGTCCCAGTATCCATTCTGACCTGGGGACTCTGTTTGGATATCAATGTGGAAGTACTGGTGCGGGAAATGCCAGGAATGCATACACATGTAAGGTGCTCCAGCCGCCGAGAATCGACCGTACCATTTCTGTCTCAATGCCTTCCAAAGCCTGCTCTTCGAGCAGTCACTTTAACCTGTAGGTGTGTAGAGTCATTCCTTTGTCGAAAAACAACATTACAACATCAACAACTTAGGTATAAGTTTCATGTATAGCTCGCGCTAAATGACCTGGCAGAGCATCTCGTTCCGTTTAGCAGGTGTTCAACTCCACTGTCGCAATGGTTTTGTCCGTCTCTTTGTTTTGAATGTATTTCAGGCATCGAGTTCAGTTTGGGTGTGATGTACGTGTGTTTGTGTGCCATGATTGAATCGACGCGGGCTTCGAAGCAGAACGGCTAGGACGTAAGTTTGAAAATTTGATCTTTACCAATCGAATGGGTACGGAGAAGACTGGTTTCCATTGTGGTACAGAAAACAATGAGTGAAAAGGAGGAAATGCTGGTTTTATGCATGCATCTTCACGTTAAAGTGACCGCCAAAGAAAAGGCTTTGGGAAACATTGAGACAGAAGGAGCAAATGCTGGTCACCAGCATTTTCTCCTTTTGACTCAGTGATCACTGCACCACAGTGGGCCGATGCCCCGGGCGGATAGCTCAGTCGTTAACGTCGGGGTCTCATCAATCCGGGGGTCATCCCAGTATCCATTCTGACCTGGGGACTCTGTTTGGATATCAATGTGGAAGTACTGGTGCGGGAAATGCCAGGAATGCATACACATGTAAGGTGCTCCAGCCGCCGAGAATCGACCGTACCATTTCTGTCTCAATGCCTTCCAAAGCCTGCTCTTCGAGCAGTCACTTTAACCTGTAGGTGTGTAGAGTCATTCCTTTGTCGAAAAACAACATTACAACATCAACAACTTAGGTATAAGTTTCATGTATAGCTCGCGCTAAATGACCTGGCAGAGCATCTCGTTCCGTTTAGCAGGTGTTCAACTCCACTGTCGCAATGGTTTTGTCCGTCTCTTTGTTTTGAATGTATTTCAGGCATCGAGTTCAGTTTGGGTGTGATGTACGTGTGTTTGTGTGCCATGATTGAATCGACGCGGGCTTCGAAGCAGAACGGCTAGGACGTAAGTTTGAAAATTTGATCTTTACCAATCGAATGGGTACGGAGAAGACTGGTTTCCATTGTGGTACAGAAAACAATGAGTGAAAAGGAGGAAATGCTGGTTTTATGCATGCATCTTCACGTTAAAGTGACCGCCAAAGAAAAGGCTTTGGGAAACATTGAGACAGAAGGAGCAAATGCTGGTCACCAGCATTTTCTCCTTTTGACTCAGTGATCACTGCACCACAGTGGGCCGATGCCCCGGGCGGATAGCTCAGTCGTTAACGTCGGGGTCTCATCAATCCGGGGGTCGTCCCAGTATCCATTCTGATCTGGGGACTCTGTTTGGATATCAATGTGGAAGTACTGGTGCGGGAAATGCCAGGAATGCATACACATGTAAGGTGCTCCAGCCGCCGAGAATCGACCGTACCATTTCTGTCTCAATGCCTTCCAAAGCCTGCTCTTCGAGCAGTCATTTTAACCTGTAGGTGTGTAGAGTCATTCCTTTGTCGAAAAACAACATTACAACATCAACAACTTAGGTATAAGTTTCATGTATAGCTTGCGCTAAATGACCTGGCAGAGCATCTCGTTCCGTTTAGCAGGTGTTCAACTCCACTGTCGCAATGGTTTTGTCCGTCTCTTTGTTTTGAATGTATTTCAGGCATTGAGTTCAGTTTGGGTGTGATGTACGTGTGTTTGTGTGCCATGATTGAATCGACGTGGGCTTCGAAGCTGAACGGCTAGGACGTAAGTTTGAAAATTTGATCTTTACCAATCGAATGGGTACGGAGAAGACTGGTTTCCATTGTGGTACAGAAAACAATGAGTGAAAAGGAGGAAATGCTGGTTTTATGCATGCATCTTCACGTTAAAGTGACCGCCAAAGAAAAGGCTTTGGGAAACATTGAGACAGAAGGAGCAAATGCTGGTCACCAGCATTTTCTCCTTTTGACTCAGTGATCACTGCACCACAGTGGGCCGATGCCCCGGGCGGATAGCTCAGTCGTTAACGTCGGGGTCTCATCAATCCGGGGGTCGTCCCAGTATCCATTCTGACCTGGGGACTCTGTTTGGATATCAATGTGGAAGTACTGGTGCGGGAAATGCCAGGAATGCATACACATGTAAGGTGCTCCAGCCGCCGAGAATCGACCATACCATTTCTGTCTCAATGCCTTCCAAAGCCTGCTCTTCGAGCAGTCACTTTAACCTGTGGGTGTGTAGAGTCATTCCTTTGTCGAAAAACAACATTACAACATCAACAACTTAGGTATAAGTTTCATGTATAGCTCGCGCTAAATGACCTGGCAGAGCATCTCGTTCCGTTTAGCAGGTGTTCAACTCCACTGTCGCAATGGTTTTGTCCGTCTCTTTGTTTTGAATGTATTTCAGGCATCGAGTTCAGTTTGGGTGTGATGTACGTATGTTTGTGTGCCATGATTGAATCGACGCGGGCTTCGAAGCAGAACGGCTAGGACGTAAGTTTGAAAATTTGATCTTTACCAATCGAATGGGTACGGAGAAGACTGGTTTCCATTGTGGTACAGAAAACAACGAGTGAAAAGGAGGAAATGCTGGTTTTCTGCATGCATCTTCACGTTAAAGTGACCGCCAAAGAAAAGGCTTTGGGAAACATTGAGACAGAAGGAGCAAATGCTGGTCACCAGCATTTTCTCCTTTTGACTCAGTGATCACTGCACCACAGTGGGCCGATGCCCCGGGCGGATAGCTCAGTCGTTAACGTCGGGGTCTCATCAATCCGGGGGTCGTCCCAGTATCCATTCTGACCTGGGGACTCTGTTTGGATATCAATGTGGAAGTACTGGTGCGGGAAATGCCAGGAATGCATACACATGTAAGGTGCTCCAGCCGCCGAGAATCGACCGTACCATTTCTGTCTCAATGCCTTCCAAAGCCTGCTCTTTGAGCAGTCACTTTAACCTGTAGGTGTGTAGAGTCATTCCTTTGTCGAAAAACAACATTACAACATCAACAACTTAGGTATAAGTTTCATGTATAGCTCGCGCTAAATGACCTGGCAGAGCATCTCGTTCCGTTTAGCAGGTGTTCAACTCCACTGTCGCAATAGTTTTGTCCGTCTCTTTGTTTTGAATGTATTTCAGGCATCGAGTTCAGTTTGGGTGTGATGTACGTGTGTTTGTGTGCCATGATTGAATCGACGCGGGCTTCGAAGCAGAACGGCTAGGACGTAAGTTTGAAAATTTGATCTTTACCAATCGAATGGGTACGGAGAAGACTGGTTTCCATTGTGGTACAGAAAACAATGAGTGAAAAGGAGGAAATGCTGGTTTTATGCATGCATCTTCACGTTAAAGTGACCGCCAAAGAAAAGGCTTTGGGAAACATTGAGACAGAAGGAGCAAATGCTGGTCACCAGCATTTTCTCCTTTTGACTCAGTGATCACTGCACCACAGTGGGCCGACGCCCCGGGCGGATAGCTCAGTCGTTAACGTCGGGGTCTCATCAATCCGGGGGTCGTCCCAGTATCCATTCTGACCTGGGGACTCTGTTTGGATATCAATGTGGAAGTACTGGTGCGGGAAATGCCAGGAATGCATACACATGTAAGGTGCTCCAGCCGCCGAGAATCGACCGTACCATTTCTGTCTCAATGCCTTCCAAAGCCTGCTCTTCGAGCAGTCACTTTAACCTGTAGATGTGTAGAGTCATTCCTTTGTCGAAAAACAACATTACAACATCAACAACTTAGGTATAAGTTTCATGTATAGCTGGCGCTAAATGACCTGGCAGAGCATCTCGTTCCGTTTAGCAGGTGTTCAACTCCACTGTCGCAATGGTTTTGTCCGTCTCTTTGTTTTGAATGTATTTCAGGCATCGAGTTCAGTTTGGGTGTGATGTACGTGTGTTTGTGTGCCATGATTGAATCGACGCGGGCTTCGAAGCAGAACGGCTAGGACGTAAGTTTGAAAATTTGATCTTTACCAATCGAATGGGTACGGAGAAGACTGGTTTCCATTGTGGTACAGAAAACAATGAGTGAAAAGGAGGAAATGCTGGTTTTATGCATGCATCTTCACGTTAAAGTGACCGCCAAAGAAAAGGCTTTGGGAAACATTGAGACAGAAGGAGCAAATGCTGGTCACCAGCATTTTCTCCTTTTGACTCAGTGATCACTGCACCACAGTGGGCCGATGCCCCGGGCGGATAGCTCAGTCGTTAACGTCGGGGTCTCATCAATCCGGGGGTCATCCCAGTATCCATTCTGACCTGGGGACTCTGTTTGGATATCAATGTGGAAGTACTGGTGCGGGAAATGCCAGGAATGCATACACATGTAAGGTGCTCCAGCCGCCGAGAATCGACCGTACCATTTCTGTCTCAATGCCTTCCAAAGCCTGCTCTTCGAGCAGTCACTTTAACCTGTAGGTGTGTAGAGTCATTCCTTTGTCGAAAAACAACATTACAACATCAACAACTTAGGTATAAGTTTCATGTATAGCTCGCGCTAAATGACCTGGCAGAGCATCTCGTTCCGTTTAGCAGGTGTTCAACTCCACTGTCGCAATGGTTTTGTCCGTCTCTTTGTTTTGAATGTATTTCAGGCATCAAGTTCAGTTTGGGTATGATGTACGTGTGTTTGTCGTCCCAGTATCCATTCTGACCTGGGGACTCTGTTTGGATATCAATGTGGAAGTACTGGTGCGGGAAATGCCAGGAATGCATACACATGTAAGGTGCTCCAGCCGCCGAGAATGGACCATACCATTTCTGTCTCAATGCCTTCCAAAGCCTGCTCTTCGAGCAGTCACTTTAACCTGTAGGTGTGTAGAGTCATTCCTTTGTCGAAAAACAACATTACAACATCAACAACTTAGGTATAAGTTTCATGTATAGCTCGCGCTAAATGACCTGGCAGAGCATCTCGTTCCGTTTAGCAGGTGTTCAACTCCACTGTCGCAATAGTTTTGTCCGTCTCTTTGTTTTGAATGTATTTCAGGCATCGAGTTCAGTTTGGGTGTGATGTACGTGTGTTTGTGTGCCATGATTGAATCGACGCGGGCTTTGAAGCAGAACGGCTAGGACGTAAGTTTGAAAATTTGATCTTTACCAATCGAATGGGTACGGAGAAGACTGGTTTGCATTGTGGTACAGAAAACAATGAGTGAAAAGGAGGAAATGCTGGTTTTATGCATGCATCTTCACGTTAAAGTGACCGCCAAAGAAAAGGCTTTGGGAAACATTGAGACAGAAGGAGCAAATGCTGGTCACCAGCATTTTCTCCTTTTGACTCAGTGATTACTGCACCACAGTGGGCCGATGCCCCGGGCGGATAGCTCAGTCGTTAACGTCGGGGTCTCATCAATCCGGGGGTCGTCCCAGTATCCATTCTGACCTGGGGACTCTGTTTGGATATCAATGTGGAAGTACTGGTGCGGGAAATGCCAGGAATGCATACACATGTAAGGTGCTCCAGCCGCCGAGAATCGACCGTACCATTTCTGTCTCAATACCTTCCAAAGCCTGCTCTTCGAGCAGTCACTTTAACCTGTAGGTGTGTAGAGTCATTCCTTTGTCGAAAAACAACATTACAACATCAACAACTTAGGTATAAGTTTCATGTATAGCTCGCGCTAAATGACCTGGCAGAGCATCTCGTTCCGTTTAGCAGGTGTTCAACTCCACTGTCGCAATGGTTTTGTCCGTCTCTTTGTTTTGAATGTATTTCAGGCATCGAGTTCAGTTTGGGTGTGATGTACGTGTGTTTGTGTGCCATGATTGAATCGACGCGGGCTTCGAAGCAGAACGGCTAGGACGTAAGTTTGAAAATTTGATCTTTACCAATCGAATGGGTACGGAGAAGACTGGTTTCCATTGTGGTACAGAAAACAATGAGTGAAAAGGAGGAAATGCTGGTTTTATGCATGCATCTTCACGTTAAAGTGACCGCCAAAGAAAAGGCTTTGGGAAACATTGAGACAGAAGGAGCAAATGCTGGTCACCAGCATTTTCTCCTTTTGACTCAGTGATCACTGCACCACAGTGGGCCGATGCCCCGGGCGGATAGCTCAGTCGTTAACGTCGGGGTCTCATCAATCCGGGGGTCGTCCCAGTATCCATTCTGACCTGGGGACTCTGTTTGGATATCAATGTGGAAGTACTGGTGCGGGAAATGCCAGGAATGCATACACATGTAAGGTGCTCCAGCCGCCGAGAATCGACCGTACCATTTCTGTCTCAATGCCTTCCAAAGCCTGCTCTTCGAGCAGTCACTTTAACCTGTAGGTGTGTAGAGTCATTCCTTTGTCGAAAAACAACATTACAACATCAACAACTTAGGTATAAGTTTCATGTATAGCTCGCGCTAAATGACCTGGCAGAGCATCTCGTTCCGTTTAGCAGGTGTTCAACTCCACTGTCGCAATGGTTTTGTCCGTCTCTTTGTTTTGAATGTATTTCAGGCATCGAGTTCAGTTTGGGTGTGATGTACGTGTGTTTGTGTGCCATGATTGAATCGACGCGGGCTTCGAAGCAGAACGGCTAGGACGTAAGTTTGAAAATTTGATCTTTACCAATCGAATGGGTACGGAGAAGACTGGTTTCCATTCTGGTACAGAAAACAATGAGTGAAAAGGAGGAAATGCTGGTTTTATGCATGCATCTTCACGTTAAAGTGACCGCCAAAGAAAAGGCTTTGGGAAACATTGAGACAGAAGGAGCAAATGCTGGTCACCAGCATTTTCTCCTTTTGACTCAGTGATCACTGCACCACAGTGGGCCGATGCCCCGGGCGGATAGCTCAGTCGTTAACGTCGGGGTCTCATCAATCCGGGGGTCGTCCCAGTATCCATTCTGATCTGGGGACTCTGTTTGGATATCAATGTGGAAGTACTGGTGCGGGAAATGCCAGGAATGCATACACATGTAAGGTGCTCCAGCCGCCGAGAATCGACTGTACCATTTCTGTCTCAATGCCTTCCAAAGCCTGCTCTTCGAGCAGTCATTTTAACCTGTAGGTGTGTAGAGTCATTCCTTTGTCGAAAAACAACATTACAACATCAACAACTTAGGTATAAGTTTCATGTATAGCTCGCGCTAAATGACCTGGCAGAGCATCTCGTTCCATTTAGCAGGTGTTCAACTCCACTGTCGCAATGGTTTTGTCCGTCTCTTTGTTTTGAATGTATTTCAGGCATCGAGTTCAGTTTGGGTGTGATGTACGTGTGTTTGTGTGCCATGATTGAATCGACGCGGGCTTCGAAGCAGAACGGCTAGGACGTAAGTTTGAAAATTTGATCTTTACCAATCGAATGGGTACGGAGAAGACTGGTTTCCATTGTGGTACAGAAAACAATGAGTGAAAAGGAGGAAATGCTGGTTTTATGCATGCATCTTCACGTTAAAGTGACCGCCAAAGAAAAGGCTTTGGGAAACATTGAGACAGAAGGAGCAAATGCTGGTCACCAGCATTTTCTCCTTTTGACTCAGTGATCACTGCACCACAGTGGGCCGATGCCCCGGGCGGATAGCTCAGTCGTTAACGTCGGGGTCTCATCAATCCGGGGGTCGTCCCAGTATCCATTCTGACCTGGGGACTCTGTTTGGATATCAATGTGGAAGTACTGGTGCGGGAAATGCCAGGAATGCATACACATGTAAGGTGCTCCAGCCGCCGAGAATCGACCGTACCATTTCTGTCTCAATGCCTTCCAAAGCCTGCTCTTCGAGCAGTCACTTTAACCTGTAGGTGTGTAGAGTCATTCCTTTGTCGAAAAACAACATTACAACATCAACAACTTAGGTATAAGTTTCATGTATAGCTCGCGCTAAATGACCTGGCAGAGCATCTCGTTCCGTTTAGCAGGTGTTCAACTCCACTGTCGCAATGGTTTTGTCCGTCTCTTTGTTTTGAATGTATTTCAGGCATCAAGTTCAGTTTGGGTGTGATGTACGTGTGTTTGTGTGCCATGATTGAATCGACGCGGGCTTCGAAGCAGAACGGCTAGGACGTAAGTTTGAAAATTTGATCTTTACCAATCGAATGGGTACGGAGAAGACTGGTTTCCATTGTGGTACAGAAAACAATGAGTGAAAAGGAGGAAATGCTGGTTTTATGCATGCATCTTCACGTTAAAGTGACCGCCAAAGAAAAGGCTTTGGGAAACATTGAGACAGAAGGAGCAAATGCTGGTCACCAGCATTTTCTCCTTTTGACTCAGTGATCACTGCACCACAGTGGGCCGATGCCCCGGGCGGATAGCTCAGTCGTTAACGTCGGGGTCTCATCAATCCGGGGGTCGTCCCAGTATCCATTCTGACCTGGGGACTCTGTTTGGATATCAATGTGGAAGTACTGGTGCGGGAAATGCCAGGAATGCATACACATGTAAGGTGCTCCAGCCGCCGAGAATCGACCGTACCATTTCTGTCTCAATGCCTTCCAAAGCCTGCTCTTCGAGCAGTCACTTTAACCTGTAGGTGTGTGGAGTCATCCCTTTGTCGAAAAACAACATTACAACATCAACAACTTAGGTATAAGTTTCATGTATAGCTCGCGCTAAATGACCTGGCAGAGCATCTCGTTCCGTTTAGCAGGTGTTCAACTCCACTGTCGCAATGGTTTTGTCCGTCTCTTTGTTTTGAATGTATTTCAGGCATCGAGTTCAGTTTGGGTGTGATGTACGTGTGTTTGTGTGCCATGATTGAATCGACGCGGGCTTCGAAGCAGAACGGCTAGGACGTAAGTTTGAAAATTTGATCTTTACCAATCGAATGGGTACGGAGAAGACTGGTTTCCATTGTGGTACAGAAAACAATGAGTGAAAAGGAGGAAATGCTGGTTTTATGCATGCATCTTCACGTTAAAGTGACCGCCAAAGAAAAGGCTTTGGGAAACATTGAGACAGAAGGAGCAAATGCTGGTCACCAGCATTTTCTCCTTTTGACTCAGTGATCACTGCACCACAGTGGGCCGATGCCCCGGGCGGATAGCTCAGTCTTTAACGTCGGGGTCTCATCAATCCGGGGGTCGTCCCAGTATCCATTCTGACCTGGGGACTCTGTTTGGATATCAATGTGGAAGTACTGGTGCGGGAAATGCCAGGAATGCATACACATGTAAGGTGCTCCAGCCGCCGAGAATCGACCGTACCATTTCTGTCTCAATGCCTTCCAAAGCCTGCTCTTCGAGCAGTCACTTTAACCTGTAGGTGTGTAGAGTCATTCCTTTGTCGAAAAACAACATTACAACATCAACAACTCAGGTATAAGTTTCATGTATAGCTCGCGCTAAATGACCTGGCAGAGCATCTCGTTCCGTTAAGCAGGTGTTCAACTCCACTGTCGCAATGGTTTTGTCCGTCTCTTTGTTTTGAATGTATTTCAGGCATCGAGTTCAGTTTGGGTGTGATGTACGTGTGTTTGTGTGCCATGATTGAATCGACGCGGGCTTCGAAGCAGAACGGCTAGGACGTAAGTTTGAAAATTTGATCTTTACCAATCGAATGGGTACGGAGAAGACTGGTTTCCATTGTGGTACAGAAAACAATGAGTGAAAAGGAGGAAATGCTGGTTTTATGCATGCATCTTCATGTTAAAGTGACCGCCAAAGAAAAGGCTTTGGGAAACATTGAGACAGAAGGAGCAAATCCTGGTCACCAGCATTTTCTCCTTTTGACTCAGTGATCACTGCACCACAGTGGGCCGATGCCCCGGGCGGATAGCTCAGTCGTTAACGTCGGGGTCTCATCAATCCGGGGGTCGTCCCAGTATCCATTCTGACCTGGGGACTCTGTTTGGATATCAATGTGGAAGTACTGGTGCGGGAAATGCCAGGAATGCATACACATGTAAGGTGCTCCAGCCGCCGAGAATCGACCGTACCATTTCTGTCTCAATGCCTTCCAAAGCCTGCTCTTCGAGCAGTCACTTTAACCTGTAGGTGTGTAGAGTCATTCCTTTGTCGAAAAACAACATTACAACATCAACAACTTAGGTATAAGTTTCATGTATAGCTCGCGCTAAATGACCTGGCAGAGCATCTCGTTCCGTTAAGCAGGTGTTCAACTCCACTGTCGCAATGGTTTTGTCCGTCTCTTTGTTTTGAATGTATTTCAGGCATCGAGTTCAGTTTGGGTGTGATGTACGTGTGTTTGTGTGCCATGATTGAATCGACGCGGGCTTCGAAGCAGAACGGCTAGGACGTAAGTTTGAAAATTTGATCTTTACCAATCGAATGGGTACGGAGAAGACTGGTTTCCATTGTGGTACAGAAAACAATGAGTGAAAAGGAGGAAATGCTGGTTTTATGCATGCATCTTCACGTTAAAGTGACCGCCAAAGAAAAGGCTTTGGGAAACATTGAGACAGAAGGAGCAAATGCTGGTCACCAGCATTTTCTCCTTTTGACTCAGTGATCACTGCACCACAGTGGGCCGATGCCCCGGGCGGATAGCTCAGTCGTTAACGTCGGGGTCTCATCAATCCGGGGGGTCGTCCCAGTATCCATTCTGACCTGGGGACTCTGTTTGGATTTCAATGTGGAAGTACTGGTGCGGGAAATGCCAGGAATGCATACACATGTAAGGTGCTCCAGCCGCCGAGAATCGACCGTACCATTTCTGTCTCAATGCCTTCCAAAGCCTGCTCTTCGAGCAGTCACTTTAACCTGTAGGTGTGTAGAGTCATTCCTTTGTCGAAAAACAACATTACAACATCAACAACTTAGGTATTATAAATTTATATTGACCCCGGAATGACCTACCTCATTTAAATAGTTACCCATTTCAAAACAGGTAAATCAGGTTGAACACGTAATTATCGAATAATGTTATGTTGAATGTTTGAAATGTAACATCTGATTTCACCAATCTGGTTAGCTCAATAGGTTGCGCGTTGGCTTTGAAAGCTAATGGACCCAGGTTCGGACCCCAATCGAGCTTCTTTCTTTTACCTATTTGAAGGACTTCTATTTTAACTTTCCTGTGCATATTACCCTATTGGAACCATAAGGATCACAATTTATTATGCTTTTGCCCAAAAAAGTAAGCATAATTTATAAATATTGACTTAAATATTGTCAGTGGTAGATAAACGTGCAAAGAACCTCCATGGGCGACCAATGTCACAAAAAAGCCACTGGCCTTTGCACTAAGAGCAAAAGAAATAGCTTCGAATGTACTAAGTTAATCTGTGAAGTAGCAGCAGAACTACAACAGAAAGCTTTCTTCATCTTTGTAGACCAAACGTTGTCCAGAAGACTCTGGGGTCGGTAAAATCATGACATATAATTTAAAAAAAAGAAGGAGCTCGGTCGCCAATGGCGTCTTCATGTCACCAACAACAACGAGGGGATAGGAGATGAACTGAATTGTAAATTGAAGAAAAAAGATAAAAAAAAAATAAAATGGTTCAGAGGGGGTTCGAACCTCGGACATGTCAATTTCAACACCAACGACTCTACCAGTTGAGCTATCAAGCACTTGACATTCGTCATATACTTTGAGAGTAGAGAATCTCGTGCAAGTTATCTGAAAAATCCCGACATACCTTTTATCGGATAAACTCGTCCAAGTGAGTATGCAAATGAAGCAGGTCATTCCGCGGTCAAAGTAAAAAATCAATATAAGTTTCATGTATAGCTCGTGCTAAATGACCTGGCAGAGCATCTCGTTCCGTTTAGCAGGTGTTCAACTCCACTGTCGCAATGGTTTTGTCCGTCTCTTTGTTTTGAATGTATTTCAGGCATCGAGTTCAGTTTGGGTGTGATGTACGTGTGTTTGTGTGCCATGATTGAATCGACGCGGGCTTCGAAGCAGAACGGCTAGGACGTAAGTTTGAAAATTTGATCTTTACCAATCGAATGGGTACGGAGAAGACTGGTTTCCATTGTGGTACAGAAAACAATGAGTGAAAAGGAGGAAATGCTGGTTTTATGCATGCATCTTCACGTTAAAGTGACCGCCAAAGAAAAGGCTTTGGGAAACATTGAGACAGAAGGAGCAAATGCTGGTCACCAGCATTTTTTCCTTTTGACTCAGTGATCACTGCACCACAGTGGGCCGATGCCCCGGGCGGATAGCTCAGTCGTTAACGTCGGGGTCTCATCAATCCGGGGGTCGTCCCAGTATCCATTCTGACCTGGGGACTCTGTTTGGATATCAATGTGGAAGTACTGGTGCGGGAAATGCCAGGAATGCATACACATGTAAGGTGCTCCAACCGCCGAGAATCGACCGTACCATTTCTGTCTCAATGCCTTTTAAAGCCTGCTCTTCGAGCAGTCACTTTAACCTGTAGGTGTGTAGAGTCATTCCTTTGTCGAAAAACAACAGTACAACATCAACAACTTAGGTATAAGTTTCATGTATAGCTCGCGCTAAATGACCTGGCAGAGCATCTCGTTCCGTTTAGCAGGTGTTCAACTCCACTGTCGCAATGGTTTTGTCCGTCTCTTTGTTTTGAATGTATTTCAGGCATCGAGTTCAGTTTGGGTGTGATGTACGTGTGTTTGTGTGCCATGATTGAATCGACGCGGGCTTCGAAGCACAACGGCTAGGACGTAAGTTTGAAAATTTGATCTTTACCAATCGAATGGGTACGGAGAAGACTGGTTTCCATTGTGGTACTGAAAACAATGAGTGAAAAGGAGGAAATGCTGGTTTTATGCATGCATCTTCACGTTAAAGTGACTGCCAAAGAAAAGGCTTTGGGAAACATTGAGACAGAAGGAGCATATGCTGGTCACCAGCATTTTCTCCTTTTGACTCAGTGATCACTGCACCACAGTGGGCCGATGCCCCGGGCGGATAGCTCAGTCGTTAACGTCGGGGTCTCATCAATCCGGGGGTCGTCCCAGTATCCATTCTGACCTGGGGACTCTGTTTGGATATCAATGTGGAAGTACTGGTGCGGGAAATGCCAGGAATGCATACACATGTAAGGTGCTCCAGCCGCCGAGAATCGACCGTACCATTTCTGTCTCAATGCCTTCCAAAGCCTGCTCTTCGAGCAGTCACTTTAACCTGTAGGTGTGTAGAGTCATTCCTTTGTCGAAAAACAACATTACAACATCAACAACTTAGGTATAAGTTTCATGTATAGCTCGCGCTAAATGACCTGGCAGAGCATCTCGTTCCGTTTAGCAGGTGTTCAACTCCACTGTCGCAATGGTTTTGTCCGTCTCTTTGTTTTGAATGTATTTCAGGCATCGAGTTCAGTTTGGGTGTGATGTACGTGTGTTTGTGTGCCATGATTGAATCGACGCGGGCTTCGAAGCAGAACGGCTAGGACGTAAGTTTGAAAATTTGATCTTTACCAATCGAATGGGTACGGAGAAGACTAGTTTCCATTGTGGTACAGAAAACAATGAGTGAAAAGGAGGAAATGCTGGTTTTATGCATGCATCTTCACGTTAAAGTGACAGCCAAAGAAAAGGCTTTGGGAAACATTGAGACAGAAGGAGCAAATGCTGGTCACCAGCATTTTCTCCTTTTGACTCAGTGATCACTGCACCACAGTGGGCCGATGCCCCGGGCGGATAGCTCAGTCGTTAACGTCGGGGTGTCATCAATCCGGGGGGTCGTCCCAGTATCCATTCTGACCTGGGGACTCTGTTTGGATTTCAATGTGGAAGTACTGGTGCGGGAAATGCCAGGAATGCATACACATGTAAGGTGCTCCAGCCGCCGAGAATCGACCGTACCATTTCTGTCTCAATGCCTTCCAAAGCCTGCTCTTCGAGCAGTCACTTTAACCTGTAGGTGTGTAGAGTCATTCCTTTGTCGAAAAACAACATTACAACATCAACAACTTAGGTATAAGTTTCATGTATAGCTCGCGCTAAATGACCTGGCAGAGCATCTCGTTCCGTTTAGCAGGTGTTCAACTCCACTGTCGCAATGGTTTTGTCCGTCTCTTTGTTTTGAATGTATTTCAGGCATCGAGTTCAGTTTGGGTGTGATGTACGTGTGTTTGTGTGCCATGATTGAATCAACGCGGGCTTCGAAGCAGAACGGCTAGGACGTAAGTTTGAAAATTTGATCTTTACCAATCGAATGGGTACGGAGAAGACTGGTTTCCATTGTGGTACAGAAAACAATGAGTGAAAAGGAGGAAATGCTGGTTTTATGCATGCATCTTCACGTTAAAGTGACCGCCAAAGAAAAGGCTTTGGGAAACATTGAGACAGAAGGAGCAAATGCTGGTCACCAGCATTTTTTCCTTTTGACTCAGTGATCACTGCACCACAGTGGGCCGATGCCCCGGGCGGATAGCTCAGTCGTTAACGTCGGGGTCTCATCAATCCGGGGGTCGTCCCAGTATCCATTCTGACCTGGGGACTCTGTTTGGATATCAATGTGGAAGTACTGGTGCGGGAAATGCCAGGAATGCATACACATGTAAGGTGCTCCAACCGCCGAGAATCGACCGTACCATTTCTGTCTCAATGCCTTCCAAAGCCTGCTCTTCGAGCAGTCACTTTAACCTGTAGGTGTGTAGAGTCATTCCTTTGTCGAAAAACAACAGTACAACATCAACAACTTAGGTATAAGTTTCATGTATAGCTCGCGCTAAATGACCTGGCAGAGCATCTCGTTCCGTTTAGCAGGTGTTCAACTCCACTGTCGCAATGGTTTTGTCCGTCTCTTTGTTTTGAATGTATTTCAGGCATCGAGTTCAGTTTGGGTGTGATGTACGTGTGTTTGTGTGCCATGATTGAATCGACGCGGGCTTCGAAGCACAACGGCTAGGACGTAAGTTTGAAAATTTGATCTTTACCAATCGAATGGGTACGGAGAAGACTGGTTTCCATTGTGGTACTGAAAACAATGAGTGAAAAGGAGGAAATGCTGGTTTTATGCATGCATCTTCACGTTAAAGTGACTGCCAAAGAAAAGGCTTTGGGAAACATTGAGACAGAAGGAGCATATGCTGGTCACCAGCATTTTCTCCTTTTGACTCAGTGATCACTGCACCACAGTGGGCCGATGCCCCGGGCGGATAGCTCAGTCGTTAACGTCGGGGTCTCATCAATCCGGGGGTCGTCCCAGTATCCATTCTGACCTGGGGACTCTGTTTGGATATCAATGTGGAAGTACTGGTGCGGGAAATGCCAGGAATGCATACACATGTAAGGTGCTCCAGCCGCCGAGAATCGACTGTACCATTTCTGTCTCAATGCCTTCCAAAGCCTGCTCTTCGAGCAGTCACTTTAACCTGTAGGTGTGTAGAGTCATTCCTTTGTCAAAAAACAACATTACAACATCAACAACTTAGGTATAAGTTTCATGTATAGCTCGCGCTAAATGACCTGGCAGAGCATCTCGTTCCGTTTAGCAGGTGTTCAACTCCACTGTTGCAATGGTTTTGTCCGTCTCTTTGTTTTGAATGTATTTCAGGCATCGAGTTCAGTTTGGGTGTGATGTACGTGTGTTTGTGTGCCATGATTGAATCGACGCGGGCTTCGAAGCAGAACGGCTAGGACGTAAGTTTGAAAATTTGATCTTTACCAATCGAATGGGTACGGAGAAGACTGGTTTCCATTGTGGTACAGAAAACAATGAGTGAAAAGGAGGAAATGCTGGTTTTATGCATGCATCTTCACGTTAAAGTGACCGCCAAAGAAAAGGCTTTGGGAAACATTGAGACAGAAGGAGCAAATGCTGGTCACCAGCATTTTCTCCTTTTGACTCAGTGATCACTGCACCACAGTGGGCCGATGCCCCGGGCGGATAGCTCAGTCGTTAACGTTGGGGTCTCATCAATCCGGGGGTCGTCCCAGTATCCATTCTGACCTGGGGACTCTGTTTGGATATCAATGTGGAAGTACTGGTGCGGGAAATGCCAGGAATGCATACACATGTAAGGTGCTCCAGCCGCCGAGAATCGACCGTACCATTTCTGTCTCAATGCCTTCCAAAGCCTGCTCTTCGAGCAGTCACTTTAACCTGTAGGTGTGTAGAGTCATTCCTTTGTCGAAAAACAACATTACAACATCAACAACTTAGGTATAAGTTTCATGTATAGCTCGCGCTAAATGACCTGGCAGAGCATCTCGTTCCGTTTAGCAGATGTTCAACTCCACTGTCGCAATGGTTTTGTCCGTCTCTTTGTTTTGAATGTATTTCAGGCATCGAGTTCAGTTTGGATGTGATGTACGTGTGTTTGTGTGCCATGATTGAATCGACGCGGGCTTCGAAGCAGAACGGCTAGGACGTAAGTTTGAAAATTTGATCTTTACCAATCGAATGGGTACGGAGAAGACTGGTTTCCATTGTGGTACAGAAAACAATGAGTGAAAAGGAGGAAATGCTGGTTTTATGCATGCATCTTCACGTTAAAGTGACCGCCAAAGAAAAGGCTTTGGGAAACATTGAGACAGAAGGAGCAAATGCTGGTCACCAGCATTTTCTCCTTTTGACTCAGTGATCACTGCACAACAATGGGCCGATGCCCCGGGCGGATAGCTCAGTCGTTAATGTTGGGGTCTCATCAATCCGGGGGTCGTCCCAGTATCCATTCTGACCTGGGGACTCTGTTTGGATATCAATGTGGAAGTACTGGTGCGGGAAATGCCAGGAATGCAGACACATGTAAGGTGCTCCAGCCGCCGAGAATCGACCGTACCATTTCTGTCTCAATGCCTTCCAAAGCCTGCTCTTCGAGCAGTCACTTTAACCTGTAGGTGTGTAGAGTCATTCCTTTGTCGAAAAACAACAGTACAACATCAACAACTTAGGTATAAGTTTCATGTATAGCTCGCACTAAATGACCTGGCAGAGCATCTCGTTCCGTTTAGCAGGTGTTCAACTCCACTGTCGCAATGGTTTTGTCCGTCTCTTTGTTTTGAATGTATTTCAGGCATCGAGTTCAGTTTGGGTGTGATGTACGTGTGTTTGTGTGCCATGATTGAATCGACGCGGGCTTCGAAGCAGAACGGCTAGGACGTAAGTTTGAAAATTTGATCTTTACCAATCGAATGGGTACGGAGAA
Source organism: Fragum sueziense (assembly GCA_963680895.1). Lineage (NCBI taxonomy): Eukaryota > Metazoa > Mollusca > Bivalvia > Cardiida > Cardiidae > Fragum > Fragum sueziense. The sequence goes on from OY804601.1 coordinate 28,214,101, forward strand.
GACTGGTTTGCATTGTGGTACAGAAAACAATGAGTGAAAAGGAGGAAATGCTGGTTTTATGCATGCATCTTCATGTTAAAGTGACCGCCAAAGAAAAGGCTTTGGGAAACATTGAGACAGAAGGAGCAAATGCTGGTCACCAGCATTTTTTCCTTTTGACTCAGTGATCACTGCACCACAGTGGGCCGATGCCCCGGGCGGATAGCTCAGTCGTTAACGTCGGGGTCTCATCAATCCGGGGGTCGTCCCAGTATCCATTCTGACCTGGGGACTCTGTTTGGATATCAATGTGGAAGTACTGGTGCGGGAAATGCCAGGAATGCATACATATGTAAGGTGCTCCAACCGCCGAGAATCGACCGTACCATTTCTGTCTCAATGCCTTCCAAAGCCTGCTCTTCGAGCAGTCACTTTAACCTGTAGGTGTGTAGAGTCATTCCTTTGTCGAAAAACAACAGTACAACATCAACAACTTAGGTATAAGTTTCATGTATAGCTCGCGCTAAATGACCTGGCAGAGCATCTCGTTCCGTTTAGCAGGTGTTCAACTCCACTGTCGCAATGGTTTTGTCCGTCTCTTTGTTTTGAATGTATTTCAGGCATCGAGTTCAGTTTGGGTGTGATGTACGTGTGTTTGTGTGCCATGATTGAATCGACGCGGGCTTCGAAGCAGAACGGCTAGGACGTAAGTTTGAAAATTTGATCTTTACCAATCGAATGGGTACGGAGAAGACTGGTTTCCATTGTGGTACTGAAAACAATGAGTGAAAAGGAGGAAATGCTGGTTTTATGCATGCATCTTCACGTTAAAGTGACTGCCAAAGAAAAGGCTTTGGGAAACATTGAGACAGAAGGAGCATATGCTGGTCACCAGCATTTTCTCCTTTTGACTCAGTGATCACTGCACCACAGTGGGCCGATGCCCCGGGCGGATAGCTCAGTCGTTAACGTCGGGGTCTCATCAATCCGGGGGTCGTCCCAGTATCCATTCTGACCTGGGGAATCTGTTTGGATATCAATGTGGAAGTACTGGTGCGGGAAATGCCAGGAATGCATACACATGTAAGGTGCTCCAGCCGCCGAGAATCGACCGTACCATTTCTGTCTCAATGCCTTCCAAAGCCTGCTCTTCGAGCAGTCACTTTAACCTGTGGGTGTGTAGAGTCATTCCTTTGTCGAAAAACAACATTACAACATCAACAACTTAGGTATAAGTTTCATGTATAGCTCGCGCTAAATGACCTGGCAGAGCATCTCGTTCCGTTTAGCAGGTGTTCAACTCCACTGTCGCAATGGTTTTGTCCGTCTCTTTGTTTTGAATGTATTTCAGGCATCGAGTTCAGTTTGGGTGTGATGTACGTGTGTTTTTGTGCCATGATTGAATCGATGCGGGCTTCGAAGCAGAACGGCTAGGACGTAAGTTTGAAAATTTGATCTTTACCAATCGAATGGGTACGGAGAAGACTGGTTTCCATTGTGGTACAGAAAACAATGAGTGAAAAGGAGGAAATGCTGGTTTTATGCATGCATCTTCACGTTAAAGTGACCGCCAAAGAAAAGGCTTTGGGAAACATTGAGACAGAAGGAGCAAATGCTGGTCACCAGCATTTTTTCCTTTTGACTCAGTGATCACTGCACCACAGTGGGCCGATGCCCCGGGCGGATAGCTCAGTCGTTAACGTCGGGGTCTCATCAATCCGGGGGTCGTCCCAGTATCCATTCTGACCTGGGGACTCTGTTTGGATATCAATGTGGAAGTACTGGTGCGGGAAATGCCAGGAATGCATACACATGTAAGGTGCTCCAACCGCCGAGAATCGACCGTACCATTTCTGTCTCAATGCCTTCCAAAGCCTGCTCTTCGAGCAGTCACTTTAACCTGTAGGTGTGTAGAGTCATTCCTTTGTCGAAAAACAACATTACAACATCAACAACTTAGGTATAAGTTTCATGTATAGCTCGCGCTAAATGACCTGGCAGAGCATCTCGTTCCGTTTAGCAGGTGTTCAACTCCACTGTCGCAATGGTTTTGTCCGTCTCTTTGTTTTGAATGTATTTCAGGCATCGAGTTCAGTTTGGGTGTGATGTACGTGTGTTTGTGTGCCATGATTGAATCGACGCGGGCTTCGAAGCACAACGGCTAGGACGTAAGTTTGAAAATTTGATCTTTACCAATCGAATGGGTACGGAGAAGACTGGTTTCCATTGTGGTACTGAAAACAATGAGTGAAAAGGAGGAAATGCTGGTTTTATGCATGCATCTTCACGTTAAAGTGACTGCCAAAGAAAAGGCTTTGGGAAACATTGAGACAGAAGGAGCATATGCTGGTCACCAGCATTTTCTCCTTTTGACTCAGTGATCACTGCACCACAGTGGGCCGATGCCCCGGGCGGATAGCTCAGTCGTTAACGTCGGGGTCTCATCAATCCGGGGGTCGTCCCAGTATCCATTCTGACCTGGGGACTCTGTTTGGATATCAATGTGGAAGTACTGGTGCGGGAAATGCCAGGAATGCATACACATGTAAGGTGCTCCAGCCGCCGAGAATCGACCGTACCATTTCTGTCTCAATGCCTTCCAAAGCCTGCTCTTCGAGCAGTCACTTTAACCTGTAGGTGTGTAGAGTCATTCCTTTGTCGAAAAACAACATTACAACATCAACAACTTAGGTATAAGTTTCATGTATAGCTCGCGCTAAATGACCTGGCAGAGCATCTCGTTCCGTTTAGCAGGTGTTCAACTCCACTGTCGCAATGGTTTTGTCCGTCTCTTTGTTTTGAATGTATTTCAGGCATCGAGTTCAGTTTGGGTGTGATGTACGTGTGTTTGTGTGCCATGATTGAATCGACGCGGGCTTCGAAGCAGAACGGCTAGGACGTAAGTTTGAAAATTTGATCTTTACCAATCGAATGGGTACGGAGAAGACTGGTTTCCATTGTGGTACAGAAAACAATGAGTGAAAAGGAGGAAATGCTGGTTTTATGCATGCATCTTCACGTTAAAGTGACCGCCAAAGAAAAGGCTTTGGGAAACATTGAGACAGAAGGAGCAAATGCTGGTCACCAGCATTTTCTCCTTTTGACTCAGTGATCACTGCACCACAGTGGGCCGATGCCCCGGGCGGATAGCTCAGTCGTTAACGTTGGGGTCTCATCAATCCGGGGGTCGTCCCAGTATCCATTCTGACCTGGGGACTCTGTTTGGATATCAATGTGGAAGTACTGGTGCGGGAAATGCCAGGAATGCATACACATGTAAGGTGCTCCAGCCGCCGAGAATCGACCGTACCATTTCTGTCTCAATGCCTTCCAAAGCCTGCTCTTCGAGCAGTCACTTTAACCTGTAGGTGTGTAGAGTCATTCCTTTGTCGAAAAACAACAGTACAACATCAACAACTTAGGTATAAGTTTCATGTATAGCTCGCGCTAAATGACCTGGCAGAGCATCTCGTTCCGTTTAGCAGATGTTCAACTCCACTGTCGCAATGGTTTTGTCCGTCTCTTTGTTTTGAATGTATTTCAGGCATCGAGTTCAGTTTGGATGTGATGTACGTGTGTTTGTGTGCCATGATTGAATCGACGCGGGCTTCGAAGCAGAACGGCTAGGACGTAAGTTTGAAAATTTGATCTTTACCAATCGAATGGGTACGGAGAAGACTGGTTTCCATTGTGGTACAGAAAACAATGAGTGAAAAGGAGGAAATGCTGGTTTTATGCATGCATCTTCACGTTAAAGTGACCGCCAAAGAAAAGGCTTTGGGAAACATTGAGACAGAAGGAGCAAATGCTGGTCACCAGCATTTTCTCCTTTTGACTCAGTGATCACTGCACAACAATGGGCCGATGCCCCGGGCGGATAGCTCAGTCGTTAATGTCGGGGTCTCATCAATCCGGGGGTCATCCCAGTATCCATTCTGACCTGGGGACTCTGTTTGGATATCAATGTGGAAGTACTGGTGCGGGAAATGCCAGGAATGCAGACACGTGTAAGGTGCTCCAGCCGCCGAGAATCGACCGTACCATTTCTGTCTCAATGCCTTCCAAAGCCTGCTCTTCGAGCAGTCACTTTAACCTGTAGGTGTGTAGAGTCATTCCTTTGTCGAAAAACAACATTACAACATCAACAACTTAGGTATAAGTTTCATGTATAGCTCGCACTAAATGACCTGGCAGAGCATCTCGTTCCGTTTAGCAGGTGTTCAACTCCACTGTCGCAATGGTTTTGTCCGTCTCTTTGTTTTGAATGTATTTCAGGCATCGAGTTCAGTTTGGGTGTGATGTACGTGTGTTTGTGTGCCATGATTGAATCGACGCGGGCTTCGAAGCAGAACGGCTAGGACGTAAGTTTGAAAATTTGATCTTTACCAATCGAATGGGTACGGAGAAGACTGGTTTGCATTGTGGTACAGAAAACAATGAGTGAAAAGGAGGAAATGCTGGTTTTATGCATGCATCTTCACGTTAAAGTGACCGCCAAAGAAAAGGCTTTGGGAAACATTGAGACAGAAGGAGCAAATGCTGGTCACCAGCATTTTTTCCTTTTGACTCAGTGATCACTGCACCACAGTGGGCCGATGCCCCGGGCGGATAGCTCAGTCGTTAACGTCGGGGTCTCATCAATCCGGGGGTCGTCCCAGTATCCATTCTGACCTGGGGACTCTGTTTGGATATCAATGTGGAAGTACTGGTGCGGGAAATGCCAGGAATGCATACATATGTAAGGTGCTCCAACCGCCGAGAATCGACCGTACCATTTCTGTCTCAATGCCTTCCAAAGCCTGCTCTTCGAGCAGTCACTTTAACCTGTAGGTGTGTAGAGTCATTCCTTTGTCGAAAAACAACAGTACAACATCAACAACTTAGGTATAAGTTTCATGTATAGCTCGCGCTAAATGACCTGGCAGAGCATCTCGTTCCGTTTAGCAGGTGTTCAACTCCACTGTCGCAATGGTTTTGTCCGTCTCTTTGTTTTGAATGTATTTCAGGCATCGAGTTCAGTTTGGGTGTGATGTACGTGTGTTTGTGTGCCATGATTGAATCGACGCGGGCTTCGAAGCAGAACGGCTAGGACGTAAGTTTGAAAATTTGATCTTTACCAATCGAATGGGTACGGAGAAGACTGGTTTCCATTGTGGTACTGAAAACAATGAGTGAAAAGGAGGAAATGCTGGTTTTATGCATGCATCTTCACGTTAAAGTGACTGCCAAAGAAAAGGCTTTGGGAAACATTGAGACAGAAGGAGCATATGCTGGTCACCAGCATTTTCTCCTTTTGACTCAGTGATCACTGCACCACAGTGGGCCGATGCCCCGGGCGGATAGCTCAGTCGTTAACGTCGGGGTCTCATCAATCCGGGGGTCGTCCCAGTATCCATTCTGACCTGGGGACTCTGTTTGGATATCAATGTGGAAGTACTGGTGCGGGAAATGCCAGGAATGCATACACATGTAAGGTGCTCCAGCCGCCGAGAATCGACCGTACCATTTCTGTCTCAATGCCTTCCAAAGCCTGCTCTTCGAGCAGTCACTTTAACCTGTAGGTGTGTAGAGTCATTCCTTTGTCGAAAAACAACATTACAACATCAACAACTTAGGTATAAGTTTCATGTATAGCTCGCGCTAAATGACCTGGCAGAGCATCTCGTTCCGTTTAGCAGGTGTTCAACTCCACTGTCGCAATGGTTTTGTCCGTCTCTTTGTTTTGAATGTATTTCAGGCATCGAGTTCAGTTTGGGTGTGATGTACGTGTGTTTGTGTGCCATGATTGAATCGATGCGGGCTTCGAAGCAGAACGGCTAGGACGTAAGTTTGAAAATTTGATCTTTACCAATCGAATGGGTACGGAGAAGACTGGTTTCCATTGTGGTACAGAAAACAATGAGTGAAAAGGAGGAAATGCTGGTTTTATGCATGCATCTTCACGTTAAAGTGACAGCCAAAGAAAAGGCTTTGGGAAACATTGAGACAGAAGGAGCAAATGCTGGTCACCAGCATTTTCTCCTTTTGACTCAGTGATCACTGCACCACAGTGGGCCGATGCCCCGGGCGGATAGCTCAGTCGTTAACGTCGGGGTCTCATCAATCCGGGGGTCGTCCCAGTATCCATTCTGACCTGGGGACTCTGTTTGGATATCAATGTGGAAGTACTGGTGCGGGAAATGCCAGGAATGCATACACATGTAAGGTGCTCCAGCCGCCGAGAATCGACCGTACCATTTCTGTCTCAATGCCTTCCAAAGCCTGCTCTTCGAGCAGTCACTTTAACCTGTAGGTGTGTAGAGTCATTCCTTTGTCGAAAAACAACATTACAACATCAACAACTTAGGTATAAGTTTCATGTATAGCTCGCGCTAAATGACCTGGCAGAGCATCTCGTTCCGTTTAGCAGGTGTTCAACTCCACTGTCGCAATGGTTTTGTCCGTCTCTTTGTTTTGAATGTATTTCAGGCATCGAGTTCAGTTTGGGTGTGATGTACATGTGTTTGTGTGCCATGATTGAATCGACGCGGGCTTCGAAGCAGAACGGCTAGGACGTAAGTTTGAAAATTTGATCTTTACCAATCGAATGGGTACGGAGAAGACTGGTTTCCATTGTGGTACAGAAAACAATGAGTGAAAAGGAGGAAATGCTGGTTTTATGCATGCATCTTCACGTTAAAGTGACCGCCAAAGAAAAGGCTTTGGGAAACATTGAGACAGAAGGAGCAAATGCTGGTCACCAGCATTTTCTCCTTTTGACTCAGTGATCACTGCACCATAGTGGGCCGATGCCCCGGGCGGATAGCTCAGTCGTTAACGTCGGGGTCTCATCAATCCAGGGGTCGTCCCAGTATCCATTCTGACCTGGGGACTCTGTTTGGATATCAATGTGGAAGTACTGGTGCGGGAAATGCCAGGAATGCATACACATGTAAGGTGCTCCAGCCGCCGAGAATCGACCGTACCATTTCTGTCTCAATGCCTTCCAAAGCCTGCTCTTCGAGCAGTCTTTTTAACCTGTAGGTGTGTAGAGTCATTCCTTTGTCGAAAAACAACATTACAACATCAACAACTTAGGTATAAGTTTCATGTATAGCTCGCGCTAAATGACCTGGCAGAGCATCTCGTTCCGTTTAGCAGGTGTTCAACTCCACTGTCGCAATGGTTTTGTCCGTCTCTTTGTTTTGAATGTATTTCAGGCATCGAGTTCAGTTTGGGATGTACATGTGTTTGTGTGCCATGATTGAATCGACGCGGGCTTCGAAGCAGAACGGCCAGGACGTAAGTTTGAAAATTTGATCTTTACCAATCGAATGGGTACGGAGAAGACTGGTTTCCATTGTGGTACAGAAAACAATGAGTGAAAAGGAGGAAATGCTGGTTTTATGCATGCATCTTCACGTTAAAGTGACCGCCAAAGAAAAGGCTTTGGGAAACATTGAGACAGAAGGAGCAAATGCTGGTCACCAGCATTTTCTCCTTTTGACTCAGTGATCACTGCACCACAGTGGGCCGATGCCCCGGGCGGATAGCTCAGTCGTTAACGTCGGGGTCTCATCAATCCGGGGGTCGTCCCAGTATCCATTCTGACCTGGGGACTCTGTTTGGATATCAATGTGGAAGTACTGGTGCGGGAAATGCCAGGAATGCATACACATGTAAGGTGCTCCAGCCGCCGAGAATCGACCGTACCATTTCTGTCTCAATGCCTTCCAAAGCCTGCTCTTCGAGCAGTCACTTTAACCTGTAGGTGTGTAGAGTCATTCCTTTGTCGAAAAACAACATTACAACATCAACAACTTAGGTATAAGTTTCATGTATAGCTCACGCTAAATGACCTGGCAGAGCATCTCGTTCCGTTTAGCAGGTGTTCAACTCCACTGTTGCAATGGTTTTGTCCGTCTCTTTGTTTTGAATGTATTTCAGGCATCGAGTTCAGTTTGGGTGTGATGTACGTGTGTTTGTGTGCCATGATTGAATTGACGCGGGCTTCGAAGCAGAACGGCTAGGACGTAAGTTTGAAAATTTGATCTTTACCAATCGAATGGGTACGGAGAAGACTGGTTTCCATTGTGGTACAGAAAACAATGAGTGAAAAGGAGGAAATGCTGGTTTTATGCATGCATCTTCACGTTAAAGTGACCGCCAAAGAAAAGGCTTTGGGAAACATTGAGACAGAAGGAGCAAATGCTGGTCACCAGCATTTTCTCCTTTTGACTCAGTGATCACTGCACCACAGTGGGCCGATGCCCCGGGCGGATAGCTCAGTCGTTAACGTCGGGGTCTCATCAATCCGGGGGTCGTCCCAGTATCCATTCTGACCTGGGGACTCTGTTTGGATATCAATGTGGAAGTACTGGTGCGGGAAATGCCAGGAATGCATACACATGTAAGGTGCTCCAGCCGCCGAGAATCGACCGTACCATTTCTGTCTCAATGCCTTCCAAAGCCTGCTCTTCGAGCAGTCACTTTAACCTGTAGGTGTGTAGAGTCATTCCTTTGTCGAAAAACAACATTACAACATCAAGAACTTAGGTATAAGTTTCATGTATAGCTCGCGCTAAATGACCTGGCAGAGCATCTCGTTCCGTTTAGCAGGTGTTCAACTCCACTGTCGCAATGGTTTTGTCCGTCTCTTTGTTTTGAATGTATTTCAGGCATCGAGTTCAGTTTGGGTGTGATGTACGTGTGTTTGTGTGCCATGATTGAATCAACGCGGGCTTCGAAGCAGAACGGCTAGGACGTAAGTTTGAAAATTTGATCTTTACCAATCGAATGGGTACGGAGAAGACTGGTTTCCATTGTGGTACAGAAAACAATGAGTGAAAAGGAGGAAATGCTGGTTTTATGCATGCATCTTCACGTTAAAGTGACCGCCAAAGAAAAGGCTTTGGGAAACATTGAGACAGAAGGAGCAAATGCTGGTCACCAGCATTTTCTCCTTTTGACTCAGTGATCACTGCACCACAGTGGGCCGATGCCCCGGGCGGATAGCTCAGTCGTTAACGTCGGGGTCTCATCAATCCGGGGGTCGTCCCAGTATCCATTCTGACCTGGGGACTCTGTTTGGATATCAATGTGGAAGTACTGGTGCGGGAAATGCCAGGAATGCATACACATGTAAGGTGCTCCAGCCGCCGAGAATCGACCGTACCATTTCTGTCTCAATGCCTTCCAAAGCCTGCTCTTCGAGCAGTCACTTTAACCTGTAGGTGTGTAGAGTCATTCCTTTGTCGAAAAACAACATTACAACATCAACAACTTAGGTATAAGTTTCATGTATAGCTCGCGCTAAATGACCTGGCAGAGCATCTCGTTCCGTTTAGCAGGTGTTCAACTCCACTGTCGCAATGGTTTTGTCCGTCTCTTTGTTTTGAATGTATTTCAGGCATCGAGTTCAGTTTGGGTGTGATGTACGTGTGTTTGTGTGCCATGATTGAATGGACGCGGGCTTCGAAGCAGAACGGCTAGGACGTAAGTTTGAAAATTTGATCTTTACCAATCGAATGGGTACGGAGAAGACTGGTTTCCATTGTGGTACAGAAAACAATGAGTGAAAAGGAGGAAATGCTGGTTTTATGCATGCATCTTCACGTTAAAGTGACCGCCAAAGAAAAGGCTTTGGGAAACATTGAGACAGAAGGAGCAAATGCTGCTCACCAGCATTTTCTCCTTTTGACTCAGTGATCACTGCACCACAGTGGGCCGATGCCCCGGGCGGATAGCTCAGTCGTTAATGTCGGGGTCTCATCAATCCAGGGGTCGTCCCAGTATCCATTCTGACCTGGGGACTCTGTTTGGATATCAATGTAGAAGTACTGGTGCGGGAAATGCCAGGAATGCATACACATGTAAGGTGCTCCAGCCGCCGAGAATCGACCGTACCATTTCTGTCTCAATGCCTTCCAAAGCCTGCTCTTCGAGCAGTCACTTTAACCTGTAGGTGTGTAGAGTCATTCCTTTGTCGAAAAACAACATTACAACATCAACAACTTAGGTATAAGTTTCATGTATAGCTCGCGCTAAATGACCTGGCAGAGCATCTCGTTCCGTTTAGCAGGTGTTCAACTCCACTGTCGCAATGTTTTTGTCCGTCTTTGTTTTGAATGTATTTCAGGCATCGAGTTCAGTTTGGGTGTGATGTACGTGTGTTTGTGTGCCATGATTGAATCGACGCGGGCTTCGAAGCAGAACGGCTAGGACGTAAGTTTGAAAATTTGATCTTTACCAATCGAATGGGTACGGAGAAGACTGGTTTCCATTGTGGTACAGAAAACAATGAGTGAAAAGGAGGAAATGCTGGTTTTATGCATGCATCTTCACGTTAAAGTGACCGCCAAAGAAAAGGCTTTGGGAAACATTGAGACAGAAGGAGCAAATGCTGGTCACCAGCATTTTCTCCTTTTGACTCAGTGATCACTGCACCACAGTGGGCCGATGCCCCGGGCGGATAGCTCAGTCGTTAACGTCGGGGTCTCATCAATCCGGGGGTCGTCCCAGTATCCATTCTGACCTGGGGACTCTGTTTGGATATCAATGTGGAAGTACTGGTGCGGGAAATGCCAGGAATGCATACACATGTAAGGTGCTCCAGCCGCCGAGAATCGACCGTACCATTTCTGTCTCAATGCCTTCCAAAGCCTGCTCTTCGAGCAGTCACTTTAACCTGTAGGTGTGTAGAGTCATTCCTTTGTCGAAAAACAACATTACAACATCAACAACTTAGGTATAAGTTTCATGTATAGCTTGCGCTAAATGACCTGGCAGAGCATCTCGTTCCGTTTAGCAGGTGTTCAACTCCACTGTCGCAATGGTTTTGTCCGTCTCTTTGTTTTGAATGTATTTCAGGCATCGAGTTCAGTTTGGGTGTGATGTACGTGTGTTTGTGTGCCATGATTGAATCGACGCGGGCTTCGAAGCAGAACGGCTAGGACGTAAGTTTGAAAATTTGATCTTTACCAATCGAATGGGTACGGAGATGACTGGTTTCCATTGTGGTACAGAAAACAATGAGTGAAAAGGAGGAAATGCTGGTTTTATGCATGCATCTTCACGTTAAAGTGACCGCCAAAGAAAAGGCTTTGGGAAACATTGAGACAGAAGGAGCAAATGCTGGTCACCAGCATTTTCTCCTTTTGACTCAGTGATCACTGCACCACAGTGGGCCGATGCCCCGGGCGGATAGCTCAGTCGTTAACGTCGGGGTCTCATCAATCCGGGGGTCGTCCCAGTATCCATTCTGACCTGGGGACTCTGTTTGGATATCAATGTGGAAGTACTGGTGCGGGAAATGCCAGGAATGCATACACATGTAAGGTGCTCCAGCCGCCGAGAATCGACCGTACCATTTCTGTCTCAATGCCTTCCAAAGCCTGCTCTTCGAGCAGTCACTTTAACCTGTAGGTGTGTAGAGTCATTCCTTTGTCGAAAAACAACATTACAACATCAACAACTTAGGTATAAGTTTCATGTATAGCTCGCGCTAAATGACCTGGCAGAGCATCTCGTTCTGTTTAGCAGGTGTTCAACTCCACTGTCGCAATGGTTTTGTCCGTCTCTTTGTTTTGAATGTATTTCAGGCATCGAGTTCAGTTTGGGTGTGATGTACGTGTGTTTGTGTGCCATGATTGAATCAACGCGGGCTTCGAAGCAGAACGGCTAGGACGTAAGTTTGAAAATTTGATCTTTACCAATCGAATGGGTACGGAGAAGACTGGTTTCCATTGTGGTACAGAAAACAATGAGTGAAAAGGAGGAAATGCTGGTTTTATGCATGCATCTTCACGTTAAAGTGACCGCCAAAGAAAAGGCTTTGGGAAACATTGAGACAGAAGGAGCAAATGCTGGTCACCAGCATTTTCTCCTTTTGACTCAGTGATCACTGCACCACAGTGGGCCGATGCCCCGGGCGGATAGCTCAGTCGTTAACGTCGGGGTCTCATCAATCCGGGGGTCGTCCCAGTATCCATTCTGACCTGGGGACTCTGTTTGGATATCAATGTGGAAGTACTGGTGCGGGAAATGCCAGGAATGCATACACATGTAAGGTGCTCCAGCCGCCGAGAATCGACCGTACCATTTCTGTCTCAATGCCTTCCAAAGCCTGCTCTTCGAGCAGTCACTTTAACCTGTAGGTGTGTAGAGTCATTCCTTTGTCGAAAAACAACATTACAACATCAACAACTTAGGTATAAGTTTCATGTATAGCTCGCGCTAAATGACCTGGCAGAGCATCTCGTTCCGTTTAGCAGGTGTTCAACTCCACTGTCGCAATGGTTTTGTCCGTCTCTTTGTTTTGAATGTATTTCAGGCATCGAGTTCAGTTTGGGTGTGATGTACGTGTGTTTGTGTGCCATGATTGAATGGACGCGGGCTTCAAAGCAGAACGGCTAGGACGTAAGTTTGAAAATTTGATCTTTACCAATCGAATGGGTACGGAGAAGACTGGTTTCCATTGTGGTACAGAAAACAATGAGTGAAAAGGAGGAAATGCTGGTTTTATGCATGCATCTTCACGTTAAAGTGACCGCCAAAGAAAAGGCTTTGGGAAACATTGAGACAGAAGGAGCAAATGCTGGTCACCAGCATTTTCTCCTTTTGACTCAGTGATCACTGCACCACAGTGGGCCGATGCCCCGGGCGGATAGCTCAGTCGTTAACGTCGGGGTCTCATCAATCCGGGGGTCGTCCCAGTATCCATTCTGACCTGGGGACTCTGTTTGGATATCAATGTGGAAGTACTGGTGCAGGAAATGCCAGGAATGCATACACATGTAAGGTGCTCCAGCCGCCGAGAATCGACCGTACCATTTCTGTCTCAATGCCTTCCAAAGCCTGCTCTTCGAGCAGTCACTTTAACCTGTAGGTGTGTAGAGTCATTCCTTTGTTGAAAAACAACATTACAACATCAAGAACTTAGGTATAAGTTTCATGTATAGCTCGCGCTAAATGACCTGGCAGAGCATCTCGTTCCGTTTAGCAGGTGTTCAACTCCACTGTCGCAATGGTTTTGTCCGTCTCTTTGTTTTGAATGTATTTCAGGCATCGAGTTCAGTTTGGGTGTGATGTACGTGTGTTTGTGTGCCATGATTGAATTGACGCGGGCTTCGAAGCAGAACGGCTAGGACGTAAGTTTGAAAATTTGATCTTTACCAATCGAATGGGTACGGAGAAGACTGGTTTCCATTGTGGTACAGAAAACAATGAGTGAAAAGGAGGAAATGCTGGTTTTATGCATGCATCTTCACGTTAAAGTGACCGCCAAAGAAAAGGCTTTGGGAAACATTGAGACAGAAGGAGCAAATGCTGGTCACCAGCATTTTCTCCTTTTGACTCAGTGATCACTGCACCACAGTGGGCCGATGCCCCGGGCGGATAGCTCAGTCGTTAACGTCGGGGTCTCATCAATCCAGGGGTCGTCCCAGTATCCATTCTGACCTGGGGACTCTGTTTGGATATCAATGTGGAAGTACTGGTGCGGGAAATGCCAGGAATGCATACACATGTAAGGTGCTCCAGCCGCCGAGAATCGACCGTACCATTTCTGTCTCAATGCCTTCCAAAGCCTGCTCTTCGAGCAGTCACTTTAACCTGTAGGTGTGTAGAGTCATTCCTTTGTCGAAAAACAACATTACAACATCAACAACTTAGGTATAAGTTTCATGTATAGCTCGCGCTAAATGACCTGGCAGAGCATCTCGTTCCGTTTAGCAGGTGTTCAACTCCACTGTCGCAATGGTTTTGTCCGTCTCTTTGTTTTGAATGTATTTCAGGCATCGAGTTCAGTTTGGGTGTGATGTACGTGTGTTTGTGTGCCATGATTGAATCGACGCGGGCATCGAAGCAGAACAGCTAGGACGTAAGTTTGAAAATTTGATCTTTACCAATCGAATGGGTACGGAGAAGACTGGTTTCCATTGTGGTACAGAAAACAATGAGTGAAAAGGAGGAAATGCTGGTTTTATGCATGCATCTTCACGTTAAAGTGACTGCCAAAGAAAAGGCTTTGGGAAACATTGAGACAGAAGGAGCAAATGCTGGTCACCAGCATTTTCTCCTTTTGACTCAGTGATCACTGCACCACAGTGGGCCGATGCCCCGGGCGGATAGCTCAGTCATTAACGTCGGGGTCTCATCAATCCGGGGGTCGTCCCAGTATCCATTCTGACCTGGGGACTCTGTTTGGATATCAATGTGGAAGTACTGGTGCGGGAAATGCCAGGAATGCATACACATGTAAGGTGCTCCAGCCGCCAAGAATCGACCGTACCATTTCTGTCTCAATGCCTTCCAAAGCCTGCTCTTCGAGCAGTCACTTTAACCTGTAGGTGTGTAGAGTCATTCCTTTGTCGAAAAACAACATTACAACATCAACAACTTAGGTATAAGTTTCATGTATAGCTCGCGCTAAATGACCTGGCAGAGCATCTCGTTTTGTTTAGCAGGTGTTCAACTCCACTGTCGCAATGGTTTTGTCCGTCTCTTTGTTTTGAATGTATTTCAGGCATCGAGTTAAGTTTGGGTGTGATGTACGTGTGTTTGTGTGCCATGATTGAATCGACGCGGGCTTCGAAGCAGAACGGCTAGGACGTAAGTTTGAAAATTTGATCTTTACCAATCGAATGGGTACGGAGAAGACTGGTTTCCATTGTGGTACAGAAAACAATGAGTGAAAAGGAGGAAATGCTGGTTTTATGCATGCATCTTCACGTTAAAGTGACCGCCAAAGAAAAGGCTTTGGGAAACATTGAGACAGAAGGAGCAAATGCTGGTCACCAGCATTTTCTCCTTTTGACTCAGTGATCACTGCACCACAGTGGGCCGATGCCCCGGGCGGATAGCTCAGTCGTTAACGTCGGGGTCTCATCAATCCAGGGGTCGTCCCAGTATCCATTCTGACCTGGGGACTCTGTTTGGATATCAATGTGGAAGTACTGGTGCGGGAAATGCCAGGAATGCATACACATGTAAGGTGCTCCAGCCGCCGAGAATCGACCGTACCATTTCTGTCTCAATGCCTTCCAAAGCCTGCTCTTCGAGCAGTCACTTTAACCTGTAGGTGTGTAGAGTCATTCCTTTGTCGAAAAACAACATTACAACATCAACAACTTAGGTATAAGTTTCATGTATAGCTCGCGCTAAATGACCTGGCAGAGCATCTCGTTCCGTTTAGCAGGTGTTCAACTCCACTGTCGCAATGGTTTTGTCCGTCTCTTTGTTTTGAATGTATTTCAGGCATCGAGTTCAGTTTGGGTGTGATGTACGTGTGTTTGTGTGCCATGATTGAATCGACGCGGGCTTCGAAGCAGAACGGCTAGGACGTAAGTTTGAAAATTTGATCTTTACCAATCGAATGGGTACGGAGAAGACTGGTTTCCATTGTGGTACAGAAAACAATGAGTGAAAAGGAGGAAATGCTGGTTTTATGCATGCATCTTCACGTTAAAGTGACCGCCAAAGAAAAGGCTTTGGGAAACATTGAGACAGAAGGAGCAAATGCTGGTCACCAGCATTTTCTCCTTTTGACTCAGTGATCACTGCACCACAGTGGGCCGATGCCCCGGGCGGATAGCTCAGTCGTTAACGTCGGGGTCTCATCAATCCAGGGGTCGTCCCAGTATCCATTCTGACCTGGGGACTCTGTTTGGATATCAATGTGGAAGTACTGGTGCGGGAAATGCCAGGAATGCATACACATGTAAGGTGCTCCAGCCGCCGAGAATCGACCGTACCATTTCTGTCTCAATGCCTTCCAAAGCCTGCTCTTCGAGCAGTCACTTTAACCTGTAGGTGTGTAGAGTCATTCCTTTGTCGAAAAACAACATTACAACATCAACAATTTAGGTATAAGTTTCATGTATAGCTCGCGCTAAATGACCTGGCAGAGCATCTCGTTCCGTTTAGCAGGTGTTCAACTCCACTTTCGCAATGGTTTTGTCTGTCTCTTTGTTTTGAATGTATTTCAGGCATCGAGTTCAGTTTGGGTGTGATGTACGTGTGTTTGTGTGCCATGATTGAATCAACGCGGGCTTCGAAGCAGAACGGCTAGGACGTAAGTTTGAAAATTTGATCTTTACCAATCGAATGGGTACGGAGAAGACTGGTTTCCATTGTGGTACAGAAAACAATGAGTGAAAAGGAGGAAATGCTGGTTTTATGCATGCATCTTCACGTTAAAGTGACCGCCAAAGAAAAGGCTTTGGGAAACATTGAGACAGAAGGAGCAAATGCTGGTCACCAGCATTTTCTCCTTTTGACTAAGTGATCACTGCACCACAGTGGGCCGATGCCCCGGGCGGATAGCTCAGTCGTTAACGTCGGGGTCTCATCAATCCGGGGGTCGTCCCAGTATCCATTCTGACCTAGGGACTCTGTTTGGATATCAATGTGGAAGTACTGGTGCGGGAAATGCCAGGAATGCATACACATGTAAGGTGCTCCAGCCGCCGAGAATCGACCGTACCATTTCTGTCTCAATGCCTTCCAAAGCCTGCTCTTCGAGCAGTCACTTTAACCTGTAGGTGTGTAGAGTCATTCCTTTGTCGAAAAACAACATTACAACATCAACAACTTAGGTATAAGTTTCATGTATAGCTCGCGCTAAATGACCTGGCAGAGCATCTCGTTCCGTTTAGCAGGTGTTCAACTCCACTGTCGCAATGGTTTTGTCCGTCTCTTTGTTTTGAATGTATTTCAGGCATCGAGTTAAGTTTGGGTGTGATGTACGTGTGTTTGTGTGCCATGATTGAATCGACGCGGGCTTCGAAGCAGAACGGCTAGGACGTAAGTTTGAAAATTTGATCTTTACCAATCGAATGGGTACGGAGAAGACTGGTTTCCATTGTGGTACAGAAAACAATGAGTGAAAAGGAGGAAATGCTGGTTTTATGCATGCATCTTCACGTTAAAGTGACCGCCAAAGAAAAGGCTTTGGGAAACATTGAGACAGAAGGAGCAAATGCTGGTCACCAGCATTTTCTCCTTTTGACTCAGTGATCACTGCACCACAGTGGGCCGATGCCCCGGGCGGATAGCTCAGTCGTTAACGTCGGGGTCTCATCAATCCGGGGGTCGTCCCAGTATCCATTCTGACCTGGGGACTCTGTTTGGATATCAATGTGGAAGTACTGGTGCGGGAAATGCCAGGAATGCATACACATGTAAGGTGTTCCAGCCGCCGAGAATCGACCGTACCATTTCTGTCTCAATGCCTTCCAAAGCCTGCTCTTCGAGCAGTCACTTTAACCTGTAGGTGTGTAGAGTCATTCCTTTGTCGAAAAACAACATTACAACATCAAGAACTTAGGTATAAGTTTCATGTATAGCTCGCGCTAAATGACCTGGCAGAGCATCTCGTTCCGTTTAGCAGGTGTTCAACTCCACTGTCGCAATGGTTTTGTCCGTCTCTTTGTTTTGAATGTATTTCAGGCATCGAGTTCAGTTTGGGTGTGATGTACGTGTGTTTGTGTGCCATGATTGAATCGACGCGGGCTTCGAAGCAGAACGGCTAGGACGTAAGTTTGAAAATTTGATCTTTACCAATCGAATGGGTACGGAGAAGACTGGTTTCCATTGTGGTACAGAAAACAATGAGTGAAAAGGAGGAAATGCTGGTTTTATGCATGCATCTTCACGTTAAAGTGACCGCCAAAGAAAAGGCTTTGGGAAACATTGAGACAGAAGGAGCAAATGCTGGTCACCAGCATTTTCTCCTTTTGACTCAGTGATCACTGCACCACAGTGGGCCGATGCCCCGGGCGGATAGCTCAGTCGTTAACGTCGGGGTCTCATCAATCCGGGGGTTGTCCCAGTATCCATTCTGACCTGGGGACTCTGTTTGGATATCAATGTGGAAGTACTGGTGCGGGAAATACCAGGAATGCATACACATGTAAGGTGCTCCAGCCGCCGAGAATCGACCGTACCATTTCTGTCTCAATGCCTTCCAAAGCCTGCTCTTCGAGCAGTCACTTTAACCTGTAGGTGTGTAGAGTCATTCCTTTGTCAAAAAACAACATTACAACATCAACAATTTAGGTATAAGTTTCATGTATAGCTCGCGCTAAATGACCTGGCAGAGCATCTCGTTCCGTTTAGCAGGTGTTCAACTCCACTTTCGCAATGGTTTTGTCCGTCTCTTTGTTTTGAATGTATTTCAGGCATCGAGTTCAGTTTGGGTGTGATGTACGTGTGTTTGTGTGCCATGATTGAATCAACGCGGGCTTCGAAGCAGAACGGCTAGGACGTAAGTTTGAAAATTTGATCTTTACCAATCGAATGGGTACGGAGAAGACTGGTTTCCATTGTGGTACAGAAAACAATGAGTGAAAAGGAGGAAATGCTGGTTTTATGCATGCATCTTCACGTTAAAGTGACCGCCAAAGAAAAGGCTTTGGGAAACATTGAGACAGAAGGAGCAAATGCTGGTCACCAGCATTTTCTCCTTTTGACTCAGTGATCACTGCACCACAGTGGGCCGATGCCCCGGGCGGATAGCTCAGTCGTTAACGTCGGGGTCTCATCAATCCGGGGGTCGTCCCAGTATCCATTCTGACCTGGGGACTCTGTTTGGATATCAATGTGGAAGTACTGGTGCGGGAAATGCCAGGAATGCATACACATGTAAGGTGCTCCAGCCGCTGAGAATCGACCGTACCATTTCTGTCTCAATGCCTTCCAAAGCCTGCTCTTCGAGCAGTCACTTTAACCTGTAGGTGTGTAGAGTCATTCCTTTGTCGAAAAACAACATTACAACATCAACAACTTAGGTATAAGTTTCATGTATAGCTCGCGCTAAATGACCTGGCAGAGCATCTCGTTCCGTTTAGCAGGTGTTCAACTCCACTGTCGCAATGGTTTTGTCCGTCTCTTTGTTTTGAATGTATTTCAGGCATCGAGTTCAGTTTGGGTGTGATGTACGTGTGTTTGTGTGCCATGATTGAATCGACGCGAGCTTCGAAGCAGAACGGCTAGGACGTAAGTTTGAAAATTTGATCTTTACCAATCGAATGGGTACGGAGAAGACTGGTTTCCATTGTGGTACAGAAAACAATGAGTGAAAAGGAGGAAATGCTGGTTTTATGCATGCATCTTCACGTTAAAGTGACCGCCAAAGAAAAGGCTTTGGGAAACATTGAGACAGAAGGAGCAAATGCTGGTCACCAGCATTTTCTCCTTTTGACTCAGTGATCACTGCACCACAGTGGGCCGATGCCCCGGGCGGATAGCTCAGTCGTTAACGTCGGGGTCTCATCAATCTGGGGGTCGTCCCAGTATCCATTCTGACCTGGGGACTCTGTTTGGATATCAATGTGGAAGTACTGGTGCGGGAAATGCCAGGAATGCATACACATGTAAGGTGCTCCAGCCGCCGAGAATCGACCGTACCATTTCTGTCTCAATGCCTTCCAAAGCCTGCTCTTCGAGCAGTCACTTTAACCTGTAGGTGTGTAGAGTCATTCCTTTGTCGAAAAACAACATTACAACATCAACAACTTAGGTATAAGTTTCATGTATAGCTCGCGCTAAATGACCTGGCAGAGCATCTCGTTCCGTTTAGCAGGTGTTCAACTCCACTGTCGCAATGGTTTTGTCCGTCTCTTTGTTTTGAATGTATTTCAGGCATCGAGTTCAGTTTGGGTGTGATGTACGTGTGTTTGTGTGCCATGATTGAATCGACGCGGGCTTCGAAGCAGAACGGCTAGGACGTAAGTTTGAAAATTTGATCTTTACCAATCGAATGGGTACGGAGAAGACTGGTTTCCATTGTGGTACAGAAAACAATGAGTGAAAAGGAGGAAATGCTGGTTTTATGCATGCATCTTCACGTTAAAGTGACCGCCAAAGAAAAGGCTTTGGGAAACATTGAGACAGAAGGAGCAAATGCTGGTCACCAGCATTTTCTCCTTTTGACTCAGTGATCACTGCACCACAGTGGGCCGATGCCCCGGGCGGATAGCTCAGTCGTTAACGTCGGGGTCTCATCAATCCGGGGGTCGTCCCAGTATCCATTCTGACCTGGGGACTCTGTTTGGATATCAATGTGGAAGTACTGGTGCGGGAAATGCCAGGAATGCATACACATGTAAGGTGCTCCAGCCGCCGAGAATCGACCGTACCATTTCTGTCTCAATGCCTTCCAAAGCCTGCTCTTCGAGCAGTCTTTTTAACCTGTAGGTGTGTAGAGTCATTCCTTTGTCGAAAAACAACATTACAACATCAAGAACTTAGGTATAAGTTTCATGTATAGCTCGCGCTAAATGACCTGGCAGAGCATCTCGTTCCGTTTAGCAGGTGTTCAACTCCACTGTCGCAATGGTTTTGTCCGTCTCTTTGTTTTGAATGTATTTCAGGCATCGAGTTCAGTTTGGGTGTGATGTACGTGTGTTTGTGTGCCATGATTGAATCGACGCGGGCTTCGAAGCAGAATGGCTAGGACGTAAGTTTGAAAATTTGATCTTTACCAATCGAATGGGTACGGAGAAGACTGGTTTCCATTGTGGTACAGAAAACAATGAGTGAAAAGGAGGAAATGCTGGTTTTATGCATGCATCTTCACGTTAAAGTGACCGCCAAAGAAAAGGCTTTGGGAAACATTGAGACAGAAGGAGCAAATGCTGGTCACCAGCATTTTCTCCTTTTGACTCAGTGATCACTGCACCACAGTGGGCCGATGCCCCGGGCGGATAGCTCAGTCGTTAACGTCGGGGTCTCATCAATCCGGGGGTCGTCCCAGTATCCATTCTGACCTGGGGACTCTGTTTGGATATCAATGTGGAAGTACTGGTGCGGGAAATGCCAGGAATGCATACACATGTAAGGTGCTCCAGCCGCCGAGAATCGACCGTACCATTTCTGTCTCAATGCCTTCCAAAGCCTGCTCTTCGAGCAGTCACTTTAACCTGTAGGTGTGTAGCGTCATTCCTTTGTCGAAAAACAACATTACAACATCAACAACTTAGGTATAAGTTTCATGTATAGCTCGCGCTAAATGACCTGGCAGAGCATCTCGTTCCGTTTAGCAGGTGTTCAACTCCACTGTCGCAATGGTTTTGTCCGTCTCTTTGTTTTGAATGTATTTCAGGCATCGAGTTCAGTTTGGGTGTGATTTACGTGTGTTTGTGTGCCATGATTGAATCGACGCGGGCTTTGAAGCAGAACGGCTAGGACGTAAGTTTGAAAATTTGATCTTTACCAATCGAATGGGTACGGAGAAGACTGGTTTCCATTGTGGTACAGAAAACAATGAGTGAAAAGGAGGAAATGCTGGTTTTATGCATGCATCTTCACGTTAAAGTGACCGCCAAAGAAAAGG
This sequence comes from Fragum sueziense, assembly GCA_963680895.1. NCBI lineage: Eukaryota > Metazoa > Mollusca > Bivalvia > Cardiida > Cardiidae > Fragum > Fragum sueziense. The sequence continues at coordinate 28,235,393 of OY804601.1, forward strand.
CTTTGGGAAACATTGAGACAGAAGGAGCAAATGCTGGTCACCAGCATTTTCTCCTTTTGACTCAGTGATCACTGCACCACAGTGGGCCGATGCCCCGGGCGGATAGCTCAGTCGTTAACGTCGGGGTCTCATCAATCCGGGGGTCGTCCCAGTATCCATTCTGACCTGGGGACTCTGTTTGGATATCAATGTGGAAGTACTGGTGCGGGAAATGCCAGGAATGCATACACATGTAAGGTGCTCCAGCCGCCGAGAATCGACCGTACCATTTCTGTCTCAATGCCTTCCAAAGCCTGCTCTTCGAGCAGTCACTTTAACCTGTAGGTGTGTAGAGTCATTCCTTTGTCGAAAAACAACATTACAACATCAACAACTTAGGTATAAGTTTCATGTATAGCTCGCGCTAAATGACCTGGCAGAGCATCTCGTTCCGTTTAGCAGGTGTTCAACTCCACTGTCGCAATGGTTTTGTCCGTCTCTTTGTTTTGAATGTATTTCAGGCATCGAGTTCAGTTTGGGTGTGATGTACGTGTGTTTGTGTGCCATGATTGAATCGACGCGGGCTTCGAAGCAGAACGGCTAGGACGTAAGTTTGAAAATTTGATCTTTACCAATCGAATGGGTACGGAGAAGACTGGTTTCCATTGTGGTACAGAAAACAATGAGTGAAAAGGAGGAAATGCTGGTTTTATGCATGCATCTTCACGTTAAAGTGACCGCCAAAGAAAAGGCTTTGGGAAACATTGAGACAGAAGGAGCAAATGCTGGTCACCAGCATTTTCTCCTTTTGACTCAGTGATCACTGCACCACAGTGGGCCGATGCCCCGGGCGGATAGCTCAGTCGTTAACGTCGGGGTCTCATCAATCCGGGGGTCGTCCCAGTATCCATTCTGACCTGGGGACTCTGTTTGGATATCAATGTGGAAGTACTGGTGCGGGAAATGCCAGGAATGCATACACATGTAAGGTGCTCCAGCCGCCGAGAATCGACCGTACCATTTCTGTCTCAATGCCTTCCAAAGCCTGCTCTTCGAGCAGTCACTTTAACCTGTAGGTGTGTAGAGTCATTCCTTTGTCGAAAAACAACAATACAACATCAACAACTTAGGTATAAGTTTCATGTATAGCTTGCGCTAAATGACCTGGCAGAGCATCTCGTTCCGTTTAGCAGGTGTTCAACTCCACTGTCGCAATGGTTTTGTCCGTCTCTTTGTTTTGAATGTATTTCAGGCATCGAGTTCAGTTTGGGTGTGATGTACGTGTGTTTGTGTGCCATGATTGAATCGACGCGGGCTTCGAAGCAGAACGGCTAGGACGTAAGTTTGAAAATTTGATCTTTACCAATCGAATGGGTACGGAGAAGACTGGTTTCCATTGTGGTACAGAAAACAATGAGTGAAAAGGAGGAAATGCAGGTTTTATGCATGCATCTTCACGTTAAAGTGACCGCCAAAGAAAAGGCTTTGGGAAACATTGAGACAGAAGGAGCAAATGCTGGTCACCAGCATTTTCTCCTTTTGACTCAGTGATCACTGCACCACAGTGGGCCGATGCCCCGGGCGGATAGCTCAGTTGTTAACGTCGGGGTCTCATCAATCCGGGGGTCGTCCCAGTATCCATTCTGACCTGGGGACTCTGTTTGGATATCAATGTGGAAGTACTGGTGCGGGAAATGCCAGGAATGCATACACATGTAAGGTGCTCCAGCCGCCGAGAATCGACCGTACCATTTCTGTCTCAATGCCTTCCAAAGCCTGCTCTTCGAGCAGTCACTTTAACCTGTAGGTGTGTAGAGTCATTCCTTTGTCGAAAAACAACATTACAACATCAACAACTTAGGTATAAGTTTCATGTATAGCTCGTGCTAAATGACCTGGCAGAGCATCTCGTTCCGTTTAGCAGGTGTTCAACTCCACTGTCGCAATGGTTTTGTCCGTCTCTTTGTTTTGAATGTATTTCAGGCATCGAGTTCAGTTTGGGTGTGATGTACGTGTGTTTGTGTGCCATGATTGAATCGACGCGGGCTTCGAAGCAGAACGGCTAGGACGTAAGTTTGAAAATTTGACCTTTACCAATCGAATGGGTACGGAGAAGACTGGTTTCCATTGTGGTACAGAAAACAATGAGTGAAAAGGAGGAAATGCTGGTTTTATGCATGCATCTTCACGTTAAAGTGACTGCCAAAGAAAAGGCTTTGGGAAACATTGAGACAGAAGGAGCAAATGCTGGTCACCAGCATTTTCTCCTTTTGACTCAGTGATCACTGCACCACAGTGGGCCGATGCCCCGGGCGGATAGCTCAGTCGTTAAAGTCGGGGTCTCATCAATCCGGGGGTCGTCCCAGTATCCATTCTGACCTGGGGACTCTGTTTGGATATCAATGTGGAAGTACTGGTGCGGGAAATGCCAGGAATGCATACACATGTAAGGTGCTCCAGCCGCCGAGAATCGACCGTACCATTTCTGTCTCAATGCCTTCCAAAGCCTGCTCTTCGAGCAGTCACTTTAACCTGTAGGTGTGTAGAGTCATTCCTTTGTCGAAAAACAACATTACAACATCAACAACTTAGGTATAAGTTTCATGTATAGCTCGCGCTAAATGACCTGGCAGAGCATCTCGTTCCGTTTAGCAGGTGTTCAACTCCACTGTCGCAATGGTTTTGTCCGTCTCTTTGTTTTGAATGTATTTCAGGCATCGAGTTCAGTTTGGGTGTGATGTACGTGTGTTTGTGTGCCATGATTGAATCGACGCGGGCTTCGAAGCAGAACGGCTAGGACGTAAGTTTGAAAATTTGATCTTTACCAATCGAATGGGTACGGAGAAGACTGGTTTCCATTGTGGTACAGAAAACAATGAGTGAAAAGGAGGAAATGCTGGTTTTATGCATGCATCTTCACGTTAAAGTGACCGCCAAAGAAAAGGCTTTGGGAAACATTGAGACAGAAGGAGCAAATGCTGGTCACCAGCATTTTCTCCTTTTGACTCAGTGATCACTGCACCACAGTGGGCCGATGCCCCGGGCGGATAGCTCAGTCGTTAACGTCGGGGTCTCATCAATCCGGGGGTCGTCCCAGTATCCATTCTGACCTGGGGACTCTGTTTGGATATCAATGTGGAAGTACTGGTGCGGGAAATGCCAGGAATGCATACACATGTAAGGTGCTCCAGCCGCCGAGAATCGACCGTACCATTTCTGTCTCAATGCCTTCCAAAGCCTGCTCTTCGAGCAGTCACTTTAACCTGTAGGTGTGTAGAGTCATTCCTTTGTCGAAAAACAACATTACAACATCAAGAACTTAGGTATAAGTTTCATGTATAGCTCGCGCTAAATGACCTGGCAGAGCATCTCGTTCCGTTTAGCAGGTGTTCAACTCCACTGTCGCAATGGTTTTGTCCGTCTCTTTGTTTTGAATGTATTTCAGGCATTGAGTTCAGTTTGGGTGTGATGTATGTGTGTTTGTGTGCCATGATTGAATCGACGCGGGCTTCGAAGCAGAACGGCTAGGACGTAAGTTTGAAAATTTGATCTTTACCAATCGAATGGGTACGGAGAAGACTGGTTTCCATTGTGGTACAGAAAACAATGAGTGAAAAGGAGGAAATGCTGGTTTTATGCATGCATCTTCACGTTAAAGTGACCGCCAAAGAAAAGGCTTTGGGAAACATTGAGACAGAAGGAGCAAATGCTGGTCACCAGCATTTTCTCCTTTTGACTCAGTGATCACTGCACCACAGTGGGCCGATGCCCCGGGCGGATAGCTCAGTCGTTAACGTCGGGGTCTCATCAATCCGGGGGTTGTCCCAGTATCCATTCTGACCTGGGGCCTCTGTTTGGATATCAATGTGGAAGTACTGGTGCGGGAAATACCAGGAATGCATACACATGTAAGGTGCTCCAGCCGCCGAGAATCGACCGTACCATTTCTGTCTCAATGCCTTCCAAAGCCTGCTCTTCGAGCAGTCACTTTAACCTGTAGGTGTGTAGAGTCATTCCTTTGTCGAAAAACAACATTACAACATCAACAATTTAGGTATAAGTTTCATGTATAGCTCGCGCTAAATGACCTGGCAGAGCATCTCGTTCCGTTTAGCAGGTGTTCAACTCCACTTTCGCAATGGTTTTGTCCGTCTCTTTGTTTTGAATGTATTTCAGGCATTGAGTTCAGTTTGGGTGTGATGTACGTGTGTTTGTGTGCCATGATTGAATCAACGCGGGCTTCGAAGCAGAACGGCTAGGACGTAAGTTTGAAAATTTGATCTTTACCAATCGAATGGGTACGGAGAAGACTGGTTTCCATTGTGGTACAGAAAACAATGAGTGAAAAGGAGGAAATGCTGGTTTTATGCATGCATCTTCACGTTAAAGTGACCGCCAAAGAAAAGGCTTTGGGAAACATTGGGACAGAAGGAGCAAATGCTGGTCACCAGCATTTTCTCCTTTTGACTCAGTGATCACTGCACCACAGTGGGCCGATGCCCCGGGCGGATAGCTCAGTCGTTAACGTCGGGGTCTCATCAATCCGGGGGTCGTCCCAGTATCCATTCTGACCTGGGGACTCTGTTTGGATATCAATGTGGAAGTACTGGTGCGGGAAATGCCAGGAATGCATACACATGTAAGGTGCTCCAGCCGCCGAGAATCGACCGTACCATTTCTGTCTCAATGCCTTCCAAAGCCTGCTCTTCGAGCAGTCACTTTAACCTGTAGGTGTGTAGAGTCATTCCTTTGTCGAAAAACAACATTACAACATCAACAACTTAGGTATAAGTTTCATGTATAGCTCGCGCTAAATGACCTGGCAGAGCATCTCGTTCCGTTTAGCAGGTGTTCAACTCCACTGTCGCAATGGTTTTGTCCGTCTCTTTGTTTTGAATGTATTTCAGGCATCGAGTTCAGTTTGGGTGTGATGTACGTGTGTTTGTGTGCCATGATTGAATCGACGCGGGCTTCGAAGCAGAACGGCTAGGACGTAAGTTTGAAAATTTGATCTTTACCAATCGAATGGGTACGGAGAAGACTGGTTTCCATTGTGGTACAGAAAACAATGAGTGAAAAGGAGGAAATGCTGGTTTTATGCATGCATCTTCACGTTAAAGTGACCGCCAAAGAAAAGGCTTTGGGAAACATTGAGACAGAAGGAGCAAATGCTGGTCACCAGCATTTTCTCCTTTTGACTCAGTGATCACTGCACCACAGTGGGCCGATGCCCCGGGCGGATAGCTCAGTCGTTAACGTCGGGGTCTCATCAATCTGGGGGTCGTCCCAGTATCCATTCTGACCTGGGGACTCTGTTTGGATATCAATGTGGAAGTACTGGTGCGGGAAATGCCAGGAATGCACACACATGTAAGGTGCTCCAGCCGCCGAGAATCGACCGTACCATTTCTGTCTCAATGCCTTCCAAAGCCTGCTCTTCGAGCAGTCACTTTAACCTGTAGGTGTGTAGAGTCATTCCTTTGTCGAAAAACAACATTACAACATCAACAACTTAGGTATAAGTTTCATGTATAGCTCGCGCTAAATGACCTGGCAGAGCATCTCGTTCCGTTTAGCAGGTGTTCAACTCCACTGTCGCAATGGTTTTGTCCGTCTCTTTGTTTTGAATGTATTTCAGGCATCGAGTTCAGTTTGGGTGTGATGTACGTGTGTTTGTGTGCCATGATTGAATCGACGCGGGCTTCGAAGCAGAACGGCTAGGACGTAAGTTTGAAAATTTGATCTTTACCAATCGAATGGGTACGGAGAAGACTGGTTTCCATTGTGGTACAGAAAACAATGAGTGAAAAGGAGGAAATGCTGGTTTTATGCATGCATCTTCACGTTAAAGTGACCGCCAAAGAAAAGGCTTTGGGAAACATTGAGACAGAAGGAGCAAATGCTGGTCACCAGCATTTTCTCCTTTTGACTCAGTGATCACTGCACCACAGTGGGCCGATGCCCCGGGCGGATAGCTCAGTCGTTAACGTCGGGGTCTCATCAATCCGGGGGTCGTCCCAGTATCCATTCTGACCTGGGGACTCTGTTTGGATATCAATGTGGAAGTACTGGTGCGGGAAATGCCAGGAATGCATACACATGTAAGGTGCTCCAGCCGCCGAGAATCGACCGTACCATTTCTGTCTCAATGCCTTCCAAAGCCTGCTCTTCGAGCAGTCACTTTAACCTGTAGGTGTGTAGAGTCATTCCTTTGTCGAAAAACAACATTACAACATCAACAACTTAGGTATAAGTTTCATGTATAGCTTGCGCTAAATGACCTGGCAGAGCATCTCGTTCCGTTTAGCAGGTGTTCAACTCCACTGTCGCAATGGTTTTGTCCGTCTCTTTGTTTTGAATGTATTTCAGGCATCGAGTTCAGTTTGGGTGTGATGTACGTGTGTTTGTGTGCCATGATTGAATCGACGCGGGCTTCGAAGCAGAACGGCTAGGACGTAAGTTTGAAAATTTGATCTTTACCAATCGAATGGGTACGGAGATGACTGGTTTCCATTGTGGTACAGAAAACAATGAGTGAAAAGGAGGAAATGCTGGTTTTATGCATGCATCTTCACGTTAAAGTGACCGCCAAAGAAAAGGCTTTGGGAAACATTGAGACAGAAGGAGCAAATGCTGGTCACCAGCATTTTCTCCTTTTGACTCAGTGATCACTGCACCACAGTGGGCCGATGCCCCGGGCGGATAGCTCAGTCGTTAACGTCGGGGTCTCATCAATCCGGGGGTCGTCCCAGTATCCATTCTGACCTGGGGACTCTGTTTGGATATCAATGTGGAAGTACTGGTGCGGGAAATGCCAGGAATGCATACACATGTAAGGTGCTCCAGCCGCCGAGAATCGACCGTACCATTTCTGTCTAAATGCCTTCCAAAGCCTGCTCTTCGAGCAGTCACTTTAACCTGTAGGTGTGTAGAGTCATTCCTTTGTCGAAAAACAACATTACAACATCAACAACTTAGGTATAAGTTTCATGTATAGCTCGCGCTAAATGACCTGGCAGAGCATCTCGTTCCGTTTAGCAGGTGTTCAACTCCACTGTCGCAATGGTTTTGTCCGTCTCTTTGTTTTGAATGTATTTCAGGCATCGAGTTCAGTTTGGGTGTGATGTACGTGTGTTTGTGTGCCATGATTGAATCGACGCGGGCTTCGAAGCAGAACGGCTAGGACGTAAGTTTGAAAATTTGATCTTTACCAATCGAATGGGTACGGAGAAGACTGGTTTCCATTGTGGTACAGAAAACAATGAGTGAAAAGGAGGAAATGCTGGTTTTATGCATGCATCTTCACGTTAAAGTGACCGCCAAAGAAAAGGCTTTGGGAAACATTGAGACAGAAGGAGCAAATGCTGGTCACCAGCATTTTCTCCTTTTGACTCAGTGATCACTGCACCACAGTGGGCCGATGCCCCGGGCGGATAGCTCAGTCGTTAACGTCGGGGTCTCATCAATCCGGGGGTCGTCCCAGTATCCATTCTGACCTGGGGACTCTGTTTGGATATCAATGTGGAAGTACTGGTGCGGGAAATACCAGGAATGCATACACATGTAAGGTGCTCCAGCCGCCGAGAATCGACCGTACCATTTCTGTCTCAATGCCTTCCAAAGCCTGCTCTTCGAGCAGTCACTTTAACCTGTAGGTGTGTAGAGTCATTCCTTTGTCGAAAAACAACATTACAACATCAACAACTTAGGTATAAGTTTCATGTATAGCTCGCGCTAAATGACCTGGCAGAGCATCTCGTTCCGTTTAGCAGGTGTTCAACTCCACTGTCGCAATGGTTTTGTCCGTCTCTTTGTTTTGAATGTATTTCAGGCATCGAGTTCAGTTTGGGTGTGATGTACGTGTGTTTGTGTGCCATGATTGAATCGACGCGGGCATCGAAGCAGAACGGCTAGGACGTAAGTTTGAAAATTTGATCTTTACCAATCGAATGGGTACGGAGAAGACTGGTTTCCATTGTGGTACAGAAAACAATGAGTGAAAAGGAGGAAATGCTGGTTTTATGCATGCATCTTCACGTTAAAGTGACCGCCAAAGAAAAGGCTTTGGGAAACATTGAGACAGAAGGAGCAAATGCTGGTCACCAGCATTTTCTCCTTTTGACTCAGTGATCACTGCACCACAGTGGGCCGATGCCCCGGGCGGATAGCTCAGTCGTTAACGTCGGGGTCTCATCAATCCGGGGGTCGTCCCAGTATCCATTCTGACCTGGGGACTCTGTTTGGATATCAATGTGGAAGTACTGGTGCGGGAAATGCCAGGAATGCATACACATGTAAGGTGCTCCAGCCGCCAAGAATCGACCGTACCATTTCTGTCTCAATGCCTTCCAAAGCCTGCTCTTCGAGCAGTCACTTTAACCTGTAGGTGTGTAGAGTCATTCCTTTGTCGAAAAACAACATTACAACATCAACAACTTAGGTATAAGTTTCATGTATAGCTCGCGCTAAATGACCTGGCAGAGCATCTCGTTTTGTTTAGCAGGTGTTCAACTCCACTGTCGCAATGGTTTTGTCCGTCTCTTTGTTTTGAATGTATTTCAGGCATCGAGTTAAGTTTGGGTGTGATGTACGTGTGTTTGTGTGCCATGATTGAATCGACGCGGGCTTCGAAGCAGAACGGCTAGGACGTAAGTTTGAAAATTTGATCTTTACCAATCGAATGGGTACGGAGAAGACTGATTTCCATTGTGGTACAGAAAACAATGAGTGAAAAGGAGGAAATGCTGGTTTTATGCATGCATCTTCACGTTAAAGTGACCGCCAAAGAAAAGGCTTTGGGAAACATTGAGACAGAAGGAGCAAATGCTGGTCACCAGCATTTTCTCCTTTTGACTCAGTGATCACTGCACCACAGTGGGCCGATGCCCCGGGCGGATAGCTCAGTCGTTAACGTCGGGGTCTCATCAATCCAGGGGTCGTCCCAGTATCCATTCTGACCTGGGGACTCTGTTTGGATATCAATGTGGAAGTACTGGTGCGGGAAATGCCAGGAATGCATACACATGTAAGGTGCTCCAGCCGCCGAGAATCGACCGTACCATTTCTGTCTCAATGCCTTCCAAAGCCTGCTCTTCGAGCAGTCACTTTAACCTGTAGGTGTGTAGAGTCATTCCTTTGTCGAAAAACAACATTACAACATCAACAACTTAGGTATAAGTTTCATGTATAGCTCGCGCTAAATGACCTGGCAGAGCATCTCGTTCCGTTTAGCAGGTGTTCAACTCCACTGTCGCAATGGTTTTGTCCGTCTCTTTGTTTTGAATGTATTTCAGGCATCGAGTTCAGTTTGGGTGTGATGTACGTGTGTTTGTGTGCCATGATTGAATCGACGCGGGCTTCGAAGCAGAACGGCTAGGACGTAAGTTTGAAAATTTGATCTTTACCAATCGAATGGGTACGGAGAAGACTGGTTTCCATTGTGGTACAGAAAACAATGAGTGAAAAGGAGGAAATGCTGGTTTTATGCATGCATCTTCACGTTAAAGTGACCGCCAAAGAAAAGGCTTTGGGAAACATTGAGACAGAAGGAGCAAATGCTGGTCACCAGCATTTTCTCCTTTTGACTCAGTGATCACTGCACCACAGTGGGCCGATGCCCCGGGCGGATAGCTCAGTCGTTAACGTCGGGGTCTCATCAATCCAGGGGTCGTCCCAGTATCCATTCTGACCTGGGGACTCTGTTTGGATATCAATGTGGAAGTACTGGTGCGGGAAATGCCAGGAATGCATACACATGTAAGGTGCTCCAGCCGCCGAGAATCGACCGTACCATTTCTGTCTCAATGCCTTCCAAAGCCTGCTCTTCGAGCAGTCACTTTAACCTGTAGGTGTGTAGAGTCATTCCTTTGTCGAAAAACAACATTACAACATCAACAATTTAGGTATAAGTTTCATGTATAGCTCGCGCTAAATGACCTGGCAGAGCATCTCGTTCCGTTTAGCAGGTGTTCAACTCCACTTTCGCAATGGTTTTGTCTGTCTCTTTGTTTTGAATGTATTTCAGGCATCGAGTTCAGTTTGGGTGTGATGTACGTGTGTTTGTGTGCCACGATTGAATCAACGCGGGCTTCGAAGCAGAACGGCTAGGACGTAAGTTTGAAAATTTGATCTTTACCAATCGAATGGGTACGGAGAAGACTGGTTTCCATTGTGGTACAGAAAACAATGAGTGAAAAGGAGGAAATGCTGGTTTTATGCATGCATCTTCACGTTAAAGTGACCGCCAAAGAAAAGGCTTTGGGAAACATTGAGACAGAAGGAGCAAATGCTGGTCACCAGCATTTTCTCCTTTTGACTCAGTGATCACTGCACCACAGTGGGCCGATGCCCCGGGCGGATAGCTCAGTCGTTAACGTCGGGGTCTCATCAATCCGGGGGTCGTCCCAGTATCCATTCTGACCTAGGGACTCTGTTTGGATATCAATGTGGAAGTACTGGTGCGGGAAATGCCAGGAATGCATACACATGTAAGGTGCTCCAGCCGCCGAGAATCGACCGTACCATTTCTGTCTCAATGCCTTCCAAAGCCTGCTCTTCGAGCAGTCACTTTAACCTGTAGGTGTGTAGAGTCATTCCTTTGTCGAAAAACAACATTACAACATCAACAACTTAGGTATAAGTTTCATGTATAGCTCGCGCTAAATGACCTGGCAGAGCATCTCGTTCCGTTTAGCAGGTGTTCAACTCCACTGTCGCAATGGTTTTGTCCGTCTCTTTGTTTTGAATGTATTTCAGGCATCGAGTTCAGTTTGGGTGTGATGTACGTGTGTTTGTGTGCCATGATTGAATCGACGCGGGCTTCGAAGCAGAACGGCTAGGACGTAAGTTTGAAAATTTGATCTTTACCAATCGAATGGGTACGGAGAAGACTGGTTTCCATTGTGGTACAGAAAACAATGAGTGAAAAGGAGGAAATGCTGGTTTTATGCATGCATCTTCACGTTAAAGTGACCGCCAAAGAAAAGGCTTTGGGAAACATTGAGACAGAAGGAGCAAATGCTGGTCACCAGCATTTTCTCCTTTTGACTCAGTGATCACTGCACCACAGTGGGCCGATGCCCCGGGCGGATAGCTCAGTCGTTAACGTCGGGGTCTCATCAATCCGGGGGTTGTCCCAGTATCCATTCTGACCTGGGGACTCTGTTTGGATATCAATGTGGAAGTACTGGTGCGGGAAATACCAGGAATGCATACACATGTAAGGTGCTCCAGCCGCCGAGAATCGACCGTACCATTTCTGTCTCAATGCCTTCCAAAGCCTGCTCTTCGAGCAGTCACTTTAACCTGTAGGTGTGTAGAGTCATTCCTTTGTCAAAAAACAACATTACAACATCAACAATTTAGGTATAAGTTTCATGTATAGCTCGCGCTAAATGACCTGGCAGAGCATCTCGTTCCGTTTAGCAGGTGTTCAACTCCACTTTCGCAATGGTTTTGTCCGTCTCTTTGTTTTGAATGTATTTCAGGCATCGAGTTCAGTTTGGGTGTGATGTACGTGTGTTTGTGTGCCATGATTGAATCAACGCGGGCTTCGAAGCAGAACGGCTAGGACGTAAGTTTGAAAATTTGATCTTTACCAATCGAATGGGTACGGAGAAGACTGGTTTCCATTGTGGTACAGAAAACAATGAGTGAAAAGGAGGAAATGCTGGTTTTATGCATGCATCTTCACGTTAAAGTGACTGCCAAAGAAAAGGCTTTGGGAAACATTGAGACAGAAGGAGCAAATGCTGGTCACCAGCATTTTCTCCTTTTGACTCAGTGATCACTGCACCACAGTGGGCCGATGCCCCGGGCGGATAGCTCAGTCGTTAACGTCGGGGTCTCATCAATCCGGGGGTCGTCCCAGTATCCATTCTGACCTGGGGACTCTGTTTGGATATCAATGTGGAAGTACTGGTGCGGGAAATGCCAGGAATGCATACACATGTAAGGTGCTCCAGCCGCTGAGAATCGACCGTACCATTTCTGTCTCAATGCCTTCCAAAGCCTGCTCTTCGAGCAGTCACTTTAACCTGTAGGTGTGTAGAGTCATTCCTTTGTCGAAAAACAACATTACAACATCAACAACTTAGGTATAAGTTTCATGTATAGCTCGCGCTAAATGACCTGGCAGAGCATCTCGTTCCGTTTAGCAGGTGTTCAACTCCACTGTCGCAATGGTTTTGTCCGTCTCTTTGTTTTGAATGTATTTCAGGCATCAAGTTCAGTTTGGGTGTGATGTACGTGTGTTTGTGTGCCATGATTGAATCGACGCGGGCTTCGAAGCAGAACGGCTAGGACGTAAGTTTGAAAATTTGATCTTTACCAATCGAATGGGTACGGAGAAGACTGGTTTCCATTGTGGTACAGAAAACAATGAGTGAAAAGGAGGAAATGCTGGTTTTATGCATGCATCTTCACGTTAAAGTGACCGCCAAAGAAAAGGCTTTGGGAAACATTGAGACAGAAGGAGCAAATGCTGGTCACCAGCATTTTCTCCTTTTGACTCAGTGATCACTGCACCACAGTGGGCCGATGGCCCGGGCGGATAGCTCAGTCGTTAACGTCGGGGTCTCATCAATCCGGGGGTCGTCCCAGTATCCATTCTGACCTGGGGACTCTGTTTGGATATCAATGTGGAAGTACTGGTGCGGGAAATGCCAGGAATGCATACACATGTAAGGTGCTCCAGCCGCCGAGAATCGACCGTACCATTTCTGTCTCAATGCCTTCCAAAGCCTGCTCTTCGAGCAGTCTTTTTAACCTGTAGGTGTGTAGAGTCATTCCTTTGTCGAAAAACAACATTACAACATCAAGAACTTTGGTATAAGTTTCATGTATAGCTCGCGCTAAATGACCTGGCAGAGCATCTCGTTCCGTTTAGCAGGTGTTCAACTCCACTGTCGCAATGGTTTTGTCCGTCTCTTTGTTTTGAATGTATTTCAGGCATCGAGTTCAGTTTGGGTGTGATGTACGTGTGTTTGTGTGCCATGATTGAATCGACGCGGGCTTCGAAGCAGAATGGCTAGGACGTAAGTTTGAAAATTTGATCTTTACCAATCGAATGGGTACGGAGAAGACTGGTTTCCATTGTGGTACAGAAAACAATGAGTGAAAAGGAGGAAATGCTGGTTTTATGCATGCATCTTCACGTTAAAGTGACCGCCAAAGAAAAGGCTTTGGGAAACATTGAGACAGAAGGAGCAAATGCTGGTCACCAGCATTTTCTCCTTTTGACTCAGTGATCACTGCACCACAGTGGGCCGATGCCCCGGGCGGATAGCTCAGTCGTTAACGTCGGGGTCTCATCAATCCGGGGGTCGTCCCAGTATCCATTCTGACCTGGGGACTCTGTTTGGATATCAATGTGGAAGTACTGGTGCGGGAAATGCCAGGAATGCATACACATGTAAGGTGCTCCAGCCGCCGAGAATCGACCGTACCATTTCTGTCTCAATGCCTTCCAAAGCCTGCTCTTCGAGCAGTCACTTTAACCTGTAGGTGTGTAGAGTCATTCCTTTGTCGAAAAACAACATTACAACATCAACAACTTAGGTATAAGTTTCATGTATAGCTCGCGCTAAATGACCTGGCAGAGCATCTCGTTCCGTTTAGCAGGTGTTCAACTCCACTGTCGCAATGGTTTTGTCCGTCTCTTTGTTTTGAATGTATTTCAGGCATCGAGTTCAGTTTGGGTGTGATGTACGTGTGTTTGTGTGCCATGATTGAATCAACGCGGGCTTCGAAGCAGAACGGCTAGGACGTAAGTTTGAAAATTTGATCTTTACCAATCGAATGGGTACGGAGAAGACTGGTTTCCATTGTGGTACAGAAAACAATGAGTGAAAAGGAGGAAATGCTGGTTTTATGCATGCATCTTCACGTTAAAGTGACCGCCAAAGAAAAGGCTTTGGGAAACATTGAGACAGAAGGAGCAAATGCTGGTCACCAGCATTTTCTCCTTTTGACTCAGTGATCACTGCACCACAGTGGGCCGATGCCCCGGGCGGATAGCTCAGTCGTTAACGTCGGGGTCTCATCAATCCGGGGGTCGTCCCAGTATCCATTCTGACCTTGGGACTCTGTTTGGATATCAATGTGGAAGTACTGGTGCGGGAAATGCCAGGAATGCATACACATGTAAGGTGCTCCAGCCGCCGAGAATCGACCGTACCATTTCTGTCTCAATGCCTTCCAAAGCCTGCTCTTCGAGCAGTCACTTTAACCTGTAGGTGTGTAGAGTCATTCCTTTGTCGAAAAACAACATTACAACATCAACAACTTAGGTATAAGTTTCATGTATAGCTCGCGCTAAATGACCTGGCAGAGCATCTCGTTCCGTTTAGCAGGTGTTCAACTCCACTGTCGCAATGGTTTTGTCCGTCTCTTTGTTTTGAATGTATTTCAGGCATCGAGTTCAGTTTGGGTGTGATGTACGTGTGTTTGTGTGCCATGATTGAATCGACGCGGGCTTCGAAGCAGAACGGCTAGGACGTAAGTTTGAAAATTTGATCTTTACCAATCGAATGGGTACGGAGAAGACTGGTTTCCATTGTGGTACAGAAAACAATGAGTGAAAAGGAGGAAATGCTGGTTTTATGCATGCATCTTCACGTTAAAGTGACCGCCAAAGAAAAGGCTTTGGGAAACATTGAGACAGAAGGAGCAAATGCTGGTCACCAGCATTTTCTCCTTTTGACTCAGTGATCACTGCACCACAGTGGGCCGATGCCCCGGGCGGATAGCTCAGTCGTTAACGTCGGGGTCTCATCAATCCGGGGGTCGTCCCAGTATCCATTCTGACCTGGGGACTCTGTTTGGATATCAATGTGGAAGTACTGGTGCGGGAAATGCCAGGAATGCATACACATGTAAGGTGCTCCAGCCGCCGAGAATCGACCGTACCATTTCTGTCTCAATGCCTTCCAAAGCCTGCTCTTCGAGCAGTCACTTTAACCTGTAGGTGTGTAGAGTCATTCCTTTGTCGAAAAACAACATTACAACATCAACAACTTAGGTATAAGTTTCATGTATAGCTTGCGCTAAATGACCTGGCAGAGCATCTCGTTCCGTTTAGCAGGTGTTCAACTCCACTGTCGCAATGGTTTTGTCCGTCTCTTTGTTTTGAATGTATTTCAGGCATCGAGTTCAGTTTGGGTGTGATGTACGTGTGTTTGTGTGCCATGATTGAATCGACGCGGGCTTCGAAGCAGAACGGCTAGGACGTAAGTTTGAAAATTTGATCTTTACCAATCGAATGGGTACGGAGAAGACTGGTTTCCATTGTGGTACAGAAAACAATGAGTGAAAAGGAGGAAATGCTGGTTTTATGCATGCATCTTCACGTTAAAGTGACCGCCAAAGAAAAGGCTTTGGGAAACATTGAGACAGAAGGAGCAAATGCTGGTCACCAGCATTTTCTCCTTTTGACTCAGTGATCACTGCACCACAGTGGGCCGATGCCCCGGGCGGATAGCTCAGTTGTTAACGTCGGGGTCTCATCAATCCGGGGGTCGTCCCAGTATCCATTCTGACCTGGGGACTCTGTTTGGATATCAATGTGGAAGTACTGGTGCGGGAAATGCCAGGAATGCATACACATGTAAGGTGCTCCAGCCGCCGAGAATCGACCGTACCATTTCTGTCTCAATGCCTTCCAAAGCCTGCTCTTCGAGCAGTCACTTTAACCTGTAGGTGTGTAGAGTCATTCCTTTGTCGAAAAACAACATTACAACATCAACAACTTAGGTATAAGTTTCATGTATAGCTCGTGCTAAATGACCTGGCAGAGCATCTCGTTCCGTTTAGCAGGTGTTCAACTCCACTGTCGCAATGGTTTTGTCCGTCTCTTTGTTTTGAATGTATTTCAGGCATCGAGTTCAGTTTGGGTGTGATGTACGTGTGTTTGTGTGCCATGATTGAATCGACGCGGGCTTCGAAGCAGAACGGCTAGGACGTAAGTTTGAAAATTTGACCTTTACCAATCGAATGGGTACGGAGAAGACTGGTTTCCATTGTGGTACAGAAAACAATGAGTGAAAAGGAGGAAATGCTGGTTTTATGCATGCATCTTCACGTTAAAGTGACTGCCAAAGAAAAGGCTTTGGGAAACATTGAGACAGAAGGAGCAAATGCTGGTCACCAGCATTTTCTCCTTTTGACTCAGTGATCACTGCACCACAGTGGGCCGATGCCCCGGGCGGATAGCTCAGTCGTTAACGTCGGGGTCTCATCAATCCGGGGGTCGTCCCAGTATCCATTCTGACCTGGGGACTCTGTTTGGATATCAATGTGGAAGTACTGGTGCGGGAAATGCCAGGAATGCATACACATGTAAGGTGCTCCAGCCGCCGAGAATCGACCGTACCATTTCTGTCTCAATGCCTTCCAAAGCCTGCTCTTCGAGCAGTCACTTTAACCTGTAGGTGTGTAGAGTCATTCCTTTGTCGAAAAACAACATTACAACATCAACAACTTAGGTATAAGTTTCATGTATAGCTCGCGCTAAATGACCTGGCAGAGCATCTCGTTCCGTTTAGCAGGTGTTCAACTCCACTGTCGCAATGGTTTTGTCCGTCTCTTTGTTTTGAATGTATTTCAGGCATCGAGTTCAGTTTGGGTGTGATGTACGTGTGTTTGTGTGCCATGATTGAATCGACGCGGGCTTCGAAGCAGAACGGCTAGGACGTAAGTTTGAAAATTTGATCTTTACCAATCGAATGGGTACGGAGAAGACTGGTTTCCATTGTGGTACAGAAAACAATGAGTGAAAAGGAGGAAATGCTGGTTTTATGCATGCATCTTCACGTTAAAGTGACCGCCAAAGAAAAGGCTTTGGGAAACATTGAGACAGAAGGAGCAAATGCTGGTCACCAGCATTTTCTCCTTTTGACTCAGTGATCACTGCACCACAGTGGGCCGATGCCCCGGGCGGATAGCTCAGTCGTTAACGTCGGGGTCTCATCAATCCGGGGGTCGTCCCAGTATCCATTCTGACCTGGGGACTCTGTTTGGATATCAATGTGGAAGTACTGGTGCGGGAAATGCCAGGAATGCATACACATGTAAGGTGCTCCAGCCGCCGAGAATCGACCGTACCATTTCTGTCTCAATGCCTTCCAAAGCCTGCTCTTCGAGCAGTCACTTTAACCTGTAGGTGTGTAGAGTCATTCCTTTGTCGAAAAACAACATTACAACATCAAGAACTTAGGTATAAGTTTCATGTATAGCTCGCGCTAAATGACCTGGCAGAGCATCTCGTTCCGTTTAGCAGGTGTTCAACTCCACTGTCGCAATGGTTTTGTCCGTCTCTTTGTTTTGAATGTATTTCAGGCATCGAGTTCAGTTTGGGTGTGATGTATGTGTGTTTGTGTGCCATGATTGAATCGACGCGGGCTTCGAAGCAGAACGGCTAGGACGTAAGTTTGAAAATTTGATCTTTACCAATCGAATGGGTACGGAGAAGACTGGTTTCCATTGTGGTACAGAAAACAATGAGTGAAAAGGAGGAAATGCTGGTTTTATGCATGCATCTTCACGTTAAAGTGACCGCCAAAGAAAAGGCTTTGGGAAACATTGAGACAGAAGGAGCAAATGCTGGTCACCAGCATTTTCTCCTTTTGACTCAGTGATCACTGCACCACAGTGGGCCGATGCCCCGGGCGGATAGCTCAGTCGTTAACGTCGGGGTCTCATCAATCCGGGGGTTGTCCCAGTATCCATTCTGACCTGGGGACTCTGTTTGGATATCAATGTGGAAGTACTGGTGCGGGAAATGCCAGGAATGCATGTAAGGTGCTCCAGCCGCCGAGATACGACCATACCATTTCTGTCTCAATGCCTTCCAAAGCCTGCTCTTCGAGCAGTCACTTTAACATGTAGGTGTGTAGAGTCATTCCTTTGTCGAAAAACAACATTACAACATCAACAACTTAGGTATAAGTTTCATGTATAGCTCGCGCTAAATGACCTGGCAGAGCATCTCGTTCCGTTTAGCAGGTGTTCAACTCCACTGTCGCAATGGTTTTGTCCGTCTCTTTGTTTTGAATGTATTTCAGGCATCGAGTTCAGTTTGGGTGTGATGTATGTGTGTTTGTGTGCCATGATTGAATCGACGCGGGCTTCGAAGCAGAACGGCTAGGACGTAAGTTTGAAAATTTGATCTTTACCAATCGAATGGGTACGGAGAAGACTGGTTTCCATTGTGGTACAGAAAACAATGAGTGAAAAGGAGGAAATGCTGGTTTTATGCATGCATCTTCACGTTAAAGTGACCGCCAAAGAAAAGGCTTTGGGAAACATTGAGACAGAAGGAGCAAATGCTGGTCACCAGCATTTTCTCCTTTTGACTCAGTGATCACTGCACCACAGTGGGCCGATGCCCCGGGCGGATAGCTCAGTCGTTAACGTCGGGGTCTCATCAATCCGGGGGTCGTCCCAGTATCCATTCTGACCTGGGGACTCTGTTTGGATATCAATGTGGAAGTACTGGTGCGGGAAATGCCAGGAATGCATACACATGTAAGGTGCTCCAGCCGCCGAGAATCGACCGTACCATTTCTGTCTCAATGCCTTCCAAAGCCTGCTCTTCGAGCAGTCACTTTAACCTGTAGGTGTGTAGAGTCATTCCTTTGTTGAAAAACAACATTACAACATCAACAACTTAGGTATAAGTTTCATGTATAGCTCGCGCTAAATGACCTGGCAGAGCATCTCGTTCCGTTTAGCAGGTGTTCAACTCCACTGTCG
This sequence comes from Fragum sueziense, assembly GCA_963680895.1. Classification (NCBI taxonomy): domain Eukaryota; kingdom Metazoa; phylum Mollusca; class Bivalvia; order Cardiida; family Cardiidae; genus Fragum; species Fragum sueziense. The sequence goes on from OY804601.1 coordinate 28,254,122, forward strand.
CAATGGTTTTGTCCGTCTCTTTGTTTTGAATGTATTTCAGGCATCGAGTTCAGTTTGGGTGTGATGTACGTGTGTTTGTGTGCCATGATTGAATGGACGCGGGCTTCGAAGCAGAACGGCTAGGACGTAAGTTTGAAAATTTGATCTTTACCAATCGAATGGGTACGGAGAAGACTGGTTTCCATTGTGGTACAGAAAACAATGAGTGAAAAGGAGGAAATGCTGGTTTTATGCATGCATCTTCACGTTAAAGTGACCGCCAAAGAAAAGGCTTTGGGAAACATTGAGACAGAAGGAGCAAATGCTGCTCACCAGCATTTTCTCCTTTTGACTCAGTGATCACTGCACCACAGTGGGCCGATGCCCCGGGCGGATAGCTCAGTCGTTAACGTCGGGGTCTCATCAATCTGGGGGTCGTCCCAGTATCCATTCTGACCTGGGGACTCTGTTTGGATATCAATGTGGAAGTACTGGTGCGGGAAATGCCAGGAATGCACACACATGTAAGGTGCTCCAGCCGCCGAGAATCGACCGTACCATTTCTGTCTCAATGCCTTCCAAAGCCTGCTCTTCGAGCAGTCACTTTAACCTGTAGGTGTGTAGAGTCATTCCTTTGTCGAAAAACAACATTACAACATCAACAATTTAGGTATAAGTTTCATGTATAGCTCGCGCTAAATGACCTGGCAGAGCATCTCGTTCCGTTTAGCAGGTGTTCAACTCCACTTTCGCAATGGTTTTGTCCGTCTCTTTGTTTTGAATGTATTTCAGGCATTGAGTTCAGTTTGGGTGTGATGTACGTGTGTTTGTGTGCCATGATTGAATCAACGCGGGCTTCGAAGCAGAACGGCTAGGACGTAAGTTTGAAAATTTGATCTTTACCAATCGAATGGGTACGGAGAAGACTGGTTTCCATTGTGGTACAGAAAACAATGAGTGAAAAGGAGGAAATGCTGGTTTTATGCATGCATCTTCACGTTAAAGTGACCGCCAAAGAAAAGGCTTTGGGAAACATTGAGACAGAAGGAGCAAATGCTGGTCACCAGCATTTTCTCCTTTTGACTCAGTGATCACTGCACCACAGTGGGCCGATGCCCCGGGCGGATAGCTCAGTCGTTAACGTCGGGGTCTCATCAATCCGGGGGTCGTCCCAGTATCCATTCTGACCTGGGGACTCTGTTTGGATATCAATGTGGAAGTACTGGTGCGGGAAATGCCAGGAATGCATACACATGTAAGGTGCTCCAGCCGCCGAGAATCGACCGTACCATTTCTGTCTCAATGCCTTCCAAAGCCTGCTCTTCGAGCAGTCACTTTAACCTGTAGGTGTGTAGAGTCATTCCTTTGTTGAAAAACAACATTACAACATCAACAACTTAGGTATAAGTTTCATGTATAGCTCGCGCTAAATGACCTGGCAGAGCATCTCGTTCCGTTTAGCAGGTGTTCAACTCCACTGTCGCAATGGTTTTGTCCGTCTCTTTGTTTTGAATGTATTTCAGGCATCGAGTTCAGTTTGGGTGTGATGTACGTGTGTTTGTGTGCCATGATTGAATGGACGCGGGCTTCGAAGCAGAACGGCTAGGACGTAAGTTTGAAAATTTGATCTTTACCAATCGAATGGGTACGGAGAAGACTGGTTTCCATTGTGGTACAGAAAACAATGAGTGAAAAGGAGGAAATGCTGGTTTTATGCATGCATCTTCACGTTAAAGTGACCGCCAAAGAAAAGGCTTTGGGAAACATTGAGACAGAAGGAGCAAATGCTGCTCACCAGCATTTTCTCCTTTTGACTCAGTGATCACTGCACCACAGTGGGCCGATGCCCCGGGCGGATAGCTCAGTCGTTAACGTCGGGGTCTCATCAATCTGGGGGTCGTCCCAGTATCCATTCTGACCTGGGGACTCTGTTTGGATATCAATGTGGAAGTACTGGTGCGGGAAATGCCAGGAATGCACACACATGTAAGGTGCTCCAGCCGCCGAGAATCGACCGTACCATTTCTGTCTCAATGCCTTCCAAAGCCTGCTCTTCGAGCAGTCACTTTAACCTGTAGGTGTGTAGAGTCATTCCTTTGTCGAAAAACAACATTACAACATCAAGAACTTAGGTATAAGTTTCATGTATAGCTCGCGCTAAATGACCTGGCAGAGCATCTCGTTCCGTTTAGCAGGTGTTCAACTCCACTGTCGCAATGGTTTTGTCCGTCTCTTTGTTTTGAATGTATTTCAGGCATCGAGTTCAGTTTGGGTGTGATGTACGTGTGTTTGTGTGCCATGATTGAATCGACGCGGGCTTCGAAGCAGAACGGCTAGGACGTAAGTTTGAAAATTTGATCTTTACCAATCGAATGGGTACGGAGAAGACTGGTTTCCATTGTGGTACAGAAAACAATGAGTGAAAAGGAGGAAATGCTGGTTTTATGCATGCATCTTCACGTTAAAGTGACCGCCAAAGAAAAGGCTTTGGGAAACATTGAGACAGAAGGAGCAAATGCTGGTCACCAGCATTTTCTCCTTTTGACTCAGTGATCACTGCACCACAGTGGGCCGATGCCCCGGGCGGATAGCTCAGTCGTTAACGTCGGGGTCTCATCAATCCGGGGGTCGTCCCAGTATCCATTCTGACCTGGGGACTCTGTTTGGATATCAATGTGGAAGTACTGGTGCGGGAAATGCCAGGAATGCATACACATGTAAGGTGCTCCAGCCGCCGAGAATCGACCGTACCATTTCTGTCTCAATGCCTTCCAAAGCCTGCTCTTCGAGCAGTCACTTTAACCTGTAGGTGTGTAGAGTCATTCCTTTGTTGAAAAACAACATTACAACATCAACAACTTAGGTATAAGTTTCATGTATAGCTCGCGCTAAATGACCTGGCAGAGCATCTCGTTCCGTTTAGCAGGTGTTCAACTCCACTGTCGCAATGGTTTTGTCCGTCTCTTTGTTTTGAATGTATTTCAGGCATCGAGTTCAGTTTGGGTGTGATGTATGTGTGTTTGTGTGCCATGATTGAATCGACGCGGGCTTCGAAGCAGAACGGCTAGGACGTAAGTTTGAAAATTTGATCTTTACCAATCGAATGGGTACGGAGAAGACTGGTTTCCATTGTGGTACAGAAAACAATGAGTGAAAAGGAGGAAATGCTGGTTTTATGCATGCATCTTCACGTTAAAGTGACCGCCAAAGAAAAGGCTTTGGGAAACATTGAGACAGAAGGAGCAAATGCTGGTCACCAGCATTTTCTCCTTTTGACTCAGTGATCACTGCACCACAGTGGGCCGATGCCCCGGGCGGATAGCTCAGTTGTTAACGTCGGGGTCTCATCAATCCGGGGGTCGTCCCAGTATCCATTCTGACCTGGGGACTCTGTTTGGATATCAATGTGGAAGTACTGGTGCGGGAAATGCCAGGAATGCATACACATGTAAGGTGCTCCAGCCGCCGAGAATCGACCGTACCATTTCTGTCTCAATGCCTTCCAAAGCCTGCTCTTCGAGCAGTCACTTTAACCTGTAGGTGTGTAGAGTCATTCCTTTGTCGAAAAACAACATTACAACATCAACAACTTAGGTATAAGTTTCATGTATAGCTCGTGCTAAATGACCTGGCAGAGCATCTCGTTCCGTTTAGCAGGTGTTCAACTCCACTGTCGCAATGGTTTTGTCCGTCTCTTTGTTTTGAATGTATTTCAGGCATCGAGTTCAGTTTGGGTGTGATGTACGTGTGTTTGTGTGCCATGATTGAATCGACGCGGGCTTCGAAGCAGAACGGCTAGGACGTAAGTTTGAAAATTTGACCTTTACCAATCGAATGGGTACGGAGAAGACTGGTTTCCATTGTGGTACAGAAAACAATGAGTGAAAAGGAGGAAATGCTGGTTTTATGCATGCATCTTCACGTTAAAGTGACTGCCAAAGAAAAGGCTTTGGGAAACATTGAGACAGAAGGAGCAAATGCTGGTCACCAGCATTTTCTCCTTTTGACTCAGTGATCACTGCACCACAGTGGGCCGATGCCCCGGGCGGATAGCTCAGTCGTTAACGTCGGGGTCTCATCAATCCGGGGGTCGTCCCAGTATCCATTCTGACCTGGGGACTCTGTTTGGATATCAATGTGGAAGTACTGGTGCGGGAAATGCCAGGAATGCATACACATGTAAGGTGCTCCAGCCGCCGAGAATCGACCATACCATTTCTGTCTCAATGCCTTCCAAAGCCTGCTCTTCGAGCAGTCACTTTAACCTGTAGGTGTGTAGAGTCATTCCTTTGTCGAAAAACAACATTACAACATCAACAACTTAGGTATAAGTTTCATGTATAGCTCGCGCTAAATGACCTGGCAGAGCATCTCGTTCCGTTTAGCAGGTGTTCAACTCCACTGTCGCAATGGTTTTGTCCGTCTCTTTGTTTTGAATGTATTTCAGGCATCGAGTTCAGTTTGGGTGTGATGTACGTGTGTTTGTGTGCCATGATTGAATCGACGCGGGCTTCGAAGCAGAACGGCTAGGACGTAAGTTTGAAAATTTGATCTTTACCAATCGAATGGGTACGGAGAAGACTGGTTTCCATTGTGGTACAGAAAACAATGAGTGAAAAGGAGGAAATGCTGGTTTTATGCATGCATCTTCACGTTAAAGTGACCGCCAAAGAAAAGGCTTTGGGAAACATTGAGACAGAAGGAGCAAATGCTGGTCACCAGCATTTTCTCCTTTTGACTCGGTGATCACTGCACCACAGTGGGCCGATGCCCCGGGCGGATAGCTCAGTCGTTAACGTCGGGGTCTCATCAATCCGGGGGTCGTCCCAGTATCCATTCTGACCTGGGGACTCTGTTTGGATATCAATGTGGAAGTACTGGTGCGGGAAATGCCAGGAATGCATACACATGTAAGGTGCTCCAGCCGCCGAGAATCGACCGTACCATTTCTGTCTCAATGCCTTCCAAAGCCTGCTCTTCGAGCAGTCACTTTAACCTGTAGGTGTGTAGAGTCATTCCTTTGTCGAAAAACAACATTACAACATCAAGAACTTAGGTATAAGTTTCATGTATAGCTCGCGCTAAATGACCTGGCAGAGCATCTTGTTCCGTTTAGCAGGTGTTCAACTCCACTGTCGCAATGGTTTTGTCCGTCTCTTTGTTTTGAATGTATTTCAGGCATCGAGTTCAGTTTGGGTGTGATGTACGTGTGTTTGTGTGCCATGACTGAATCGACGCGGGCTTCGAAGCAGAACGGCTAGGACGTAAGTTTGAAAATTTGATCTTTACCAATCGAATGGGTACGGAGAAGACTGGTTTCCATTGTGGTACAGAAAACAATGAGTGAAAAGGAGGAAATGCTGGTTTTATGCATGCATCTTCACGTTAAAGTGACCGCCAAAGAAAAGGCTTTGGGAAACATTGAGACAGAAGGAGCAAATGCTGGTCACCAGCATTTTCTCCTTTTGACTCAGTGATCACTGCACCACAGTGGGCCGATGCCCCGGGCGGATAGCTCAGTCGTTAACGTCGGGGTCTCATCAATCCGGGGGTCGTCCCAGTATCCATTCTGACCTGGGGACTCTGTTTGGATATCAATGTGGAAGTACTGGTGCGGGAAATGCCAGGAATGCATACACATGTAAGGTGCTCCAGCCGCCGAGAATCGACCGTACCATTTCTGTCTCAATGCCTTCCAAAGCCTGCTCTTCGAGCAGTCACTTTAACCTGTAGGTGTGTAGTCATTCCTTTGTCGAAAAACAACATTACAACATCAACAACTTAGGTATAAGTTTCATGTATAGCTCGCGCTAAATGACCTGGCAGAGCATCTCGTTCCGTTTAGCAGGTGTTCAACTCCACTGTCGCAATGGTTTTGTCTGTCTCTTTGTTTTGAATGTATTTCAGGCATCGAGTTCAGTTTGGGTGTGATGTACGTGTGTTTGTGTGCCATGATTGAATCGACGCGGGCTTCGAAGCAGAACGGCTAGGACGTAAGTTTGAAAATTTGATCTTTACCAATCGAATGGGTACGGAGAAGACTGGTTTCCATTGTGGTACAGAAAACAATGAGTGAAAAGGAGGAAATGCTGGTTTTATGCATGCATCTACACGTTAAAGTGACCGCCAAAGAAAAGGCTTTGGGAAACATTGAGACAGAAGGAGCAAATGCTGGTCACCAGCATTTTCTCCTTTTGACTCAGTGATCACTGCACCACAGTGGGCCGATGCCCCGGGCGGATAGCTCAGTCGTTAACGTCGGGGTCTCATCAATCCGGGGGTCGTCCCAGTATCCATTCTGACCTGGGGACTCTGTTTGGATATCAATGTGGAAGTACTGGTGCGGGAAATGCCAGGAATGCATACACATGTAAGGTGCTCCAGCCGCCGAGAATCGACCGTACCATTTCTGTCTCAATGCCTTCCAAAGCCTGCTCTTCGAGCAGTCACTTTAACCTGTAGGTGTGTAGAGTCATTCCTTTGTCGAAAAACAACATTACAACATCAACAACTTAGGTATAAGTTTCATGTATAGCTCGCGCTAAATGACCTGGCAGAGCATCTCATTCCGTTTAGCAGGTGTTCAACTCCACTGTCGCAATGGTTTTGTCCGTTTCTTTGTTTTGAATGTATTTCAGGCATCAAGTGTGTTTGTGTGCCATGATTGAATCGACGCGGGCTTCGAAGCAGAACGGCTAGGACGTAAGTTTGAAAATTTGATCTTTACCAATCGAATGGGTACGGAGAAGACTGGTTTCCATTGTGGTACAGAAAACAATGAGTGAAAAGGAGGAAATGCTGGTTTTATGCATGCATCTTCACGTTAAAGTAACCGCCAAAGAAAAGGCTTTGGGAAACATTGAGACAGAAGAAGCAAATGCTGGTCACCAGCATTTTCTCCTTTTGACTCAGTGATCACTGCACCACAGTGGGCCGATGCCCCGGGCGGATAGCTCAGTCGTTAACGTCGGGGTCTCATCAATCCGGGGGTCGTCCCAGTATCCATTCTGACCTGGGGACTCTGTTTGGATATCAATGTGGAAGTACTGGTGCGGGAAATGCCAGGAATGCATACACATGTAAGGTACTCCAGCCGCCGAGAATCGACCGTACCATTTCTGTCTCAATGCCTTCCAAAGCCTGCTCTTCGAGCAGTCACTTTAACCTGTAGGTGTGTAGAGTCATTCCTTTGTCGAAAAACAACATTACAACATCAAGAACTTAGGTATAAGTTTCATGTATAGCTCGCGCTAAATGACCTGGCAGAGCATCTCGTTCCGTTTAGCAGGTGTTCAACTCCACTGTCGCAATGGTTTTGTCCGTCTCTTTGTTTTGAATGTATTTCAGGCATCGAGTTCAGTTTGGGTGTGATGTACGTGTGTTTGTGTGCCATGATTGAATCGACGCGGGCTTCGAAGCAGAACGGCTAGGACGTAAGTTTGAAAATTTGATCTTTACCAATCGAATGGGTACGGAGAAGACTGGTTTCCATTGTGGTACAGAAAACAATGAGTGAAAAGGAGGAAATGCTGGTTTTATGCATGCATCTTCACGTTAAAGTGACCGCCAAAGAAAAGGCTTTGGGAAACATTGAGACAGAAGGAGCAAATGCTGGTCACCAGCATTTTCTCCTTTTGACTCAGTGATCACTGCACCACAGTGGGCCGATGCCCCGGGCGGATAGCTCAGTCGTTAACGTCGGGGTCTCATCAATCCGGGGGTCGTCCCAGTATCCATTCTGACCTGGGGACTCTGTTTGGATATCAATGTGGAAGTACTGGTGCGGGAAATGCCAGGAATGCATACACATGTAAGGTGCTCCAGCCGCCGAGAATCGACCGTACCATTTCTGTCTCAATGCCTTCCAAAGCCTGCTCTTCGAGCAGTCACTTTAACCTGTAGGTGTGTAGAGTCGTTCCTTTGTCGAAAAACAACATTACAACATCAACAACTTAGGTATAAGTTTCATGTATAGCTCGCGCTAAATGACCTGGCAGAGCATCTCGTTCCGTTTAGCAGGTGTTCAACTCCACTGTCGCAATGGTTTTGTCCGTCTCTTTGTTTTGAATGTATTTCAGGCATCGAGTTCAGTTTGGGTGTGATGTACGTGTGTTTGTGTGCCATGATTGAATCGACGCGGGCTTCGAAGCAGAACGGCTAGGACGTAAGTTTGAAAATTTGACCTTTACCAATCGAATGGGTACGGAGAAGACTGGTTTCCATTGTGGTACAGAAAACAATGAGTGAAAAGGAGGAAATGCTGGTTTTATGCATGCATCTTCACGTTAAAGTGACTGCCAAAGAAAAGGCTTTGGGAAACATTGAGACAGAAGGAGCAAATGCTGGTCACCAGCATTTTCTCCTTTTGACTCAGTGATCACTGCACCACAGTGGGCCGATGCCCCGGGCGGATAGCTCAGTCGTTAACGTCGGGGTCTCATCAATCCGGGGGTCGTCCCAGTATCCATTCTGACCTGGGGACTCTGTTTGGATATCAATGTGGAAGTACTGGTGCGGGAAATGCCAGGAATGCATACACATGTAAGGTGCTCCAGCCGCCGAGAATCGACCATACCATTTCTGTCTCAATGCCTTCCAAAGCCTGCTCTTCGAGCAGTCACTTTAACCTGTAGGTGTGTAGAGTCATTCCTTTGTCGAAAAACAACATTACAACATCAACAACTTAGGTATAAGTTTCATGTATAGCTCGCGCTAAATGACCTGGCAGAGCATCTCGTTCCGTTTAGCAGGTGTTCAACTCCACTGTCGCAATGGTTTTGTCCGTCTCTTTGTTTTGAATGTATTTCAGGCATCGAGTTCAGTTTGGGTGTGATGTACGTGTGTTTGTGTGCCATGATTGAATCGACGCGGGCTTCGAAGCAGAACGGCTAGGACGTAAGTTTGAAAATTTGATCTTTACCAATCGAATGGGTACGGAGAAGACTGGTTTCCATTGTGGTACAGAAAACAATGAGTGAAAAGGAGGAAATGCTGGTTTTATGCATGCATCTTCACGTTAAAGTGACCGCCAAAGAAAAGGCTTTGGGAAACATTGAGACAGAAGGAGCAAATGCTGGTCACCAGCATTTTCTCCTTTTGACTCGGTGATCACTGCACCACAGTGGGCCGATGCCCCGGGCGGATAGCTCAGTCGTTAACGTCGGGGTCTCATCAATCCGGGGGTCGTCCCAGTATCCATTCTGACCTGGGGACTCTGTTTGGATATCAATGTGGAAGTACTGGTGCGGGAAATGCCAGGAATGCATACACATGTAAGGTGCTCCAGCCGCCGAGAATCGACCGTACCATTTCTGTCTCAATGCCTTCCAAAGCCTGCTCTTCGAGCAGTCACTTTAACCTGTAGGTGTGTAGAGTCATTCCTTTGTCGAAAAACAACATTACAACATCAAGAACTTAGGTATAAGTTTCATGTATAGCTCGCGCTAAATGACCTGGCAGAGCATCTTGTTCCGTTTAGCAGGTGTTCAACTCATCTGTCGCAATGGTTTTGTCCGTCTCTTTGTTTTGAATGTATTTCAGGCATCGAGTTCAGTTTGGGTGTGATGTACGTGTGTTTGTGTGCCATGACTGAATCGACGCGGGCTTCGAAGCAGAACGGCTAGGACGTAAGTTTGAAAATTTGATCTTTACCAATCGAATGGGTACGGAGAAGACTGGTTTCCATTGTGGTACAGAAAACAATGAGTGAAAAGGAGGAAATGCTGGTTTTATGCATGCATCTTCACGTTAAAGTGACCGCCAAAGAAAAGGCTTTGGGAAACATTGAGACAGAAGGAGCAAATGCTGGTCACCAGCATTTTCTCCTTTTGACTCAGTGATCACTGCACCACAGTGGGCCGATGCCCCGGGCGGATAGCTCAGTCGTTAACGTCGGGGTCTCATCAATCCGGGGGTCGTCCCAGTATCCATTCTGACCTGGGGACTCTGTTTGGATATCAATGTGGAAGTACTGGTGCGGGAAATGCCAGGAATGCATACACATGTAAGGTGCTCCAGCCGCCGAGAATCGACCGTACCATTTCTGTCTCAATGCCTTCCAAAGCCTGCTCTTCGAGCAGTCACTTTAACCTGTAGGTGTGTAGTCATTCCTTTGTCGAAAAACAACATTACAACATCAACAACTTAGGTATAAGTTTCATGTATAGCTCGCGCTAAATGACCTGGCAGAGCATCTCGTTCCGTTTAGCAGGTGTTCAACTCCACTGTCGCAATGGTTTTGTCTGTCTCTTTGTTTTGAATGTATTTCAGGCATCGAGTTCAGTTTGGGTGTGATGTACGTGTGTTTGTGTGCCATGATTGAATCGACGCGGGCTTCGAAGCAGAACGGCTAGGACGTAAGTTTGAAAATTTGATCTTTACCAATCGAATGGGTACGGAGAAGACTGGTTTCCATTGTGGTACAGAAAACAATGAGTGAAAAGGAGGAAATGCTGGTTTTATGCATGCATCTACACGTTAAAGTGACCGCCAAAGAAAAGGCTTTGGGAAACATTGAGACAGAAGGAGCAAATGCTGGTCACCAGCATTTTCTCCTTTTGACTCAGTGATCACTGCACCACAGTGGGCCGATGCCCCGGGCGGATAGCTCAGTCGTTAACGTCGGGGTCTCATCAATCCGGGGGTCGTCCCAGTATCCATTCTGACCTGGGGACTCTGTTTGGATATCAATGTGGAAGTACTGGTGCGGGAAATGCCAGGAATGCATACACATGTAAGGTGCTCCAGCCGCCGAGAATCGACCGTACCATTTCTGTCTCAATGCCTTCCAAAGCCTGCTCTTCGAGCAGTCACTTTAACCTGTAGGTGTGTAGAGTCATTCCTTTGTCGAAAAACAACATTACAACATCAACAACTTAGGTATAAGTTTCATGTATAGCTCGCGCTAAATGACCTGGCAGAGCATCTCATTCCGTTTAGCAGGTGTTCAACTCCACTGTCGCAATGGTTTTGTCCGTTTCTTTGTTTTGAATGTATTTCAGGCATCAAGTGTGTTTGTGTGCCATGATTGAATCGACGCGGGCTTCGAAGCAGAACGGCTAGGACGTAAGTTTGAAAATTTGATCTTTACCAATCGAATGGGTACGGAGAAGACTGGTTTCCATTGTGGTACAGAAAACAATGAGTGAAAAGGAGGAAATGCTGGTTTTATGCATGCATCTTCACGTTAAAGTAACCGCCAAAGAAAAGGCTTTGGGAAACATTGAGACAGAAGAAGCAAATGCTGGTCACCAGCATTTTCTCCTTTTGACTCAGTGATCACTGCACCACAGTGGGCCGATGCCCCGGGCGGATAGCTCAGTCGTTAACGTCGGGGTCTCATCAATCCGGGGGTCGTCCCAGTATCCATTCTGACCTGGGGACTCTGTTTGGATATCAATGTGGAAGTACTGGTGCGGGAAATGCCAGGAATGCATACACATGTAAGGTACTCCAGCCGCCGAGAATCGACCGTACCATTTCTGTCTCAATGCCTTCCAAAGCCTGCTCTTCGAGCAGTCACTTTAACCTGTAGGTGTGTAGAGTCATTCCTTTGTCGAAAAACAACATTACAACATCAAGAACTTAGGTATAAGTTTCATGTATAGCTCGCGCTAAATGACCTGGCAGAGCATCTCGTTCCGTTTAGCAGGTGTTCAACTCCACTGTCGCAATGGTTTTGTCCGTCTCTTTGTTTTGAATGTATTTCAGGCATCGAGTTCAGTTTGGGTGTGATGTACGTGTGTTTGTGTGCCATGATTGAATCGACGCGGGCTTCGAAGCAGAACGGCTAGGACGTAAGTTTGAAAATTTGATCTTTACCAATCGAATGGGTACGGAGAAGACTGGTTTCCATTGTGGTACAGAAAACAATGAGTGAAAAGGAGGAAATGCTGGTTTTATGCATGCATCTTCACGTTAAAGTGACCGCCAAAGAAAAGGCTTTGGGAAACATTGAGACAGAAGGAGCAAATGCTGGTCACCAGCATTTTCTCCTTTTGACTCAGTGATCACTGCACCACAGTGGGCCGATGCCCCGGGCGGATAGCTCAGTCGTTAACGTCGGGGTCTCATCAATCCGGGGGTCGTCCCAGTATCCATTCTGACCTGGGGACTCTGTTTGGATATCAATGTGGAAGTACTGGTGCGGGAAATGCCAGGAATGCATACACATGTAAGGTGCTCCAGCCGCCGAGAATCGACCGTACCATTTCTGTCTCAATGCCTTCCAAAGCCTGCTCTTCGAGCAGTCACTTTAACCTGTAGGTGTGTAGAGTCGTTCCTTTGTCGAAAAACAACATTACAACATCAACAACTTAGGTATAAGTTTCATGTATAGCTCGCGCTAAATGACCTGGCAGAGCATCTCGTTCCGTTTAGCAGGTGTTCAACTCCACTGTCGCAATGGTTTTGTCCGTCTCTTTGTTTTGAATGTATTTCAGGCATCGAGTTCAGTTTGGGTGTGATGTACGTGTGTTTGTGTGCCATGATTGAATCGACGCGGGCTTCGAAGCAGAACGGCTAGGACGTAAGTTTGAAATTTTGATCTTTACCAATCGAATGGGTACGGAGAAGACTGGTTTCCATTGTGGTACAGAAAACAATGAGTGAAAAGGAGGAAATGCTGGTTTTATGCATGCATCTTCACGTTAAAGTGACCGCCAAAGAAAAGGCTTTGGGAAACATTGAGACAGAAGGAGCAAATGCTGGTCACCAGCATTTTCTCCTTTTGACTCAGTGATCACTGCACCACAGTGGGCCGATGCCCCGGGCGGATAGCTCAGTCATTAACGTCGGGGTCTCATCAATCCGGGGGTCGTCCCAGTATCCATTCTGACCTTAGGACTCTGTTTGGATATCAATGTGGAAGTACTGGTGCGGGAAATGCCAGGAATGCATACACATGTAAGGTGCTCCAGCCGCCGAGAATCGACCGTATCATTTCTGTCTCAATGCCTTCCAAAGCCTGCTCTTCGAGCAGTCACTTTAACCTGTAGGTGTGTAGAGTCATTCCTTTGTCGAAAAACAACATTACAACATCAACAACTTAGGTATAAGTTTCATGTATAGCTCGCGCTAAATGACCTGGCAGAGCATCTCGTTCCGTTTAGCAGGTGTTCAACTCCACTGTCGCAATGGTTTTGTCCGTCTCTTTGTTTTGAATGTATTTCAGGCATCGAGTTCAGTTTGGGTGTGATGTACGTGTGTTTGTGTGCCATGATTGAATCGACGCGGGCTTCGAAGCAGAACGGCTAGGACGTAAGTTTGAAAATTTGATCTTTACCAATCGAATGGGTACGGAGAAGACTGGTTTCCATTGTGGTACAGAAAACAATGAGTGAAAAGGAGGAAATGCTGGTTTTATGCATGCATCTTCACGTTAAAGTGACCGCCAAAGAAAAGGCTTTGGGAAACATTGAGACAGAAGGAGCAAATGCTGGTCACCAGCATTTTCTCCTTTTGACTCAGTGATCACTGCACCACAGTGGGCCGATGCCCCGGGCGGATAGCTCAGTCGTTAACGTCGGGGTCTCATCAATCCGGGGGTCGTCCCAGTATCCATTCTGACCTGGGGACTCTGTTTTGATATCAATGTGGAAGTACTGGTGCGGGAAATGCCAGGAATGCATACACATGTAAGGTGCTCCAGCCGCCGAGAATCGACCGTACCATTTCTGTCTCAATGCCTTCCAAAGCCTGCTCTTCGAGCAGTCACTTTAACCTGTAGGTGTGTAGAGTCATTCCTTTGTCGAAAAACAACATTACAACATCAACAACTCAGGTATAAGTTTCATGTATAGCTCGCGCTAAATGACCTGGCAGAGCATCTCGTTCCGTTTAGCAGGTGTTCAACTCCACTGTCGCAATGGTTTTGTCCGTCTCTTTGTTTTGAATGTATTTCAGGCATCGAGTTCAGTTTGGGTGTGATGTACGTGTGTTTGTGTGCCATGATTGAATCGACGCGGGCTTCGAAGCAGAACGGCTAGGACGTAAGTTTGAAAATTTGATCTTTACCAATCGAATGGGTACGGAGAAGACTGGTTTCCATTGTGGTACAGAAAACAATGAGTGAAAAGGAGGAAATGCTGGTTTTATGCATGCATCTTCACGTTAAAGTGACCGCCAAAGAAAAGGCTTTGGGAAACATTGAGACAGAAGGAGCAAATGCTGGTCACCAGCATTTTCTCCTTTTGACTCAGTGATCACTGCACCACAGTGGGCCGATGCCCCGGGCGGATAGCTCAGTCGTTAACGTCGGGGTCTCATCAATCCGGGGGTCGTCCCAGTATCCATTCTGACCTGGGGACTCTGTTTGGATATCAATGTGGAAGTACTGGTGCGGGAAATGCCAGGAATGCATACACATGTAAGGTGCTCCAGCCGCCGAGAATCGACCGTACCATTTCTGTCTCAATGCCTTCCAAAGCCTGCTCTTCGAGCAGTCACTTTAACCTGTAGGTGTGTAGAGTCATTCCTTTGTCGAAAAACAACATTACAACATCAACAACTTAGGTATAAGTTTCATGTATAGCTCGCGCTAAATGACCTGGCAGAGCATCTCGTTCCGTTTAGCAGGTGTTCAACTCCACTGTCGCAATGGTTTTGTCCGTCTCTTTGTTTTGAATGTATTTCAGGCATCGAGTTCAGTTTGGGTGTGATGTACGTGTGTTTGTGTGCCATGATTGAATCGACGCGGGCTTCGAAGCAGAACGGCTAGGACGTAAGTTTGAAAATTTGATCTTTACCAATCGAATGGGTACGGAGAAGACTGGTTTCCATTGTGGTACAGAAAACAATGAGTGAAAAGGAGGAAATGCTGGTTTTATGCATGCATCTTCACGTTAAAGTGACCGCCAAAGAAAAGGCTTTGGGAAACATTGAGACAGAAGGAGCAAATGCTGGTCACCAGCATTTTCTCCTTTTGACTCAGTGATCACTGCACCACAGTGGGCCGATGCCCCGGGCGGATAGCTCAGTCGTTAACGTCGGGGTCTCATCAATCCGGGGGTCGTCCCAGTATCCATTCTGACCTGGGGACTCTGTTTAGATATCAATGTGGAAGTACTGGTGCGGGAAATGCCAGGAATGCATACACATGTAAGGTGCTCCAGCCGCCGAGAATCGACCGTACCATTTCTGTCTCAATGCCTTCCAAAGCCTGCTCTTCGAGCAGTCACTTTAACCTGTAGGTGTGTAGAGTCATTCCTTTGTCGAAAAACAACATTACAACATCAACAACTTAGGTATAAGTTTCATGTATAGCTCGCGCTAAATGACCTGGCAGAGCATCTCGTTCCGTTTAGCAGGTGTTCAACTCCACTGTCGCAATGGTTTTGTCCGTCTCTTTGTTTTGAATGTATTTCAGGCATCGAGTTCAGTTTGGGTGTGATGTACGTGTGTTTGTGTGCCATGATTGAATCGACGCGGGCTTCGAAGCAGAACGGCTAGGACGTAAGTTTGAAAATTTGATCTTTACCAATCGAATGGGTACGGAGAAGACTGGTTTCCATTGTGGTACAGAAAACAATGAGTGAAAAGGAGGAAATGCTGGTTTTATGCATGCATCTTCACGTTAAAGTGACCGCCAAAGAAAAGGCTTTGGGAAGCATTGAGACAGAAGGAGCAAATGCTGGTCACCAGCATTTTCTCCTTTTGACTCAGTGATCACTGCACCACAGTGGGCCGATGCCCCGGGCGGATAGCTCAGTCGTTAACGTTGGGGTCTCATCAATCCGGGGGTCGTCCCAGTATCCATTCTGACCTGGGGACTCTGTTTGGATATCAATGTGGAAGTACTGGTGCGGGAAATGCCAGGAATGCATACACATGTAAGGTGCTCCAGCCGCCGAGAATCGACCGTACCATTTCTGTCTCAATGCCTTCCAAAGCCTGCTCTTCGAGCAGTCACTTTAACCTGTAGGTGTGTAGAGTCATTCCTTTGTCGAAAAACAACATTACAACATCAACAACTTAGGTATAAGTTTCATGTATAGCTCGCGCTAAATGACCTGGCAGAGCATCTCGTTCCGTTTAGCAGGTGTTCAACTCCACTGTCGCAATGGTTTTGTCCGTCTCTTTGTTTTGAATGTATTTCAGGCATCGAGTTCAGTTTGGGTGTGATGTACGTGTGTTTGTGTGCCATGATTGAATCGACGCGGGCTTCGAAGCAGAACGGCTAGGACGTAAGTTTGAAAATTTGATCTTTACCAATCGAATGGGTACGGAGAAGACTGGTTTCCATTGTGGTACAGAAAACAATGAGTGAAAAGGAGGAAATGCTGGTTTTATGCATGCATCTTCACATTAAAGTGACCGCCAAAGAAAAGGCTTTGGGAAACATTGAGACAGAAGGAGCAAATGCTGGTCACCAGCATTTTCTCCTTTTGACTCAGTGATCACTGCACCACAGTGGGCCGATGCCCCGGGCGGATAGCTCAGTCGTTAACGTCGGGGTCTCATCAATCCGGGGGTCGTCCCAGTATCCATTCTGACCTGGGGACTCTGTTTGGATATCAATGTGGAAGTACTGGTGCGGGAAATGCCAGGAATGCATACACATGTAAGGTGCTCCAGCCGCCGAGAATCGACCGTACCATTTCTGTCTCAATGCCTTCCAAAGCCTGCTCTTCGAGCAGTCACTTTAACCTGTAGGTGTGTAGAGTCATTCCTTTGTCGAAAAACAACATTACAACATCAACAACTTGGGTATAAGTTTCATGTATAGCTCGCGCTAAATGACCTGGCAGAGCATCTCGTTCCGTTTAGCAGGTGTTCAACTCCACTGTCGCAATGGTTTTGTCCGTCTCTTTGTTTTGAATGTATTTCAGGCATCGAGTTCAGTTTGGGTGTGATGTACGTGTGTTTGTGTGCCATGATTGAATCGACGCGGGCTTCGAAGCAGAACGGCTAGGACGTAAGTTTGAAAATTTGATCTTTACCAATCGAATGGGTACGGAGAAGACTGGTTTCCATTGTGGTACAGAAAACAATGAGTGAAAAGGAGGAAATGCTGGTTTTATGCATGCATCTTCACGTTAAAGTGACCGCCAAAGAAAAGGCTTTGGGAAACATTGAGACAGAAGGAGCAAATGCTGGTCACCAGCATTTTCTCCTTTTGACTCAGTGATCACTGCACCACAGTGGGCCGATGGCCCAGGCGGATAGCTCAGTTGTTAACGTCGGGGTCTCATCAATCCGGGGGTCGTCCCAGTATCCATTCTGACCTGGGGACTCTGTTTGGATATCAATGTGGAAGTACTGGTGCGTGAAATGCCAGGAATGCATACACATGTAAGGTGCTCCAGCCGCCGAGAATCGACCGTACCATTTCTGTCTCAATGCCTTCCAAAGCCTGCTCTTCGAGCAGTCACTTTAACCTGTAGGTGTGTAGAGTCATTCCTTTGTCGAAAAACAACATTACAACATCAACAACTTAGGTATAAGTTTCATGTATAGCTCGCGCTAAATGACCTGGCAGAGCATCTCGTTCCATTTAGCAGGTGTTCAACTCCACTGTCGCAATGGTTTTGTCCGTCTCTTTGTTTTGAATGTATTTCAGGCATCGAGTTCAGTTTGGGTGTGATGTACGTGTGTTTGTGTGCCATGATTGAATGGACGCGGGCTTCGAAGCAGAACGGCTAGGACGTAAGTTTGAAAATTTGATCTTTACCAATCGAATGGGTACGGAGAAGACTGGTTTCCATTGTGGTACAGAAAACAATGAGTGAAAAGGAGGAAATGCTGGTTTTATGCATGCATCTTCACGTTAAAGTGACCGCCAAAGAAAAGGCTTTGGGAAACATTGAGACAGAAGGAGCAAATGCTGGTCACCAGCATTTTCTCCTTTTGACTCAGTGATCACTGCACCACAGTGGGCCGATGCCCCGGGCGGATAGCTCAGTCGTTAACGTCGGGGTCTCATCAATCCGGGGGTCGTCCCAGTATCCATTCTGACCTGGGGACTCTGTTTGGATATCAATGTGGAAGTTCTGGTGCGGGAAATGCCAGGAATGCATACACATGTAAGGTGCTCCAGCCGCCGAGAATCGACCGTACCATTTCTGTCTCAATGCCTTCCAAAGCCTGCTCTTCGAGCAGTCACTTTAACCTGTAGGTGTGTAGAGTCATTCCTTTGTCGAAAAACAACATTACAACATCAACAACTTAGGTATAAGTTTCATGTATAGCTCGCGCTAAATGACCTGGCAGAGCATCTCGTTCCGTTTAGCAGGTGTTCAACTCCACTGTCGCAATGGTTTTGTCCGTCTCTTTGTTTTGAATGTATTTCAGGCATCGAGTTCAGTTTGGGTGTGATGTACGTGTGTTTGTGTGCCATGATTGAATCGACGCGGGCTTCGAAGCAGAACGGCTAGGACGTAAGTTTGAAAATTTGATCTTTACCAATCGAATGGGTACGGAGAAGACTGGTTTCCATTGTGGTACAGAAAACAATGAGTGAAAAGGAGGAAATGCTGGTTTTATGCATGCATCTTCACGTTAAAGTGACCGCCAAAGAAAAGGCTTTGGGAAACATTGAGACAGAAGGAGCAAATGCTGGTCACCAGCATTTTCTCCTTTTGACTCAGTGATCACTGCACCACAGTGGGCCGATGCCCCGGGCGGATAGCTCAGTCGTTAACGTCGGGGTCTCATCAATCCGGGGGTCGTCCCAGTATCCATTCTGACCTGGGGACTCTGTTTGGATATCAATGTGGAAGTACTGGTGCGGGAAATGCCAGGAATGCATACACATGTAAGGTGCTCCAGCCGCCGAGAATCGACCGTACCATTTCTGTCTCAATGCCTTCCAAAGCCTGCTCTTCGAGCAGTCACTTTAACCTGTAGGTGTGTAGAGTCATTCCTTTGTCGAAAAACAACATTACAACATCAACAACTTAGGTATAAGTTTCATGTATAGCTCGCGCTAAATGACCTGGCAGAGCATCTCGTTCCGTTTAGCAGGTGTTCAACTCCACTGTCGCAATGGTTTTGTCCGTCTCTTTGTTTTGAATGTATTTCAGGCATCGAGTTCAGTTTGGGTGTGATGTACGTGTGTTTGTGTGCCATGATTGAATCGACGCGGGCTTCGAAGCAGAACGGCTAGGACGTAAGTTTGAAAATTTGATCTTTACCAATTGAATGGGTACGGAGAAGACTGGTTTCCATTGTGGTACAGAAAACAATGAGTGAAAAGGAGGAAATGCTGGTTTTATGCATGCATCTTCACGTTAAAGTGACCGCCAAAGAAAAGGCTTTGGGAAACATTGAGACAGAAGGAGCAAATTCTGGTCACCAGCATTTTCTCCTTTTGACTCAATGATCACTGCACCACAGTGGGCCGATGCCCCGGGTGGATAGCTCAGTCGTTAACGTCGGGGTCTCATCAATCCGGGGGTCGTCCCAGTATCCATTCTGACCTGGGGACTCTGTTTGGATATCAATGTGGAAGTACTGGTGCGGGAAATGCCAGGAATGCATACACATGTAAGGTGCTCCAGCCGCCGAGAATCGACCGTACCATTTCTGTCTCAATGCCTTCCAAAGCCTGCTCTTCGAGCAGTCACTTTAACCTGTAGGTGTGTAGAGTCATTCCTTTGTCGAAAAACAACATTACAACATCAACAACTTAGGTATAAGTTTCATGTATAGCTCGCGCTAAATGACCTGGCAGAGCATCTCGTTCCGTTTAGCAGGTGTTCAACTCCACTGTCGCAATGGTTTTGTCCGTCTCTTTGTTTTGAATGTATTTCAGGCATCGAGTTCAGTTTGGGTGTGATGTACGTGTGTTTGTGTGCCATGATTGAATGGACGCGGGCTTCGAAGCAGAACGGCTAGGACGTAAGTTTGAAAATTTGATCTTTACCAATCGAATGGGTACGGAGATGACTGGTTTCCATTGTGGTACAGAAAACAATGAGTGAAAAGGAGGAAATGCTGGTTTTATGCATGCATCTTCACGTTAAAGTGACCGCCAAAGAAAAGGCTTTGGGAAACATTGAGACAGAAGGAGCAAATGCTGGTCACCAGCATTTTCTCCTTTTGACTCAGTGATCACTGCACCACAGTGGGCCGATGCCCCGGGCGGATAGCTCAGTCGTTAACGTCGGGGTCTCATCAATCCGGGGGTCGTCCCAGTATCCACTCTGACCTGGGGACTCTGTTTGGATATCAATGTGGAAGTACTGGTGCGGGAATTGCCAGGAATGCATACACATGTAAGGTGCTCCAGCCGCCGAGAATCGACCGTACCATTTCTGTCTCAATGCCTTCCAAAGCCTGCTCTTCGAGCAGTCACTTTAACCTGTAGGTGTGTAGAGTCATTCCTTTGTCGAAAAACAACATTACAACATCAACAACTTAGGTATAAGTTTCATGTATAGCTCACGCTAAATGACCTGGCAGAGCATCTCGTTCCGTTTAGCAGGTGTTCAACTCCACTGTCGCAATGGTTTTGTCCGTCTCTTTGTTTTGAATGTATTTCAGGCATCGAGTTCAGTTTGGGTGTGATGTACGTGTGTTTGTGTGCCATGATTGAATGGACGCGGGCTTCGAAGCAGAACGGCTAGGACGTAAGTTTGAAAATTTGATCTTTACCAATCGAATGGGTACGGAGAAGACTGGTTTCCATTGTGGTACAGAAAACAATGAGTGAAAAGGAGGAAATGCTGGTTTTATGCATGCATCTTCACGTTAAAGTGACCGCCAAAGAAAAGGCTTTGGGAAACATTGAGACAGAAGGAGCAAATGCTGGTCACCAGCATTTTCTCCTTTTGACTCAGTGATCACTGCACCACAGTGGGCCGATGCCCCGGGCGGATAGCTCAGTTGTTAACGTCGGGGTCTCATAAATCCGGGGGTCGTCCCAGTATCCATTCTGACCTGGGGACTCTGTTTGGATATCAATGTGGAAGTACTGGTGCGGGAAATGCCAGGAATGCATACACATGTAAGGTGCTCCAGCCGCCGAGAATCGACCGTACCATTTCTGTCTCAATGCCTTCCAAAGCCTGCTCTTCGAGCAGTCACTTTAACCTGTAGGTGTGTAGAGTCATTCCTTTGTCGAAAAACAACATTACAACATCAACAACTTAGGTATAAGTTTCATGTATAGCCCGCGCTAAATGACCTGGCAGAGCATCTCGTTCCGTTTAGCAGGTGTTCAACTCCACTGTCGCAATGGTTTTGTCCGTCTCTTTGTTTTGAATGTATTTCAGGCATCGAGTTCAGTTTGGGTGTGATGTATGTGTGTTTGTGTGCCATGATTGAATCGACGCAGGCTTCGAAGCAGAACGGCTAGGACGTAAGTTTGAAAATTTGATCTTTACCAATCGAATGGGTACGGAGAAGACTGGTTTCCATTGTGGTACAGAAAACAATGAGTGAAAAGGAGGAAATGCTGGTTTTATGCATGCATCTTCACGTTAAAGTGACCGCCAAAGAAAAGGCTTTGGGAAACATTGAGACAGAAGGAGCAAATGCTGGTCACCAGCATTTTCTCCTTTTGACTCAGTGATCACTGCACCACAGTGGGCCGATGCCCCGGGCGGATAGCTCAGTCGTTAACGTCGGGGTCTCATCAATCCGGGGGTCGTCCCAGTATCCATTCTGACCTGGGGACTCTGTTTGGATATCAATGTGGAAGTACTGGTGCGGGAAATGCCAGGAATGCATACACATGTAAGGTGCTCCAGCCGCCGAGAATCGACCGTACCATTTCTGTCTCAATGCCTTCCAAAGCCTGCTCTTCGAGCAGTCACTTTAACCTGTAGGTGTGTAGAGTCATTCCTTTGTCGAAAAACAACATTACAACATCAACAACTTAGGTATAAGTTTCATGTATAGCTCACGCTAAATGACCTGGCAGAGCATCTCGTTCCGTTTAGCAGGTGTTCAACTCCACTGTCGCAATGGTTTTGTCCGTCTCTTTGTTTTGAATGTATTTCAGGCATCGAGTTCAGTTTGGGTGTGATGTACGTGTGTTTGTGTGCCATGATTGAATCGACGCGGGCTTCGAAGCAGAACGGCTAGGACGTAAGTTTGAAAATTTGATCTTTACCAATCGAATGGGTACGGAGAAGACTGGTTTCCATTGTGGTACAGAAAACAATGAGTGAAAAGGAGGAAATGCTGGTTTTATGCATGCATCTTCACGTTAAAGTGACCGCCAAAGAAAAGGCTTTGGGAAACATTGAGACAGAAGGAGCAAATGCTGGTCACCAGCATTTTCTCCTTTTGACTCAGTGATCACTGCACCACAGTGGGCCGACGCCCCGGGCGGATAGCTCAGTCGTTAACGTCGGGGTCTCATAAATCCGGGGGTCGTCCCAGTATCCATTCTGACCTGGGGACTCTGTTTGGATATCAATGTGGAAGTACTGGTGCGGGAAATGCCAGGAATGCATACACATGTAAGGTGCTCCAGCCGCCGAGAATCGACCGTACCATTTCTGTCTCAATGCCTTCCAAAGCCTGCTCTTTGAGCAGTCACTTTAACCTGTAGGTATGTAGAGTCATTCCTTTGTCGAAAAACAACATTACAACATCAACAACTTAGGTATAAGTTTCATGTATAGCTCGCGCTAAATGACCTGGCAGAGCATCTCGTTCCGTTTAGCAGGTGTTCAACTCCACTGTCGCAATGGTTTTGTCCGTCTCTTTGTTTTGAATGTATTTCAGGCATCGAGTTCAGTTTGGGTGTGATGTACGTGTGTTTGTGTGCCATGATTGAATCGACGCGGGCTTCGAAGCAGAACGGCTAGGACGTAAGTTTGAAAATTTGATCTTTACCAATCGAATGGGTACGGAGAAGACTGGTTTCCATTGTGGTACAGAAAACAATGAGTGAAAAGGAGGAAATGCTGGTTTTATGCATGCATCTTCACGTTAAAGTGACCGCCAAAGAAAAGGCTTTGGGAAACATTGAGACAGAAGGAGCAAATTCTGGTCACCAGCATTTTCTCCTTTTGACTCAATGATCACTGCACCACAGTGGGCCGATGCCCCGGGCGGATAGCTCAGTCGTTAACGTCGGGGTCTCATCAATCCGGGGGTCGTCCCAGTATCCATTCTGACCTGGGGACTCTGTTTGGATATCAATGTGGAAGTACTGGTGCGGGAAATGCCAGGAATGCATACACATGTAAGGTGCTCCAGCCGCCGAGAATCGACCGTACCATTTCTGTCTCAATGCCTTCCAAAGCCTGCTCTTCGAGCAGTCACTTTAACCTGTAGGTGTGTAGAGTCATTCCTTTGTCGAAAAACAACATTACAACATCAACAACTTAGGTATAAGTTTCATGTATAGCTCGCGCTAAATGACCTGGCAGAGCATCTCGTTCCGTTTAGCAGGTGTTCAACTCCACTGTCGCAATGGTTTTGTCCGTCTCTTTGTTTTGAATGTATTTCAGGCATCGAGTTCAGTTTGGGTGTGATGTACGTGTGTTTGTGTGCCATGATTGAATGGACGCGGGCTTCGAAGCAGAACGGCTAGGACGTAAGTTTGAAAATTTGATCTTTACCAATCGAATGGGTACGGAGATGACTGGTTTCCATTGTGGTACAGAAAACAATGAGTGAAAAGGAGGAAATGCTGGTTTTATGCATGCATCTTCACGTTAAAGTGACCGCCAAAGAAAAGGCTTTGGGAAACATTGAGACAGAAGGAGCAAATGCTGGTCACCAGCATTTTCTCCTTTTGACTCAGTGATCACTGCACCACAGTGGGCCGATGCCCCGGGCGGATAGCTCAGTCGTTAACGTCGGGGTCTCATCAATCCGGGGGTCGTCCCAGTATCCACTCTGACCTGGGGACTCTGTTTGGATATCAATGTGGAAGTACTGGTGCGGGAATTGCCAGGAATGCATACACATGTAAGGTGCTCCAGCCGCCGAGAATCGACCGTACCATTTCTGTCTCAATGCCTTCCAAAGCCTGCTCTTCGAGCAGTCACTTTAACCTGTAGGTGTGTAGAGTCATTCCTTTGTCGAAAAACAACATTACAACATCAACAACTTAGGTATAAGTTTCATGTATAGCTCACGCTAAATGACCTGGCAGAGCATCTCGTTCCGTTTAGCAGGTGTTCAACTCCACTGTCGCAATGGTTTTGTCCGTCTCTTTGTTTTGAATGTATTTCAGGCATCGAGTTCAGTTTGGGTGTGATGTACGTGTGTTTGTGTGCCATGATTGAATGGACGCGGGCTTCGAAGCAGAACGGCTAGGACGTAAGTTTGAAAATTTGATCTTTACCAATCGAATGGGTACGGAGAAGACTGGTTTCCATTGTGGTACAGAAAACAATGAGTGAAAAGGAGGAAATGCTGGTTTTATGCATGCATCTTCACGTTAAAGTGACCGCCAAAGAAAAGGCTTTGGGAAACATTGAGACAGAAGGAGCAAATGCTGGTCACCAGCATTTTCTCCTTTTGACTCAGTGATCACTGCACCACAGTGGGCCGATGCCCCGGGCGGATAGCTCAGTTGTTAACGTCGGGGTCTCATAAATCCGGGGGTCGTCCCAGTATCCATTCTGACCTGGGGACTCTGTTTGGATATCAATGTGGAAGTACTGGTGCGGGAAATGCCAGGAATGCATACACATGTAAGGTGCTCCAGCCGCCGAGAATCGACCGTACCATTTCTGTCTCAATGCCTTCCAAAGCCTGCTCTTCGAGCAGTCACTTTAACCTGTAGGTGTGTAGAGTCATTCCTTTGTCGAAAAACAACATTACAACATCAACAACTTAGGTATAAGTTTCATGTATAGCCCGCGCTAAATGACCTGGCAGAGCATCTCGTTCCGTTTAGCAGGTGTTCAACTCCACTGTCGCAATGGTTTTGTCCGTCTCTTTGTTTTGAATGTATTTCAGGCATCGAGTTCAGTTTGGGTGTGATGTATGTGTGTTTGTGTGCCATGATTGAATCGACGCGGGCTTCGAAGCAGAACGGCTAGGACGTAAGTTTGAAAATTTGATCTTTACCAATCGAATGGGTACGGAGAAGACTGGTTTCCATTGTGGTACAGAAAACAATGAGTGAAAAGGAGGAAATGCTGGTTTTATGCATGCATCTTCACGTTAAAGTGACCGCCAAAGAAAAGGCTTTGGGAAACATTGAGACAGAAGGAGCAAATGCTGGTCACCAGCATTTTCTCCTTTTGACTCAGTGATCACTGCACCACAGTGGGCCGATGCCCCGGGCGGATAGCTCAGTCGTTAACGTCGGGGTCTCATCAATCCGGGGGTCGTCCCAGTATCCATTCTGACCTGGGGACTCTGTTTGGATATCAATGTGGAAGTACTGGTGCGGGAAATGCCAGGAATGCATACACATGTAAGGTGCTCCAGCCGCCGAGAATCGACCGTACCATTTCTGTCTCAATGCCTTCCAAAGCCTGCTCTTCGAGCAGTCACTTTAACCTGTAGGTGTGTAGAGTCATTCCTTTGTCGAAAAACAACATTACAACATCAACAACTTAGGTATAAGTTTCATGTATAGCTCACGCTAAATGACCTGGCAGAGCATCTCGTTCCGTTTAGCAGGTGTTCAACTCCACTGTCGCAATGGTTTTGTCCGTCTCTTTGTTTTGAATGTATTTCAGGCATCGAGTTCAGTTTGGGTGTGATGTACGTGTGTTTGTGTGCCATGATTGAATCGACGCGGGCTTCGAAGCAGAACGGCTAGGACGTAAGTTTGAAAATTTGATCTTTACCAATCGAATGGGTACGGAGAAGACTGGTTTCCATTGTGGTACAGAAAACAATGAGTGAAAAGGAGGAAATGCTGGTTTTATGCATGCATCTTCACGTTAAAGTGACCGCCAAAGAAAAGGCTTTGGGAAACATTGAGACAGAAGGAGCAAATGCTGGTCACCAGCATTTTCTCCTTTTGACTCAGTGATCACTGCACCACAGTGGGCCGACGCCCCGGGCGGATAGCTCAGTCGTTAACGTCGGGGTCTCATAAATCCGGGGGTCGTCCCAGTATCCATTCTGACCTGGGGACTCTGTTTGGATATCAATGTGGAAGTACTGGTGCGGGAAATGCCAGGAATGCATACACATGTAAGGTGCTCCAGCCGCCGAGAATCGACCGTACCATTTCTGTCTCAATGCCTTCCAAAGCCTGCTCTTCGAGCAGTCACTTTAACCTGTAGGTATGTAGAGTCATTCCTTTGTCGAAAAACAACATTACAACATCAACAACTTAGGTATAAGTTTCATGTATAGCCCGCGCTAAATGACCTGGCAGAGCATCTTGTTCCGTTTAGCAGGTGTTCAACTCCACTGTCGCAATGGTTTTGTCCGTCTCTTTGTTTTGAATGTATTTCAGGCATCGAGTTCAGTTTGGGTGTGATGTACGTGTGTTTGTGTGCCATGATTGAATCGACGCGGGCTTCGAAGCAGAACGGCTAGGATGTAAGTTTGAAAATTTGATCTTTACCAATCGAATGGGTACGGAGAAGACTGGTTTCCATTGTGGTACAGAAAACAATGAGTGAAAAGGAGGAAATGCTGGTTTGATGCATGCATCTTCACGTTAAAGTGACCGCCAAAGAAAAGGCTTTGGGAAACATTGAGACAGAAGGAGCAAATGCTGGTCACCAGCATTTTCTCCTTTTGACTCAGTGATTACTGCACCACAGTGGGCCGATGCCCCGGGCGGATAGCTCAGTCGTTAACGTCGGGGTCTCATCAATCCGGGGGTCGTCCCAGTATCCATTCTGACCTGGGGACTCTGTTTGGATATCAATGTGGAAGTACTGGTACGGGAAATGCCAGGAATGCATACACATGTAAGGTGCTCCAGCCGCCGAGAATCGACCGTACCATTTCTGTCTCAATGCCTTCCAAAGCCTGCTCTTCGAGCAGTCACTTTAACCTGTAGGTGTGTAGAGTCATTCCTTTGTCGAAAAACAACATTACAACATCAACAACTTAGGTATAAGTTTCATGTATAGCTCACGCTAAATGACCTGGTAGAGCATCTCGTTCCGTTTAGCAGGTGTTCAACTCCACTGTCGCAATGGTTTTGTCCGTCTCTTTGTTTTGAATGTATTTCAGGCATCGAGTTCAGTTTGGGTGTGATGTACGTGTGTTTGTGTGCCATGATTGAATCGACGCGGGCTTCGAAGCAGAACGGCTAGGACGTAAGTTTGAAAATTTGATCTTTACCAATCGAATGGGTACGGAGAAGACTGGTTTCCATTGTGGTACAGAAAACAATGAGTGAAAAGGAGGAAATGCTGGTTTTATGCATGCATCTTCACGTTAAAGTGACCGCCAAAGAAAAGGCTTTGGGAAACATTGAGACAGAAGGAGCAAATGCTGGTCACCAGCATTTTCTCCTTTTGACTCAGTGATCACTGCACCACAGTGGGCCGATGCCCCGGGCGGATAGCTCAGTCGTTAACGTCGGGGTCTCATCAATCCGGGGGTCGTCCCAGTATCCATTCTGACCTGGGGACTCTGTTTGGATATCAATGTGGAAGTACTGGTGCGGGAAATGCCAGGAATGCATACACATGTAAGGTGCTCCAGCTGCCGAGAATCGACCGTACCATTTCTGTCTCAATGCCTTCCAAAGCCTGCTCTTCGAGCAGTCACTTTAACCTGTAGGTGTGTAGAGTCATTCCTTTGTCGAAAAACAACATTACAACATCAACAACTTGGGTATAAGTTTCATGTATAGCTCGCGCTAAATGACCTGGCAGAGCATCTCGTTCCGTTTAGCAGGTGTTCAACTCCACTGTCGCAATGGTTTTGTCCGTCTCTTTGTTTTGAATGTATTTCAGGCATCGAGTTCAGTTTGGGTGTGATGTACGTGTGTTTGTGTGCCATGATTGAATGGACGCGGGCTTCGAAGCAGAACGGCTAGGACGTAAGTTTGAAAATTTGATCTTTACCAATCGAATGGGTACGGAGAAGACTGGTTTCCATTGTGGTACAGAAAACAATGAGTGAAAAGGAGGAAATGCTGGTTTTATGCATGCATCTTCACGTTAAAGTGACCGCCAAAGAAAAGGCTTTGGGAAACATTGAGACAGAAGGAGCAAATGCTGGTCACCAGCATTTTCTCCTTTTGACTCAGTGATCACTGCACCACAGTGGGCCGATGCCCCGGGCGGATAGCTCAGTCGTTAACGTCGGGGTCTCATCAATCCGGGGGTCGTCCCAGTATCAATTCTGACCTGGGGACTCTGTTTGGATATCAATGTGGAAGTACTGGTGCGGGAAATGCCAGGAATGCATACACATGTAAGGTGCTCCAGCCGCCGAGAATCGACCGTACCATTTCTGTCTCAATGCCTTCCAAAGCCTGCTCTTCGAGCAGTCACTTTAACCTGTAGGTGTGTAGAGTCATTCCTTTGTCGAAAAACAACATTACAACATCAACAACTTAGGTATAAGTTTCATGTATAGCTCACGCTAAATGACCTGGCAGGGCATCTCGTTCCGTTTAGCAGGTGTTCAACTCCACTGTCGCAATGGTTTTGTCCGTCTCTTTGTTTTGAATGTATTTCAGGCATCGAGTTCAATTTAGGTGTGATGTACGTGTGTTTGTGTGCCATGATTGAATCGACGCGGGCTTCGAAGCAGAACGGCTAGAACGTAAGTTTGAAAATTTGATCTTTACCAATCGAATGGGTACGGAGAAGACTGGTTTCCATTGTGGTACAGAAAACAATGAGTGAAAAGGAGGAAATGCTGGTTTTATGCATGCATCTTCACGTTAAAGTGACCGCCAAAGAAAAGGCTTTGGGAAACATTGAGACAGAAGGAGCAAATGCTGGTCACCAGCATTTTCTCCTTTTGACTCAGTGATTACTGCACCACAGTGGGCCGATGCCCCGGGCGGATAGCTCAGTCGTTAACGTCGGGGTCTCATCAATCCGGGGGTCGTCCCAGTATCCATTCTGACCTGGGGACTCTGTTTGGATATCAATGTGGAAGTACTGGTGCGGGAAATGCCAGGAATGCATACACATGTAAGGTGCTCCATCCGCCGAGATACGACCGTACCATTTCTGTCTCAATGCCTTCCAAAGCCTGCTCTTCGAGCAGTCACTTTAACCTGTAGGTGTGTAGAGTCATTCCTTTGTCGAAAAACAACATTACAACATCAACAACTTAGGTATAAGTTTCATGTATAGCTCACGCTAAATGACCTGGCAGAGCATCTCGTTCCGTTTAGCAGGTGTTCAACTCCACTGTCGCAATGGTTTTGTCCGTCTCTTTGTTTTGAATGTATTTCAGGCATCGAGTTCAGTTTGGGTGTGATGTACGTGTGTTTGTGTGCCATGATTGAATCGACGCGGGCTTCGAAGCAGAACGGCTAGAATGTAAGTTTGAGAATTTGATCTTTACCAATCGAATGGGTACGGAGAAGACTGGTTTCCATTGTGGTACAGAAAACAATGAGTGAAAAGGAGGAAATGCTGGTTTTATGCATGCATCTTCACGTTAAAGTGACCGCCAAAGAAAAGGCTTTGGGAAACATTGAGACAGAAGGAGCAAATGCTGGTCACCAGCATTTTCTCCTTTTGACTCAGTGATTACTGCACCACAGTGGGCCGATGCCCCGGGCGGATAGCTCAGTCGTTAACGTCGGGGTCTCATCAATCCGGGGGTCGTCCCAGTATCCATTCTGACCTGGGGACTCTGTTTGGATATCAATGTGGAAGTACTGGTGCGGGAAATGCCAGGAATGCATGTAAGGTGCTCCAGCCGCCGAGATACGACCGTACCATTTCTGTCTCAATGCCTTCCAAAGCCTGCTCTTCGAGCAGTCACTTTAACCTGTAGGTGTGTAGAGTCATTCCTTTGTCGAAAAACAACATTACAACATCAACAACTTAGGTATAAGTTTCATGTATAGCTCACGCTAAATGACCTGGCAGAGCATCTCGTTCCGTTTAGCAGGTGTTCAACTCCACTGTCGCAATGGTTTTGTCCGTCTCTTTGTTTTGAATGTATTTCAGGCATCGAGTTCAGTTTGGGTGTGATGTACGTGTGTTTGTGTGCCATGATTGAATCGACGCGGGCTTCGAAGCAGAACGGCTAGGACGTAAGTTTGAAAATTTGATCTTTACCAATGGAATTGGTACGGAGAAGACTGGTTTCCATTGTGGTACAGAAAACAATGAGTGAAAAGGAGGAAATGCTGGTTTTATGCATGCATCTTCACGTTAAAGTGACCGCCAAAGAAAAGGCTTTGGGAAACATTGAGACAGAAGGAGCAAATGCTGGTCACCAGCATTTTCTCCTTTTGACTCAGTGATCACTGCACCACAGTGGGCCGATGCCCCGGGCGGATAGCTCAGTCGTTAACGTCGGGGTCTCATCAATCCGGGGGTCGTCCCAGTATCCATTCTGACCTGGGGACTCTGTTTGGATATCAATGTGGAAGTACTGGTGCGGGAAATGCCAGGAATGCATACACATGTAAGGTGCTCCAGCCGCCGAGAATCGACCGTACCATTTCTGTCTCAATGCCTTCCAAAGCCTGCTCTTCGAGCAGTCACTTTAACCTGTAGGTGTGTAGAGTCATTCCTTTGTCGAAAAACAACATTACAACATCAACAACTTAGGTATAAGTTTCATGTATAGCTCGCGCTAAATGACCTGGCAGAGCATCTCGTTCCGTTTAGCAGGTGTTCAACTCCACTGTCGCAATGGTTTTGTCCGTCTCTTTGTTTTGAATGTATTTCAGGCATCGAGTTCAGTTTGGGTGTGATGTACGTGTGTTTGTGTGCCATGATTGAATCGACGCGGGCTTCGAAGCAGAACGGCTAGGACGTAAGTTTGAAAATTTGATCTTTACCAATCGAATGGGTACGGAGAAGACTGGTTTCCATTGTGGTACAGAAAACAATGAGTGAAAAGGAGGAAATGCTGGTTTTATGCATGCATCTTCACGTTAAAGTGACCGCCAAAGAAAAGGCTTTGGGAAACATTGAGACAGAAGGAGCAAATGCTGGTCACCAGCATTTTCTCCTTTTGACTCAGTGATCACTGCACCACAGTGGGCCGATGCCCCGGGCGGATAGCTCAGTCGTTAACGTCGGGGTCTCATCAATCCGGGGGTCGTCCCAGTATCAATTCTGACCTGGGGACTCTGTTTGGATATCAATGTGGAAGTACTGGTGCGGGAAATGCCAGGAATGCATACACATGTAAGGTGCTCCAGCCGCCGAGAATCGACCGTACCATTTCTGTCTCAATGCCTTCCAAAGCCTGCTCTTCGAGCAGTCACTTTAACCTGTAGGTGTGTAGAGTCATTCCTTTGTCGAAAAACAACATTACAACATCAACAACTTAGGTATAAGTTTCATGTATAGCTCGCGCTAAATGACCTGGCAGAGCATCTCGTTCCGTTTAGCAGGTGTTCAACTCCACTGTCGCAATGGTTTTGTCCGTCTCTTTGTTTTGAATGTATTTCAGGCATCGAGTTCAGTTTGGGTGTGATGTACGTGTGTTTGTGTGCCATGATTGAATCGACGCGGGCTTCGAAGCAGAACGGCTAGGACGTAAGTTTGAAAATTTGATCTTTACCAATCGAATGGGTACGGAGAAGACTGGTTTCCATTGTGGTACAGAAAACAATGAGTGAAAAGGAGGAAATGCTGGTTTTATGCATGCATCTTCACGTTAAAGTGACCGCCAAAGAAAAGGCTTTGGGAAACATTGAGACAGAAGGAGCAAATGCTGGTCACCAGCATTTTCTCCTTTTGACTCAGTGATCACTGCACCACAGTGGGCCGATGCCCCGGGCGGATAGCTCAGTCGTTAACGTCAGGGTCTCATCAATCCGGGGGTCGTCCCAGTATCCATTCTGACCTGGGGACTCTGTTTGGATATCAATGTGGAAGTACTGGTGCGGGAAATGCCAGGAATGCATACACATGTAAGGTGCTCCAGCCGCCGAGAATCGACCGTACCATTTCTGTCTCAATGCCTTCCAAAGCCTGCTCTTCGAGCAGTCACTTTAACCTGTAGGTGTGTAGAGTCATTCCTTTGTCAAAAAACAACATTACAACATCAACAACTTAGGTATAAGTTTCATGTATAGCTCGCGCTAAATGACCTGGCAGAGCATCTCTTTCCGTTTAGCAGGTGTTCAACTCCACTGTCGCAATGGTTTTGTCCGTCTCTTTGTTTTGAATGTATTTCAGGCATCGAGTTCAGTTTGGGTGTGATGTACGTGTGTTTGTGTGCCATGATTGAATCGACGCGGGCTTCGAAGCAGAACGGCTAGGACGTAAGTTTGAAAATTTGATCTTTACCAATCGAATGGGTACGGAGAAGACTGGTTTCCATTGTGGTACAGAAAACAATGAGTGAAAAGGAGGAAATGCTGGTTTTATGCATGCATCTTCACGTTAAAGTGACCGCCAAAGAAAAGGCTTTGGGAAACATTGAGACAGAAGGAGCAAATGCTGGTCACCAGCATTTTCTCCTTTTGACTCAGTGATCACTGCACCACAGTGGGCCGATGCCCCGGGCGGATAGCTCAGTCGTTAACGTCGGGGTCTCATCAATCCGGGGGTCGTCCCAGTATCCATTCTGACCTGGGGACTCTGTTTGGATATCAATGTGGAAGTACTGGTGCGGGAAATGCCAGGAATGCATACACATGTAAGGTGCTCCAGCCACCGAGAATCGACCGTACCATTTCTGTCTCAATGCCTTCCAAAGCCTGCTCTTCGAGCAGTCACTTTAACCTGTAGGTGTGTAGAGTCATTCCTTTGTCGAAAAACAACATTACAACATCAACAACTTAGGTATAAGTTTCATGTATAGCTCGCGCTAAATGACCTGGCAGAGCATCTCGTTCCGTTTAGCAGGTGTTCAACTCCACTGTCGCAATGGTTTTGTCCGTCTCTTTGTTTTGAATGTATTTCAGGCATCGAGTTCAGTTTGGGTGTGATGTACGTGTGTTTGTGTGCCATGATTGAATCGACAGGGGCTTCGAAGCAGAACGGCTAGGACGTAAGTTTGAAAATTTGATCTTTACCAATCGA
Organism: Fragum sueziense; assembly: GCA_963680895.1. Lineage (NCBI taxonomy): Eukaryota > Metazoa > Mollusca > Bivalvia > Cardiida > Cardiidae > Fragum > Fragum sueziense. The sequence goes on from OY804601.1 coordinate 28,287,121, forward strand.
ATGGGTACGGAGAAGACTGGTTTCCATTGTGGTACAGAAAACAATGAGTGAAAAGGAGGAAATGCTGGTTTTATGCATGCATCTTCACGTTAAAGTGACCGCCAAAGAAAAGGCTTTGGGAAACATTGAGACAGAAGGAGCAAATGCTGGTCACCAGCATTTTCTCCTTTTGACTCAGTGATCACTGCACCACAGTGGGCCGATGCCCCGGGCGGATAGCTCAGTCGTTAACGTCGGGGTCTCATCAATCCGGGGGTCGTCCCAGTATCCATTCTGACCTGGGGACTCTGTTTGGATATCAATGTGGAAGTACTGGTGCGGGAAATGCCAGGAATGCATAAACATGTAAGGTGCTCCAGCCGCCGAGAATCGACCGTACCATTTCTGTCTCAATGCCTTCCAAAGCCTGCTCTTCGAGCAGTCACTTTAACCTGTAGGTGTGTAGAGTCATTCCTTTGTCGAAAAACATTACAACATCAACAACTTAGGTATAAGTTTCATGTATAGCTCGCGCTAAATGACCTGGCAGAGCATCTCGTTCCGTTTAGCAGGTGTTCAACTCCACTGTCGCAATGGTTTTGTCCGTCTCTTTGTTTTGAATGTATTTCAGGCATCGAGTTCAGTTTGGGTGTGATGTACGTGTGTTTGTGTGCCATGATTGAATCGACGCGGGCTTCGAAGCAGAACGGCTAGGACGTAAGTTTGTAAATTTGATCTTTACCAATCGAATGGGTACGGAGAAGACTGGTTTCCATTGTGGTACAGAAAACAATGAGTGAAAAGGAGGAAATGCTGGTTTTATGCATGCATCTTCACGTTAAAGTGACCGCCAAAGAAAAGGCTTTGGGAAACATTGAGACAGAAGGAGCAAATGCTGGTCACCAGCATTTTCTCCTTTTGACTCAGTGATTACTGCACCATAGTGGGCCGATGCCCCGGGCGGATAGCTCAGTCGTTAACGTCGGGGTCTCATCAATCCGGGGGTCGTCCCAGTATCCATTCTGACCTGGGGACTCTGTTTGGATATCAATGTGCAAGTACTGGTGCAGGAAATGCCAGGAATGCATACACATGTAAGGTGCTCCAGCCGCCGAGAATCGACCGTACCATTTCTGTCTCAATGCCTTCCAAAGCCTGCTCTTCGAGCAGTCACTTTAACCTGTAGGTGTGTAGAGTCATTCCTTTGTCGAAAAACAACATTACAACATCAACAACTTGGGTATAAGTTTCATGTATAGCTTGCGCTAAATCACCTGGCAGAGCATCTCGTTCCGTTTAGCAGGTGTTCAACTCCACTGTCGCAATGGTTTTGTCCGTCTCTTTGTTTTGAATGTATTTCAGGCATCGAGTTCAGTTTGGGTGTGATGTACGTGTGTTTGTGTGCCATGATTGAATGGACGCGGGCTTCGAAGCAGAACGGCTAGGACGTAAGTTTGAAAATTTGATCTTTACCAATCGAATGGGTACGGAGAAGACTGGTTTCCATTGTGGTACAGAAAACAATGAGTGAAAAGGAGGAAATGCTGGTTTTATGCATGCATCTTCACGTTAAAGTGACCGCCAAAGAAAAGGCTTTGGGAAACATTGAGACAGAAGGAGCAAATGCTGGTCACCAGCATTTTCTCCTTTTGACTCAGTGATCACTGCACCACAGTGGGCTGATGCCCCGGGCGGATAGCTCAGTCGTTAACGTCGGGGTCTCATCAATCCGGGGGTCGTCCCAGTATCCATTCTGACCTGGGGACTCTGTTTGGATATCAATGTGGAAGTACTGGTGCGGGAAATGCCAGGAATGCATACACATGTAAGGTGCTCCAGCCGCCGAGAATCGACCGTACCATTTCTGTCTCAATGCCTTCCAAAGCCTGCTCTTTGAGCAGTCATTTTAACCTGTAGGTGTGTAGAGTCATTCCTTTGTCGAAAAACAACATTACAACATCAACAACTTAGGTATAAGTTTCATGTATAGCTCGCGCTAAATGACCTGGCAGAGCATCTCGTTCCGTTTAGCAGGTTTTCAACTCCACTGTCGCAATGGTTTTGTCCGTCTTTGTTTTGAATGTATTTCAGGCATCGAGTTCAGTTTGGGTGTGATGTATGTGTGTTTGTGTGCCATGATTGAATCGACGCGGGCTTCGAAGCAGAACGGCTAGGACGTAAGTTTGAAAATTTGATCTTTACCAATCGAATGGGTACGGAGAAGACTGGTTTCCATTGTGGTACAGAAAACAATGAGTGAAAAGGAGGAAATGCTGGTTTTATGCATGCATCTTCACGTTAAAGTGACCGCCAAAGAAAAGGCTTTGGGAAACATTGAGACAGAAGGAGCAAATGCTGGTCACCAGCATTTTCTCCTTTTGACTCAGTGATCACTGCACCACAGTGGGCCGATGCCCCGGGCGGATAGCTCAGTCGTTAACGTCGGGGTCACATCTTTCCGGGGGTCGTCCCAGTATCCATTCTGACCTGGGGACTCTGTTTGGATATCAATGTGGAAGTACTGGTGCGGGAAATGCCAGGAATGCATACACATGTAAGGTGCTCCAGCCGCCGAGAATCGACCGTACCATTTCTGTCTCAATGCCTTCCAAAGCCTGCTCTTCGAGCAGTCACTTTAACCTGTAGGTGTGTAGAGTCATTCCTTTGTCGAAAAACAACATTACAACATCAACAACTTAGGTATAAGTTTCATGTATAGCTCACGCTAAATGACCTGGCAGGGCATCTCGTTCCGTTTAGCAGGTGTTCAACTCCACTGTCGCAATGGTTTTGTCCGTCTCTTTGTTTTGAATGTATTTCAGGCATCGAGTTCAGTTTAGGTGTGATGTACGTGTGTTTGTGTGCCATGATTGAATCGACGCGGGCTTCGAAGCAGAACGGCTAGAACGTAAGTTTGAAAATTTGATCTTTACCAATCGAATGGGTACGGAGAAGACTGGTTTCCATTGTGGTACAGAAAACAATGAGTGAAAAGGAGGAAATGCTGGTTTTATGCATGCATCTTCACGTTAAAGTGACCGCCAAAGAAAAGGCTTTGGGAAACATTGAGACAGAAGGAGCAAATGCTGGTCACCAGCATTTTCTCCTTTTGACTCAGTGATTACTGCACCACAGTGGGCCGATGCCCCGGGCGGATAGCTCAGTCGTTAACGTCGGGGTCTCATCAATCCGGGGGTCGTCCCAGTATCCATTCTGACCTGGGGACTCTGTTTGGATATCAATGTGGAAGTACTGGTGCGGGAAATGCCAGGAATGCATGTAAGGTGCTCCAGCCGCCGAGATACGACCGTACCATTTCTGTCTCAATGCCTTCCAAAGCCTGCTCTTCGAGCAGTCACTTTAACCTGTAGGTGTGTAGAGTCATTCCTTTGTCGAAAAACAACATTACAACATCAACAACTTAGGTATAAGTTTCATGTATAGCTCACGCTAAATGACCTGGCAGGGCATCTCGTTCCGTTTAGCAGGTGTTCAACTCCACTGTCGCAATGGTTTTGTCCGTCTATTTGTTTTGAATGTATTTCAGGCATCGAGTTCAGTTTAGGTGTGATGTACGTGTGTTTGTGTGCCATGATTGAATCGACGCGGGCTTCGAAGCAGAACGGCTAGAACGTAAGTTTGAGAATTTGATCTTTACCAATCGAATGGGTACGGAGAAGACTGGTTTCCATTGTGGTACAGAAAACAATGAGTGAAAAGGAGGAAATGCTGGTTTTATGCATGCATCTTCACGTTAAAGTGACCGCCAAAGAAAAGGCTTTGGGAAACATTGAGACAGAAGGAGCAAATGCTGGTCACCAGCATTTTCTCCTTTTGACTCAGTGATTACTGCACCACAGTGGGCCGATGCCCCGAGCGGATAGCTCAGTCGTTAACGTCGGGGTCTCATCAATCCGGGGGTCGTCCCAGTATCCATTCTGACCTGGGGCCTCTGTTTGGATATCAATGTGGAAGTACTGGTGCGGGAAATGCCAGGAATGCATGTAAGGTGCTCCAGCCGCTGAGATATGACCGTACCATTTCTGTCTCAATGCCTTCCAAAGCCTGCTCTTCGAGCAGTCACTTTAACCTGTAGGTGTGTAGTCATTCCTTTGTCGAAAAACAACATTACAACATCAACAACTTAGGTATAAGTTTCATGTATAGCTCGCGCTAAATGACCTGGCAGAGCATCTCGTTCCGTTTAGCAGGTGTTCAACTCCACTGTCGCAATGGTTTTGTCCGTCTCTTTGTTTTGAATGTATTTCAGGCATCGAGTTCAGTTTGGGTGTGATGTACGTGTGTTTGTGTGCCATGATTGAATCGACGCGGGCTTCGAAGCAGAACGGCTAGAACGTAAGTTTGAAAATTTGATCTTTACCAATCGAATGGGTACGGAGAAGACTGGTTTCCATTGTGGTACAGAAAACAATGAGTGAAAAGGAGGAAATGCTGGTTTTATGCATGCATCTTCACGTTAAAGTGACCGCCAAAGAAAAGGCTTTGGGAAACATTGAGACAGAAGGAGCAAATGCTGGTCACCAGCATTTTCTCCTTTTGACTCAGTGATTACTGCACCACAGTGGGCCGATGCCCCGGGCGGATAGCTCAGTCGTTAACGTCGGGGTCTCATCAATCCGGGGGTCGTCCCAGTATCCATTCTGACCTGGGGCCTCTGTTTGGATATCAATGTGGAAGTACTGGTGCGGGAAATGCCAGGAATGCATGTAAGGTGCTCCAGCCGCTGAGATACGACCGTACCATTTCTGTCTCAATGCCTTCCAAAGCCTGCTCTTCGAGCAGTCACTTTAACCTGTAGGTGTGTAGTCATTCCTTTGTCGAAAAACAACATTACAACATCAACAACTTAGGTATAAGTTTCATGTATAGCTCACGCTAAATGACCTGGCAGAGCATCTCGTTCCGTTTAGCAGGTGTTCAACTCCACTGTCGCAATGGTTTTGTCCGTCTCTTTGTTTTGAATGTATTTCAGGCATCGAGTTCAGTTTGGGTGTGATGTACATGTGTTTGTGTGCCATGATTGAATCGACGCGGGCTTCGAAGCAGAATGGCTAGAATGTAAGTTTGAGAATTTGATCTTTACCAATCGAATGGGTACGGAGAAGACTGGTTTCCATTGTGGTACAGAAAACAATGAGTGAAAAGGAGGAAATGCTGGTTTTATGCATGCATCTTCACGTTAAAGTGACCGCCAAAGAAAAGGCTTTGGGAAACATTGAGACAGAAGGAGCAAATGCTGGTCACCAGCATTTTCTCCTTTTGACTCAGTGATTACTGCACCACAGTGGGCCGATGCCCCGGGCGGATAGCTCAGTCGTTAACGTCGGGGTCTCATCAATCCGGGGGTCGTCCCAGTATCCATTCTGACCTGGGGACTCTGTTTGGATATCAATGTGGAAGTACTGGTGCGGGAAATGCCAGGAATGCATACACATGTAAGGTGCTCCAGCCGCCGAGAATCGACCGTACCATTTCTGTCTCAATGCCTTCCAAAGCCTGCTCTTTGAGCAGTCACTTTAACCTGTAGGTGTGTAGAGTCATTCCTTTGTCGAAAAACAACATTACAACATCAACAACTTAGGTATAAGTTTCATGTATAGCTCGCGCTAAATGACCTGGCAGAGCATCTCGTTCCGTTTAGCAGGTTTTCAACTCCACTGTCGCAATGGTTTTGTCCGTCTTTGTTTTGAATGTATTTCAGGCATCGAGTTCAGTTTGGGTGTGATGTATGTGTGTTTGTGTGCCATGATTGAATCGACGCGGGCTTCGAAGCAGAACGGCTAGGACGTAAGTTTGAAAATTTGATCTTTACCAATCGAATGGGTACGGAGAAGACTGGTTTCCATTGTGGTACAGAAAACAATGAGTGAAAAGGAGGAAATGCTGGTTTTATGCATGCATCTTCACGTTAAAGTGACCGCCAAAGAAAAGGCTTTGGGAAACATTGAGACAGAAGGAGCAAATGCTGGTCCCCAGCATTTTCTCCTTTTGACTCAGTGATCACTGCACCACAGTGGGCCGATGCCCCGGGCGGATAGCTCAGTCGTTAACGTCGGGGTCACATCAATCCGGGGGTCGTCCCAGTATCCATTCTGACCTGGGGACTCTGTTTGGATATCAATGTGGAAGTACTGGTGCGGGAAATGCCAGGAATGCATACACATGTAAGGTGCTCCAGCCGCCGAGAATCGACCGTACCATTTCTGTCTCAATGCCTTCCAAAGCCTGCTCTTCGAGCAGTCACTTTAACCTGTAGGTGTGTAGAGTCATTCCTTTGTCGAAAAACAACATTACAACATCAACAACTTAGGTATAAGTTTCATGTATAGCTCACGCTAAATGACCTGGCAGGGCATCTCGTTCCGTTTAGCAGGTGTTCAACTCCACTGTCGCAATGGTTTTGTCCGTCTCTTTGTTTTGAATGTATTTCAGGCATCGAGTTCAGTTTAGGTGTGATGTATGTGTGTTTGTGTGCCATGATTGAATCGACGCGGGCTTCGAAGCAGAACGGCTAGAACGTAAGTTTGAAAATTTGATCTTTACCAATCGAATGGGTACGGAGAAGACTGGTTTCCATTGTGGTACAGAAAACAATGAGTGAAAAGGAGGAAATGCTGGTTTTATGCATGCATCTTCACGTTAAAGTGACCGCCAAAGAAAAGGCTTTGGGAAACATTGAGACAGAAGGAGCAAATGCTGGTCACCAGCATTTTCTCCTTTTGACTCAGTGATTACTGCACCACAGTGGGCCGATGCCCCGGGCGGATAGCTCAGTCGTTAACGTCGGGGTCTCATCAATCCGGGGGTCGTCCCAGTATCCATTCTGACCTGGGGACTCTGTTTGGATATCAATGTGGAAGTACTGGTGCGGGAAATGCCAGGAATGCATGTAAGGTGCTCCAGCCGCCGAGATACGACCGTACCATTTCTGTCTCAATGCCTTCCAAAGCCTGCTCTTCGAGCAGTCACTTTAACCTGTAGGTGTGTAGAGTCATTCCTTTGTCGAAAAACAACATTACAACATCAACAACTTAGGTATAAGTTTCATGTATAGCTCACGCTAAATGACCTGGCAGGGCATCTCGTTCCGTTTAGCAGGTGTTCAACTCCACTGTCGCAATGGTTTTGTCCGTCTCTTTGTTTTGAATGTATTTCAGGCATCGAGTTCAGTTTAGGTGTGATGTACGTGTGTTTGTGTGCCATGATTGAATCGACGCGGGCTTCGAAGCAGAACGGCTAGAACGTAAGTTTGAAAATTTGATCTTTACCAATCGAATGGGTACGGAGAAGACTGGTTTCCATTGTGGTACAGAAAACAATGAGTGAAAAGGAGGAAATGCTGGTTTTATGCATGCATCTTCACGTTAAAGTGACCGCCAAAGAAAAGGCTTTGGGAAACATTGAGACAGAAGGAGCAAATGCTGGTCACCAGCATTTTCTCCTTTTGACTCAGTGATTACTGCACCACAGTGGGCCGATGCCCCGGGCGGATAGCTCAGTCGTTAACGTCGGGGTCTCATCAATCCGGGGGTCGTCCCAGTATCCATTCTGACCTGGGGCCTCTGTTTGGATATCAATGTGGAAGTACTGGTGCGGGAAATGCCAGGAATGCATGTAAGGTGCTCCAGCCGCTGAGATATGACCGTACCATTTCTGTCTCAATGCCTTCCAAAGCCTGCTCTTCGAGCAGTCACTTTAACCTGTAGGTGTGTAGTCATTCCTTTGTCGAAAAACAACATTACAACATCAACAACTTAGGTATAAGTTTCATGTATAGCTCGCGCTAAATGACCTGGCAGAGCATCTCGTTCCGTTTAGCAGGTGTTCAACTCCACTGTCGCAATGGTTTTGTCCGTCTCTTTGTTTTGAATGTATTTCAGGCATCGAGTTCAGTTTGGGTGTGATGTACGTGTGTTTGTGTGCCATGATTGAATCGACGCGGGCTTCGAAGCAGAACGGCTAGAACGTAAGTTTGAAAATTTGATCTTTACCAATCGAATGGGTACGGAGAAGACTGGTTTCCATTGTGGTACAGAAAACAAAGAGTGAAAAGGAGGAAATGCTGGTTTTATGCATGCATCTTCACGTTAAAGTGACCGCCAAAGAAAAGGCTTTGGGAAACATTGAGACAGAAGGAGCAAATGCTGGTCACCAGCATTTTCTCCTTTTGACTCAGTGATTACTGCACCACAGTGGGCCGATGCCCCGGGCGGATAGCTCAGTCGTTAACGTCGGGGTCTCATCAATCCGGGGGTCGTCCCAGTATCCATTCTGACCTGGGGCCTCTGTTTGGATATCAATGTGGAAGTACTGGTGCGGGAAATGCCAGGAATGCATGTAAGGTGCTCCAGCCGCTGAGATACGACCGTACCATTTCTGTCTCAATGCCTTCCAAAGCCTGCTCTTCGAGCAGTCACTTTAACCTGTAGGTGTGTAGTCATTCCTTTGTCGAAAAACAACATTACAACATCAACAACTTAGGTATAAGTTTCATGTATAGCTCACGCTAAATGACCTGGCAGAGCATCTCGTTCCGTTTAGCAGGTGTTCAACTCCACTGTCGCAATGGTTTTGTCCGTCTCTTTGTTTTGAATGTATTTCAGGCATCGAGTTCAGTTTGGGTGTGATGTACATGTGTTTGTGTGCCATGATTGAATCGACGCGGGCTTCGAAGCAGAATGGCTAGAATGTAAGTTTGAGAATTTGATCTTTACCAATCGAATGGGTACGGAGAAGACTGGTTTCCATTGTGGTACAGAAAACAATGAGTGAAAAGGAGGAAATGCTGGTTTTATGCATGCATCTTCACGTTAAAGTGACCGCCAAAGAAAAGGCTTTGGGAAACATTGAGACAGAAGGAGCAAATGCTGGTCACCAGCATTTTCTCCTTTTGACTCAGTGATTACTGCACCACAGTGGGCCGATGCCCCGGGCGGATAGCTCAGTCGTTAACGTCGGGGTCTCATCAATCCGGGGGTCGTCCCAGTATCCATTCTGACCTGAGGACTCTGTTTGGATATCAATGTGGAAGTACTGGTGCGGGAAATGCCAGGAATGCATGTAAGGTGCTCCAGCCGCCGAGATACGACCGTACCATTTCTGTCTCAATGCCTTCCAAAGCCTGCTCTTCGAGCAGTCACTTTAACCTGTAGGTGTGTAGAGTCATTCCTTTGTCGAAAAACAACATTACAACATCAACAACTTAGGTATAAGTTTCATGTATAGCTCACGCTAAATGACCTGGCAGGGCATCTCGTTCCGTTTAGCAGGTGTTCAACTCCACTGTCGCAATGGTTTTGTCCGTCTCTTTGTTTTGAATGTATTTCAGGCATCGAGTTCAGTTTAGGTGTGATGTACGTGTGTTTGTGTGCCATGATTGAATCGACGCGGGCTTCGAAGCAGAACGGCTAGAACGTAAGTTTGAAAATTTGATCTTTACCAATCGAATGGGTACGGAGAAGACTGGTTTCCATTGTGGTACAGAAAACAATGAGTGAAAAGGAGGAAATGCTGGTTTTATGCATGCATCTTCACGTTAAAGTGACCGCCAAAGAAAAGGCTTTGGGAAACATTGAGACAGAAGGAGCAAATGCTGGTCACCAGCATTTTCTCCTTTTGACTCAGTGATTACTGCACCACAGTGGGCCGATGCCCCGGGCGGATAGCTCAGTCGTTAACGTCGGGGTCTCATCAATCCGGGGGTCGTCCCAGTATCCATTCTGACCTGGGGCCTCTGTTTGGATATCAATGTGGAAGTACTGGTGCGGGAAATGCCAGGAATGCATGTAAGGTGCTCCAGCCGCTGAGATACGACCGTACCATTTCTGTCTCAATGCCTTCCAAAGCCTGCTCTTCGAGCAGTCACTTTAACCTGTAGGTGTGTAGTCATTCCTTTGTCGAAAAACAACATTACAACATCAACAACTTAGGTATAAGTTTCATGTATAGCTCACGCTAAATGACCTGGCAGAGCATCTCGTTCCGTTTAGCAGGTGTTCAACTCCACTGTCGCAATGGTTTTGTCCGTCTCTTTGTTTTGAATGTATTTCAGGCATCGAGTTCAGTTTGGGTGTGATGTACATGTGTTTGTGTGCCATGATTGAGTTGACGCGGGCTTCGAAGCAGAATGGCTAGAATGTAAGTTTGAGAATTTGATCTTTACCAATCGAATGGGTACGGAGAAGACTGGTTTCCATTGTGGTACAGAAAACAATGAGTGAAAAGGAGGAAATGCTGGTTTTATGCATGCATCTTCACGTTAAAGTGACCGCCAAAGAAAAGGCTTTGGGAAACATTGAGACAGAAGGAGCAAATGCTGGTCACCAGCATTTTCTCCTTTTGACTCAGTGATTACTGCACCACAGTGGGCCGATGCCCCGGGCGGATAGCTCAGTCGTTAACGTCGGGGTCACATCAATCCGGGGGTCGTCCCAGTATCCATTCTGACCTGGGGACTCTGTTTGGATATCAATGTGGAAGTACTGGTGCGGGAAATGCCAGGAATGCATGTAAGGTGCTCCAGCTGCCGAGATACGACCGTACCATTTCTGTCTCAATGCCTTCCAAAGCCTGCTCTTCGAACAGTCACTTTAACCTGTAGGTGTGTAGAGTCATTCCTTTGTCGAAAAACAACATTACAACATCAACAACTTGGGTATAAGTTTCATGTATAGCTCACGCTAAATGACCTGGCAGAGCATCTCGTTCCGTTTAGCAGGTGTTCAACTCCACTGTCGCAATGGTTTTGTCCGTCTCTTTGTTTTGAATGTATTTCAGGCATCGAGTTCAGTTTGGGTGTGATGTACGTGTGTTTGTGTGCCATGATTGAATCGACGCGGGCTTCGAAGCAGAACGGCTAGGACGTAAGTTTGAAAATTTGATCTTTACCAATCGAATTGGTACGGAGAAGACTGGTTTCCATTGTGGTACAGAAAACAATGAGTGAAAAGGAGGAAATGCTGGTTTTATGCATGCATCTTCACGTTAAAGTGACCGCCAAAGAAAAGGCTTTGGGAAACATTGAGACAGAAGGAGCAAATGCTGGTCACCAGCATTTTCTCCTTTTGACTCAGTGATCACTGCACCACAGTGGGCCGATGCCCCGGGCGGATAGCTCAGTCGTTAACGTCGGGGTCTCATCAATCCGGGGGTCGTCCCAGTATCCATTCTGACCTGGGGACTCTGTTTGGATATCAATGTGGAAGTACTGGTGCGGGAAATGCCAGGAATGCATACACATGTAAGGTGCTCCAGCCGCCGAGAATCGACCGTACCATTTCTGTCTCAATGCCTTCCAAAGCCTGCTCTTCGAGCAGTCACTTTAACCTGTAGGTGTGTAGAGTCATTCCTTTGTCGAAAAACAACATTACAACATCAACAACTTAGGTATAAGTTTCATGTATAGCTCACGCTAAATGACCTGGCAGAGCATCTCGTTCCGTTTAGCAGGTGTTCAACTCCACTGTCGCAATGGTTTTGTCCGTCTCTTTGTTTTGAATGTATTTCAGGCATCGAGTTCAGTTTAGGTGTGATGTACGTGTGTTTGTGTGCCATGATTGAATCGACGCGGGCTTCGAAGCAGAACGGCTAGAACGTAAGTTTGAAAATTTGATCTTTACCAATCGAATGGGTACGGAGAAGACTGGTTTCCATTGTGGTACAGAAAACAATGAGTGAAAAGGAGGAAATGCTGGTTTTATGCATGCATCTTCACGTTAAAGTGACCGCCAAAGAAAAGGCTTTGGGAAACATTGAGACAGAAGGAGCAAATGCTGGTCACCAGCATTTTCTCCTTTTGACTCAGTGATCACTGCACCTCAGTGGGCCGATGCCCCGGGCGGATAGCTCAGTCGTTAACGTCGGGGTCTCATCAATCCGGGGGTCGTCCCAGTATCCATTCTGACCTGGGGACTCTGTTTGGATATCAATGTGGAAGTACTGGTGCGGGAAATGCCAGGAATGCATACACATGTAAGGTGCTCCAGCCGCCGAGAATCGACCGTACCATTTCTGTCTCAATGCCTTCCAAAGCCTGCTCTTCGAGCAGTCACTTTAACCTGTAGGTGTGTAGTCATTCCTTTGTCGAAAAACAACATTACAACATCAACAACTTAGGTATAAGTTTCATGTATAGCTCACGCTAAATGACCTGGCAGAGCATCTCGTTCCGTTTAGCAGGTGTTCAACTCCACTGTCGCAATGGTTTTGTCCGTCTCTTTGTTTTGAATGTATTTCAGGCATCGAGTTCAGTTTGGGTGTGATGTACGTGTGTTTGTGTGCCATGATTGAATCGACGCGGGCTTCGAAGCAGAATGGCTAGAATGTAAGTTTGAGAATTTGATCTTTACCAATCGAATGAGTACGGAGAAGACTGGTTTCCATTGTGGTACAGAAAACAATGAGTGAAAAGGAGGAAATGCTGGTTTTATGCATGCATCTTCACGTTAAAGTGACCGCCAAAGAAAAGGCTTTGGGAAACATTGAGACAGAAGGAGCAAATGCTGGTCACCAGCATTTTCTCCTTTTGACTCAGTGATTACTGCACCACAGTGGGCCGATGCCCCGGGCGGATAGCTCAGTCGTTAACGTCGGGGTCTCATCAATCCGGGGGTCGTCCCAGTATCCATTCTGACCTGGGGACTCTGTTTGGATATCAATGTGGAAGTACTGGTGCGGGAAATGCCAGGAATGCATGTAAGGTGCTCCAGGGCGGATAGCTCGGGGTCTCTCAATCCGGGGTCGTGGGACCCAGTATCCATTCTGACATTTGACAAAAGTCATTTGTCTCTCGCCGTCTACATGAAAGAGCCAGCAGCTGGGGACTCTGTTTGGATATAAATGTGCTAGTACTGGTGTGGGAAATACCAGGAATGAATGTAAGGTGCTCCAGCCGCTGTGATATGACCATGCCATTTCTGTCTCAATGTTATCCAAAGCCTGTACTTTGATTTGTCACTTTAACATGTACGTTTGTAGAGTCATTCCTTTGTTGAAAACTACAACAACAACATCAACAACTTAGGTATATAAGTTTCATATATAGCTCGCGCTAAATGACCTGGCAGAGCATCTCATTCGATTAGCAGGTGTTCAACTCCACTATCGCAATGGTTTGGTCTGTCTGTTTGTTTTGAATATATTTCGGCCGCGGCCATGGCGCAGTTGGTCGGGCATTTGTCTCTCATTCGAGAGGTCCAGGGTTTGATACCGGGCCGCGGCAAATACCCTTACTGACAAAAATTTCACCTATTAATGGTTTGATATTGTGAACCTACTGGGAGAGCAGCTGGAGGCTCGGTAAGGATGTTGTGGTATTACTGGTATGAGAAACGCCAGGAACCCATGGTTAGGTGCTCCAGCAACCGCGATATGACCTTAGTAGTTGAAAACGCCGTAAAACCCCAATGAATCAATTTGAATATATTGCAGGCATTGTAAGTGTAAATTGTTATTTCTTTGTCAAAAACAACAACTTTATGCTTAAAGTGTCAGCTGTAGGATCTGCTTTCATGGCAGTCAACTACCTTGTTGCTTGAACCTGACAAAGCACTCATCAAAGAATAGGCTTTGGAAAACATTGAGACAAAAGTAAGTAAAATGATGTCAACCAGTATTTTCTCCTTTTGACTCGATGTTTACTTTAACACAGTGGGCCGCGCCCCGGATAGCTCCACACTTTGGAAAGTTACAATGTACTCCTTTGTTGAAAATAAAGGAGATTTTGCAATAATCCTTGATCAATTATTATTATTTTTTTCATTTTAGAAAAAAGTGTAAAATACTAATCGGATTAATGACCCTGAGAAGAACAATCAAGTCATTACAGCAAAACATTGTGGAAAAAGACTCTATCCGAGTTGTTTGAGATAACGTGACTCTATTCAGCAATCATTGTTCAAACGATTACACATTTTGGACATTGTTGAAGGAGTGTTGCAGTCTAAAGCCGAAAGCTAATGACCCAATATCTACCAATAGATGTCGCCACCTGTCGATTACCATCTATCTCTGGTGGGCATTCTGGGTTAACTACTTTCAAGATGTCAGCGCCCATAAAATGCATACACGTGGTACTTCCTCATGACTTCCTGTCACGCGGCATATTTGATTCATATGCTTGCATAGAGTAAAATGAATAATCTAATTTGAATTAATTATTTTATTAGATGAAATTGAGACGAAAATCAAACTTTATTTTGTTGCAAATGTATTTGTAGTTGCAATTTTCTGCTTGCTACTTTTTGGCGACAGGATTTTGGAGTTATGCGCACCGCGTAGTGATTTTTATCCAAAAATGGATAAAGTGATGCGTCAAATGAGTCAGTCCAAAAATAAAAAAAAATAGACTGGAAATATTGTAGACTGGCTGCTTAGTCAATGGCTAATGACCATATTATAGTGTTCAGAGACACCCCTCATCCCAAAATGAATTACAGTTGTTCAACACCGGAGTGTTGATAATGGACTATTGATATGTGATCACCAAGAAGCTTAACCCTTTCCCAAACAGCAAATTTTTAGGGCAATCGACTTCAAAAACTGCCACAAACGACAAAATGGAAGTTATTAAAGATAGAATTTGTGTAAAATATGACATAGAAAGTATTGAGACAAAAGGTGAAACTGCTGGTTATCAGCAGTTTCTTCTTTTGTTTCAATGTTTTCCCTAGCCTTATCTATTCGGGAAGTGAAAACCAGGCCTTGTAATGGAAAGAGTTATGGCTGAAGACGCTACTAGTATTCATATCATCATCTGGTTTTGCTTCAAACGGCCTGTTTCCAGTTCGGTTCAGAAGTTTTATTTTTGCCGGAGATTAGACTGTTAATACGATTTCAAGTGATCATTTATCTTCATTTTTTGGTCCTTTTTAGCGCGACTTTTCGAAGAAAATGAGAGCTTATACTGTCACCCGGGCGTCGGCGTTGGCGTCGGCGTTGCAACCAAGGTTAGTCTTTTCAAACATCATTAACTTCCATACTATCAAAAAGATTCAACCCAAACTTGGAATACTTATTCACCATCACACCCTCTACCTTACTACCAGGGCCCATGACCCTGGGTCCACTATATTTGGAGTTATGCACCCTTTATACTAAGCAACTTAGAAAGTCGAGCGTGCTGTCTTCGGACAGCTCTTGTTTCATTTTGCACTATGTTTTCTCAAGCTGTGTTATCTTGTAATGAATCAAAACCAGTAATTGTATAGGACGGGGTTCAGCCTTTGAGCCCTTTACCAAACAAGCACTGATGTTTACATGGAACAGTAACGTTTACATTAAAGTTTTAGCAAAAATGTAAAGGTAGATATCAGCATTTTCTTCTTTTACCTCAATATTTCTATTAAAAACGAAATTGACATTTTCTCATTTATGAAGCATTGTTTAATACTATACTGTGTATTTCTTTTACGTTGAAAATCTAATATGTTTCCAGATACTTTAAAGTGACATTTCACAATTATTTTTACATAAATTTTACTTATATTCTGTCTGAAAGAGCATCATTTTTTATGGAAATTCTGAAAATTTCAAGTCAAAATATTGAATCGTTTACGAGAAATATATATGTTTGTGCTGAAATTAGACAAATTGTTGTGGACAACAGTTCAGATTTATATAGAATTTGTCATTTCTGTCTGAACTTTTTTCGCTTATAAATAAAAACTTAAAAAAAACTGAAAGCATTTCTAAGCATTAGAATAAACAATCTTTGCATCAAGATATACTTTTAAAAAATGAAATAAATGTGAAATGTCACTTTAAAGTATATATTTTTTACAAAATGTCTATTTAATCCTTTCCCAAACAACAAAATTTTAGGACTGTCTTGGCTGAAAGCTAATGAAGACAACAGCATGGGTGTAGATAAAGATTGTATTTGTGTGCAATATGAAAAATATTGACATAAAAGAAGGGAAATACTGGTTATAAGCCTTTTCTTCTTTTGCCTGGATATTTTCCCAATAATGGGGAAGAGTCAGTACAGAAAATGCTGATCTTTTACAGACAAAACAAAATCAATGTCATAAGATAAATTTTGTTGTTCATTTGTTAATCCATTAATTCATGTATTGGATAAGAAACAAGGCTGATCTAAAACATCAACAAAATGAAATCAAGTAATGGGTGCAAAACTGCTCCAAGTTTCAATAAATTCCATTGGCACTTGCAATACTTTTACATCTACAAAATTAACCTTTGTTTAGCTTTGAGACCTTTAATGCCTATATTCCTGAGACCCTACTATACAGAAGAAAGATTGGGGAAACATTATGATAAAAGAAAATGCTGATAAACAGGATTATTTTCTAACCTATCAATTCCAGCCGGAAAAGATTGTTATTGTTTACAATACGAAATTCTGCATTGCAAGAAGAGTAGATGATGACGTCATAATATAGGTATCATTACTCAATGCTGGTATTGGCCCGAAAACACACATTTTATGCAATAATCATGTTTAGTTGATATACATTTCTTGTTTTGTAGTCTTTATATTCTCTGGGTGATATTACCATTTGAAAATTGTGTTTTCAATTAGCACTTTGTTAAAATCCATGTATGGATATAAAATAATACTACTGGCATTTTTCGGTTGTTATTTAATTCTTTCCCCATATTGTCCGTAGATATTGACCAGAACCTGGGGAATATGCAATGAGTAGTTGAAATGCGAAATGATCACTCTCAAACATAATGTTGACACGAGAAGCATGTGCAGAATACAAAGTCATAATGCTAATGGAAACTATCGACTCTGCTCGACAGTGAGGATTGCTGGCGAGTATTGATTATTCCGTGTCACAATTAGTCATTGCATATTCATCAGGTTCAGGTCAATATTTTCGGACAATGCATGCTTTCAATGAGAGACTATTTGAAGTTTAACCCTTTCCCTCATAAGTATTCTCCCCCATCCTAATAAGCTGTATCCGCCCCACTACAGCTTTATGTAAATCAGTGTAATGCCCCCTTCAGCTTCAAAAGTACCCCTACAACTTAATCTCTTCAAAATGATCACCAAAAAGAAACATTTAGATGTATTTCATGTCAAAAACTGACAAATGATACTTTTTTAGCTCGACTTTTCGAAGAAAATGAGAGCTTATACTGTCACCCGGGCGTCGGCGTCGGCGTTGGCGTTGGCGTTGCAACCAAGGTTAAAGTTTTTTAAAACATCAGTAACTTCCATACTATCAAAGCGATTCAACCCAAACTTGGAATACTTATTCACCATCACACCCACTACCTTACTACCAGGGCCCATGACCCTGGCTCCACTATATTAATTTATGACTTATGCCCCCTTTATAAGAAGCAACTTCGAAAGTCGATCGCGCTGTCTTCGGACAGCTCTTGTTATAAATTACAGTCGACACTCGTTATGTCGACATCGGATAAGTCGAAATTCCGCTTTAGTAGAAGTGAGTCATGTCCATCATCAACATATGGATATCGAAATGTTTTGATTAAAATAATTCCGTAAAATGAAATAATTCCGTAAAAAAACATTATGGGAAAAGAAGAAATTGCTCTAATTGAGCAATTTCTTCTTTTCCCCTTATGTTTTTATTCACAATTATTTGCATGAACGTTTCAAAGTTTACCAATACTTGAAATTTGCCACTACGGCTTCAAATTACTCGTATTCTGATGAGAACCCTGCTCATACTGACGCTTTTTGACGCCCAACAAGATAAAAGCTTTGGAAAGCATTGTGGAAATGAAGAAATTGCTTGTGACAAGCAATTTCTTCATTTTCCACAATATTTTCTACTCAAAAAGACTAGAAAAGTAAAATTCCATTCACTCTGGAGTGTCGTCTACAACATCTTTCAATTTGAAACTGTCCCAATTTTTGCTGCTTGAGAATGGGCTAACCCATTTCGTTACAGTGTTAAGCCATTACCACATATTGACTCTTTTTTACTCCTTACAAGATACTGGCTTTAGAAAATATTGTTGAAAATGAAGAAATTGCTTGCGAAAATTTCGCTTTGGCCGAGTGTACCACCAGTGAGATCTGTCTCAGGACAGCCAAGAGTGACTAGCTATCGAGTGCTGCCCAGATAGTGAAAAATTCCAAGTCCGAAAAGAGTAAAAATTCCATTGAATTGAATGCCAGAGTAACGAATCTTTGCCTAGAAGATGATTTTTTCGCAAACTCATATGCAAATTTTGAAAGCAAGAGCTGTTTTATAGAAAAAGTTGTTACACATAGTCTACGTGTAGGCCTATATGCAAGTTGCACGTATTGTTCAAGTTAATCTGATGGGAACTCTGCACATAGTGACGCTTTTTGACGCCCAACAAGATAACGGCTTTGGAAAGCATTTTAGAAAATGAAGAAATTGCTTGTCACAAGCAATTTCATTTTCCACAATGTTTTCTATTCAAAAAGACTAGAAAAGTAAAATTCCATTCACTCTGGAGTGTCGTCTACAACATCTTTCAATTTGAGTTTTGAGTTTATTGGGGTTTTACGCCGTTTTCAACTACTAAGGTCATATCGCGGCGGCTGGAGCACCTAACCATGGATTCCTGGCGTTTCTCATACCAGTACTACCACAACACCCTTACCGAGCCCCCAGCTGCTCCCCCACATAGGTTCACAATATCAAACCATTGATGGGTGACATTTTGTCAGTAAGGGTATTTGCCGCGGCCGGGTATCGAACCCAAGACCTTTCAATTTGAAACTCCCAATTTTTGCTGCTTGAGAATGGGTTAACCCATTTCGTTACAGTGTTAAGCCATTACCACATATTGACTCCTTTTTACTCCTTACAAGATACTGGCTTTAGAAAATATTGTTGAAAATGAAGAAATTGCTTGCGACAATTTCGCTTTGGCCGAGTGTACCACCAGTGAGATCTGTCTCGGGACAGCCAAGAGTGACTAGCTATCGAGTGCTGCCCAGATAGTGAAAAATTCCAAGTCCGAAAAGGGTAAAATTCCATTGAATTAAATGCCAGAGTAACGAATCTTTGCCTAGAAGATGATTTTTTCGCAAACTCATATGCAAATTTTGAAAGCAAGAGCTGTTTTATAGAAAAAGTTGTTACACATAGTCTACGTGTAGGCCTATATGCAAGTTGCACGTATTGTTCAAGTTAATCTGATGGGAACTCTGCACATAGTGACGCTTTTTGACGCCCAACAAGATAACGGCTTTGGAAAGCATTATAGAAAATGAAGAAATTGCTTGTCACAATCAATTTCATTTTCCACAATGTTTTCTATTCAAAAAGACTAGAAAAGTAAAATTCCATTCACTCTGGAGTGTCGTCTACAACATCTTTCAATTTTGAGTTTTGAGTTTATTGGGGTTTTACGCCGTTTTCAACTACTAAGGTCATATCGCGGCGGCTGGAGCACCTAACCATGGATTCCTGGCGTTTCTCATACCAGTACTACCACAACACCCTTACCGAGCCCCCAGCTGCTCCCCCACATAGGTTCACAATATCAAACCATTGATGGGTGACATTTTGTCAGTAAGGGTATTTGCCGCGCCCGGGTATCGAACCCAAGACCTTTCAATTTGAAACTCCCAATTTTTGCTGCTTGAGAATGGGTTAACCCATTTCGTTACAGTGTTAAGCCATTACCACATATTGACTCCTTTTTACTCCTTACAAGATACTGGCTTTAGAAAATATTGTTGAAAATGAAGAAATTGCTTGCGACAATTTCGCTTTGGCCGAGTGTACCACCAGTGAGATCTGTCTCAGGACAGCCAAGAGTGACTAGCTATCGAGTGCTGCCCAGATAGTGAAAAATTCCAAGTCCGAAAAGGGTAAAATTCCATTGAATTAAATGCCAGAGTAACGAATCTTTGCCTAGAAGATGATTTTTTCGCAAACTCATATGCAAATTTTGAAAGCAAGAGCTGTTTTATAGAAAAAGTTGTTACACATAGTCTACGTGTAGGCCTATATGCAAGTTGCACGTATTGTTCAAGTTATTCTGATGAGAACCCTGCACATAGTGACGCTTTTTGACGCCCAACAAGATAACGGCTTTGGAAAGCATTATAGAAAATTAAGAAATTGCTTGTCACAATCAATTTCATTTTCCACAATGTTTTCTATTCAAAAAGACTAGAAAAGTAAAATTCCATTCACTCTGGAGTGTCGTCTACAACATCTTTCAATTTGAGTTTTGAGTTTATTGGGGTTTTACGCCGTTTTCAACTACTAAGGTCATATCGCGGCGGCTGGAGCACCTAACCATGGATTCCTGGCGTTTCTCATACCAGTACTACCACAACACCATTACCGAGCCCCCAGCTGCTCCCCCGCATAGGTTCACAATATCAAACCATTGATGGGTGACATTTTGTCAGTAAGGGTATTTGCCGCGGCCGGGTATCAAACCCAAGACCTTTCAATTTGAAACTCCCAATTTTTGCTGCTTGAGAATGGGTTAACCCATTTCGTTACAGTGTTAACCCATTTCCACATATTGACTCCTTTTTACTCCTTACAAGATACTGGCTTTAGAAAATATTGTTGAAAATGAAGAAATTGCTTGCGACAATTTCGCTTTGGCCGAGTGTACCACCAGTGAGATCTGTCTCAGGACAGCCAAGAGTGACTAGCTATCGAGTGCTGCCCAGATAGTGAAAAATTCCAAGTCCGAAAAGGGTAAATATTCCATTGAATTAAATGCCAGAGTAACGAATCTTTGCCTAGAAGATGATTTTTTCGCAAACTCATATGCAAATTTTGAAAGCAAGAGCTGTTTTATAGAAAAAGTTGTTACACATAGTCTACGTGTAGGCCTATATGCAAGTTGCACGTATTGTTCAAGTTATTCCGATGGGAACTCTGCACATAGTGACGCTTTTTGACGCCCAACAAGATAACGGCTTTGGAAAGCATTGTGGAAAATGAAGAAATTGCTTGTGACAAGCAATTTCTTCATTTTCCACAATGTTTTCTACTCAAAAACAATAGAAAAAGTAAATTCCATTTACTCTGGAGTGTCGTCTACAACATCTTTCAATTTGAAACTGTCCCAATTTTTGCTGCTTGAGAATGGGTTAACCCATTTCGTTACAGTGTTAACCCATTACCGCATATTGACTCTTTTTGGCTCCTTACAAGATACTGGCTTTAGAAAATATTGTGGAAAATGAAGAAATTGCTTGCGACAATTTCGCTTTGGCCGAGTTCACCACCAGTGAGATCTGTCTCAGGACAACCAAGAGTGACTATCGGGTGCTGCCCAGATAGTGAAAAATTCCAAGTCCGAAAAGGGTAAAAATTCCATTGAATTAACCCTTTCCCAAAATACAAAAAATTTGGGGAGCACAAATTTAAATCTGCTGCAGACAACAAAATTTAGATAAATAAGGATTTGATTAGAGTGTAATATGGCACAGAAAATATTGAGGCAAAAGGAGAAACTGCTGGTTATCAGCAGTTTCTTCTTTTGTCTCAATGTTTTCCAAATCACTTTCTAATAGGGACGTCAAAACCAGGTCTTGTTTGGGAAAGGGTTAAATGCCAGAGCAACGAATCTTTGCCTAGAAGATGATTTGTTCGCAAACTCATATGCAAATTTTGAAAGCAAGAGCTGTAATACAGAAAAAGTTGTTATACATAGTCTACGTGTAGGCCTATAAGCAAGTTGCGCGTATTGTTCAAGTTATTCTGATGAGAACCCTGCACATAGTGACGCTTTTTGACGCCCAACAAGATAACGGCTTTGGAAAGCATTGTAGAAAATGAAGAAGCAATTTCTTCATTTTCCACAATGTTTTCTACTCAAAAAGACTAGAAAAGTAAAAATCCATTCACTCTGGAGTGTCGTCTTTCAATTGGAGTTTTGAGTTTATTGGGGTTTTACGCCGTTTTCAACTACTAAGGTCATATCGCGGCGGCTGGAGCACCTAACCATGGATTCCTGGCGTTTCTCATACCAGTACTACCACAACACCCTTACCGAGCCTCCAGCTGCTCCCCCACATAGGTTCACGATATCAAACCATTGATGGGTGACATTTTGTCAGTAAGGCTATTTGCCGCGGCCGGGTATCGAACCCAAGACCTTTCAATTTGAAACTGTCCCAATTTTTGCTGCTTGAGTATGGGTTAACCCATTTCGTTACAGTGTTTACCCATTACCACATATTGACTCTTTTACTCCCTACAAGATACTGGCTTTAGAAAACATTGTGGAAAATGAAGAAATTGCTTGTGATAAGCTATTTCTTCATTTCCCACGTTTTCTATCCAGGAAGTCAAAAAAGTGAAATTTCATTCACTTGATATTGTCGTCTGCAACATCTTCGAATTAGAACCAATCCAAAACTTTGTCGTTTGGTAATGGGTTAAAACATACGCCATCACCGTCTGTCTACCCATACGTACCCCATTACCACACAGTGACTCCTTTTGACTCCCCACAAGAAAATGGATTTGAAAAATATCATGGAAAATGAAGAAATTGCTTGTGACAAATTTCCCACAATGTTTTCTACCCAAAAAGTCATACAATATCCAAGTTTCATCACATTGAAAATGTCGTCTGCAACTTCTTTGAATTTGGATCAGTCCAAAATTTTTACGTTTGGGAAAGGGTTAATATGACGACTGTACGTCACGAGCTGCTATTTTCTGGTAGACAAGATGTCCCGATGAGATGTTGTAATTATTAAACCTTTTCCCTGACAAATTTTGGACTCTTCCAAATTCAAAGATGTTGCAGACAACAATTTAAACTGAATAAAATTTTACTTTTTTTGTCTCTTTGTATAGAAAACATTGTGATAAATGAAGAGATTGCTTGTCACAAGCAATTTCCTCATTTTCCACAATGTTTTCCAAAGGCGTTATCTTGTAGGGAGTCAAGAAGAGTCATTGTGTGGTTTCCCTGACAAATTACAATGTCTGGTCAAAACAAATCCAATCCCAATACAGAGCACAAGATTATGGTTGTGTGTAGGCCTACTTTTCCAACCGTCGTGTGGGTTAGCCACCGTACGTAGGCAGCTCTCGACGTTCATTGAAATTTGGTAGGCCTGCATCTCGTACTAAAACCTAGCGGCGGATCCAGGATTTCTGTGAAGGGGTTCGTTTTTACACAAGGGGGGTCGTTTTACTAGTATCACATAATCTTGACTGAATTTCTGCATGAAAAATGAAATATTCAGAGGGGGTCGTTTGAAACCCCCCCCCCCGAACCCCCTCTGGATCCGCCTCGGAAACCTATTCCCAAACAGTGACGCCTTTTGACGCCCTGCAAGATGAAATATTTAGAAACATTTGTGGGAAAAGGTGAAATTGCTTGCGAAAAGCAATTTCGTCATTTACAACAATGTTTTATACATAAAAAAACACTGTAAAAATGTAGAATTCCTTGCATTTTTAGCTCGACTTTTCGAAGAAAATGAGAGCTTATACTGTCACCCGGGCGTCGGCGTCGGCGTTGGCGTTGGTGTTGGCGTTGCAACAAAGGTTAAAGTTTTTTCAAACATCAATAACTTCCATAGGGGAGACCGGGGTATCATGAACCACTTTTTGATAAATTTCAGCTAGGGCTTTCTTAGTTTCACGCAGAGTGCTCTGATCAATACCATATCAAAGATCAACATCTCTCGTATGTTTCTAAACCTTTAACAGATATTTTCGACATCCATAATCCACAGAAAATCATTTTAAACAGAGCTGGTGAAATGGTTCATTTAACCCCTTTGACGGGGTAGGTTGAACCAGTACAAGGGGTAAGTTGAACCAATAGGCATGTTTGCGATAATTATTCACACCGAAAAGAGAAATGAACACCAGATTTCATTCATAATAATGAAAATGGGTGTTACCTGCAATAATATCGTAATATTTCGTTCAAAGAATAAACATTTATTTCAGTTTTCAAGAGAATTCGATTAGACATACAACAGACACTTTAATAGGCCCAGAATTATTTGGAGAGTTTTATCTGCACTTATTTTCATAGTGGTTCAATTTACCCCGGTACACACCATGGTCATATACTTGTCATTTGTGAAGAACCCATCTTACGAAAGCAATAACGGAATTCAATTTTACATTCTGAAGGTATCACATATCTGTAAAATGTAAAGAATACTGCTGAGATTTGCTGTACATTGTAGTACGAAGACGGAATGCATAAATTGTGAAAACCAATTTTAAGGTCGAAATTTCTTTTTTTGGGCATAAAATCGATCTAACAAGACAGAATCTCTCGAAATTTTCACCGATTAATACTAAAAACATTCCCGCCTCGAATACTTACACCGAAGACGTGAAATTGAAAAGCATGCCAGAGAAATTTTGGGTGGTTCGTTTAACCCCGTGGCTCAATTAACCCCGGTCTCCCCTACTATCAAAGGGATTCAACCCAAACTTGGAATACTTATTCACCATCACACCCTCTACCTTACTATTAGGGCCCATGACCCTGGCTCCACTATATTTGGAGTTATGCCCCCTTTATACTAAGCAACTTAGAAAGTCGAGCGCGCTGTATTCGGACAGCTCTTGTTAACATCTGCAATACCTTTGGACTTTGACCAGTCTAAAATCTTGTCGTTTGGTAATGGATTAAAAAAAGTAAGAAACTTAACGATGTCAGTCCGGTTGCTGTCCGATATCCGTCCAGTCAACGACAGATACGCTGGTGGTGAACTCGGCCAAAGCGAGGGACGTTTTTTCCCGAACAATGTATTCCGTCGGTGTTTTTTATAAAATCTCGTAACTGCGGCTTCGATAAAGCCGTCGTTACGATATTTTATAACAACACCGACGGTTTGCAATACTCAACGGTAAACCCGTTCTATTTTTAGACCAATTTCATTGCAATTAGAAAAACAGATCTTTGAACTCGCATTTAAACGCAAAATATCTATACCTTGTTACAGAGAAAAACGTCCCTCGCTTTGACCGAGTTCACCACCAGTGAGATACATGTCCAACCTGGGGCCTGTTTCATCAAAATATTTAAGACGTGTTTTTGACTTACCGACGACTTAAAAAACGCTTAAAACAACAATTGCATTACACAACTTTTGGTTGATTGGCGATTAGTGATTCTTCCTCTAAACGTGTTGTAAGACATCGGTAAGTCAAAAATACGTCTTAAATGTTTTGATGAAACTGGCCACAGGCTTTCTCATATATAACAAGATCTGTCTCGGGACAGCCAAGAGTGACTATCAAGTGCTGGATAGTGAAAAATACGAAGTTCGAAAAGGGTAAAAATTCCACTAAATTAAATGCCAGAGTAACGAATTTTTGCCTAGAAGATGATAATGTGGTCACAAACGCATATGCAACAGTTTGAAGCAATAGCTGTTAGATCTGTACAGAAAATGTTATGACAGATAGTCTACATGTATGCCTATATGCATGTTGTACGTATTATTTTTTTCATTTTCGGAAATGCCAAGAGGGCGCTAAAAGATTAATTAGCCAAGATGCTGATATTATGGTCACAGAGACATGTGCAAAGTTTCAGAGCAATAGCTTTAGTAGAAACAGAGATTCGACAAACTGACACACGTGAAAACTTAACTATTTAAGCATTACGACGACGCCCTGGTGACTACAATATAGCATCCTCCCATTCTACGAATTGTCGCGCTAAAAATCGCATTCTTGGCATTTCCGAAAAGACTATCATTGGTGTTACCTGTACCGCGAGACCTTCAAAAATGCTTTCGACTTTGTCAGGGTGGACCGTAATCCGAGTTTTCTGATGAAATTCGCTCTTTGATATGTTGATGTCGCTCATTTATAAATTCATCAGAGAAAACTCAAATGAGCGACATCAACATATCAAAGAGCGAATTTCATCAGGGAAAACTCGGATTATAAATGAGCGACATCAACATATCAAAGAGCAAATTTCATCAGAGAAAACTCGGATTATAAATGAGCGACATCAACATATCAAAGAGCAAATTTCATCAGAGAAAACTCGGATTATGTGGTCCGTTTCTTCTTGGTTTTGTTCTCTATTGGTGGTGTTTTTCTTTCTGATTCGTTAGGCTACTGTGTGACCATAACTATCTAGACCGCTCTTACGAACTGGAAGTGCTCCGCAGGCATGAATTGTTTATCTTATTGGATGCAATTTCAAAAGATCAGGCTGCACAAACGAGTAAACGCATGACTGCAACGCACGCATCAAAAGTAGGGCCCTAAAAAGACACGATGGAGATTATGCATCTTGGGGCGGATAACGACTACGTAGGCCTACGGCCAAAATAGCCTCGAATCCGGTAGGATGTTTTGCGATAACTTTCTTATTTCTGCGTCAATTTTCAAAAGGTTTGTTGCATGTACATCCCACCCCGTCTTTTTCATCTCTTTCATCATATTCAACCCGTAATGGGATGTTGGGGATCCGGGGCATCTAGGGGTCTTGCTTTACACAATTTTTCTTGGAAAGACCATTGGGTGCACCTGAAAAATAATTCTGTTCAAGCCCGGGCTTACAGGCCCCCGCATAGATTGACCTACGCGCCTGCATGCAGCGCATCCAGAGAGGGGTTCGAACATAAGCCTGCGCATAAACGATAGGTAGGGTTGTTTTCATCCTAGATTTAGATCTGCACAAATATGAATGAATTTATGCGTGGAAATGAAATAATCAATCTATAGGCTTAAAAGCGGGTTCGTTTGAACCTCACCTCGAATCCCCTCTGGATCCGCCTCTGGGCATCTGGTGGAATGATCTAGATAGGCAGGCCTATGTTCAAATAGCTCTGCCGTCAGTAGGCCTAAAATAGACCTATGCCAAATTGCCCTACCAACAGAAGCAACAAATGACCATCTAAGTTTCAAAAATTTCCTTGGGGAGGCTCCCCCCCCCCCCCAGCAGGAGGGAGGGTAGTCTACTCCCTCCCACACCCTCCTCCGTCGGGGTTTCGCGCCTCCGCTGATGCCTTTGGCACAGTTTTCGGTGGAGGAGACCGGGGAATCATGAACCACTTTTTGATAAATTTCAATTAGCAAGGGCGGATCCAGGTTTTTTTTCAAGGGGGTCCAAGCCCAAAGATTTTTCCAGGGGGATCCAAGCCCAAATAACGTGTGTTAAACATGTGACGTTATATAGTCAAAAATGTGATTTTTGGCCAATGTCCGGGGGTCCGGACACCCCCCCCGCCCGCCGATCCCCCTCTAGATCCGCCCATGATTAGGATTTTCTTAATTCACACAGCGTGCTCAGATCAACACCATATCAAAGATCAACATATCTGGCATGTTTCTAAACATTTGACAAATATTTTCGACATCCAGGGAATCCACAGAAAATCATTTTAAACAGAGCTGGTAAAATGGTTCATTTAACCCCTTTGACGGGATAGGTTGAACCAGTACAAGGGGCAGGTGGAACCAATCGGCAAGTCTGTGATAATTATTCACACTGAAGAGAGAACTAAACACAAGATTTCAGCAACAAGTTCAAAAAACTAATAGCATTTATACTCATTAGAATAACCAATCTTGGCATCAAGACATAGATCTACTTTAAAAAATCGAAATGATGAAATATCCTTTTAAGGACAACAACGACGCACAGGCCCGTAGGAAGCAATTTAATATTGGGGTGGCTATTTAGCCCCATTGTCTGAATATTCGGAGGGGCTATTTTGGATTTTCACTGAATTTTCAGTGTAAAATAAAGAAAAATTGGCATTTTTGACCAATATGGGAGGGGGGCTTAATCCCCCTAGCCCCCTGTTCCTACGGCCCCGACGCAGATGAAGAAAAAAAAAAGGATAATTATGTAGATCTATACATAGCGAAGTAAAATGTTGAAAACGGTGAAGTATCTTGTGAAAAGCATTTTTTCCTGTTCTCAGAATGACTTCTATCGTTTTTGGTAGGCCTCCTTATTTTCGTGGTGGTCCACACACCATGGTCATATAGGCCTACTTGTCATTTGTGAAGAAACCATCTTACGATGTCAATAACGGAATGCAATATTACATTCTGAAGATATCATAGATCTATATCTGTAAGATGCTGTTGAGATTTGATGCGCATTGTAGGCCTAGTGTGAATACGGAATGCGTGAATTGTGAAAAACAGTTTTAATTTTTGGGCATAAAACCCACCTAACAATACAAAATCTCTCGAAATTTTCACCGATGAATATTTTAATATTCCCGCCTCGAATACTTACACCGAAGACGTGAGAGAAAATTGGAGTGTTTCATTTATGATTTAACCCGTGGCTCATATATAGGCTAGGCCTTACCCCGGTCTCCCCTACGGCTAGCAACGCACATGTAGGCCCCTATGTTTTTATTTCCCCATTCTCTCTTTAAATATGCCTACATGGTGAACTGAACCGCACATCCCAAACCCCCTTAACCCATTACCAAAAGATAAAACTAAAAGTTTATAGATCTAGATCTACTTGTCCAAATTTGAAGATGTTGCAGATGACAATCTTACTTGTAATAGTAGACAACAAATTGACATTTGAAAAACATATTAACACAAAAGTAAACATTGCCAATAGAAATCTAGGCATAATAAAAAGATCTTTTACATTTATGGATGAGACAATGTTTCGTCACTTATACAAATCTTTGGTTCGACCGCATCTAGAATACGCATCTGTTATATGGAATCCTAAATTGAAGAAAAATATCATATTAATTGAAAATGTCCAAAGAAGAGCTACTAAGATGGTAAAAAAAAATAAGCATCTGCCATATAATGATAGACTTAGGAAGTTAGGTCTCCCAACATTAGAATACAGAAGGACAAGAAGTGATTTACTACAAACCTATAAAATAATCAATAAAATAGACCTGCTCTCAAAAGACATCTTTACAAAAAGGAATGATGCTAGAACCAGAGGTAACTGTTCCAAACTATACAAAAATATATTAACATAATTATTCTAATATTCTAATCTTCTCCAAGATGTACACAAAATTATCAGCAAACACACAAATGTCCTATACAGGTCTAATAGGATGCAGCAGGTGTTCAATAAACCCCCATTAGTAGCTTATAGACGAGACAAAAACCTCTGCGATACCTTAGTGCATGGCAAAACAAACCGCATAGTACAGAATACAGCGTTTCCCTGTAAGGCAGAATGTGACACGTGTGGCATCATTTCCAGAGAGCAGGTCAGAGATACGGAGAGACGGGTAGAATTTGTTGTACCAGGAAACGTGAACTGCCGACAAAGGAATGTGGTATACGGGATAAGCTGCGCGCGGTGCGATTGTATGGTGTACGTAGGCGAGACAGAGAGGCAGATACGTGAGAGAATGAAGGAACACCTGCGTGATGTACGACAGAAGAGCGACAAGCCGATCAATAACCACTTTGGACAGGTACACCACTCCGCAGATGACGTCCGCTTCACGATTCTACAGCGTATGTCAGCTAAAACGAGTTAAGTGTATCAAATACGAGAAATACCTGTCCCATGGACCTAAGAAGCTATGTTTGTACAATTATATTGATGAATCGTCTTTAACATAATGCCATAGGGGTGGTCAATTAGAAATAATAACAAAACCCCATATATCTGATGAAATATGTGAGAGTAATGTCTCGATAAGTCGGAAAATGGGTAAAAAACAGCTGTCCCACCTCGGGGGTGGTCCAGTTCATCACTTTTGTACGGAGAGTACATATATAATACATATACAGTATACCTAGTATCCCAACCAGTAGCTTTTCCAAATTGTTTTAGTGGTGAAATAAAGAAATTTAAGATAAATGCATTTTTCTGCAAACAATTATGCATATGTCCCATGGTCTGGTGTGAATTACGTTATTTAGTTTTACACACATCCTAAAACGAAACCATGTTTTGAATACATGATATTAAATATCATTTATGAATAGTCAACAGCATGTGCAAAACACATTGTATTACTCTTGAAAGTAGCAGTAGATTATAGTAAGTCACACTTTGCAATGAAGGAAGCTACCCCGCTCAAGGAGCAGTAAATGTGAATTACGTTAATGCTTTTTAAAATTTCACACAATCAACGCTTAAGTTAAATACATAGTTTGGCATGTACCTACATATGTGTAGATTACATAAACCAAGAAGAACATTTCTCTTCAGAATTATTACCTGTGGAATTTTATTGTATGTTCAAAATTGTGAATTACGTGTCTGTGAATTACGTTACGCCATTTTTCGTTCCATAAAATATTTTATTCATTAAATGTCGCAAAATTAGAAACACTTAAGTCATGTTTTAAATATTTATTAAATTCAAGTAGTCAATTGATAGTAAAACCGAAATATGTTAATGTGAAAAATCTAAGACCGAAACTATAGTGGGACATTTTTCGTTCGTATTTGATACACTTAACTCGTTTTAGCTGATGTATGCGGCAAACAAGACAGAAAGACAGCTACACGAGTCAGCATGGATACATAAATTACGAACGATCCGGCCACTGGGATGTAACGTGAAAGACGCGCGGCACGACGTCGCATTATTTGACGTCAAATAACTGGCGGGAACGCGTCGACGTCCGGAAGTTACGTCGATGTCGTTTCCGTTGTTATTTAATGGCGGCGCCCATGACAAAGTTGAAATGGAGTAGCGCTGAAATTTATTTATAACGTTTCTGAAGAAGGCATTTCGCCGAAAATTTAAATAAACTGAGCAATACTTTAAAATGGTATAGGCCTACAAAAATAGATCTAACACAGATCTTAGAAAACATTGCTTCAGCAATAGAATCATAAATGTATGGAACAGCCTCCCAAGAAATGTTGTAGAAGCACCCAACATTAACACATTTAAGTCTAGACTTAATAAAGAGTGGGTTACTCCAAACAAATTTGACCCTTTTTGCTACAGATAAATACTAGGGTCACCATGAATAAACAAAATGTAAAAAGTATTCTCTTTTATCATGAATAGATATTTTAATCCATTATGTGTAATTAATGAATTTTTATGAGAATATATAGAAGTTGTAATTAGGATTCTTTAAACAATTAATTTAGGAAAGAGATAAGTGTATTTTTTTTCTAAAATCAACAACGATTTATACGTAATTCGAACTCGTGGAGTGTTAGAACACACACACTAAGTAGTGCGAGAGGACAAACATAACAAACACAAGGGATAATATCCCAACTAACAACAGAGGAAAACATCAAGAAAAGGGCCAAGAAGAAGCCAAGAGCTTATGTACATGACTGCATGGGAATGTACATCAAGGCCTCTACAACTACATGAACTACTCTCGATAGTAGAGTCTAGATCTAGAATCTAGATCTAGAATCTAGATCTAGATTTTTTTGTAGACTAGATTCTATTTTTGTTTAGAAAACATTGTTTCCTCGTTGCTTCCTTGTAGGAAGTCAAAAAGAGTCACTGTGTGGTAATGAGTTAAGCCACCAATGAGTGATTTTCCATTTTAACCAGAACATCAGTGGCGGATCTATACTGACTGCCATAAGAAACGCCTCATCGAAATTTGTCATTATTTTCCTTAAACATATTACAATATTAGTGAAATATATGCTGTGTATATTATTTTTGACCAACAGTTACGTCAAATAAACAAAAATGCGTTTCTATTCATCAAAATGCTCATTTCCGGTGACTGGTCACGTTTTCTACGTGCGCTTCGTGTTTATTTGTCATGTGATGAAATTGGTCTCGTTTTACACAGTAACATGTGTTAGTGGATAGGCAATCAGGAATTTAAAGATTTTCTTATCAAACATCCGCATTAAAGGATGCCGAGGCTAAATTCTGAAAAAGGAGCTCACGGTATGGCCATTTTCGAATGCGAGAAATACGCAAACAAGTCGCCAGACAGTTTAACACATTCTGTGTCTCGATTCGGAGTCTTGATCGACGCGTTTGAGTTTCGCGAATGTTTATCGATCGGTCAGGCTCAACTGGATCTCGTGTAACGCCTTTAAAACAAGACAATTCCTAACGTCAACGTCACGTACGTTTCAGGTTTGTGACGTTGGGATCGACGTTGTGTTGAGTAGTCGATTACTGTGGTGGCAAAATAAGTGTTGTATGACATTTTCCGTTGTTTCAAGTAACGTTTGAAACAGATACATTGTTCGGAAAATAGAGCTCGTATATGAGCCATTTTTGAATACGGGAAACTCAAAAACAAGCCGTCCGACGTTTTGACGTCTTGCATTGCACGATTAAGCTTCTTGGACGACGAGTTAGAATGACAGAAACATTTGCCAATCGACAAAAGTCAGGTAGACCTCGGATAACGCCTGCTATATAAGAAGAGTTCTCACGTTAACGTCATATGCGTTTCATGTTTATGACGTTGGGATCGACGTCGCATTTAGTATTCACTAACTTTGAACGCTAAATAACACGTTTCACGGTACCTGTTATTGTCGAAAGTAAAGTTTTAACCACGTACAACTGATTTTTAAATGGAAATTCTGATACCTCTCTTTTTAAATGTGGTATTTTTTCTAAACTGTAACAATTTGGTAATTTCTTTACAATCATTTTTCAATACCAGATAATCAAATTTACAGATGGAAATGAGTTTTTGTAATTTCAAATCAAATGTACTGAGAAATCGGATATTTAATAGGACTGAGGCGTTTCTTATGGCCGTCAGTATAGAATCCCATCTGTAGCCAAATTATTTCATTTTTATGCAGGAATTCAGTCACTATTATAGGGTTAATTCACGTTTTTGAGGTCGTTAACATTCGCAGAGGCCCAAGAAATACGTTAACGACCGAGTGCGTAGCACGAGGATCGTTTTCGTATTTTGCGGGCCTCTGCGAATGTTAACGACCGAAAAATACGTGAATTGACGCTATTATTGCATAAAAAGCATAAAATTCCAATGATTACTTACCCCAAACCCCTTGATATGTGCGAAAAATGAACCGAGGTGAGATAAGAAAATGTCCGCCATTGTTGTTTTGTTCTGATAAATCTTCCAAGAATTTTTTGTTATGCGTGACGTCGGTAAAACGACGTTACGTCATAAATTGGCGCCAAAAGGCGAACGTCGCTGATTTAAAGTGTCCGATGATCGGCAAAATTAAAGTCTTGTGCCGAAAGAACACCTTACTATTTACCAAATATCAAAGTTTCTACAATTTTCCAACATTAGAAGTGTTTTTATTTCGTCTTTTAAATTGGATATTTTGGTCTTTTCCGATCTTTGCCGAAGAAAATACGCTAAACTTCCAACTTGAAATTATGACGTCATACTTGCCACTGAATGACGTCATGGCGGGGAAAACGGGCAGTCATGGGTCATTTCCCGGAAAGTCTGAAATTTCTGAAAAAGTTAAATGTCCGACTTTTCTGTCATAAAGCGACTTCCCCAATCGATACTCAAAACACGGAATTCGTCCTCAGTAAATGTTAGAAAAAATGTTAAAACAGTCAAAGAATAGGTCGTAAGTGAATTAAGGAATGTGCCAAAGAACGGTTTAAGTTTGTCTGTATTACTCTTACGATCGAGAAATGGATAAAAACTGAGACTTCGCTATATGACAGAAAAGTCGAACACATTATCTTTGTCAGACACTCCATGCTCTAGATTGGGGGCGGAGTCAAGCCATTGATGACGTCAATCCGTGGCAATTTTACGGAAATTGCCGATCTTTATTTTCTCGAAAATCAGTTTTTCAACGATGTAAAGAAAAGCAAATAAAACTTTTAAAACAACCGAGTTTGGCGGATCTTTTATAAAACACGTTAATTTAATGATTTTTCTTCCAATATTAGGTGCAATAAACTGCCAAGCTTGGTAGCCTTTAACGTAAGACGTTGAGAATTTTGCGGGAAAAGAGATAATTGTTTATTTTGAAGGATCAAATCGAGGATATTTGAGTGCAAAACCGGTCCGATATCGCACTGAATATAGACCGGTTTTCACGATATCGGACCGGTTTCTTCTCGTTATTCAATGTCGATAACGGCCCACACATTTTAGGCAATAATGTGTAATATACTGAGTCAAAAAAGAAAGTGCGCATACTTCTACTTAATATATCTACGTAACGGCTGCGATTAACTCCACCAAACTTCAACACAGAGTTAAGCTATCAACTTTCTCATGTCTATTGACACGAAAAGCAACTTTGGATGATTAAATTGTCTGGAAAATTGCCAAACGCTGATAGCACCTTTTTGCACGTGGTTATCAAAACAAACGTTTCATGATAAAGTTTATTGTCTAAAATCTGCATTCAAAGAGTATAAAAGCTAAATCAAACATAAAATTTCAAATTGCTGAATAGCCAAAGATGATACGTCTTAGTAAACACAACAGATTTCACACGTAAGTTTTGCTAGTCTCTTGAACCGATGTAAAATGTGTCGTTTTCGTCTAAATGACATCGTTCTAAAATTAGGTGTTTGCAATCATGTTTCCAAAACAAAGGATACGTTTTCGATAGGCTTTGGTCTGATATACCGAATGCAACAATGACTAGACAAGATCGGTACATGACGTTGACGCCGTTACGTCAACGCTTCAAAACTACACCATTTGTGGCGATTCAGTAAAACAAGCATATGTAAGCAACATTGGAAATCGACCAAGGCACATAGACGGCTAATAAGACATTGGAGACCATATGTTTATCACATTATCATTATGTCTAAATCTTACGTTTCGCCTGCATTAGGCACAACGTCATCGGCACGGGACGCGTGAAAATTAGTCATGAGGGCGATGTAGGGCCAAACATCTCTTCCGCCTGAATAAAGAGGCCAGTTAAAGAATTTGCAGGACATGGAATACGTCTTGCAATATGAACGCATTAAAATTCCAAACGATAAAATGAAACGTTTTGTACGAACAGTGAGACCACAGATGTTTGCCGTCATTCATTGAAGACATGTTACAATAAAAATTGAAGCAGAAATCCCAAGAAATTGGCATTATTTAACCCTCTCACGTTCGTCAGCAAGTTCTGTGAATTTCGAAATTGACCCCTATCTCAAACATCTTAAGAAAACACAAGTAAAATTCCATTTCACGCAATTTAAAAATAGACCTACATATAGGCAATTGAATTATCTTTAATTTGATACCAATATTATAGATATAATATCAATATTCAAAATTACGATAGAAATTCCAGTTATTCTCTGTGCACACTTTCTTTTTTGACTCAGCATACTAGGAAAACGAACCCCCTATTTGTATATTTGAACCCCCTTACAGAAGTCCTGGATCTGCCGCTGAACCATCTTCGCAAGCCAAGGGTGACATCTACGACGTAACGTCGTTTCTGTATTCACCCTTGGCGTTTTTAGTCCGATTTTCTTGGTCTCCTGGGAGGCGTTTTCATTGGTTCCAGCGAGGTCTCGCTGGAACCAATCAGATTGTCGATTGATACATTTGTTATGAGTAACAAAATCATGACAACGGGCGGGAAAAAGCATTGCATTTGCAACTCAAAAACGCGAAGATGGGCGATTTTTCCTATATAAGAATTTCACTGCAATAGACAGGAATTCCCTAACTTTAATCGACGAATTATTATACTTTCGACAATTCGGCCAAAAAAGCAGCTAACCTTTACATAATCCGCATGACGTATGACGCGAAAGACAACGCGCGTTAATGACGTCATCAATAATGGACGTAAACAACCAGCAGAACAACCGCTAGACGGCGCTTCGCGATATCAAGAAAATCGGACTAAATCCGCCAAGGGTGAATACAAACGTAGGTGGCGTTCGGATATCCTCGGATAATGTCGATCAAAGATCGAATCATCGACTCGGAAGTGTGTGTATGAAGAAATCTTGAAAAAAATCCGATTTCTTAGCCGGATGTAGCTACGCTTCATAAACAATTGGATCACCAAGGACAACTCTATCGAATCATACCTTGGATGTGTGTGTATGAAGAAATCTTGAAAAAAATTGGATTTCTTAGCCGGAAGTGGCTACGCTTCATAAAGTAGTTTTCGAAGTCAACCAAATGCACAACCATTGCAACTTGCGGGACTTGCAGGTTGTAATCATTCTAAAAAGAGAGGACACTGGAACTGCAAACCGGCAGCACGAAACTCCCAAATCTACCCAAATCTACCCAAATCTTACCCAAATCTTACCCAAATCTACCCAAATCTACCCAAATCTTACCCAAATCTACCCAAATCTTACCCAAATCTACCCAAA
The DNA here is from genome assembly GCA_963680895.1 of Fragum sueziense. NCBI lineage: Eukaryota > Metazoa > Mollusca > Bivalvia > Cardiida > Cardiidae > Fragum > Fragum sueziense. The sequence goes on from OY804601.1 coordinate 28,323,257, forward strand.
TCTAATGTGTTTATTTCGGAAGTAGATCTATTCCCGAAATTTATATAATTCTATGGTCTGTGTTTGTGGAAATAAAACAATTCCACATTTGATTAAATAAATGTTGAATTGGATCTATTATTGTTCTACAATTGTCCTGATAAAAGTAGGAATTCTTACTTTGTCCGCCGATTCCGGAATTGTACCGATTTTATTTATTTTTTTTTTTTTTTGAAAAATATGCAATGAAAAATAATGTAAGCCCTACGCTGGGCAATAACAAATCGCATTTTTTGTTATAATACGTTCATTTCTTTCCATTGTGAGCGGTCATTGTCTATTGCCGAGGTTTTTCTTTGTTAAGAGAGTACGGTGTTGTTGTTTTCTGTAACTATTAAAGGCACATACACGTAAAACTGGGTCCTTTTGGGAAAAGGTTAAAGTATTCTGATAATCCTCGGATTAACTGTTATAACGATGATATCACACACTTCTCAACCTGTGTGTTAGAGTAATTTGTTACAGCTTTTATTATTTACACCAATATGCGTGGATCCAGGGTGGCGCTTCCCTCGAATTTGTAAAGAAAAAGGCTTTTACAGAAATTTTATCTGTAAATATCAAAATCTATTTCACTTTCAGAAGAAACTCAACATCCGCCTCCCGTTTTATTAAATGCTAAATAATACTGCTCGGAACTTCGTCACTCATTCGATACTATAATTCATATCATCGTTGTTATTGAAAAACCTCGTAACTACACCTTTTATAAAGCTGAAGTTACGAAGTTTTGCAGTAACACCGACGATATTATTAAAGGTCAAATGTAACGTCAAAATAATCTACTCTTATTATTAAGACGAATGAAAAATATTAACAACGCAATATTTGAAAATTTGATATTCATTATAATAAGGGAGAAATTCACAATTTTCTAATCGCTTACCTGTACAGGCTTTGAGAAAGTCAAATAAGCGTGACGTCACCGTAGGCGGACGATAAATTGGCTGCCTATATGCTAGGAAGGCTAACATTGCATATCGTCGCTTTTCAACGAAACCCTTGTAACTGCAGCTGGTTATAAGCTGCAGTTACGAGGTTTTGTTGAATAGCAGCGATATTTATATTTTTCCATTGGTATAATATGAATCTGATATACAAAAGATCGGGATGTGTTGTATCGTCAAATATCTTGTCACTGTAGAGATAATAAACATAATAGCATTCTGTTTATTGGCATTTGGTAATCGGGTTACAGGGAGTCATTTCTTACTGTTAGTAAGTCTGTGTTCAAAATATCGCAACTACGATACATTTACAGTGCAGTTGGTTCATTTTAGATATGGAATCTGGTCTATATAATTATGCAATTATATGCGCATTTATTAGTTAAAATTCTATTTCAATCAATGCCATGGCATATGCAGAAAATAACGAGTGAAATGAAATCTGATTATAATTTGCTTGAGTCAGAAGAAATCAATGTATTTTAGCACAGAAAATATCGAGCGAAAAAAAGAAATTGCTGATTATCAGCATTTTCATTTACCCTTTAATATTTTCTAGAACAATTGCCACATGAGACTTTAGAAGCAAGTCTTTTCGGAATGAGTTAAGCAAATATATTATTTGGTGAGTGAAGACGTTTTGATAGAATGATAAATGTACAGAAAAGTCTGGAAATAATGCAACAACTTCGATAAATTACATGTTATAATCTAGAGACAGAGAAACTTGTGAAAGATCTATACAGTAACTTGTCCATTTATATTCTGTCTCATAAGTAAAATTTCAATTTGCCGTCCTAAAAACATATCAATTTGGACAATCTAGTAATTTTGCCATCTAGGAAAGTGTTATACAAGAAACAAAAATAATCAACATTATATAGTCCAATCAACATGTAAATAGTCATCTTCTCATCTCTGCTTTTCAGCGAAAACATTGTAAATACAACTTGTCATAAGCTGTGGTTACAAGGTTTTCCTTGAAAAGCGATGTTATTTTGTCTAATCTTCTTAATAATGTATTGTTCGTTTGTATGGAAATTGTATCTTCAGTATTGGAGGAATTAAAGGAAAAAAAAAGTTATTTGTCGTCGATGGTTATATTCATACGTGTAAATACAAAGGACCTAAGTCCTTTCGGGCGTTTACTACTTGATATGATTTAATTGATGTCTATTTTATAATAAAAATCGATAACACACCCACCATAATCTCTCAACCAATCAAACGTGATCTTAGAATAGTATCGGAATTTTACCAATATTATCGATATGTCAATTTATCGATAACACGCCCACGGTAATTTTTCAGCCAATGAAATGCCTCTTTTTTTAAGTGTCAATTAAACCAGGAATCCTGACGTGCGAACGTCAACGTAGGTCTCTTTGGCGCATGCGCGAAAAATCGATTTCGGCCAGGTAAAAATTTCCGATAAAACACGCTGTGTTATTTGTTAATATCGTCTGTTTGGAATCGAACTTTTGAACGCGGATTTTTCATACCGATTTCTGTTATCTTAAAGAAATGAAAATAATTTTAAACGGTGGTCCAAATTTTTGATTTCCTTCCACCTTTAATGTTAAGAAACACTCCTCAGTTATTTCTGTAATTAAAAACTTAAATATGTCGAACGGTTTGCCTGATTTGGGTAAGATTTGGGTAGATTTGGGTCAGATTTGGGTAGATTTGGGTAGATTTGGGTAAGATTTGGGTAGATTTGGGTAGATTTGGGTAAGATTTGGGTAGATTTGGGTAGATTTGGGAATTTCGTGCTGCCGGTTTGCAGTTCCAGTGTCCCACTGCAAACAATGTATTTCAGTATCATTGTCGCGTCATTGTTGACATTAGTCACAGACGAACGTTTTGAAATGTTGTTCTATTCTATTCTATTCTATTCTATTCATATCCTTAAAGTAGTTCTGCGAGATGCATCCAAGGTATGATTCGATAGAGTTGTCCTTGGTGATCCAATTGGCTTCATAAAGTAGTTTTCGAGGTCAACCAAATGCACAACCATGGCAACTTGCGGGACTTGCAGGTTGTAATCGTTCTAAAAAGAGAGGACACTGGAACTGCAAACAATGTATTTCAGTATCATTGTCGCGTCATTGTTGACATTAGTCACAGACGAACGTTTTGAATTGTTGTTCTATTTTATTCTATTCATAGTCTGAAAGTAGAACTTTTGACGAGATGCATCCAAGGTATGATTCGATAGAGTTGTCCTTGGTGATCCAATTGACGTAGGTGGGTTCAACCTTGGCTAGCGAAGATGCCGCTGAACATGCAGAAGGCGCTGTGTTGCATGAGAAAGTTTCTCGTGCTTTTAAAATTCCCGCGGTAGAAAATATTTGTGGACTGGTTTTATGGACTGTGGGAACATCCGGTTACATATTTCATGAATGCCGAAATCAAGCAAGGTATGGCTTAGTTTGTTTTCATTTGTATTCTGTTAGTAACATTTTTGCAACGTTATGAACTTGTTACTTAGCTTAATGAATTGTTTGTCTATTCATCGAATGCATTAGATAGCCATAAAACCAGACGGTAGATGTCAAAATTCTAGATTTTAGACGTTGCTTTATTTCGGGATGTAAGATCTATCCTAGTGTACTTAGTTCCTACGCATCTAAGAAACAATCAATAATTAAGAAATCAGGAATAGATGAAAAACATTTGTTTGCCTTTACAAAATAAAGTTTATTCATTCATTCATCTTTCAGAAACTTTTTGATATCACTAAAAACTTTTGTAAAATGAAAAATCTCAAAAAATATCGGGTAGTGGGTTCCAATATGGCGGAAGTGAGAGTACAGAGAAACGACGCATTTGATTGGTTTCTATATTTAGCTTTACAAAAACGAAAGTACAATTCTTTTTTCAGTCTGAGAAACCAGTACATCATATTAGGAAACGATATATGTGAAAATAATGTATGAATTAATAAAGATGTGCTTATCAACTATGAAGGAATAAAGGGGCCTCTATTAGAACCACTACACTGCAGTATGGAATTCAAGAACCAACCCTTAGATACAAAATTTCGGGAAGGCTTTACTTACAAGGGTTAACTCATGACCAAACTGTTGTCATTGACGTAGGAGACAAATCCCTACACTTGCCTTGAGATTTTTTTTAAAGAAAACAAAGGAAAATGGCATTGAGTAAGCATTTCAAAACAACGTTATTGTTATAGGCTATTCTGTCAATCACACAAAATGGGGATAACAAGTACATCTTACTAAACAGTGAAATATTCATTATGGAATCACGTTGCATTGAAAATGACTGCCACATGACTTTCTAAAAATAACAATAATGCTAAAGTTCGCTGGTCTGCTTTTCATTTTCATAAATTTACCGAAAATAACAATTTTAAGAATTTGGAAAAATGGTCATAAGAAAAAATAGGTTTTTTTAGTGTTTCATATAAATCATAATTAAAATAGTACTTCTAAATCCCTAACTTTCAACAGTTTCTCCCCAAGGAATCTCCTTGAAATATACTGACAGATGTGTGCAAGAATGACGTCATTTGGTTTTGTCTAATCGAAAGGGACGTCAAAACAAAAATGGCGTCGTAATAGTGATGCGTCAAAATAAAGTACTCGAGGATATTTTTAGAATGCGGTTTCGTCCAGAATGTTTTTGTGGTTTGTATGGGTCATGTTGAATCATCAATACGGACCAAGTATCTCAATGACATTTTTCGCTTTGATAGCGTTGGATAGCATGGATCTGTATATTGAAAGATCTAGATAAAGATTTTGGCAGAATGGAAATTGTATCAGATATTTAACCCTTTCCCAAAGGGCCAAACAAGACAGGGCTTTGAAGTCCCTAATATAAAATGCTCAAGGGAAAACATCGAGACAAAAGAAGAAAATGCTGATAATCAGCATTTTCTACTTTTGCCTCAATGTTTTAGTGGCTATTCTATACACAAAAAGTATCATTTTCAAAACCCAAATTTGGGAAAGGGTTAATTCGATAGATCCAGAAGACTATTTATCTAGGCTTACAGTACAGAATGATTAAGAAATTATATAGAGATAAAAGGAGAAAATTCTGGTTACCGTTACCAGCAATTTCAAATGCTTGCAACCATTTTCATTTTAGAGATTAGGATCTTGGTGTTGTTTGAGTAAGGGTTGCAGATTTGTTTTCTCTATTATCAAGGGAGATGCTGATTATGTCTGATTATTGATTTTTAAAGTCTGCGACATTCATTTTCTCTCTGTCGGCTAAATGCTGTCTTTGTTGGCATGCATTTTTCTCAAAATTTTAACCCTTTCGGAAACAGGAAATGGCTTTACGTTCCTAACAGAAAGGGCTTGACATAGTATTGAGGCAAAAGAAGAAAATGCTGATATTCAGCATTTTCTCCTTTTACGTCATTATTTTGTATTATTTTCTATGCTTTATTGTACACAAATTTTATCCTATCTTTATCAGCATTGATTTTGTCGCGCCGCGGCCATGGCGCAGTTGGTAGCGCATCTGCCTCTCATTTGAGAGGTCCCGGGTTCGATACCAGACTGCGGCAGTGCTTCTGAAATATTTTGAAAATCTACTTGTCCACGGACAAGTGTTGATCCAAGATTTACTTGTCGTATCAAAAATTGATTTGTCCACGGGTACAAAACCCATATACTTTTCAATGACTTCATTTGTTTATTGCATATATCTATTATGACTGTCTTACTATTGTCTACCAAATTCATACATTTAACTATCAGTAATTACATTGTATGAAAAAAATGTGAGAAAAAGAAGAAAAACACTTTGTATTAACCATATTTTTCACTTGTCCACAGACAACCTAACTTTCAAAATCTGCTTGTCCGTACAGGTAAACAGATAAGTCGGACAACTCGGGCAACTTATTTCAGATGCACTGCTGCGGCAAATACCCTTACTGACAATAATGTCACCCATCAATGGTTTGATATTGTGAACCTATCTTATAGGAGCAGCTGGAGGCTCGGTAAGGGTGTTGCGGTAGTACTGGTATGAGAAACAACAGGCAGGGTTTTCCCGGACGCAGGATATTGCGTCCTAGACTCTTAAAATTGGGTTCAGGACTCTTAAAAATATATTCTGTGCGTCCCATGGGACTCCCAAATAAAAGTACAAGTACTAGCTTACTTGAAGTGATATCAGTGAATAATCTTGCCGTGCGTCCCGCGTCCCTGACGCACAAAAATCGCCGGAGACGCATAAAATTCAAACATGTGCGTCCACCGGGACTCAATGTCTAGTTACGTTGCAAAAATTACATGGTGCGAAAAAATTCGAACATGTGCGGCTGCCGGGACTCATTGCCTAATTAGGTAGCGAAATTGCAAAACAAATTCTACCGTACCCAAAATCGAAAGTAAAAGGAGAAGTCCAAACTAGACCACCTCATTATTTCCTACCCAGAATTCAACTCGAAGGCCCCGAATAAGCATAATGCTAGTACGGCTCGAAAACTCTTGTCACTTCATATCAATTTACCTTCATACACGGCCGTAGTTCCAGGGCCTTTGTTTATAGGTCGGGTTCGGTTTGTAATTTCAGGCGCGGAATGCTAGTTAATCGACAAACATTACAGAATGAATTCAAAAAAATTCATTTAACCGAAACTGGTTTTTTGATTGATAATATAAAATATACATACACATTTAGAATTTAGAATAATCTGATAATTATATTCGTCTATTATTATCAAAGCGATAAAATTACTAAACATCAATATGAATAGTTATTTAACCCTTTCACTGCCATAGGCGACTTTTGTCGACTACATGGGGGGGGGGGGTGTCCCTGCCATAGGCGACTTCAGTCAACAAATTTATGGGGGCGAAATATATGAGTTCCCACAACACAAAAAAGAAAAAAATATTGTCATTTCATAAATAACCTTTATTTTGGTCACATATAGGTGCTTAATTTGTCTGTATGTGCTGAAAATTTGAAAGGAATGCATCAAATGAGTCAAAAGTTATGCATGTTTTTGTGTACAGGGTATCGATTCTTGGAAATTTCTTGGAATTGATTCAGCAGTGAGAAACGCGTCCGAGATAAATATTTGGCGGTGAAAGGGTTAAAAACGAACACACCCGTGTTTGCAAAATCCAAAGATGTTGTCATCAGATTCTTATCCACCAAACAAAAAGAAGAAAACCAAGAATTTCCTGGGTTATTTCAGTAAATCTTTAGATGCACCATGAAATCCGATCCTTGAAATTTAAATCAGACAAATGAACACATCCCTTGCCCATCGTCTGCAGAAAATCCCGTCAACGAAACTCAAGATGTAGCCTATCCTCTGCTTCGTCACAGCTTCATAAATGCCTGTATGCATATGACCACCAAACTTAACTGGAGACAACTTAATTTCCGTGGACAAAGTCTGTTAGCTGAGTGTCTCAAGAAAATATCGCCGAAGTAGGCTCATTAAATTTGGTGCACATGCGTTTAATAAAATTTATTATTTTGGTTAAAAATGTGTCCCCTAGTTTGTCCAAAGTGTCCCTAACTTTTGTGTAGCCATGAGACATTTGTCCCATACTTTTTTCTACCTCGCCAGAACACTGCATGTGTTTGATTGTTCATGTTACTGTTAATAAACACCAGTGTTTTGTTAAAACTTATCAATGGTGGGACTCATTGTTTTTTAAGCTGGACTCATTGATTTTGCTCTGGGACTCATTGTTTTTAGAAATGCGAGTCCCGGGACCCATAGGTAGCAAAATCTAGCTTATTCACTGTGATATGATCGTCTAGTTTACCGAAACTACACCTGCTTACATTCATTTTTAATCAGACATTATGTGCATGACATCAAACACATTCTTTCTTGACAGACGCTTGCATAAGGTTCCATTTTTATTACTCACAATAAGAAATACTCCTATAGGCGGGGGGGGGGGGGTTAGAAGGGATTTGTACCCAAATTGTTTTGTACTTTTCTGTGACTTTTCCTAATTTCTACCAGATTTGATAAAATCAAGACTACTTCCAGATGGGAGAAAGTGTTACACGAAAATCCAAACATATTCCTGTTTTCTGGGTAGCATTGGAACTCTGAATCATCAAATTCCAGTCCTAAGTGTTCTTTGTAAATTACATTTATAAATTAAATTCGATTTTGATATTATTCAGATTGATTCCACCATTTTGGTCAATACAAACCCTATTACAGGCTGGATGCCTATATTTTGTTAAACATACAAAGCCAAATACTAATAATGGGTCTGAGTTTGCTGCAGTCTTTTTAAATATGGCCAATATTTGGTGTTTATATTTAACTGATTTTCTAAAATAGGACTCTTGAAATTAACACAAGGACTCTCAAAAATCATAGTTGAGGGTCCCAAGGACTCCTTCTTTACAAGATCCAGGGAAAACCCTGAACAGGGTTCCATGGTTAGGTGCTGCAGCCGCCGCGTTATGACCTTAGTAGTTGTAAATGGCGTAACACCCCAATAAACAAACAATTTTGTCGTCTGCAGCCACTTTCCTATTGGACCACCCCAAAATTTGTATGTTTGGAAAAGTTAAATCCTTTTCCAGACATTTACAATTTAGGCAACACTTAACCCTTTTCTTTTCAAGCATCCAACATTTTAGACAAATATACTTTTAGATAAATATTTTGTAATTATCTCCCACCAATGGTTTGATAACTGTTAACCTATGTGGGCTAGCAGCTGGAGGCTCGGTAAGGATGTTGTGGTAGTACTGGTATGTGAAACAACAGAAATCCAGATAGTTAGGTGCACCAGCTGCTTAGATATGACAGTCAAAAGAGATCAGCCAGTGACATCAAACTCTGAGATAAGGCGCAGAGGACAAAATAATTTACTGAAAAGAAAATAGCTACAATCTAATAGATCGTAGCAAAGAAATCTTAAAAGGGAAAAGTAGAAAATTCTGGTTTTAGTATTTTCTTCTTTCACCAAAGTGATTTCTTAAATCAGTGTTTCCTCTCAGATTTTTTTTGAGGTTTTGTACGCACTACCATTGATAAATGAGGGTATGAGACAGAAAATGGGGTATAAATCAATATTAACAATGAAATAGGTGAAGCTTATTCACGGTGGATAGTCACGTGATGCAACAATTTCAGAAAATCTTCAATAATTTTGTTAATACAGGACCAATTTGAATTCGGTTTGAAGCAGAGACAGACGTCAAGCATTAGATGAAAGTTTTGGATTTTTGAAAAATCAACTAATAAAAAAGTTATTGAAGATAAACCAAAATTTTGGTTTATCTTCAATAACTTTTTAATCAGTTGATTTTCTAAAAATCCACCACATCCAGGTTATTCTTGACATTTTTCCACCTTCTCTGCTTCAAACTGAATTCAAATTGATCAAGTATTGACAAAGTTGTTGAAGATTATCGGAAATTCTAAGTGACGTGATGATACACCGTGTTATTCAATACCAGAAATGCTCTAAAATAGATTGACTGAATTCCCTATGGCAAGAAAGAACCAAATGTTGTTCATTATACCCCCCCACCTACGAAGTAGAGGGGGGTATATTAGTTTCACCATGTCTATCTGTCTGTCCATCCGTCTGTCTGTAGACTTTTTCGTTTACATGCTCTAACTGGAGAACCGTTTGACCTTGGATCATGAAACTTTACACAGTTGTTGCCCATGACCCAAGGAGGTGCCCTATTGTTTTTGGGTCACAAAGGTCAAAGGTCAAGGTCACAATCAGACTTTGTTTAAAATCTGTTTCCGTGCTCTAAGTCACCGGTCGACCTATAGCTTTTTTCAGTGACAAAGCGCTAGTGGGTGGGGGGGGGGTTATTTGTCCACTTTGCAACAGTTCTAAAATTTGTGTGTGAAATCACGTACGGGACCGTAATTCTGTACGTTTTCCATTATAAGCGTTTGGCGTGAATGGAAACTCTGCTTATACAGGGGTAAAAGTTTTCAGGCATATGCCTGAAGTTCAGGTTTTTGAGTATTCCAAAATGCCCCATTTTCTCGATTTTTACTATATAAATACAGACTTTTCCGGGTTTTCAGGTTGTTCAAAATTTTCAACTTTTACCCCTGCTTATATCTAACATCCTGCAATGTCCTCAAAGCTAGGGATGGAAAGGTTAACACATTACTGGTCCAAATTCAAAGATGCTGACGACTTTTTCTAGTGAATGTAATTGTACGTTAGCGTTTACACAGGTTTTCTTGGTAGAAAACACTTTGGAAACTGGGAAATGAAGAAATTGCTTGTCATAACTTGCAATTAATACTGAAAAGTAAAAATATCCCAAAACCCGCAAGAATCGTTTAATCTGGATGTATTATGAGGGGTAAAATGACCACCCATAATGTGGGGACTTCTGAAGTTGTACATCGTTGACACAGGAAGGAAGAAGTCAAATAAATGAAGAGGTAGAGCTGTTTCCAAAGTTTTAATAAGTTGACACAAAGTTTTTCTTCTGTATTGTTTTAGAGATTTCACAAAGAAACACACAGTCCAAATTTCACAAAGATAAAGTATTTCAAAGTAAAGTCACTCAGACAAATTTCATCTAGCACAAAGCTACTGCACACAGAGTTGTATCTAAAAAGACTGATTTCCTAATTCTATATTTTTACTATAAAAATGGTCAAAGCTTATATATTATGCAGACCTGACAAAAGGAAGTAATTATATTTTGTCAACTAAGAGCCAGGGGCATTGTTGGGAATGTGCAATAACTTTTAAATAAAAGGACATTGTGTAACAATTAAGCAATAAACCCAATCTTCTATTGGGCATAAGGGTTACGGGACGGGATTGCTTAGTTACGGGACGGGATTGCTTACGGGTTACGGGACGGGATTAGGTGGAGTGCAGCCCCGGATAGGTCAAGGTCATCGAGGTCAAAGGTCAGCCCCGGATAGGTCAAGGTCATCGAGGTCAAAGGTCAAATTTCGAGACGGGTAAAATTGCTAGTTACTTAAAATTACACAAAGATGAATTGATGAATTAGACACTTATTACTTATTTATTACCCAAAACGCCACCTTCTCTATCAAGTTGCATTAGAATAAATACACAGATATTATACATAAATGTTGAAAACAACATGTCAAAAGTATACAATATAAAAATACAAGACTGAGAAAACAAAGATTATAATCAAATTTGAACCAAGGTTGTAAAACCTAGACAATGAATGGATAACAAGAAGTGTGCTTGACCCAAAGGCAAATATTATGATTATCAATGAATGAAAAAAAGATAATTTTATTTGGAGGAAAATTGACATAATTTTGCAACATAAAAGTTCCTATCAAGCCTGTTAAGTTTGGACTCCAAACTTGTTCATCTTTAACTAATGTTTTCCTCAGGCAGATCTATAGGCCCGTAATCTTCCGCAATTCTCTTAAACATTTCCTCAGTGTTCTCAATAGGTTTATCAAAGATTAACTTCCAATTTTTTCTACATGTCACTGAAAAATGATTTAGTTTTCCACAGATATAACAGGAATTCTGGTAGGCTGGGCATTCCTTGTTGTTCCGATGAGCTGTAAGACCACATTTGTTGCAGCTTTTTAAATGACCACCATCAGTAATCGTATTAGAGATTGTATTCCACTCTTTCATACAGGCATCAAGTAGACTAACTAGTGCAATCCTTCTGTTATTATGCCCCCTTTCGAAGAAAATGGGGGTATATTGTTTTGCAAGTGTCGGTCGGTCGGTCGGTCGGTCGGTCGGTCGGTCGGTCGGTCGGTCGGAAGGTCGGTCGGTCGGTCGGTCGGTCGGTCGGTCGGTCGGTCGGTCGGTCTGTCCGTAGACCAAACCTTGTCCGGAGCATAACTCAAAAAGTATTAAAGGTAGAGTCATGAAACTTCATAGGTGGATAGATCTCATTATGGAGAGGTGCAGTGCACAAGAACCGTAACTCTGCCGATCAAATTTTTTGAGTTATTGCCCTTTGTTGATTTTATAACTTGATTCTTGTCCGGAGCATAACTCAAAAAGTATGTAAGGTACAATCATGAAACTTTACAGGTGGATAGATCTCATTATGGAGAGGTGCAGTGCACAAGAACCGTAACTCTGCTGATCAAATTTTTTGAGTTATTGCCCTTTGTTGATTTTATAACTTGATTCTTGTCCGGAGCATAACTCAAAAACTATGTTAGGTAGAATCATGAAACTTTACAGGTGGATAGATCTCATTATGGAGAGGTGCAGTGCACAAGAACCGTAACTCTGCTGATCATATTTTTTGGGTTATTGCCCTTTGTTGATTTTCAAACTTGATTATTGTCCGGTGCATAACTCAAAAAGTATGTAAGGTAGAATCATGAAACTTTACAGGTGGATAGATCTCATTATGGAGAGGTGCAGTGCACAAGAACCGTAACTCTGCCGATCAACTTTTGTGAGTTATTGCCCTTTGTTGATTTTATAACTTGATTCTTGTCCGGAGCACAACTCAAAAAATATGTAAGGTAGAATCATGAAACTTTACAGGTGAATAGATTTCATTATGGAGAGGTGCAGTGCACAAGAACCGTAACTCTGCCAATCAAATTCTTGGAGTTATTGCCCTTTGTTGATTTTTACACTTAATTCTTAACCTTGCCTATATCTCGTGTCCTTTTACACATACAGCCTTGATATCTCACACATAGATACCTCCTATCAACATCGTTCACATTTAACCATGACCTTGGACCTTGTGACCTTGACCTTGGAGTTTGACCTACTTTAAAAAAAAATTAAACCCGGCATATATCTCATGACCTTTTACAAATACAGCCTTGATATTTCACACATGGACACATCTTACCAAGACCTTTCACAATTGACCATGACCTTGGACTTTGTGACCTTGACCTTGGAGTTTGACCTACTTTAAAAAAAAAAAACTTTAACCTGGCCGATATATCATGTCCATTTACACATACAGCCTTGATATTTGACACATGGAAACCTCCGACTTAGACCTATCACATACGACTATGACCTTGGACCATGTGGCCTTGACCTTGGAGTTTGACCTACTTTTAAAAAAAATAAACTGGACCTATATCTTATGTGCTATTACACACACAGCCTTGGTATTTCACACATGGACACATCTTACCAAGACGTTTCACATTTGACCATGACCTTGGACCTTGTGACCTTGACCTTGGACTTTGACCTACTTTAAAAAGAACTTTAACCTAGCCGATATATCATGTCCTTTTACACATACAGCCTTGATATTTGACACATGGACACCTACGACCAAGACCTTTCACATTTGACCATGACCTTGGACCTTGTGACCTTCACCTTGGTGTTTGACCTACTTTTATAATACATTAACCTGGCCTATATTTCATGTCATTTTACATATACAGCCTTGATATTTCACACATGGTCACTTCCAACCAAGATATTTCACTTTGACCATGACCTTGGACCTTGACCTTGGAGTTTGACCTACTTTTAGAAATATCTAACCTAGCCTTTATCTTATGTCCTATTACACCTACAGCCTTGATATTTCACACATAGACACCTCTTACCAAGACCTTTCACATTTGACCATGACCTTGAATATTGCAACCTTGACCTTGGAGTTTGACCTACTTTTAAAAAGACTGAAACCAGGCATATATATCATGTCCTTTTACACCTACAGCCTTGATATTTCACACATGGACACCTCCAACCAAGACCTTTCACATTTGACCATGACCTTGACCTTGGCATTTGGCCTACTTTTAAAAACTTTAACCTGGCCTATGTTTCATTTTACTTTTACATATACAGCTTTAATATTTCACACATAGACACCTCCTACCAAGACCTTTCATATTTGACCATGACCTTGGACCTTGTTAACTTGACCTTGGACTTTGACCTACATCAAATGTAGGCCCTTGAGGGGGCATATATGTTTTACAAACATCTCTTGTTCAATTTAATTGAGTACTGCCACACACTTTCCAAGTGGTCACCATAAACACCCGCAGCTTCTGACATATCGTCTAGATTTGATTCTGTCTTTTGTAATTCTGAGGTAAGGTCCTTAACTTCGTCACAAAGTTCTTTATTTTCTTCTTTGAGTTTCTTAATTTCATTGTCCAAAAGTTCAACAGTAGATGTATTTGATGTTTCATGTTTCTTCTCCAGGAGAGAGTTCACTTGGGTTAAGGTTGTATCTAGTTTATCTTCTACACATTTTAGTTTGGTTTCAAGTTTGTCTAAATTATTTTCTGATATTACATTAACAGAGAGTTCTTTTTCTTTGTTATCAACTTCTTTATGTGAATTCTGCTTAATTCGGGGAATCTGTTCAGTTGATCTAGTTATATTGCGACAGAGAGAAGCATAATGCCCATACCTCTTACACGAATAACACTTCCTTCCTTTTGCTGGACACACATGAAAATCCAAATATGTCATTCCACACTTGTAACAACTCCTTACGTCCTGTTGATAATTCATGCTGACACAATGGGGAATATTCAGCAACTCGCTTGAACTCTGTTGAAATGACCGGGGATCGGGTACCCGGATTCTCCACCAAACTATTATGAGGGGTAAAATGACCACCCATAATGTGGGGACTTCTGAAGTTGTACATCGTTGACACAGGAAGGAAGAAGTCAAATAAATGAAGAGGTAGAGCTGTTTCCAAAGTTTTAATAAGTTGACACAAAGTTTTTCTTCTGTATTGTTTTAGAGATTTCACAAAGAAACACACAGTCCAAATTTCACAAAGATAAAGTATTTCAAAGTAAAGTCACTCAGACAAATTTCATCTAGCACAAAGCTACTGCACACAGAGTTGTATCTAAAAAGACTGATTTCCTAATTCTATATTTTTACTATAAAAATGGTCAAAGCTTATATATTATGCAGACCTGACAAAAGGAAGTAATTATATTTTGTCAACTAAGAGCCAGGGGCATTGTTGGGAATGTGCAATAACTTTTAAATAAAAGGACATTGTGTAACAATTAAGCAATAAACCCAATCTTCTATTGGGCATATTACTTAAAATTACACAAAGATGAATTGATGAATTAGACACTTATTACTTATTTATTACCCAAAACGCCACCTTCTCTATCAAGTTGCATTAGAATAAATACACAGATATTATACATAAATGTTGAAAACAACATGTCAAAAGTATACAATATAAAAATACAAGACTGAGAAAACAAAGATTATAATCAAATTTGAACCAAGGTTGTAAAACCTAGACAATGAATGGATAACAAGAAGTGTGCTTGACCCAAAGGCAAATATTATGATTATCAATGAATGAAAAAAAGATAATTTTATTTGGAGGAAAATTGACATAATTTTGCAACATAAAAGTTGTATAAGTT
Source organism: Fragum sueziense (assembly GCA_963680895.1). NCBI lineage: Eukaryota > Metazoa > Mollusca > Bivalvia > Cardiida > Cardiidae > Fragum > Fragum sueziense. The sequence goes on from OY804601.1 coordinate 28,338,590, forward strand.
TGTTCTTTGATAATTGCAAAAATTGACATACAATGTTTTGCATTTACACTGACAATATATATTATTATCATGATATGCCTCAATATCTTTATTGATTTTATAAGTTGTTATTATTTGTATACTTAAAAGTAACCAAATCCATTTCCAAAACATAAAATTACATGCTTAGCCAACCCAATTATTGTTTTGAAAATTGTGTTTGATTCACTTATTGTCTTGAAACTAAAAATATAAACTCTCCAGCTTGTTAAAACTTGAGATTTATGTAAAAGAGAATAGAAAATTAATGAATGACAATGAACTGTGTTGCTTAGTTGAGAAAGGATTCAATGATATGATTGATATCATGCCTGTCAAGTCACACACATTGTGCATGTGTCACACACATTTTGAGTCTAAATCACGACCACATCACTTGCTCACACGCATTTTCAAAATGAATATAAAAAATGGACTGGGAAATGCATCCAAGAGGATATTAAAATCACTAAAATCCTGATTTTTCCAGGGGCTTCTGGCCTCCAGGACCCCTAGCCTAGGCCCCCATCTGAAAATGTCACACGCCTGACATTCGCATGCACTTGACAGCTATGTGATATGATTATGGGAGTTGTCAAAGTTGTGCTTAATAGTGTGTTAAATTCTAGATTCAAACTGTAAATCCTCAAATTTTTGATAATCATAATTTATAACGGTTTTTCAAATACAAAATCACTGATTTGGAAAGTACACAAAATTCCATTAAATTAATCTAGGTCATCTTGTACCTGATTTCTTTTTGATATGTTTTCAAACAAAATCTAGAATGTACTTGTAGTATCAAATTAACCCTTCAGGGATTTTGTTACCTGCGAGTCCCGAGTCACTAACTTACATTTTTTTCTCAGGACTCATTAATAAATATTTAGTGAGTCCCAGAATGCTAACATTTTCAATGTGTAATTGATGTTGTCTTACAAAAACTTCCATCTTTCAATATTGGACTCATTGTTTTGGGAACAAGTGGGTCCCAGGACTCTTCCACGTGAATTTGTAACAAAATCACTGACCCTTTAACAAACAAGAACTTGTTTTGATTTTCCCTATTAGAGCAGCTGCAGCCATGGCCTAGTTGGTTGTGCGTTAGACTAGATATCGTCGGTGTAAATGCAAAACCTCGTATGTCGAGTGCTGCGATTTTCAAGTCAAATCTTATGTGCCAAGTTTAGACAAATCTTGCAGGTTTTGAGTTATTTTTACTGATCAGTATTAATGACACATTATTTGTGAAGAATACGACCAAATTTCAAGTAAATCCTTTCAGTTTGGGAAAAGTTATTAAACTTTTTTTCGTCCCCTTTAAAATTTTCCAAAAACGAGATAGGAGGTTTTCATTTACAATGACGATATATCATTTGTCGTAGATTATGCAACTTCTTTCAAATTGTGGTTGTCTAAAATTGCACAGTTTTGAAAAGGCTTAAAATTTATGAAGGTAGTAAAAAATTTAGGTAAATTTTATTTCTAAGAATTAGTGAAAATTCTAAAAAGAGATAAAAGAGGGAAAGTGTCAAACTTATCTCCACTAGAGTCATTAATCATAAGTTATTGACATTCAATTTGATAAATTAATTAATTTCCCAAACGATGACATTTTAGGGTGGTCCAACCTGAAAGCTGCTGTAAACATAAACTTTGAAGTGAATATAAAGAAGAGAATTTCCGCACATTAAAGCACAGAAAATATTAAGGCTAAAGAAGAAAATGCAGATTATCAGCATTTTCTTCTTTTGCCTCAATGTTTTCTCAATCATTTTCTTACAGGGACGTTAAAACCAGTTCTTGAATGGGAAAGAGTTAAATCAATTAATTTTATCCTGTCCATTTCAAATACAACCAAATGTTACTTTCATCATCAATATGACTAACAGTCTACCCTAACCCTCTCTCATACAATGCATAGATTTTATATGCGCCCTTGAAAAAGGTTTAGAAAATAATGAGTGAAAGGAAGACATTGATGATGACCTGCAATTTTTCTTTTCACCTCTTTATTTTCTATGCATTATTGTACACAAATCTTATCTTCAAAATTAGTATTGTCCACAGCTCCTTTCAAATTATGAGTTTTAATACCGTATTGTCGTTGTAAATGCAACACCTGAAATTTTGACATATTGTTCACAAATGATGTGTCATTAATACTGATCAGTAAAAATATCTCAAAACCTGCGAGAATTGTCTACACTGGGCACACAAGTTTGTACTTTGAAAATAGCAAGAATCGACATACGAGGTTTTGCATTTACACCGACGATATGTTCCTATGAAAAAGGTTTAGAAAATATTGAGAATAAGGAAGTTTTTGATAACACCAGCAATTTCTCGTAACAACTTAAAGGCTACCAAGCTAGGCAGTTGATTTCACCGTATATTGGAAGAAAATCATTAAGTTATTGTGTTTTATAAAAGATCCGCCAAACCCGGTTGTTTTAAAAGTTTTGTTTGCTTTTCTTTACATAGTTACTTGGATGATTTTTGAGAAAATAAAGATCTGCAATTTCCGTAAAATCGCTACTAAGTGACGTCATTCAATGGCTTGACTCAGCCCCAATCTAGAGCATGAGGGTCTCTGACAAAAATAAGGTGTGCGACTTTTCTGTCATAAAGCGAAGTCTCAGTTTAAAACCATTTCTGGATAATACAGACAAACTTAAACTGTTCTTTGGCACATTCCTTCATTCACTAACGACATATTCTTTGACTGTTTTAATATTTTTTCTAACATTTTCTAAGGATGAATTCCATGTTTTTAGTATGGATTGGGGAAGTCGTTTTATGACAAAAAAGTCGGACAATTAACTTTGTCAGAAATCTCAGGCTTTCCGGGAAAAGGACCGATGACGTCCCGTTTTTCCTGCCATGACGTCATTATTAGGCCGGTATGATGTCATAACTTTAAATCGGGAGTTTAGTGTTTTTTCTTCGGTAAAAGATCGGAAAAGACCAAAATATCCAATTTAAAAGACGAAATAAAAACACTTCAAATGTTTGAAAATTACAGACACTTTGATATTTGGCTATCAGAAAGGTGTTTTTGACACAAGAGTTTAATTTTGCCTATCAGCGAACACTTTAAGTACATTTTCAGACTCAAATCTGAGCACCATACTCAAATCACACGAAATCCATGTGAACTTCAATCGAATACCCTTCAACGTTGGAGAGTATTCCATTGAAGTTGAGCATACATGTACTCATGGCAGGGTGTCCGAAAACCTCCAAATGTTTTTTTTTTACCCCAAAATTGAATCTTGTACCCCCAGTTTTTGCAGGAATCCTTCTTTGTCTTAAATAGAGGGGGTACAAGCATGCTGTAAAGGTATGGTTTTTACCCTCAGATTTTCAAGTCGTTGGACACCCAGCATGGGTATGTACTTAAGTTTTTTCGAGAAACCAGGGTCAGGTTTTGAATCGATCTATAAATATGTCGTCTGCATATGCCATTCCCATACAATGACCCTCTTTGACTCTTCTCAAGAAAAATATGCTCGGGAAAGCATTTTGGAAAATGAAGAAATTGCTTTTCACAAGCAATTTCTTCATTATCTACAAAGTTTTTTAACCCAAAATGCAAAGATAGTTAAAATTCACCAACTTGAAACTGTCGTCTGCAACACCTTTCAAGTTGGACTAGTCTGTCTAATATTTTGCCGTTTGGTAATGGGATATGGAGAAGAGTTATTGCTATTGATTAATCCTTTTCCAAACAGCAAAATTTTGGACTCTTCCAATTTGAAAGGTGTTGCAGACGACAATTTCAAGTTGCTGAAAGTTTAAAAATATTTCCTTTTTTGGTAAGGAAATATTATGGAAAATGAAGAAATTGCTTGTCACAAGCAATTTTTTCATTTTCCACAATGGTTTCCCAAGCATTTTCTTGTGAGGGAATCAAAAGGCGTCACTGTGGTGTAAATGGGTTAAGCAGATGACTTCATTCTATATGTGAAACATGGACAAAACCGTACACTTATTTTACTATGGATTAATTCTACACAACTCTTAATCGGTGACTCTTTAGATAGGGTATTTGGATATTATGTTTTGAAATTTTAAGAAATATGGATGATATTGTAAAATGAAGGTAAAAAGGATTTTTAACAATTTCAAAATGGAAAAATTAACCTTTACCCAAACAATACCTGGTTTTGGGCAGCGGCTATAGCTCAGTTGGTAGCACATTGGGTTCTCATGCATGAGGTCCTTGGTTCTATCTCCAACCGCAGCAAATATCCTTTCTCACAAAATTGTATCCACCAATAGTAATAGTAATTGTTGATCTATAGATGTGGGTGTGCTGCTTGAGGTTTCCGTATGGATGTTGTAGTAGTACTGGTTAGAGAAATGACAGGAATCATTGACTCAAGTCATTACTTTTAATCATTTACACTTAACCCTTTCCCAAACAAGACCTGGTTTTGACGTCCCTAATAGAACAGGCTTTGGAAAACATTGAAACAAAAGAAGAAACTGCTGATAACCAGCAGTTTCTCCTTTTGTCTCAATATTTTCTGTGCCATATTTTACACAAATCCTTTTTCAATAACATCCATTTTGTCATTTGTGGCAGTTTTTGGAGTGGATCACCCTAATTTTTGTCGTTTGGGAAAGGGTTAAGAAAAAGTGAAATCTGCTGTGCCGGAAGCGAGCCAGGCGTCTGGAAAGGATACCACTAATAATGTAGGAACAATCCCACCTCCTGCTCGTTAATTAAGATCGACTATGACAATATTGATGCTGCTGCTGCTGCTGATGATGATGATGATGATGGCGGCCAATATGATGATAATGTGATTATGATGATTATGGCAAGCAAATTTAGCAATTTCTTTCATTATCATCTTGCTAATTTTTCTACAATGTTTTTCAATTGGGACCACCCTATAATTTTGTTGTTTGGGAAGCAATTGATGCATAAATTTTTCCTTTCTGTTTTCAGATGCATAGTTTCATTACATTTTAACGCCTGTATGCCAGTACCAATAACGACATGAATTGATTGGTCAAGATTGTGTAAAATCTGGCTGGTAACCAGCAGTATGCTGGCCCTCGACGTAAACCTCCTGACTACGAAGCTAGAAAATCAGACACTCGACGAAAACAAGGTGCTGGTCACAACGTCTGTACCTTCGTCTACGAGCATAACTTTGGTAAGGACCAGAGCTCCAGATAATTTTTTGAGGCAAGGGGTATTTACCCCTCAGAATTTTTTCCAATGCGTATTTCCAGATATTTTTTTGGGGGCAGGGCGTATTTACCTTCTTGTTTAGGAAAGGACTACAATAAACGGGAACACCCGACCGGAACGACCCACTTTCATTTTCGGGTTCGAGGACATCTAACCGCGGTATGTTTCCGACCATCGAGTTTTTTTCTGAACAAGATAAACATCGTGTGCTCTCTTTGCCTGTAGGGCCACTTCAGAAAGAATATCGGCAAAAATCGCCTAAAGTTACGATCTTCTCAGCAGTGGATTTACTCGTTTGCCGGTTTGAAAAGAAAACGAACACCTTCGAGTTGTCATTTCCGATTTACGGATTGATGCAATGGTCTGTAAAATCGGGTAACGATTTGCTTTCATGGAGATAACCGATTGATTGAAATTCAAACAAATGCAACACTCTGCATCAATCGGTAGATCTACGGAATAGCCGATTGTCGCTCGGATGGTTACAGTGGTGACGTAATTGGTTTTCCCCAATTATACCAGGTTGTGATTGGCTGATTAAAGTCGTAATAGATATCGGATAGCTGACTGCCGTAACCTATTTTTTAGAGACAAAAAATGTGTGTTAATTGTTGAAATTTCCTAGTGTATGTTTTTTCTCGACATTTTCCGATCTTGATACGCTAACTGGCAATTATCAAATGCGTTTTCATTATTTTGGATGCGTATTTGTACGCATTTTTATAAAAGTTAATGCGTATTCAGAACAAATCAATGCGTATTTTACGCAAATACGCATCCTATCTGGAGCTCTGTAAGGACTGTCTCTCAGAGTAACAGATAAGAGGGGGTGGAGACACTCTATTTTTATGCCCCTGTATCGAAAGATTGGGGGCATATTGTTTTACGGTTGTCCGTCTGCCTGGCCATCTGTTTTACTTGTGTCTGTCTGTCTGTCTGTTTGAAAACTTTACACTGGCCACTATGGGGGCTTTGTGTTTTACAAACACATCTTGTTTTATTTCAAATCCAAACCCTATGTTTTTGGGTACTCATTTGAATCATCTCGAGGAGACGATTCAAATGAGTATCCACAACATAGGGTTTGATTAACAATTAGTGATATTTTGGTTTTAAAAAGCCTTAACCCCCTCTCATAATGTAGCTCTGGTTTTTCTATGATAAGCCAACATCTTGTCTCAAACCCCCTGACTACTAAGCTGGAAAAACACTTGAAGAAAACAATGTGTTGGTGAATTGTGATGGCATCTACCCCTTTCTAACAAGTGTTACCCTGCGAGATTATATTTTGTGTCTTTAGGGAGCTGGAGCATTCAGGCCTCTAAATAATAAGGACTGATACTTTGTGGCATCCAAACCTAGTATATTAGTTTAAACTTGGTTATTTTATATTATTGGGATAAAGCCAGAAGCTTCTTTAATCCCCTCTCAATTCAGCTTCCTGGAAAATATACCAGTATGTATGCAAAATGTATAGGCCAATGGAAATCTAAGGGTCTCTTCTGCTACTAGGGATCAAACTAAAAAATTCTTTGTTGTTTTGAAGCTGACACACAACCTCTCGACCACAGAAACCAAAATTATACTCTAGTGTATTATGGGACATTGCTTTTATCTTATTGTTTGTATAGCATCAAATCGCTTACAATTTATCCCTGACTTTGATAACAGTAATCAATCTTCAATAAATCTCGATTAATTTTTCAATTATGAATTCTTAAGACTGTAAGTAGAGAAGAAAGGCTTGGAATAAATATAATTCTTCTTTTCTAACAAAGTAACAATTCTTGCTGTCTGACTTAAGATCTCTACTTTCAAAGTTTCAGTGTTACCTTTTCTGGAATTTGAGAATTCTTTTGGATCTCTGTGAAATTTTGTTCTGTAGGAAAGATTTCAATAATTTTGAAAAGTTTTACAAAAGAAAAAGTAGAACAATAAGATAAGTAAAATTGTTTTGATTGAACTAAATTGTTTTTGGCAGGTGTTTTTGAAAGTCTACAAAATTAAATAATTACACAATTTGTAGTAAAACGTATAACCAGTTGAAAAGAAAAATGATTCACCGATCAAAATTAGGCAAAATTTGTTCAAATTTAGATACAATTACTTTGCATGAGTTTTTAAGGTAAAAATATAAATGAGAAGGGGCCTGGGAAAAGAGCCCTGCAGGCATTTCAGACCAACATGAATCAGATCAGCCTGGCAGAGCCTGCTTTTATATGCAGTCTGATCAGGATCAACGCTGTCCTCTCATAGGTAATTAGCTATCAAGTTATCTGTTACAATTGATAGAGACCAGAATGCATCAATATACTGGCTGAACTTAATCGATGGTAGACTAATCTGCCATAAGAACCTTTTTCTTAATCTCGGCTCATATACTTTTTGTTCTTGGAGATAAACAAGTAGAAAATTGCCCCAAATGATAAAGTGGTGAACCTAATTGAAGAAAGCCAGGTATTACAACAAAATATTTTGTGAGATGTGCAAATGCATGTCATAGTTGTGTCAATTTAATCTTTTCCCAAATAAGTCAGATCCTTAACTATTTTTGCCGCAGTCAAGGCTCATTTTATTGGCGTGTTTTACCCTTGATGATGGGGTCCCTCCGGCATTCATAGATGCTCAAGTTGCAGTGACATGACCGAAATATTGTGGAAATATGTTAACCCATTACCACACAGTGACTCCTTTTGACTCCCCAGAAGAAATTGGCTTGGGAAAATATTGTCCAAAATGAAGAAATTGCTTGTGACAAGCAATTTCTTCATTTCCCACAATATTTTCTTAACAAAAATACAAAAAAATGAAAAAATCTATTCACTTTAAATTGCAGTCTGCAACATCTTTAAATTTGGACAAGTCGAAAATTTTGCTGTCTGGAAATGGGTTAAAGAAGACCCATTTTAAGTCTCTAACTCTATCTGAAACAATATTGTGGGTTCTTGCATTCAATAGGGAAAGGGTTTGAAAATGAAGAGGATTAACAAAAAATGCTAATTACAGCATTTTCTGTATTTTCCTGTGCATCGTAATAAGCCCTTGATATATCAGTTTGAATAGCAGGATGGTACATTTTTGCTTGCCTGGTCACAAATTCAAAAGGTCTCTGAGTGAAGAAGTTAAGGGTACAGTAATGTAAGTAGACTTATCTTCGTTTGTCAATCTAAATTGTTCGTAATTATATGTGTCTTGTTGTGCGAAAAAGACATACTGGAAAGTCACTCTGTCAAACTGATGTATGAAAATATGAAAAACAGATTGGACCCAGAAGAGATCAACCAGTTAGTGCATTTCAAAAATTAGCCCATTCCTGCAAATTGACACTTTTTGATGCCCCCACAAGATAAAAACTTGAATTGAAACCATTGTGGAAAAAGAAGAAATTGCTTGTGACAAGCAATTTCTTCCTTTCCCATGATGTTTTCTAACCAAAAATACAAAAAAGGGTAAAATCTATTATTTTGTTCACTTTGATATTGTCGTCTACATCTTTAAATTTGTAGAAGTCTTAACATTAATGATATAGTAATGACATAAAAAAATATTCTAGAAACAGAAAGTCATCTACAGGGAAAAATTTAGACCCAGTCTGCACAGTTGGGGCACACTGAACAATATCAATGCTTTTCATATACTGGTAATGGTCCCTTTTCCCATGACAGGTCACAATTGTTCGTAATTATATGTTTGAGTAAGTAATTTCAAACCTTAGACAATGCCTTCTCACAATAAGGAAACAAAACCCGGGAGTAATCAGGCGTGTGTGCCAAAATATTTGAATTAGACGGCAAAATGACGTAAATTGAACAGTTTGAGTTGATAAGATCGTGATCAGAATGTAATTTTATATGGATTAGCCCTTGTACAATTTGTTCTAAAATTCCTAATTTTTGACATGTATTTATAGAATCAATCTTGTACTTCGATTTGTTTAAATGTATCAAAGAGTTGTAGATTTGTTGTATGAATAAGCATTTTCCATTGACATTGTCTGAGTAGGAGTAAGTGCGCATTCTTTGGAGTTGGGACAACTCTCTTTTTTTCGGCCTTAGAAATTGGAGTCTTACGTGAAAGGGCTGTCATACCTCTCACTTGTGTCCCCAGTATGGTGAAATTATTCCTGTGATACACAGGTCAAGGCAGGGTTTTCAGGGTCAAGGTCACATGAAATTAGCCCATTACCAGATGGCAAAGTTTTAGACTTGTCCAAATTCAAAAGTCTTGCAGACAATAATATCAAGAGCGTGAATTTTACATTTTTTAGAGGGTTTGTTTTGAAGAAATTTTTATCTATCTTGAAGGCCATCAAAAGGTGTCACAGTTAGGGAATCATCAATGGGTTAAAGCTTTTATGATGGCCCATATATATCATAATTAGCTCACCTGAGTACAAAGTGCTCGAGGTGAGCTATTGTGGTCACTCACCGTCCATCGTCCGTCTGTCTGTCTGTCCGTCCGTCCGTCAACAATTTCTTCAAACATCTTCTTCTCCAAAACCAACAGGCTAGCGGATTTTTGATTCATCAAAAAATGTGGGCATGGCAGGGCGTGGCTTATCGGATTTAGAGAAATCCTAAGAAAATTATTTAAAAATCAACCATTGGGCCAATTTGAACCAAACTTGGCAGAATTGTTCCTTGAGTGACCCTTCTCAAAACTTGTTCGCAGATTTTTGATTCGTCAAAAAACGTGGCTGTGGCAGGGAGAAAGGGGCTTATCAGACTTAGAGAAATCGTAAGAAAATTTTTTAAAAACCAACCATGGGGCCAATTTGAACCAGACTTTGTAGGGATGTGCCTTAAGCCAATCTTTTTAAAATTTGTTCACAAATATTTTCATTTGTAAAAAATTGTGGCCATGGCAGGGAGAAAGGGGCTTATCAGACTTAGAGAAATCATAAGAAAATTCTTTAAAAATTAACCATTGGGCCAATTACAAGCAGACTTTGCAGGAATGTTCTTTGAGTCTCTCTTTTCAAAATTGATTCACAATTTTTTACATTTGTCAAAAAATGAGGGCGTGGCAGGGAGGAAGGGGCTTTTCGGCCTCAGAGAAATCAAAAGAAAATTCTTTAAAAATCAACCAATGGGCCAATTTGAACCAAACTTTACAGAATTGTTCCTTGAGTGACCCTTTTCAACATTTGTTCATAAATTTAAAGTTTCGTCAAAAAATGTGGATGTGGCAGGGTAGGGCTTATCTAACCAAGAGAAATTGTTAAAAAATTCTTCAAAAATCTTCTTCTCCTTAACCATTGGGCCAATTAGAACCAAATTTGGCAGGAATGTCCCTTAGGTGACCCTTCTTAAGATTTGTTAGTGGATTTTTTATTCGTCCAAAATTGTGGGCGTGGCAGGTCAGCACTTATCGGACTTGGAGAAATCATAAGAAAATTCTTTAAAAGTCAATCATTGGCCCAATTTGAACCAAACTTGGCAGAAATGTTCCTCTGGTGACTCTTTAAAAAAAATGTGAATTTTTGTTTCGTTTGAAAAAGTGGGTGTGGCAAGGCGTGACTGATCAGACTTAGAAAAATTCTAAGAAAATTCTTTAAAAATCAACCATTGGCCCAATTTGAACCACACTTGGCAGAAATGTTCTTTGGGTGACTCTTTTCAAAATTTGTTCTCCATTTTTTATTCACCAGAAAAAGTGGGCGTAGCTTATCAGACTTACAGTGTTTGCAAATTTTGTTTTGAACAAAAAAAGTGGCCGTGGCAGGGCGTGATTATCAGACTTAGAGAAATCATAAGAAAATTCTTTAAAAATCAAGCATTGGGTCAATTTGAAACAAATTTGGCAACAATGTTCCTTGAGTGACCCTTTTCAAAATTTGTTTGCAAATTTTTGATTCGTCAAAAAAGTGGTTGTGTCTTTAAACTTCTTTCAGGTGAGCGATATAGGGCCATTCTGGCCCTCTTGTTCATTTTGTAACCTCTTCCTGGCATGATATTACAAAATGTGATATTGACGAGCATTAGGATATGGGTAAACTAGTCTTGGCAAATTTCCCAATCTGATTATGGGTTCAATAGCAATATGTTCTTTACTAGTTCAGTTGAAGCGTGCTGACTTAACCCTTTCCCAAGCCAGATGAAATAGCTTAGGAAAACATTGTGACAAAAGAAGAAAATCCTGATTATAATAAGCATTTTCTTCTTTTGCCTCAGTATTTTCTGTGCTATATTGTACACAAATCCTTTCTTTTTCAACACCAATTTTGTCGTCGGCAGCAGCTTTCAAATTGGTTTACCCTAAAGTTTTGTTGTTTGGGAAAGGGGTTAAGCTTCTTGTTTACTCTTGCCCATATTAATAGTAAGGTAACCCTTTTCCAAACAAGCCCTGTGTTCAATGTTACTTCAGACTAATAGAAAAAAAAGTTTTTTAACCCATTACCACACAGTGACTCTTTTTGACTTCCTACAAGAAACTGACTATGGAAACCATTGTGGAAAATGAAGAAATTGCTTGTGACAAGCAATTTCTTCATTTCCCACAATATTTTCCATACAATTTGATTAAAAAATGTACTTTTTCGTTTATTTTTAATTGTCGTCTGCAACATCTTTGAACTTGGACAAGTCCAAATTTTGTTGTTTGGTAATGGGTTAAAACATAGAGGCTAAAGAAGATAATGTAGAAAAGCAGCTTGTTCATAGTTAGGGTAGAAAATTCTTGTCTTCTCCTTAACTTTTTCATTTATCTATGACACCCATAGGAAGCAAGTTATTATTTTGGGGCATGTGGGCTAAATTTTCAAACTTGTACTGATGAGAGAAACAACAGGCATGCATGGCTGATATTATCTTACTAACTTGTCTAAAATTTCATATTTGCAAATTTTGAAATTCAGTGAATAGATAGTAAAGTTTTGTTCAAAGTCAGAAATTTATGAACGCGCGATCATTGAGTTTTAAGTCGGCTATTTACAGTCAGTGCCTCAAGCAGCCACAACACTTTGACTTTCATCTGTCCCGTTTACCCATTTATACACCTAGGCCAAAAGGAGCAAGACGAGCTAAATTTTTTGCTCGAAAAATTCCCATGGTACTGGCTGGATTTGAACCCAGCACTTTTTGATTTGAACCCAGGACTCTTTGATCCCGAAGCCTGCATCCTACTGCTAGACCACAGCGCTCTTGATCTATACTCTTACAATATTTTGATGCTGTCAATGGCAGTAAATTTTGTGCTAAAAATAGAATGGGTTTACCGTTATGTTCTGATAAACTGTCAGTGTTGTTACAAAATCTTGTAACTACGGCTTGACTCAAGCCGTAGTCACGAGATTTTATAACAACACCAACAAAATACTATTTGTTTTTCCGCAATTGCGTCACAGTTATCTGGATAAAATTGTTCCCTATTAAAACTAGAATGCCAGTAGTGAACTAAATGGGATTATGTGATTGTCCTTGGCCTAACCCTTTCCCAACCAAGACCTGGTTTTGACGTCCGTAATAGAATGGACCTGTGAAAACATTGAGACAAAAGAAGAAACTGCTGATAACCAGCAGTTTCTTCTTTTGCCTCAATATTTTCTGTGCTATATTATACACAAATCTTATCTTTAACAACAACTGTTTTGTCCTTTTCGACAGCTTTGCTATAGGAAAAGTCCAAAGTTTGTTGTTTGGGAAAGGGTTAATCCTTTCCCAAATAATCTTTGATTCATATACATGTAAAACAACTGCAAAGGAAATGCATTGGAAAGAAATGAAGAAAAAATAAGAATGTTTTGCTCATCATAATAATTTTCCCATTCACTAAATATCAAAAGTCCCTGTATAAAAATGGCATAACACTTTTGTTTTCACTTTTATTTTGTGGTGAGCAGTACCTTTACATTTGTTCGAAGTGTGGGCATGATTTGATTGTTTTGGAAAGAGCTAAAGCGTGAATTTATTAATCTGGTTAGGATTAGTCCTATCCTTAATGGCCCGTCAACTTTAATCCATCAATTAGTTGTAACATGTCTTTAAATTGAGCTGTGTGAAAGTATGGGTCATTGTCTTTTGTTGATGTACATGGTCAAGAGGTAGAGCATTTATGTCTATTGTCTATCGCAGTTGTTAGTGCATCTGACTCTTTGTCATGCAGTCCCGAGTTTGATCCATGGCAGCAAACATCCTTTCTGATAAAACTGTCTCTAGTAAATGGTTTGATAATCTTAAACCTATATGGGCAAGCAGCTGGAGGCTTGGTAAGGTTGTTATGGTTGTACTGGCCTGAGAAACAACCGGAATCCATGGTTAGGTGCTCCAGCTGTGTGATTATGACCATAGCAGTTGAAAGAGGCGTTAAACCCCTATCAATTTGTTGATGTCCATGGTCAAGAGGTACAGCATTGGCTACATGATCATCAGGTCACAAGTTTGATCCACAATAATGGAGGTTTATGAATGACTTTGTAATGCCCCACACATCTGGCATAAGTACTTTAGTATTTTAAAGTAATGTAATTTGCTGACGAATGGAGTTTTATGTCATGCCCAACAGGTAGGGTCATATGGAGACTGGACTTTATCTAAAGAAATTTGAGTAGCAGGGATACTTGGAACTTATCAGAGAATTACACTTAAATAGTGCCTTGATTATGATAAGTTGTACATGTTCTGATCAAGTTCAAGGTTGAATTTCAAGATCATTTTAAAAAAAGAAATCCAACAAAGCAGTGTTGACAGCATGTTTTGTAATTTTACATGGCAAGGGTCATGAGTTATGAATTTACCTAATAGACTGTAATATACTAAAGGAAAAAAGAAACGCAACAAAAAATAAATTTGACCATACCTTTTGTTTTTGTCTTTCTCAAAATCACTTTCATTGGAGTACTTTTTTTCAATGCATAGTTAAACTTCATCATTTGACTTCCTAGAGTCAAAATTTCATCAAGGTCACATGTTGTACCTGCCATAAATATACGTTTAAATGAGAAGGGTCTGGCGTCAATGTTAAATGAGTTCTTGTGCGCAATCCAATTAGACGTCAACGATTCCTGGCTGAAATTTGATTGCTGTACTGTCCATGAATAGCATCAACAGTTTTATTCGATAAGAGAATTTGTTTCGGTAGGTAAAATAAACGAACGTTATGGTTCTGACGTCGTGACGTTAGACGTTCACCATCGCTTTTCGGGCGACCGCCAATTGTTCTGTTCGTTTTATGACGTTATCTCAAGCAATATTTTGTCAACCGATGTAAACCAAAGTCAGCAGCAATTGGGGGTTGAGATGTTCCATTCTTAAACATCACAATTTCTACCGGATGATGTCTTTGTTTAAGTCGCAAAATGATATGAGGGATTAAATCCAAACGAAAATCATTGCCTTTTGTCGAGTCGACGTGCATCTATACAAATCAAAAGAGTTTTATGTAAAGTTTGGGTATTTAAAAGTTTGCACGTGCAAAACGTGTAAACGTCTTTTTTGACGTTATCTCACAGGTAAGACCGGTTCAAACGTAAACACAAGAATCAATATCAAGATACAGTACCCTGTAATAATCAGTAACAAGTTTGACTTAATAACATAAAAGAATTAAGAGAGATGACAAAAAATGGTTGTTGCGTTACTTCTTTCCTCTACTATAGTTGTGGTTAAATAAAAGAAACTAGCTTTGATATATGGCCAAAAATATACTGTGAATAGGTGAACGATAGCCCATTCCTATGAATTTTGCAGAGTAAACGGACAAAACATTGTTGGATAAGGACAAAAATTGCTTTCCCGAATATCCTCTTTCAGTCTTCATAAAGTGTTTGTTTTGATTTAACCCATTACCAAACGACAAACATCGACCTGGTCCAAATTCAAAGATGTTATAGACGACAATTTCAAGTGCATGAAATTTGAAATTATTTGGTCTTTTGGGGGTAGAAAACATTGTGGGAAATGAAGAAATTGCTTGTCACAAGCAATTTCTTCATTTTCCACAATGTTTTCCCAAGCCAATATATTTTAGGGAGTCAAAAAGAGTCATTGTATGGTAATGGGTTAAGGGACAGATAATCCATTCCCTCACATTGATTCTTATTGACATCCCACAAAATAAAGGCTTTTGAAAACATAGTGGAAAATGAAGAAATAGCTTGTGACAAGAATTTCTTATTTCCCACAATGTTTTCTTCCCTAAAAGAACCAAAACATGTAATTTACTTGAAATTGCAGTCTGTAACATCTCTAAATTTGAACAAGTCTAAAGTATTCCCATTTTGTAATTGACTAATTAACCGTTTCTCAAACAGTAATTTGTTTGGATGCTGGTATTTGATGAAGCTAAGAAAAATATTTTGAAATATTATAAATGCCAATAACCAGCATTTCCTCCTTTTTAGCTCACCTGAGCACGAAGTGCTCAAGGTGAGCTATTGTGATCGCTTTTTGTCAGTCGTCCGTCTGTCCGTCCGTCCGTCCGACCGTCCGTCTGTCAACAATTTGGTGTTTACACTCTAGCATCTACAAATATAAGCTAATCTTAACCAAACTTGGTCAAAACATGTATGACCATGAGATCTCGGATGAGTTCGAATTTGGGTCAGATCGGACTAGAAAGTCAGGAGTTATCTGCCCTTGAATGTAAAAAATAGCTACTTTTGACATTGTTTACAATCTAGCATCTACAAATATTGACCAATCAATACAAAAGTTGGACACAATGTTGGTGACTATAAGATCTCGGATGAGTTTGATTTTGGGTCAGATCAAACCAGAAAGTCAGGAGTTATCTGCCCTTGAATTTGACAAAATTGTCGTTTTTGACCGTTTTCGACTTTGTTTACACTATAGCATCTGCAATTACAGTCCAATCAAGACAAAACTTTGACATAATGTTAGTGACTATAAGATCTTGGATGACTATGAATTTGGGTCAGATTGGATGAAAAAGTCAGGAGTTATCTGCCCTTGAATGTAAAAAATAGCTACTTTTGACATTGTTTACAATCTAGCATCTACAAATATTGACCAATCAATACAAACATTGGACACAATGTTGGTGACTATAAGATCTCGGATGAGTTTGATTTTGGGTCAGATCAAATCAGAAAGTCAGGAGTTATCTGCCCTTGAATTTGACAAAATTGTCGTTTTTGACCGTTTTCGACTTTGTTTACACTATATAATCTGCAATTATAGACCAATCAAGACAAAACTTTGACATAATGTTAGTGATTATAAGATCTTGGATGAGTTTGAATTTGGGTGAGATCGGACCATAAGGTCAGTAGTTATCTGCCCTTGAATGTAAAAAATAGCTACTTTTGACATTGTTTACACTTTAGCATCTACAAATATTGACCAATCAATACAAAAGTTGGACACAATGTTGGTGACCATAAGATCTCAAATGAGTTAGATGTTGGGTCAGATCGGACTAGAAAGTCCTAAGTTATCTGCCCTTGAATTTGACAAAATTGTCGTTTTTGACCGTTTTCGACTTTGTTTACACTATATAATCTGCAATTATAGACCAATCAAGACAAAACTTTGACATAATGTTAGTGATTATAAGATCTTGGATGAGTTTGAATTTGGGTGAGATCGGACCATAAAGTCAGTAGTTATCTGCCCTTGAATGTAAAAAATAGCTACTTTTGACATTGTTTACAATCTAGCATCTACAAATATTGACCAATCAATACAAAAGTTGGACACAATGTTGGTGACCATAAGATCTCAAATGAGTTAGATGTTGGGTCAGATCGGACTAGAAAGTCCTAAGTTATCTGCCCTTGAATTTGACAAAATTGTCGTTTTTGACCGTTTTCGACTTTGTTTACACTTTAACATATACAATTATTGACCAATCAAGACAAATGTTTAATACAATGTTAGTGACCATAAGATCTTGGATGAGTTTGATTTTGGGTGAGATCGGACCAGAAAGTCAGGAGTTATCTGCCCTTGAATGTAAAAAAAAAGCTACTTTTGACATTGTTTACACTCTAGCATCTACAAATATTGACCAATCAATACAAAAGTTGGACACAATGTTGGTGACCTTATATAAGATTTCGGATGAGTTTTGTTTTGGTTTGATCGGACCAGAATGTCCTGAGTTATCTGCTCTTGAATTTGAAAAAAAATTGCTGTTTTTGACTGCTTTCGACTTTTTTTACACTATAGCATCTACAATGATTATTGACCAATCAAGACAAAACTTGGACACAATGTTAGTGATCATAAGATCTTGGATGAGTTCGATTTTTGGTCTGATCTGACCAGAAAGTCGTGAGTTATATGCCCTTGAATTTGAAAAATTGCTGTTTTTGACTGTTTATTCTCTAGCATCTACAATTATTGACCAATCAAGACAAAACTTTGCCACAATGTTAAGGACCATAACATGTCAAATGATTCAATTTTCAGCTTGATCGGTTAAAAAGATGATCATGAGTTATATGCTATTGAATTTGACAAAATTGACATTTCGACGGTTTTTTACTTTGTTTACACTGTAGCATCTACAAATATTGACCAATTAAGACAAAACTTGTACATAATGATAATGCTGATGACCATTAGATCCTGGATGACTTTGAATTTCAGTGTGATTGGATGAGAAAGTCATGAGTTATATGCCCTTGAATTTGACAAAATTGTTGTTATGGACTGTTTTTCAACTTTGTTTACTCTCTGGCATTTACAATTATTGACCAATCAAGACTTACAATTTAATAATGTTGGTGACCATAAGATCCTAGATGACTTTGAATTTCAGTCTGATTGGATGAGAAAGTCGTGAGTTACATGCCCTTGAATTTGACAAAATTGCTGTTTTCGACTTTGTTTTTACTCTTAACAACCACAATATTAATGGTGACCAATCAAGACAAAACTTTGATCTTGGATATAATGGTTAATCACCATAAGATCATGGATGAGTTTGAACTTCAGCACAATTAGACAAGCAGTTGCTGAGTTATCTGCCCTTGAAATGGACAAAATTCTCGTTTTTTACTTTGTTTTCACTCTTTACAACCAGATATATTGACCTATAAAGATCAAACAGGAACATAATGTCGATGACCATAAGTTAGTTTTCAGTCTTAATGTAACAAATATTAATTGATTCAAACATTACTGTGGCTCATATCATCTTGGTTCAGGTGAGCGATATAGGACCATCATGGTCCTCTTGTCCTTAATATTTTCTTCGCTGTAATATATACATGTTCATTTTAGATTACTAATTACTAACATCAATGTTCTGCTTCTTTAGATTACTAGTAACTAACATCGATATTCTGCTTTGGTTTACCAATTTGGATCTGTCTAAGAT
Organism: Fragum sueziense; assembly: GCA_963680895.1. Classification (NCBI taxonomy): domain Eukaryota; kingdom Metazoa; phylum Mollusca; class Bivalvia; order Cardiida; family Cardiidae; genus Fragum; species Fragum sueziense. The sequence continues at coordinate 28,357,101 of OY804601.1, forward strand.
GTTTTTGTCTCAGAAAGGATAAGCCATAATTACAAGATAGAAATCAGTCTATTATGGGCCTTCCAACCTTTTCACAACCAACAACATTTTAGGGTGGTCCAAGTTGAAAGCTGCCGCAGACAAGTGGAAGTAAATAAATGAGAAATGTAGGTACATTTTAGAACAGAAAATATTGAGGCAGAAGGAGAAAATGCTGTTTATCAGCATTTTCTTCTTTTGTCCCAATGTTTACTCAAACTATTTCTTCTAGGAACTTAAAAACAGGTCTTGTTTGGGAAAAGGTTAAAGCATTTTTAGAGGGCTTAAGTTTGTACTAATGAGCAATTAATATGATTATTACAGTCTAAAAATTGTTAAAATGTATCATTAGAATATTAAACCCATTAATTTACAGTGACTTGATTTTAAAGTTCAATCCCTTCTCAAACAAGACTTTGTTCCAACATCCCCTATAGGAAAAGCTTGGTATTAAACCATGGTTCGCACAGGTCTTGAAAAGCCATTGAATTTGATCTTGGCCTTATAAAACCCTTGAAAATGGATGTGAGCCTTGTAAAACCCTTAAAAAGCAAGTTTGAGTCCTTAAAAACCCTTGAATTTTATTTCTATATTGTTTTGACTTGGGTAAAATGGGCGAGTTTCAAATATATGTTCAATGCTTATCTGTCACAAAGATTTTGACTTTACCAATTTCTGTGGTTGCATCAAATTCAAATTAGACAATGAAATTGATAATGTTTACACTGATTAAATAATCATTGCCCAACCATATAAGACTTAGTTTTTTGCAATATGATTGTTTCATAGTAACTTAGGAAAACCGATATACGAACCATGTTTGTGCTTACATTCTTGAATGTTAGTAGCCCTTGAATTTTAATGTTAAGTCCTTAAAAAAACCTTAAAAAGTCCTTGAATTTTTTCATCAAAACTTTGTATGAACCATGTAAACATTGAGACATTATCTTGTTTCAATTTTCTCTGTGCTTTATTGTATACAAATCTTGTCTTTAATAGCATCAAATTTGTCGTCCTCGGAAGATGTCACAATTTAAAAAGTCTAAATTCTTGCTGTTAAGAAAATTGTTAATCCTTTTCCAAACAATTCCTGGTTGTGACATTTACTTATAACATGTTAGGAAATTATTTAAAACCCATTCCCGAACGACAAAATTGTAGGGTGGTCCAAATTCAAAAGGGTTGCAGACAACAATATAATTTTTTTTCAAAAGGAGAAATTATGCATGTTATAGCCCAGAAAATATTGAGGACAAAAGAAGAAAGCGCTGGTCACCAGCACTTTCTTCTTTTGCCTCAATGTTTTCCCAAGCATTTTCTATCAGGGACATCAAAACCCAGTCTTGTTTGGGAAAGGGTTAAGATATTCCATCCATTAGTATATTACCAAACTCTTTGTGTATCATCCGTTGCAACAGAAATTAAGAAGGGTATACTCAAGGTGGGGATTGTGCATGATGGGATGGATAATGAATACGGACAAAATAATCTCGATTCTGGTAAGATTTTTTGCAATAACTTCCTTGTTTGTGCGTCAATTTTCAAAAGGTTTGTTGCATGTACCCCGCCTTACCAAGCTCTTTCATTGGATGTATGACTTATTAGATAACTTGTGGTTCTTTTTCCAAAATGTTGTCCCAACCGACCAGAAAGCGAAATGGTAACGACTACGGCCAAAATTAACCACGCTTCAGGTAAGCATTTGTGCAATAACTTTCTTATTTTAGCGTCAATTTTCATGCATTTTGTTGCATGTACTCCGTCTTACTGAGCCCTTTTCTCAGATGTTTTACTTATTGAGAAACTGCTTGTACTTTTCTTAAAAATCGATCCCAATCGACTGTAAAAATGACCTGGATTTTTTGTCGTTTTTCTGATCGGTTGGGATCCATTTTTGGACAAAGTACAAACAAGTCATATATCTGAGGAAAGAGCTCAGTAATGCGGGGTACATGCAACAAACCGCTTGAAAATTGACACAGAAATAAGAAAATTATTGCACAATTTCTTACCTGAAGCGAGGCAAATTTGTCCGTATTCGTTATCCATCCCATCATGCACAATCCCCACCGTGATACTGTCATCAGTTTCCATTGCCACAGATGAATCTGTAAGTTGCACAAAGTGTTCGGTATCTAACCTTTACCCTTTCCCAAACAGCAAACTTCTAAGATGATCCAATTCAAAAGCTGGTGCAAACGACAAAAGGGATGTTGTTAAAGATAAAATTTGTGTATAAGATAGCACAGAAAATATTAAGACAAAAGGAGAAACTGCTGGTCATCAGCAGTTTCTTCTTTTATCTCAATGTTTTCCTAAGCCATTTCTATTCAAGAGTTGAAAACCTGGTCTTGTTTGGGAAAGGAATAAGGAAGTGAAATTATGACAAACAGCATTTTGAAAGAATTTATTTGTTGTTTGATTTGTTTATTTGTCTAAATGTTTCAGATCAACAAGGAGTCTGGTTTAAAGTTGAGTGAGTCTGCACAGGCCAGGTTAGGTGCAACATACCAGGGTAAGTTACCTTCTCATACATAGAGACAATAGGGTTTGCATTTGAAATCATAATTTAAAATGACTTTATGCCTTCTTACATGGTGGGTAACCCATGTGACTTTTGGGAAGCGTTCACACCGACAAATAATGCCGTAAGCGCCTTTGAGAGGGCCATTCCGGATCCTAACTCACTTTGCATCGAATCCCATAGTTTTCATGTCACCTGACCGAAGGTCATGGTGACCTATTGCGACTGTGTTTCGTCTGTAGTCGTTCGTTGTGCGTTAACTTTAAACATTTTCGACTTCTTCTGGAGAACCATGGACATTTCAACATTCAAGCGAAAGCATTCATTTTGAATGTTTGAAGAAACCATGGGATTTGGTGTGGAGTGAGTTAGAGCTGGGAATGGCCCTCTCAAAGAGGTGTACAGTGCACTTTATTAGCTGAGAAATTACACAAAACATACTTGAAGCAGACAATTTTTCGGTGTGAATGCTTCCCAAAAGTCATGTGGGTTACCCACCATGTTCTTATCATGCCTTTGTATCTGTTGTGCACTCCTCCATGTGTGCTGTCAGACCTTGCTCTACATTACTAGCTTGTCAGCTCACCTGACCATGAAGTGCTCATGGTCACCTATTGTGGTCACTGACTGTCTGTAGTCCGTCCATCTGTGTGTCAAATGTGATTTTCAGCTTCATGAGAATCTCACATCCTGAGCTATGGACCTTTGAATTTGACAAAATTGCCTATTTTAACATTATCACATTAATAGCGATACTTTCTGACACTTGTGCCCCAGTTCACTGCGACATCTTGATTCAAGTTAGCGATTTAGGACCATCATGGTCCTCCTGTATGATATAAGGGTATACCGGTAGATATCTGTACAAGACTGATTGCACATTGACTAGATCTAATGACTAACTGCAAGATGTCATGCAGACAGGAAAAACTTGTCAAGAGCTTTTACAGCAGAAGGAAATTGGATGTCAATGATTATAGAGTTTCATGCTCAAGATTTTTTCCTTAACCCTTTCCAAAACACTGATTTTGATGTCCCTATAGATCAGAAAAGGCTTAAGAAAACATTGAAAAAAAAGAAGAAATTGCTGATATAAATTTTCTCCTCTTATTTTTTCTATGCTATAATATACAAAAATTCAGTCTTCATTGACATTAATTTTGCCATCTGCACCAGCTTTTGAATTTGGACTTTGGACTTTGCTGTTGATTTGTAAAGGGTTTTGAATTTGTCAAGGCCATTTTCAAGTTTAGATGGCATTTCCATAACAGATTTTGTCTTGCAATGGGTCATTAACACCTTCCCATATGAACCTTGGTTTTGAAGTCCCTAATAATGGAGAGTTGTGGGGGGTTAGGTGTTTTCAACAGCTTTAACTTCCAAAATTGTATCGACTAGGGAAGGGTTAAGCTATTATGATAGTGATCTTGAATTCTTGATTAATCTATATGCAGTACCGAATAGGTCAAAAGTCTAGATTTGAGGTGCACCTACAAAAAATACAGGTACACCTGTATTTTTTACGCAAGCAGGCTAAAATTTACAGGTATACCTGTAAATTTTATAGGTGCACCTGTTTTTAGCTCACCTGAGCACGAAGTGCTCAAGGTGAGCTATTGTGGTCGCTTTTTGTCCGTCGTCCGTCCGTCTGTCCGTCCGTCTATCCGTCCGTCCGTTCACAATTTCTTTAAACATCTTCTCCTCCTATATCAATGGGCCAATTTTTACCAAACTTGGCAGGAATGTTCCTTGGGTGACCCTTCTCAAAACTTGTTCGCGGATTTTTTATTTGTCGAAAAATGTGGGCGTGGCAGGGCGGGGCTTATCAGACTAAGAGAAATCATAAGAAAATTCTTTAAAAATCAACCATTGGGCCAATTTGAATCAAACGTGGCAGGAATGTGCCTTGAGTCACTCTCCTCAAAATTTATTCACAAATTTTTAGATTTGTCAAAAAATGTGGCCGTGGCAGGGAGAAAGGGGGCTTATCGGCTTAGAGAAAGCATAAGAAAATTCTCTAAAAATCAACCATAGGGCCCAATTGAACCAGACTTTGCAGGAATGTTCCTTGAGTCACTCTTTACAAAATTTGTTCACAATTTTTACATTTGTCAAAAAATGTGGCCGTGGCAGGGAGAAAGGGGCTTTTTGGACTTAGAGAAATCAGAAGAAAATTCTTTAAAAATCGACCATTCGGGCCAATTGAAGCAGACTTGGTAGGAATCATCGAATGTGCCTTGAGTCACTGTTTTTGAATTTATTCACAATTTTTTACATTTCTCAAACAATATGGCCGTGGCAGGGAGAAAGGGGCTTATCAGACTTAGAGAAATCTTAAGAAAATTCTTTAAAAATCAACCATAGGGCCCAATTGAACCAGACTTTGAAGGAATGTTCCTTAAGTCACTCTTTTCAAAATTTGTTCACAAATTTTTACATTTGTCAAAAAATGTGGCAGTGGCAGGGAGAAAGGGGCTTATCAGACTTAGATAAATCAGAAGAAAATTCTTTAAAAAATCAGCCATTGGGCCCAATTAAAGCAGACTTGGTAGGAATGTGTCTTGAGTCACTATTTTCAAATTTATTCACAAGTTTTTACATTTGTCAAAAAATATGGCCGTGACAGGGAGGAAGGGGCTTATTGGACTTTGAGAAATCATTAGAAAATTCTTTAAAAATCAACCATATGGCCAATTTTAATCAAACTTGGAAGGAATTTTCCTTGCGTCTCTCTTCTCAAAGTTTGTTCACAAATTTTTACATTTGTCAAAAAATGTTGGCGTGTCGGGGAGGAAGGGGCTTATTGGACTTTGAGAAATCATTAGAAAATTCTTTAAAAATCAACCATATGGCCAATTTTAATCAAACTTGGAAGGAATTTTCCTTGCGTCTCTCTTCTCAAAGTTTGTTCACAAATTTTTACATTTGTCAAAAAATGTTGGCGTGTCGGGGAGGAAGAGGCTTATCGGAGGAGAAAAATCATAAGAAAATTCTTTAAAAAATAACCATTGGGCCAATTGGAAAGAAACCTGGCTGGAAAGTTCCTTGAGTGATTCGTTTCAAAATTGTATCTTGTGATTTCTATTTCCTTAAAAAGTATTTTGGTATGGCAGGGTAAGGGAAATTCCGTGCATTGAAATTTATACTGTACTGTGGATTGTAATGGAGATACTTAGTTTTCTTCTAAACTGTTTGGCCTAGAACCTTGAAATTTTGTGTAAGACCTAATTTCATGAATGGCCTCCAGAATACAAGAAGCTGAAGATAAGAGGAGATAATTGCTTTTCAAAAAGCAATATTTTGTTTCAATATTCATGAAACTGTTATCAATATCTCTGGCTGGCCCCATTTTTATCTTATGTAAACAAATAAGAAGGGATTAGCCTAGCTTATCAGATGGTTTGTCCTCATTTACTATAAACGTTGAAATCACTTACCAAAACTTGCTTATAATATCATAAATAATCAATTTTAACAGATCAATATGCTTTGAAAATTAACCCTATGTTGTATATTGAAAAACAATGAAATAATTATTTAAAGAAACTCAACCATTATGCTAATTCATACCCAACTTTACAGGATCGATTGGAACAAAATTATTACTTAATTGTTTCCGAACAGAAAGTCCTTATAAGTTTCATGCCTTTGAATTTGACAAAATTGCCATTATCACTCTTGTCATCTTGATTCAGGTGAGCGATTTAGGACCATCATGGTCCTCTTGTTTATATGACAGGTGCACCTACAGAAAATACGGGTGCACCTGTATTTTCTGTGATTATCTTATAAATAATACAAGTGCACCTCTAAAAATTACAGATGCATGTATAAAATTTATTTAACCACCTCAGAATATACAGGTGCACTTGTATTTTTTGTAGGTGCACCACTAACATAGACTTTTTACCCATTTGTTACGTCATAAATCTAGGTATTGCTGGCAGCTCATGTTGACCCTCATTCAATCAATACATACAGTCTAACCTTATTCTATAATGGCTCAGTCATTTTCATAAAGATACATAAAGATACATAAAGATTCATAAAGATACATGTTCAATAATTTACCCATATTTATCATCATAAAGATAGTTGTTCAATAATTTACCCAGTCACACGCATTGATACCTTTAGACTCCCATCAATATAAAGGCATTTGAAACTATTTTTGGAAAATGAAGAAATTGCTTACATCAAGCAATATCTTCATTTCCCAGAATGTTTTCTACCAAAAAAGTTTCTTCATTTCTCACAACGTTTTCTACCCAATAAGACCAAAAAACTGTAAATTTTCATACAATTGAAATTGTGGTCTGCATGATCTTTGAATTTGGAATAACCCAAAATTTGGCCGTTTGGTAATGGGATAAACCTTTCTTCTTATATTTCAGGTAAAAAGCTATGGACAGTGGCACTGAATAAGGACAAAACTGAGGATACCCAGTCTACACCACAAGGGGCAGAGGGTACCAGTCTATATCCTCCTTACAAAGATGGAGGTCTTCAACATAGGGCCACATATCCAGGTGAACAACAGGACATTGAGCTGGGAGCAGTCGAACGTCCCAAAAAACGTCACTGTCGATCTATGACTGTTCCACAAGAGACAGAAATAAACATTCCTGCTGCTAAATCGTCGTGGCAACCACAGGGATCAGGGCTGTGGAAGCCGGTTGGGCTGCATTGTCCACGACCGTTATCTGGTGGCAGTACTAAATGGGATGTTCGTAGTGTACAGTGGACTCCCCCGGAATATCGATATTATGAATTCTCTAGTTTAGCGTACAGAAAATCAGACCCAGGTCACGTGACCCCAGATGACCTTTTGACTCCACCAGAATCCCCAGTGCCACGCCCTAATTCTGTTTATAGTGATGGGGCGATTAGTCCGTTTACGGGCGACCCCTTTTTGGATTATCAGAACAAACTTGTGTTTTGTGCGTCAGAAGGTTTTAGAAACCGTAGTCTTTCAGTCGAAGATAAGATCTCTAGTGCCGTGATGTCGGGTCCCGTTGTTTCGATGCCGGGAGTCGCCAGTTCGATACCGTCCTCTCCCCATCACAGACATCGCATTCCACGCTGTCGTTCACAACCCTCCTTCTATGACAGAAAATCGGGTCGCAGAAGACGCAGAGACTGTCGACCAACACTCAACTTTAACAAAATGACAGAGGTATGGGTCAGGGAAAACTTGTCATACGTCATTGAATGACCAAAACCCTTTCCCAAACTTTAGGTTGGTCCAAATTCAAAGATATTACAGACGAAAATTTCGAGTGAATAAAATATTAAATTTTGTTGTCTTTTTTTGGTAGAAAACATTGTGGTAAATGAAGAAATTGCTTGTCACAAGTAATTTCTTCATTTTCTACAATTTTTTCCAAAGCCTTTATATTTTTTGGAGTCAAAAAGAGTCAATATGTGGTATTAGGTCGACTTTCCTAAACATGAAAAATGTACTGTTTCACTTTGCGTGCTGCTGTAGTTGACAAAATAATGTTGACAGAGATAGGATTTATCACTAATATGGTACAGAAAACAACATGCAGGACAGAATGCTGGATATTAGCATTCTCTTCTTTCATCTCAATTTTTCCCAAGCCGATTGTATTTGGGATGTCAAAAGCAGTCTTGCTTGGGAAAGGATTAAATGATTTTTGTAGGTATATAAAATTGAATACATCTTCACATATCGTGTAACCGTTACCCTCAAAATATAATTCCCTTCTCAAAATAATTCAAAGTCAAGGCATTGAAAATCCTGTAGACCTGTTAATAAAATGTTTCTTGTTCAAATGATATTCATCAAACGATCACGTTTCAATTTTAACTATATAATGTCTAGTGGAATTAATTTATAATTTCGTCCATAGCATTAATATCTCAAATTTTTAATCTCAATTTTCAAAAGATTATTAATATTATTTGAAATTGATACAACTTTTTAAGCCTAACATCTGCCAGTATATTTTTTTTTGTCTGGCTGAATTACAATTTTCGCCCTTTACCAGACAAAAGAATTTTTAGACTGTTCTAAATTGGAGCCTCAATTTTTGTAAAAAAAAAGAGATTATCATCGACTTAATCTGAATTCAGTAGGATTGAAAACATTGAAAGAATATTTGAAAATGATCAAAATTGAAGCATATCTTTAACTCATTACCAAATGACAAAATTTTAAGCTTGTCCAAATTGAAAGAAATTGCAGACGACAATTTCAATGTGATGAAATTTCAAAATTTTATGAGGTTTGGGGTAGAAAACATTGTGGGAAATGGAAAAATTGCTTGTCACAAGCAATTTGTTCATGAATTTACCACAATGTTTTCAAAAGCCTTTATCTTGTAAGGCGTCAAAAGGCGTCATTATGTGGTAATATGTCATAGCATATATGTTTACATGTCTCCACAAAAAATAAAGATAATGAAGGTCAGAAAATAATCAACATTTATAAGGGGTCTGACTGCAATAGAACACAAAAGAAATATAAGTTCTTGAAATTTTGATCCATTCCCACATAATGACATTTTTCGACACTCCATGTGACCACAAGATAAAGGCTATAAAAAACATTGTGGAAAAAGAAGAAATTGCTCGTGACAAGCAATTTCTTCATATCCCACAATTTTTTTGCCCCCCCCCCCCCCCCCCCCCCCCCCCCCGTAAGATTTTATTCACTTAAAATTGTGGTCTGCAACATAATTGAATTTGGACATGTCTAAAGTTTTGCCTCTTGGTAATGGGTTAAAAGCTGAAAGGTAATACCAGATAAGGATTGTTCATTAGTGTTGGTTGTTACATCAGAGATTTTTGAGTGAGGGATCTGTTGCTAGGGGCTAGTTCTGCATTCAGAAAAATCCGAGTATTGATTTTGGCATGTCAACCTTTTACCACACGGAAACATTTTGGAATATTCCAATTTGAAATTGTTGCAGACAACAATTACAAGTTTTCCATTTTCGGTTAGAAAACATTGTGGAAAATGAAGAAATTGTTTGTGACAAGCAATATCTTCATTTCCCACAATGTTATCCCAAGCTTTTTATTGTGAAGGAGTCAAAAGTTGTCAATGTGGAGTAATGGGTTGTCGGATTCAAAAGCTGTAGCAGACGTCAAAAAGGATGTTTAAGCAAGATTAGATTTGTGTACAATCTCAGAAAATATTGAGGCAAAAGGAGAAGATGCTGATAATCAACATTTTTTTCTTTTGCCTCAATATTTTCCCATGCCTGTTCTATTAGGGATGTCAAAACCTGAGTATTGATTTTAGCATGTTAACGCATCATAATTTATGGATTGGACAGGTTCACTAGTCTAGCCTTAACAGAAATTCCAGGCTGTCTGCTACACTGGATCCCTTAACCCAGTACCAGGCAGAATTTTTTTTAGACTCATTCAAATTCAAAAATGTTGCAGACAACAAAATCAAGTCAATGATAGTTTACATAATTTGGTCTGTCTTTTAAGAAGACATTGTTGGAAATAAGAAATTGCTTGTCACAAGCAATTTGAATTTCTTTATTTTCCATTTTGTTTTCCAAAGCCTTTATTACTAAAAAACATTGAAAAGAAATTTCTGATGATGAGCAATTCTTTCTTTTCCTTCAATATTCTAGTGCTGTAATATTCATTCACATTTTCTACCTTTATTGTCATGTATTTTGTCATCTTCAACTCCTTTTTATTGGATCGTTTCAACATTTTGTCATTTGTTTATGGGCTAATGCTAAGCTTTGTTCTTTGCAGTAAATTTAACATGAACAATAGTAAGTGGAGCTTAGTGGGTTAATCTTGTTTTGGTCTGCTCAAGTAGTATTTGCCAATAATGGAATCAAATGGATTATGTCCTAATATGGTCCTTTGCACTTATAACCCTTTCCCAAACGATGAAATTTCAGGGTGATCCAATTTGAAAGCTGCTGCTGACGACAAATGAGATGTTGTTAGAGGTATAATTTGTGTATAATACAGCACGGAAAATATTGAGACAAAAGGAGAAACTGCTGGTTATCAGCAGTTTCTTCTTTTGTCTCAATGTTTTCCCAAGCTATTTCTAATAGGTACGTCAAAACCAGGTCTTGTTTGGGAAAGGGTTAAATGCTGATGTCTGGTAATCAGGCTCAAATTAAACTTTTTCCCAAAAGGCAAATTTTAGAGTGGTCTAATCTGAGAGATGCTGCAGACAACAAAATTGATGTTGACCAAGATTGGATTTGTGTACACTATAGCACAGGAAATATTTAGGCAGAAGAAGAAAATGTTGGTTATCAGCATTCTTTTCTTTTACCTCAATGTTTTCTCAAGCCTTCTCTGGTAGGAACTTCAAAACTTGGTCTTGTTTTGAAATTTTAGATTGGACCAAATTAACCCTTTCCCAAACAAGACCTGGTTTTGACGTCCTTAGAAGAAATGGCTTGGGAAAACATTGAAACAAAAGAAGAAACTGCTGATAACCAGCAGTTTCTCCTTTTGTCTCAATATTTTCTATGACATATTTTACACAAATTCTATCTTTAATAACATCCATTTTGTCGTCTGCAGCAGATTTTGAAGTGGATCACCCTAAAATTTTGCTGTTTAGGAAAGGGTTAAACCATTCCCACACTATGATGCTTTTTGAAGCCCCTTAACCCTTTCCCAAACGACAAAATTTTAGGGTGATCCACTTCGAAGACAGCTACAAATGACAAAATGGATGTTATCTAAGATAAGATTTGTGTAAAATATGACATAGAAAATATTGAGACAAAAGAAGAAACTGCTGGTTATCAGCAGTTTCTTCTTTTGTTTCAATGTTTTCCCAAGCCTTTTCTATTAGGAACTTCAAAACTTGGTCTTATTTTGAAATTTTAGATTGGACCAAATTAACCCATTCCCACACTATGATGTTTTTTGAAGCCCGTTAACCCTTTCCCAAACAGCAAAATTTTAGGCTGGTCCAAATTCAAAGATGTTGCAGACGACAATTTCAAGTAAATGAAATTTAACATTTTTGGTCTGTTTACGTAGAAAACATTGTGGGAAATGAAGAAATTGCTTGAGACAAGCAATTTCTTCATTTTCCACAATGTTTTCCAAAGTCATTATCTAAAAGGCTGTCAAAAGGCGTCAATGTGTGGTAATGGGTTAACCCTTTCCCAAACGACAAAATTTTAGGGTGATCCACTTCGAAGACAGCTACAAATGACAAAATGGATGTTATCTAAGATAAGATTTGTGTAAAATATGGCATAGAAAATATTGAGACAAAAGGAGAAACTGCTGGTTATCAGCAGTTTCTTCTTTTGTTTCAATGTTTTCCCAAGCAGTTTCTATTAGGGACATCAAAACCAGGTCTTGTTTGGGAAAGGGTTAAGAAAACAGCTTTGGAAAACTTAGAAAATGCTTGGGACAATTTCTTCAGTTCCTACTGTGTTTCTACCCTGTGTTTTCTACCCTATAAAGATCATAAAACTTTCTTCACAACGAAAATGCCATCTGCATTATCTTTAATTTTGGAACAGTGTAAAATTTTGCCATCTGGTAATGGGTTAAAAACAAGTTGTAGGTCTTTCTGGGTAGAAAACTTTGTAGGAAATGAAGAAATTGTTTTTCACAGTTTCTTCATTTTCCACAATGCTCTCCAAAGCCAATGTCGTGTAGGATGTTAAAAAGCATAATTGTGTGTGAATGGATTTAAAGTTAACTTAACCCATTACCATACGGTGACGCTTTCGGATGCACAACCAGATAAAGGTTTTTAAAAATATTGTGGAAAATGAAGAAATTGCCTTTGACATGCAATTTCTTCATTTTCCACAATGCTTTCTACACAATAAGAATAAAATATTGGCGCTTTTCAAGAAAACCTCACAATTTCAGCTTAAGGTTTACGAACTGAGAATGAAAACACCAATTTCTGGCCATACGAAATGCATCAAATTACACACACTTGTAAATACACTTCACATAAGTTGATTCACCATGCCGGATTTCAAGATTATGCTTCAGAAAGAAAATAATTTACAAATATTATTTTACTCTATATTCATATGCAAGGGAGGTAATCTAGAACATTTTTGTCAAATATTTCCATAAGTATGCATAAATTCAAAATTCTAAACCATACAAAATGCTTATATTTGTATCTAAAATGGAAATGTAACACAGTTTAGGAATTACTGGCACTTTTCAAATTTCGCCTCTGGCTCTGCCTTTCAATCTCAGTTCGTAAACCTTAAAACAAGCTGCAGTTTCGAGGTTTTCGTTGAAAAGCAGCGATATGTTGAATTTCTTTAACTTAAAATTGTCATCTGAAACACCTTTAAATTTAAACCAGGCTAAAATTTTTCTATCTGGTACATGTAATTGGTTAATTAAAGCTATTCCTACATGTTTTTTTTTTTTCAGACTGCTTACTGTCGACCTAAGAGCTCGGATCTAATTCACAGTCCAAGAAAAGAGCAGGTAGGTCATCTTTAGAATTAGTTTCTTTCCAACTCAGATTCAGGATCTACCTGGTTAAAATAATAACTACTTTTTAACCTGCAGATGACAATTTCAAGTGAAAGGAATTTTTAACTTTTAGATCTGTTTGGATGGAAAACATTGTGGGAAATGAATAAATTGCTTGTCACAAGTAATTTCTTCATTTTCCACGATGTTTTCCAAAGCCTTTATCTTGAAGGGCGTCAAAAAGCGTCAATGTTTGGGAATGGGTTAAGAAAATGCTTCACAGGCCTGTAGTAAGCAATTTTAAGGGGGCAGTGTCTGAATATTTGAGGGGCTAATCTGGATTTTCCCAGATTTTACAGTGTAAAATAAGGAATTTTTGGCTTTTTGGCCAATTTTTTATGTGTGTGTGGGGGGGGGGGGGGGGGAAGAGGAGGAGGAGTGCTTCCTACAATGTTTCCTTCCAAAACAGACCAAAAAAAGGTAAAAAATGTATCTGCTTGAATTTTTTGTCTATCTTTAAATTTGAGAAGGTCTAAAACTTTAACATTTGAGAAATGGTCAAAGCATATTAGAACAAAAGAAATGAGCCAGGATCTGGAAAAAGGTCCCTTATGGAATTTGAGAACAGCCTGGATTTAGATCAGCCAGTGAATATGCAGTCTGATCCAGATCCATGTTGCTCTCTAATAACTTCTTCATTAGCTGTACCACCTTTCAGTTAGAAAAAGACTACATTTGACCACAGATTGATCTGTAAACTTGGTTTTCTAAAATGCTATAAGGGTCCTTTATCCAGGCCCCGGTTTCTCGAAAAAACTTAAGGAATACTCTCCAATGTTGAAGGGTATTGGATTGAAGTTCACATGGATTTTGTGCGATTTGAGCATGGTGCTCAGATTTGAGCATGAGAACATACTTAAGTATTTTCGAGAAACTGGGGCCAGATCCTGGCTCAAATTTATCTGAAGATCGTGGCATACTGTTTTACTCTATCCTTTTGTCTGTCTGTCTGTCTGAAAACTTAACATTGGCCTTTTCGGGGGCATTTATGTTTCACAAACACATCTTGTTTTATTCAGGGTCACGGTTCCAGTTTCCATAATGAGTTAGAAAATGTAATGAGCCTGATGCCGATAGCCAGTTCACCGCGCGATACAGAGATCCCAGCAATGCGACAAATGGCCAGTCACAAGAAAACAAGCCCCATACACGAGCTAGAGACCACCGAGCGGGACCTGATCATGGTTGCGGAGGAGGATGGTTCCCCTCTTAACGAGCCTGTAAAGCTTCTAGGTGATGAAGATGATATGGAGATATTTGCAATGACTGAAGAGCTTGATCTTGAACAAATAGAAAATCATTGATACTCTAATAAAGCTTTTTAACCCTTACCCAAACAACATTTTAGACTGGTCCAAATTCAAAGGTGTTGCAGATGACAATTTCAAGTGTATGGAATTGTACATTTCTGGTGTTTTTGCCTAGAAAACATAGTTTTTAATCAGAGCAAAAGGCAAGAAGGAGTAAAGTCATTCTATATTTGTTATTTCAATTCAAAATCCAATGTTGTGGGTATTCATTTGATTTGTTCTAATGAGTACCCCCAGCATAGACTTAAATCAACAAAAAATGATTTTTAAAAATTTTGTGTATTCTTTCCTCACAACCTTTTGTGCGTTCCCCTGAAGCCTAGAATTATGTTGTCAGGGAAAGGGTGACAAGAAGTCTTTACAGCTGATAAATTTTAGACAAAAAAATACTTCTTTGTAACAATAGGGCATGTATCACATTTTTACAAATATCATTTTTTGCATCTTTGATTTCATACTAAAGACTGATTCTTTCAATGCTTATGTGATTCTACTTCATTCCAATGACACTCTGATGATTTTTCTTATTTTGATTTCTACATTAGTCCTTTGAAACATGCATGTATTTATTTGTGCTTCCAACATTAATAGTTTTGGGGCTTTTTAGTCCTGTTTTTCTTTTAAGTCAAGGTCATTGTTGTAAAAATGAGAAATCTAAGACTGGACACACACCTTCTTTTCTGCAATTATGTTTGTAACAAAGAAAAGGTTGTGATATTTGGCTAGATAAATAGGCCTGAGTAGAATGTGAATGAAAATATGCTCATAGTCCAGGGTTCTCCCCAGAATAATTTGAAGCTGTAGTGGCAAATAACAAGTATTGGTAAACCTTGACATGAATTGTGTTCATGCAATAAATTGTGAATAAAAACATAATGGGAAAAGAAGAAATTGCTCAATTTGAGCAATTTCTTCTTTTCCCATAACATTTTTATACATAATTATTACATTTAATTTTATTAGAATACATTATTCATCACTTTGTGACATGAAAAGTCTACAAATCCCCCTATTTGGTAACCTTTTTGAGGAAATAAAGCTGTAGAGGTAATTTTGAAGCTGTAGTGACATTACACTGATTTCCATGAAGAAGTAGTGGGACCGATACAGCTTATTGGGCTGGGGAGAACACTGCATACTTTGAAAACAATCTTAACAATTTGTAAAACATTTGGAGTACAAAACTAATGTAGGTGAATATAGAAATGAGCCAGGATCTGGAAAAACGTCCCTTATAGCATTTTTTAAAAATTGAGTTTCAAGATCGGCCTGTTGTCAAATACAGTCAAATATGCATCCATGCTGCTCTCTTAAAGTTACTTCAGACCACGAAAAAGTTATTAAAGAACAGCATGGATCCTGATCAGACTGCGCGTATGCACAGGCTGATCTGGATCTATGTTGGGCTCAAAAGCCTTTAGGGACGTTTTTCCAGATCCTGGCTCAAATATATAAACTTGCCAGAATCAATGTAACCCCTCTCAGAAATATGTCTTCTTGAAATGTTATTCAGGTAGAAAGGTGCTTAATTTACATTCTTTCAAAACTACGAATGATGTAAAACATATTGAGCAAATTCAGAGTAATATACGTAAAATTGTAGAATGCCTTGGAACTGCCAACTGCAATTATAAGTTTTGGAACAAATATTGACTTAGAGATATAAATTAGTAAAGTTCAACCCTTTCCCAAACAAGACTGGGTTTTGACGTCCCTTGTAGAAATGGCATGGGAAAAGCATTGAGACAAAAGAAGAAACTTCAGATGACTGGCAGTTTCTACTTTTGTCTCAATATTTTCTGTTCTATATACAATGCTATCTTAAATAACATCCCTTTAAAGACTTTTGTCGTTTGTAGCAGCTTTCAAATTGGACCACCTTAATAAATTGTTTAGAAAAGAGTTAAAATAGACCATCCTCTTTTCCTGTCTCCGCTATGTTTCATTTGCTGTTGTTTACGTGTGTGTTGTTGACATGTTTGACGAGTGCATGGTTATGGTATAGTTTTGCTTAAGTGATGTAACTTGATAATGCTTCCAGAAATTGTTAGGGCGCTTAAGCCTTTATAAAACAAGACCTGGTTTTGATGTCCCTAACAGAAAAGACTTGGGAAAAATTTGAGGCAAAAGAAGAAACTGCTAATGATCAGCATTTTCACCTTTTGCCTTGATCTTTTCTGAGCTATATTATTCCAATTTCACAACTTTTACCCTTAGTAGCATCCATTTTGTGATATGCAGCTGTTTTCAAATTGACAAACCTTAATAAAATTCTGTTTTTCCAAAGAACCAAATTTAAGATTTGTTCAGTTTGAATTGCAGAAAGCTGCTGCCTACAAAAATATGTGTGTTGAAGGTTGATAAAGATAAGTGTAAAATATAGCGCATAAAATATTGAGGCTAAAGGAGAAAATGATGGTAATTAGAAGTT
This sequence comes from Fragum sueziense, assembly GCA_963680895.1. Lineage (NCBI taxonomy): Eukaryota > Metazoa > Mollusca > Bivalvia > Cardiida > Cardiidae > Fragum > Fragum sueziense. The sequence continues at coordinate 28,373,881 of OY804601.1, forward strand.
TCTTCTTTTGCCTCAATCTTTTCCCATGCATTTTCTTTTGGGTCCATCAAAACCAGGTCTTGATTTGGTAGAGTCATAATGCTTCTGGAAATAATATTGGAGCACTTAATTTAAGACAGTCCCAAACAATCAAATTGGTTTATGCTATTACTATTGCATGGAAAGCAATAAGAGGAATGGATAAATTGCTGGTTATCAGCAATTTCTGTTCTAGCATGAAAATCAATGAAAGAAAAGAAGAAAGTTCTGGTTATCAGCCTTTTCTCGTCTTTCATTGTTTTCCAATCTTACAAACCTATGACAAAGAGATATGTACAAAACCATTGATTGTTTGGGGGTAATGGTTAGAGAGCATGATAAATTGTACATAGATCATTGTTTAGTTATACATCATTGTGCGCTTTTACAGTACTATTCATATTTCATTAAGTCTTTCATGCTTTTGCTTTTAGCTGTGAATACCAGTAATGTTGGGTTGTTGTAATTTGACTGATAAATTGTTCTAACGCTTTTCCAAACAACAAAATACTAGGCTTGTCCCAATTCAAAAGAGTAATTGACGCTGATGTTGAATGAAACATTATAAGTCTGTTTAAAAAGAAAAATATTGAGTGTAAAGGAGAAAATAATAGTTACCAGAATTGTATTCTTTTTTCCCTCAATATTTTCTCTGGTTTACTCTATTTGGTGTATAGGAAAGGGTCAACAGCTTTCCCCCTTTCCAAAACAGAACTTGACTTCCTTTCCCATAATTATAAAGAAAGCTTGAGTAAACATTAACACTGGTGGTGAACTCGGACAAAGCGAGGAACATTTTTCATGAACACAAGGTACAGATACTTCATTGCACATCCGAATTTTTGTAAACAATACATGTGGCATTTTGTTTTACTTCTCTTTCCGTCTTTTTTTAAAGGATGCACTCAAATGGAAGTTACTAAGGTATGTAGATATGATTTATAATACGCACGAAAATATCAGTTTTATCGATCATTATTTTCAAATGGTATAAACGGATTGCAAGTGCACAAAGCGCACATTGAGATCATGTGGGTTGATCTTAATCGCCCGAACGAAATGGTACGATATCACCGTTTATGTTTATCTATTTGCATTGCAAGTAAACAAAAAAGACATATAAATGTACAAATAAAGGCTGTAAATGGCAGTTTTCAGTGTCATGTCATTAAAAATCATTGTGCGGTTTCTTCGTGACAACGTTACAGCATGTTTGCGACGTTATCTTTTCCAGCTACGGTGTTTTATGAGAACATGTTTGATAAATTAATCGATTGCACTGGACTTACCGGCACATTTAAACATTTATTCGGTAATATCGCACTGATTTGAGCATCTAACCATAGATTTCCGGCATCAAATTCGAGCACCAGGTACTTGTTTCAATATCAATATGTACTGCCTAACTCCCCTTTCAGATATATTACTGACAGGTGATGACAATTAGATGACATCATCATCATCATCATCATCATCATTATCATCATTAATTATCATCATCATTTTTATCGTTACCTTGGAGTTTCACCGGTAAGATTTTCGTTATGCCTACTTAAATTTGGTACAGGTTGTGAATAAGCTATTAAATGATAACAAGATGGATCTTGATCAGACAGTGCACATGCAAAGTCTGATCTGGATCCATGTTGGTCGCAAAAGCCTAAATGAACTTTTCCAGATCTATACTGAAATGTTTGTCATTACATTATCACCATTTATTCTATGGAGGATCCAATGTTTCACACATCTCAGGCCCGTACGAACAGGGGGACCAATCCCCCCCCCCCCCCATCTCATAGTTGGCAAAAATGCCGAATTTTCATCATTTCACATTTACTACTTATGGAGAATCTAATTTAGTCCCCCCAAATATTAGACACTGGCCCAGACCAGGCCCATAATGGAATCGCTTCCTACGGGCATGCATTCTAAAGTATACTAATGGGAAAAGGTAACTGTGCGCATTTCCGTTTTGATTAACACCTTGGCTGCATACGGTACATGAATGAAATTTTACAAATGCACATTTAATCTTTTACTTTCAATAATTGTCAATTTATTACTATACTTGATATTACCGTAACAATTCCTGAAAGTGGATAAGGGTAAGATTCGCATTTACAATATTGTACATCACCCACAAAATCATTGTTTGGGAAAGGGTTCAAATGTTTCACTCATGGGAAAGGATAATGATATTTTTCCTTTTAAGGCACCTATCAATAGGAAGAACACATGAATAAGAGATATCGGTAATGGCAATCAATTGTGTGCTAAAAATAGACTTGGTTAACTGTACTGTTTTTATAAACCGTCGGAATTGGTATAAGATGTCGTAACTACAGCTTCAAACAAGCTCTAATTGCGACGTTTTACATTTACATTTACGGAATGCCATCGTTTGTCCGAAATTACATCACTGTTTTCTTGATAAAATTGATCCCTATTTAAAGACGAAGCAACAATATACATTATGTATATACATTATGTATTTCCGAAACAGTTTCCCCCATTAGAAGGGTTTTGAAAAACATTGAATCAAAAGAAGAATAGATCTATACTGAAAATAATTTGGCTCCTTTTTATACGCCACCGGAGGCGGACGTATATTGGCGTCATCTTCTCCGTCTGTCCGTCCGTCCATCCGTCCGGGTTGACGAGGATATACCAGTGCCGCAATTTGTAGGTAAAAACTGATACCTGTGCTGCAAATGATGATTTCTGTGGAAGTCACAGAAGAAAAATGTGTCCATACATGTTAGAATAACTTCTGTGACAGGTCACTGGTGTCCGTAAAATTTGCAGCAGTAGTCATACGGACGTTTCATCGTTATCGGACGTCCGATTTTTTACGGATGAGACCATAAATTTCACTAAATAGACTGGGACTAAAAAATGCCAGACTGGTTTAAGTCATGGTGCATCAGAGGCATGACAAGCTTCATGATTTCATATAAACAAGCGCTCAGCCGATACTGAAAATCGATAACCAGTCTAGCCAAGTACCCCCTAGCAACACTTCCTGTTACAAGTTACAACTGAAAATTCTTAGTAAGTTTTTAGCACTGTGTATCAAAAGGTTTCATCAGTAATTTACTCAGATTTGGTTATCTATTTGATGTTTTATTGTTTTAACTATTTCTTGCTCTTGAGAAATGAAGAAACAATTGTAAAAAAACAAATGTCATGGGTTTTCGCGATGTAAACAAAGAAATGATCAACATTGATGGGAGGGAAATTTAAAGCTGCATTTGATCAAAGACCCATAATTTTGAGCCAAATATCCTTGAAAACTGAAAATTCTGATTTTGAATTCAAAGAAATTCTTGTTTCTTGCTCTTGAGAAATGAAGAAACAATAGTAAAAAACTAAATGTCATGGGTTTTCGCGATGTAAACAAAGAAATGATCACCATTGATGGGAGGGAAATTTAAAGCTGCATTTGATCAAAGACCCATAATTTTGAGCCAAATATCCTTGAAAACTGAAAATTCTGATTTTGAATTCAAAGAAATTCCTTTCTACAACTTCTAGTTAACTTTCAAGAATAAGATGACTTAGGGGCGTGAGAGTATTGAAGATTTGACCGAAATAGTTGTAAATAACTGATTATGTAATTATATTCATGGGTCAAAGTTTTCTGGAGAATTATTTTGGAAAAACCCTGACACAGCATGCTCGGCATTTTGTGAATCCTGTGGGAAAACAATGAATTACAAGTCGAGTTGGGAAAATGCAGAAGATTCTTATCACAGGAAGAGCTTGAGAATAGTGCAATCAAACCAAGTAAGAACCTTTTCTTTATCTGTCTAGGCGGAGAAAGGTGGTACTGTGAATGCTCGTGCTTGCCAATGGCGATAGTGCACCAAATATAAGTCACTTTACCCTTCCCACCCTTTTTCCACTCTGTCACAGATTTCTATATCTAATGTACAGTTGCACAAGACACTCTGTCCAACAAATGTGTCAGTCTCAGAAGATGTCCATATTTGACAAGTTGCACAAGTCATTTTGTCAAAAAAATATTCAACAGTCACAGAAGATGTCCATATCTAACATACAGTTGCACAAGACACTCTGTCCAACAAATGTTAGTCACACAAGATGTCCATTTCTGTCTAAAGTTGCACAAGTCAATCTGTCCAACAAATGTCTTACAGTCACAGAAGATGTCAATAATTTTTCAATTCACTGGCGTAGGAAGAGGGGAGGGTTTAAACATTAAATATCGAATAAATAACAGGAGTCAGTTGAATCACTGAAAAATCTTTTGATATACAGACATAAATAATTGGAGTTTCATGGCTCCCAATGTTTACGACTTCAGAATTACCTGTTACACAGCTTCTTCAATGGCTTAAATAAATGACTGACCAATTAAAGATTGGATTTACAACTGATAATCAGGCATGCAAACTAGATACTCTTTCATTCAAAACATTCAAGTAATGGTCATTATCTTTCTACATTTATTATTCTTTACCTGCTTGCACGTTTGGCCTATAAACCTGTACGTGAATCAATGCATTTCTACGTGAATTACATACTGTGGTACGTGAATGGGCCTCCTGTCTGTTGAGGGATTTATGGAAATAATAAAAACAATGTGTAGATTTTAGTCTTAGTAACCTTGAAGTTGGCAGTTCAGGAAAGGTATACTTACATGAGGATATACTTGTGCCGCTATCTTTAGAAAAAGGTGTTGCTTGTGCTTCAATCATTGACTTGTGTTGCAAATTGAATGTGTCCAAACATTTAAGAATTACTTCTGGGATTGAACCAAAAGTTGTTTCTTGTGCTTCAATCATTGACTTGTGTGGCAAATAGTATGTGTCCAAACATTTGAGAATTACCTCTGTGGATTGAACCAAAAGTTGTTTCTTGTGCTTCAATCATTGACTTGTGTGGCAAATAGTATGTGTCCAAACATTTGAGAATTACCTCTGTGGGTTGTCACATTTGCAGTGTGCTTCAGAGGTTAAGTATTCTTTGTGTTACATCATTAAAGACCTTTCAAGTAAAATATGTGGGTCATTTTGCAGATGGTGCTGAAACTCCTGATAGGAAGGGGGTGGTGCTGAAACTCCTGATAGGAAGGGGGAAGAAGACATGGATCAGTTTGACATGAATGGAGAGGATCTGGCATTTGGATCACAAAATGAGGATACTGGTAAGAAGCTGATGATTTTAATTTCCAATCTTTATTCTGAGCGTTGAAAAATTTGTATTATTAAACATTGCTTTTCTGTTGAGGGATCTATGGAAATAATAAAAAAGAATGTGTAGATTTTAGTCTTAGTGACCTTGAAGTTGGCAGTTCAGGAAAGGTATACTTGCATGAGGATATACTTGTGCTGCTATCTTTTGTAAAAGGTGTTGCTTGTGCTTCAATCATTGACCTGTGTTGCAAATTGAATGTGCCCAAACATTTAAGAATTGCTTCTGGGATTGAACCAAAATGTGTTGCTTGTGCTTCAAACATTGACTTGTGTTGCAAATAGAATGTGTCCAAACATTTAAGAATTACTTCCATGGATTGTCACATTTGTAGTGTGTCCCAGAGGTTTAGTATTCTTTCTGTGACATCTTAAAAGGCCTTACAAGTAAAACATGTTGCTCATATTGCAGATGTTGCTGAAACTTCTGATAAGAAGGGGGAAGTAGACATGGAACAGTCAGACATGAATGGGGAGGATCTGGCGATTGGATCACAGAATGAGGATAAACGCTTGTACGGACAACTCCTCCTACAGTTTCTGTCCGATTCGCTTCAAACTTAGCAGAAGTGTTCATTAGGAGGTGTATATGTGCAAGACGTAAATTTCGCGAAAATTCTTTGGATAATTTACAGTTTCTGCTCGATTGGCTTTATACTTGGCAGAAGTGTTCATAGGGCTTTTCCTTATTTTACTGCATTTCTTTTCTCAAACAAAGCGCTGCGGGGGTATTTAGTTCACTTTGCGACATTTCTAGTTTTGTCTAAATTTTACCAGGCTTATAGTAAGGGTAACAAAACTAAGTCTTGTTTAGAAAAGGGTTAATCAAAATCAACTTCATAGGATGCCCTATGGGCAAAAGGGGTGACTGCTCATTAATATAACTGCTCATTAATATAGAGGATAATCGTTTGTTTCAGTGTAAGATCGATTTATATTTCATTGAGTGAACAACAAAAGCTTTATTTTCACGGGTGGCGAAGCCACGAGTGAAAATGTAGCTTTCGTTGTTCACAAAATGAAATATCAATCGATCTTACACGAAAAACAAACGATTATTCTATTTCTTTAATGCAAAAATTAGACAAAATGCAAAAAAAATTATGACAAATTTTCTTAAAGCGCGTCATTTTGCATGTGACTGCTATGCAACGCTTATGATGACGTCACTTATTTGGCCCGGCTTGTATAACGTCAGATAGGGTGAAATGAACGTAAGCGGGGCACAAGTTTTTGATAATTTCACTGGATAGGCGGTGAGTTTATCAAAATGATAATCTACCGTTATTTCCCGATAATCCACCGAAAAGCATTAAAGAAATAGTCTTTCTTCTTACAATGTTATATAAGAATCCATCTTTCTTAACCCTTTTCCAAGTAAAAAAAAAAAATAGTGGTGAATTTAATGGTGTGACTTCTTAAAAATATCAAGCAGAAAATATTGGGACAGTTGGAGAAAATGCTGCACCTTTGTTTTTCCCAATATTTTCTAAAGCATTTTCAAAGAGGAAGAATAAAGCCAGGCCTTGGCTGGGGAAATGGTAAAAATGTCAGTAGCATTTTTTACTTTATAAAATGTTTAAACTTTGTTCAAGGTATCTCAGAAACAAAACTAGTATAAGCATTCTTTCTGTATATACAAAAAAATAAATTGTTAAACAGACAATGCATTCTCTTCTCTTTGTACAAAGATAAAGTAAAGTGGAATCCAGGATGCCTGTAAATTGAAAGAATCATATTGTTATAAATAGCATGTTATGTGAATGTCTAATGTATGGTAAAAATCATTATCATAAAAAGGAGAAAATGCTTGTTTCACAGATAAAAGGAAAAAAATGCTTGTTTCATAGATAAAAGGGGCCACGGCCATAGCGCAGTTGGTAGTGCATCAGACTTCAAATCATGGAGTCCTGGGTTCAATTCCTGGTCGCGATGAATATTCTTCAGACATTTGTCTCTCACCAATGGGTTTAATTACCTATGTGAGCGAGCAGCTGGAGGCTTGGTTTGGATATTGTAGTACTGGTGAGAAAAAGACAGGAATCCGTTGTTAGGTTCTCCAGCAGCAGTATCACCATTGCAGTTAAAAGAGGGGTTCAACCCTATTAAACAACAAACATAGATAAAAGGAGAAAATGCTTGTTGCATAGATAGAAGGATAAAATGCTTATTTTATAGGTAGAAGGAGGAAATGCTTGTTACATAGGTTAAGCTTTGCGGCAGCACATACAAGAATACCTGCGAACTGGAAGGAATACTGTACTAATACACTATTTCATACTTAAATAAAAAGGCTGTTTCAATAGCGCAGTCCGTAGCGCATTTTACTTCGATTCATGGGGTCTCCGATTCTATCTCCGGTCGCGGCAAATATTCTTTCAGACATTTGTCTCTTACCAGTGGGTTTGATAATCGTTAAAGGGGGAATGGCACTTAAAATCATGCAAATTTTTCGAGAACTTCGTACAAAATAAATATGTATTATGAAAATATGGCCTTTAAATTGCATCTATGCCAAATCTTAGCTTTCTATCTTGTGTATTGGCTAAGATGTCGATGGATTTAAAACCCCATATGTTCCATTATTGTAAATATTATCCCCGGGACAATAAATCATGGGGTTTTAAATCCGTCGACATCTAAGCCAATACACAAGGTAGAAAGCTTAGATTTGGCATATATGCAATTTAAAGGCCATATTTTAATACTATATATTTATTTTTTTGTACGAAGTTCTCGCAAAATTTGCAAGATGTTAAGTGTTATTCCGCCTTTAACCTATGTGAGTGAGCAGCTGGAGGCTCGGTTTGAATATTGTGGTAGTACTGGTGAGAGAAAGACAGGAATCCATGGTTAGGTGCTCCAGCTGCCATGATATTACCCTGGCAGTTAACAGGCGTTAAACCGCATTCAAACAGAACAAAACTGACATAAAAAAGCTGGTTTTGACGTCCTTAGTAGTAGAGACTTCGGAAAATATTGAGACCAAAAAGGAAAATGCTGATAACCAGCATTTTCTCCTATTTCCTCAGTATTTTCCATGCTTTATAAACATACAAATCAACTCTTTATCACCATCGATAGTTATCTGCAACAGCTTTTGAATTGGACCACCCTTTAATTTTGCTGTTTGAGAAAGGGTTAAAAGAAGAAATTGCTTATAACTATATGCATGTAACCCAGGTAATGTGAACTGAAAGAAATATACTAGTCAAGTATTCGAACCAACCACTTAATTGTCACAAAAATATAAAATTTCGACATAACAACCACAAATTCTGCTAGTCATTGAATAGAATAATCATTTGATAATCATTGAAAATAGTGTTTCTTTATTAGCTGACTACCAGTGTTGATTGATGAACTTTTAAAATAATGAGTTTTCAACTGCCGTAAACTTGAATTTCCGTCGAAAGTAGCTGTTTTTGTGATTTCTGAAACTGAGGGTTCTTGTCTTAATTGTAATCGCTAGTAGTCCTATTAATATCACTTAATGTTTGTGCAATATAATATAAAAATGGCAACTCTTTCACAGGAAAGAATATTTGTTCTTATAACTTAATTGTAAAGTTTTGAAAAATGCAAAAAAGAAAGTGGCTGGTTAGAAGTTGAGTAATAATAGGTTAGTACAATATGTATCAGTAGAAAATGCTGAAAGAAAATGACGATTTGCTTGTCACAAGCATATTATCTCTTCCTGCTTTTAATGGCAAACATAATGAAGAAATGGTTAAAAGAAATTATAATATATAACATACTTAGGGATAAGGAGAAATTGCTGATTATTATAATGACTTCGACCATCGACACAGTGTGACGGTAACTTCTGATTGAAAGAAATACCAGGAATCCATTGTTAGGTGCTCCGACCGCCGCGATATAACTGCAATATTGTTGAAAGCGGCGTAAAACCCATTCAAACAAACAAACAAACCACTGGACATGTTCACTTCCAAATAAAATGAAAAATAGCTTGTTGTTTACATGGAAATGATATCAAAATGCAATGACATTATTTCCATATTATGACGAAAAGCTATATAATGCAAAGGAAAATTACATGAATTGATTGGCATTGCTCGCAACCTTTAGGAGGGTCAAAGCATTACTTCGGGTGCATATGATAACTAGTATTTGACAAACTTTCGTGAAATTGCTCGTGTGACAATAGCTAGGACAAACTTGCGTGACTTTAGCACACAAAGGCAGTGCAGTGCGAACACTTTTTCCTTTGTCACATAAGTAAGGCTGCCACACAACTACCAAGCCGTAGGTCTGTCCGTCCATCCGTCCGTACGTACGTACGTCCACTTTTCTTGTCAATGCAACTCCTCCTAAGTTTCTGGCTGGATCTTCTTGAAACTTGGTCAATGTTATCACCTCAATTGGTAGATGTGCATGAAGGAAGGATTTTATGGTTCGTTGATTTTTGCCTGAGTTATGCCCCTTAAAAACTTAGTCTCTGGGGCTTATTGAAGTTGCAGCCTTGTCAACGCAACTCCTCCTAAGTTTCTTGCTGGATCTTAATGAAACTTGGTCAATGTTATTACCTCAATTGGTAGATGTGCATGAAGGAAGGATTTTATGGTTCATTGATTTTTTCCAGAGTTATGCCCCTTTAAAACTTAGTCTCTGGGGCTTATTGAAATTGCAGCCTTGTCAACGCAACTCCTCCTAAGTTTATGGCTGGATATTAATGACAATTGGTCAATGTTATCACCTCAATTAGTAGATGTGCATGTAGGAAGAATTTTATGGTTCATTGATTTTTTCCAGAGTTATGCCCCCTTAAAACTTAGTCTCTGGGGCTGATTGAAATTGCAGCCTTGACAACACAACTTCTTCTAAGATTCTGACTGAATCCTAATGAAACTTGGTGGATGTTATTACCTTAATTGGTAGATGTGCATGAATTAGGGATTTTATGGTACATTGATTTTTGCCAGAGTTATGCCCCCTTCAACCTTAGTCTCTGGGGCTTAATGATATTTCAGCCTCATGAACGCAATTCCTTCCAGGTTTTTGACTGGATATTTATAAAACCCTTTTTGTGAACACAACTTTTTACAGTTTTTTGTGTGAATATTTATAAATCCTTGTCAATGTCATTTTTTTGTCTCAAGTTTTATAAGTGGCGGCGTATATTGTGACCATGGCACTCTTGTTTCTTAATATTTCTCTTTCATATTTTCTTATTTAGTACACACATTTTAACTTCTCAACATATAAAATTAATGTATTTTGACATCTAGAGCAGTCAGCTAGACAAATTGGCGGACGGGTAGAAAAACGGACGGACGGGCAAACGAAGCACTATCTATATGGTGGTCATTACTGAAAGCCTTCTAATTGGGGGCTGCAATACCAGATGGGCCTATTGTTTTGGAAATGATTAGTGTATACCATTTTGAAAAAGAATAATTTTTATCTACTATATATAGACCTAGTGACGTTTTTTCGGACAAACAATAGTGCTTCGTCGGTGTAAATCTAAAACGTCACAAACTCAACTTTATTGAAGCTGTATTTACGGGATTTTATAACAACACCTACGATTTATCCATATTTAACCGAAAACCCATTCTATTGTTAGGACAAAAGTCATTGCAATTCGAACAGCCATTGAAAATGTTCACGGTATCATAAATAAACCGTACAAGTCCCCTTCAAAAAACGTTAACTACGATTTTCACATCGCAAAAAAACTTCTACTCCAAGAATTGTAATACCAACTTCAGAATCAGTCAGAGAAATAAAATAACAAAACTTACAATAGCCTCTAATTGTCTCACCGATTCGTCCATATTGTTTTGGGTGGATAAACACGTGCAAATCGTTGTGTACATGCT